>CM059781.1:24549091-25245757 GCA_030435695.1 Brachymystax lenok tsinlingensis
GTTGTTCTTAGGAATACAAACTTCTGTAAGATATGCTGTAACATTTTATGTTTTTCATTTTTGTAAACTTATTGGCTAAAACAATATCAAACTTCAGTGACCTTTTATGCCATTCTGTGAAGAATGTGAATAATTTGTAATTTACGCCCCACAAATTACATGGACAAACGTGACAAAACAGCGAGTGCACTCATGATAGATTCAGTGGGTATTAGTGAAGTGTCATGAGCCAGACAATGATACATGGACATTATTAGCAATGCAGAATATCCCCACATGCTGCTATGCTATGTCTCCAACTCTCAATCGCCTCCCACAACACTAGAGGTGGCCTTGGGCTGAGGGCGAATAAAGACCTTATTGTACTATACTTATCACTTGCTGAGTTAGAGGAAAATGTTGTTGACCATTGCAATTGTTTTTAATTTATTGTATAGTATTGTGCTCTTGTGTTTCATGTACACGCTGTTGCATGTACACTCTGACCAATTTGTTCTGACCTCCTGCCAGATCCCCCTCGAAAATGTTTATACCATGACATTGTTGTATACTCGTTTCTGATTAACTTGAAGGGCATTCCAGAGTGTGCATTATTTAAGTGATAATGACAGTGAAGCCTATGTTTGGAGGCTATATTGGCATGGGTGTTGTTAGGGCCGAGACGAAGTCGAGGTCCGGCCAACCGTGCCAATATATCTTCCAAACATGGGCTTTGAGGGCATTATCACTTTTATTCAATGGGATACCAACATATTGAAATAATGATTGACATATTTTCATAAAAAACCTATTCATACTAAATACTATTTCATCCTTCCACAAGATATAGTCCCGACACAAATATAGGGTTGCTAACCAAGCTGGCTGGTCGTTCGTGCTATCGGTTCGGTTGTCAGAGTTGCGACCCAGTCGTTCAGTCTTTTTGTTCTGTATCTATGTACGCGACCCATTCTTATCCCTTGCTTGCTAGCTAGCCAACTACGGCTAACATACAGTAACGTCAAACAGTGCAGCCAGAATAACAACAGTAGCTGCATTTGTATTTGTTTAAGCTGTTTTCTAGTGTCATTTATTTGGACACATCCATAACAATTAGCTAATGAGGTGTGATTTCGCCTGGCATACAAAATGTGCTCTCTCGCCCAGATAATGTTGTTCAGAGGAGCTAGCCAACAACACAGCTAACACAATCACTTCAATCTGAAGCTGGAAAGACTGCAAACTAGCTGCACTTCATTTTGATTGACCTTTTTTCAATTGACATTTCTTTGTATATATCCATAAAAATGAGGCCAGCTGACTCCTGATTTCGACTGGCTGAGAAACTCTGCCTGCCTGTCTGTCTCATCACGACTCCCCACACGTTCATTGCTATGGGACAGCTAGAGATCGAATTTGAATATTGAAACAATGTTGCAAATGTCGGAGAGACAGACAGCAAGGTTTATACAAATCTTCGCTGTTGAAAACTAAAAGAAATGTGAGATAATGTCTAGATGCTTATTGTAGTGGAAATCAAGTTTATAAATTGCCCGGCTGGGCTGATGAGACAGTGGATTGCGCAGTCAGATGAAACAGAGTAAAGAAACATTTTAACATCATAGATTTAGCCGGTGGTAACTTGTGGAATATACACTGGCTGGAATGCAGTTTTAACCAATCAGCAATCAGGATTAGACCCACCCGTTTAATTCCGTATAAAGCACGGCATATCAGCACGGTAGAATTCCATGGCTATAAATCCTTCTTACATGTTTTATGTTTGAGCTGCTTTTGAAAGCAAAAATCCAATTGAAAAAATAAATAGCATTGTTGAACTAGATTTTCGTAGCAGCAAGCTAGGGCTGATGATTTGGTTAGATAAACTAGCAAGTCTGTTTGTTTTGTTACCAAGGCAACTATACTGTAGCTATTTATTAAACTTGCTACCTACTTCTGTGGATGTTGAACACATTTCTACCTGCAAATGAACACATTTTTAGCAGTAAATGTGTTCAATTATAGCCTCGGGTATTAAAGTGATTATCATCTCAGGGCTCTATGCCTTCTCTGGAAAATAATGCAACTCTGTGGAAGGTTAGCTAGCGCATCATGGAACACACCTTCCACGTCATTATTTTCTATAGAACACATAGCCCCTCGTTGATTATCCCTTACGTTTTCAATGCCCCAGAGAAATGAGAGGAGGCATGGATAAAGTCATGTTTTGGCACCAACAATGGTGAGAAGACTTAGCTTAGAGCTGGGTTTTGCCAATATGAATCACATTAAGGGCCTCCCTGAAGGGTTACAGTAAATTCCTGGAACACAACATTGGTATTGATGTGCCATGACAGGGAATATTGCTGTATTCTTTTGAATTTAGCCAAAAAATAAGTAAAAGCAAACAATAAAAAGAAAAAAATACATACAGTACTTTACTGCAAAAAAGCCAAGAAGTATTGATCTTGGAGCCGAAATACGATTGTGGAACTCTATCCATTTATATATCCTGACAGAGCCTACGGTAATACCAGCAAAATCAGATAAACGTCATCATTTATCATAGCAGCTAGTCTCCTCTTATTTGAGATGTATAGGCCAATTCAATCCACTTTGGCCAGCCATCCATCTATCAGGCGTCACACACACTGGAATATAACTGTAAGGGTCATATTTTAGGTGTGTAATCTAACACTGTTATATATTACTCCTTCACTGGATCTTAAAGTGGAGGAACCACATCCGTACTTCTCTACTTTATAGCTTCCTGGGAAAGCTTCAGGTTGTCAGTGCACAGTACTGTTCATCCACTGGTTAGAGAAGGGAATGGAACACACTGATGACTCAGTTACACAGACAGAGGCTCTGAAGGCTAGGGCACCCCTCCATCTTTGGGCCTCGTTCGTAAGTTACTATATTGAGGCCATACATAGAGAAACCCCTCAGTCTTTGTCCCTTTCAAAGTCACTATGTACAGTTGAAGTCAGAAGTTTACATACACTTAGGTTGGAGTCATTCAAACTTGTTTTTCAACCACTCCACAAATGTGTTGTTAACAATCTATAGTTTTGGCAAGTCGGTTAGGACATCTATTTTGTGCATGACACAATACATTTTTCCAACAATTGTTTACTGACAGATTATTTAACTTTTAATTCACAGTATCACAATTCCAGTGGGTTAGAAGTTACGCTAAGTTGACTGTGCCTTTAAACAGCTTGGAAAATTCCAGAAAATGAAGTCATGGCTTCAGAAGCTTCTGATAACCTAATAGACATCATTGGAGTCAATTGGAGTTGTACCTGTGGATGTATTTCAAGGCCTACCTTCAAACTTAGTGCCTCTTTGCTTGACATCATGTGAAAATCAAAAGAAATCAGCCAAGACCTCAGAAAAACATTTGTAGACCTCCACAAGTCTGGTTCATCCTTGGGAGCAATTTCCAAACGCCTGAAGGTGCCACGGTCATCTGTACAAACAATAGTACGCAAGTATAAACACCATAGGACCACGCAGCCGTCATACCGCTCAGGAAGGAGACGCGTTCTGTCTCCTAGAGATGAATGTGCTTTGGTGCGAAAAGTGCAAATCAATCCCTAAACAACAGCAAAGGAACTTGTGAAGATGCTGGAGGAAACAGGTACAAAAGTATCTATATCCACAGTAAAACGAGTCATATAATGACAAACTGAAAGGTCGCTCAGCAAGGAAGAAGCCACTGCTCCAAAACTGCCATAAAAAAGCCAGACTACGGTTTGCAACTGCACATGGGGACAAAGATCGTACTTTTTGGCGAAATGTCCTCTGGTCTGATGAAACAAAAGCAGAACTGTTTGGCCATAATGACAATCGTTATGTTTGGAGGAAAAAGGGGGAGGCTTGCAAGCCGAAGAACACCATCCCAACCGTGAAGCACGGGGGTGGCAGCATCATGTTGTGGGGGTGCCTTGCTGCAGGAGGGACTGGTGCATTTCACAAAATAGATTGCTTCATGAGGCAGGAAAATATGTGGAGCAACATCTCAAGACATCAGTCAGGAAGTTAAAGTTTGGTTGCAAATGGGTCTTCCAAATGGACAATGACCTCAAGCATACATCCAAAGTTGTGGCAAAATGGCTTAAGGACAACAAAGTCAAGGTATTGGAGTGGCCATCACAAAGCCCTGACCTCAATCCCATAGAAAATGTATCGTCAGAACTGTAAAAGCGTATGCGAGCAAAAAGTCTGCAAACTTGACTCAGTTACACTAGCTCTGTCAGGAGGAATGGGCCTAAATTCACCCAACTCACCCAGGCTACCTGAAACATTTGACCCAAGTTAAACAATTTAAAGGCAATGCTACCAATACTAATTGAGTGTATGTAAACTTCTGACCCACTGGGAATGTGATGAAATAAATAAAAGCTGAAATAAATCATTCTCTCTGCTATTATTCTGACATTTCACATTCTTAAAATAAAGTGGTGATCCTAACTGACCTAAGACAGGGAATTTTTACTAGGATTAAATGTCAGGAATTGTGAAGTTTAAATGAGTTTAAATGTATTTGGCTAAGGTGTATGTAAACTTCTGACTTCAACCGTATTTATGAAGGCCATGGAGAAACCTCTCCATCTTTGGGTCTTTATTGTAAATCACTATGAAGGTCATGTAACAAAATGTTAGAAATTGACTTCAGATACGGATTGGAGAGAGAGCTGAGTGGTGGACAGAGAGCTGAGGGGAATTCTCAGAAGCAGTGGTGGTGCGTGTTTGTGTGGGGGAAGGGGGGTTGTAAAAGGCTTTTCACACTGTGAAGAGTACAGACAAGCACATCAGGACTCTGCAGTCCCAAAGGATTCACACTGTCATTCTCAGCCGAGGTCACCCAGACCAGCCCAAACTGTTTGTTTTCATCATACACTAAGTCTAGGTCCCATGGCACCCTATTCTCTATATAGTGCAGTACTTTTGACCATGGCTCGCAGGGCTCTGATCAAAACTAGTGCACTATGTAAGAACTAGGGTGCATTTGGGATGGAGCCCAAGAGCCCCCCTCCAGCCCTCCATTCCTCCACCCCTCTGCTCCATCTTTGTATTTTATCTCAGCTAAAGAATTACTCCTACTCCAAACCCCTGCCTTTCAGTGCACTTATGGATTCACTACGAAGGCAACAGGACCAAGATGGCTCCATCCATTAACATGTTCTACTAAAGACCAAAAAGCACAAAAAACATAATTGAGTTGTGGGTTGAGTTGTGCTGTTGAAAGCATTATGAATAGACAAAGAAACAAACATACTATTGCTAATGATTGTTCTGCTGTTGGTTGGTTGTTTTCCACCGATATCACTGATTCAGTAACATCAGTGCATGCAATTGTTTAAAATATATATTTTTTCATATTCCTCCCAAGATGCATGTACTATAGGCCTAAATATACATGTACTGTATACAACATGTACCAAAGCTCCCTACAGTACACTAGAACTTGTTTAGCTATGCTTGTGCTGCATGATAACCATTATTTTAAAGAGCGGTTGCCCCTAAAAAATAACTAATTCCTTTGAAAATAGCCTTTGTGGCAACATGCATTCTAGTGTCAAAATTGACTACAAAGTTTAAATAGGATAATTTTGGTCATAAAGTCTGTGTTGTCTAAAACGAAGTTTGGAACCTCAGTGGGTCACAACGAGTAAATGATGGTTGGGATTGGATTGCAATTATGTCCACAAATCATGCCCCTTGTGCCAAACTCCACGTGCAAATCACCCCTCTGCCCACTTCGCTTCCCTTCATTGAATGGGGATCCGTTCTTTCATCGCTCCCAACAAGTTCAAAGGTCACTGTCATTTGAGACTGAAAAGCCTTAGCTATTCAGATTGACCAACTATGGTTTGCATGCGCTGCCAAAGGACCCTATCTTGAGGAATAGGTGATTGTAGTTTGTTGGTCCCCAGTGGTTGTGAGTATACCGGTAGCTAGACCATAGTCTACTGGTTATGTATCTAGTTATGTATATTTTGATAATCATTATCACAATCATCACCATCATAGCTACCCTAACTATCTACCTAGCGGGCTAACGTTAGTCTTCCTCAATACAACTCGGATTTGGCTGCTTGGAAACACAATATCGTTTTAAAGGAAGGCAAATCTTTAGTAGGAAAACCTTTTGTCATGAATGTGATTTTCTAGAAAGCCAGCATCCCGGAGTTGCCTCTTGACTGTTGATGTTGAGACTGGTGTTTTGCGGGTACTATTTAATGAAGCTGCCAGTTGAAGACTGGTTTCTCAAACTAGACACTCTAATGTACTTGTCCTCTTTCTCAGTTGTGCACCGGGGCCTCCCACTCCTCTTTATATTCTGGTTAGAGACAGTTTGTGCTTTTCTGTGAAGGGAGTAGTACACAGCGTTGTACGAGCTCTTCAGTTTCTTGGCAATTTCTCGCATGGAATAGCTTTCTTTTCTTAGAACAAGAATAGTCTGACAGGTTTCAGAAGAAAGGTCTTTGTTTCTGGCTATTTGAGCCTGTAATCGAACCCACAAATGCTGATGCTCCAGATACTCAACCAGTCTAAAGAAGGCCAGCTTTATTGCTTCTTTAATCAGTACAACAGTTTTCAGCTGTGCTAACATAATTTCAAAATGGGTTTTATAATCATACATTTTTAAATTATAAACTGATAATGGGCCTCTGTACGCCTATGTAGATATTCCATAAAATATCTGCCGTTTCCAGCTACAATAGTAATTTACAACATTAACAATGTCTACACTGTATTTCTGATCAACTTGATGTTATTGTAATGTACAAAAAAACATTTTTGTACAAAACCTTTTTCTAATAGACCCCATCTTTTGAACGGTAGTGTAGTTAAAAACATACTAAAACATGCTCAAGTCAATTAGTCCATTTCCAACACAGCTAACTAAGATTGAGGGGACCACCAAAGTTTTAGCTGGCTAACATTAGCATTGTTTGCTATTTTTGATGAGTTCGCTAGTAACAGTAAAGGCAACATTGCCATCTCTCTAAAGTAAATTTGACAACATAAAAATATGGCCAAGTTGTTTCCTATTAATTTTTTACCTACTTCAGCAATGTCATCGTACTTCCATGCCACTCTAAGCTATTGTAATTTAGGCAATCACATTTGCCTCTGAGGTGCAACCCATGTCTAGGGCACAAATAAATATTAGATGCAGCTATGGTGCTACTAGCAAACTCATGTCTGACTACAAAAGTGTACTAACTAGCAGCAACAAACTCAAACCAACCCATGGCCATAGAAAAACATGTCATGGGCCTCCCGAGTGGCACAGTGGTCTAAGGCACTGCATCGCAGTGCCACTAGAGATCCTGGTTCGAATCCAGGCTCTCTGCACAATTGCTAATAAAACAGTACAGTACAAACGTCCAGTAATAGCAACAACCTTTTCATTCCATATGTCACTGATTAACTTTACCTCAACTCTTCTTATTTCTACAGATGGACTGGAGATTCTTTTCCCAGACGGCAGCCTCAGTCGTTTGACGGGGAGCCCATAATTGGGTAGGTTTTATCTGACCTGTTCAAACTTCAACATGTTTGTGTGTCAGATATTACCTATCCTAACTGCCATTGGTAATAGAGCAGTGACTATGTGTGTATGTGTTCACAGAAACATGTATGGAGCCAGCACATGTAAAATTGCAAGGTGATGTGATGAAGTCCAGACTGACAGACAGGCTTGATACTGATGTTTCTAAATGGAGAGAGACCTGGCACTCTGCATACAATTTTTACTAGACACAACTTTTACTTGTATTGTCGTTTTTATTATTCAATTGAATGGCATCAGTCAATATTGTTTGAAAGAAACCAACCCTGTGTATTCTGCATCAGGATCAGGGAACTCCTGTTGGATAAGGGACACCACACAGGAAGGTATGACCACTCTGACATGTTTGCCAAGGGAGCCCCATTACCACCAGACAAAATGCCTATAGGCACAGTATCTGTATCGGCTGGGAATGACAATGAAAGGTGAAAGGTTCACGTTGTTCTATTAGCAGAACACTGCTTCTATAATATTATCTACAGTGCTGTTTATTCTACATAGACCTGTTACTATATTTGAAAGTTGTCAAAACACTTAGTTTAGAATATCTACATAAATTCGGCAATTGCATTCTTCTCATATTTCTCTGTAGGCTACTGACCTACTCAAAGGTAATTTGCTGTCATTTTATTGTTCTTTGGTTTCATATTGTGTTTGATTGTTGTGTTGCTATGATCAGGGCATCCTTGTGAATGAGACCCTGGTCTCAATGGAGTGTTTGAGTACAAATAAAGAATAAATAAATAAAAGCTTCCTCTGGCATCTCACCATACATCTGGCAGTGGTTATTGAACTCAACCTGTAGGAGGTTTATTTGTTGTCATTGAGTGGGGGGAAACAGCTGCAGGCAATATTCTGACAGATGGGTGTGTCTTGGTGGTGGTAAGGACACGCCCAATAAATACCCACATCAAACCATACCCCCAAGCCAACTCATGTTTGGCTTCTGTTATGGACGCCAGCATTTCTTGAGGAGCAAGCCAAAAAACGAGGCCAAATCAGCGGGTGCAGTTCCCCTTTAAGTCATTTGATCTGCAATACTCACTCGGGTGGAAAGCTCTCCACTTCATCATGGGAATGCCTCTGTGACACTTAAAGAAGTACCAGTGTAGAAAAGACAGAAGAGACGCCTGAGGGGCTGTTTGCCTTGCCACTGCATTATGCCTCAAGTCACACACTACTGTAGGCTCCACTTGGAACAAGCAGTGCTCTGCTTCCTTCCTCCCAGATACAGAATAAGACGGATCTTCTCTCTGTTGCCACCCTCACTGTGTAGAGACTCATCTGATGTGGTTATTGCCAGTTCAGTGATCACTGAAGAAGCCAGGGGAATGTCCTCACTTTACCAGTCCAAACCTATACGTCTGGCCCTGGCTCTATGCTGTAATTACATGCATGAGATTTAAAACCAAGCTGCTGTTTAAAAGAGATGAAAATCACTGTTAATGCCATTGTAGATGGCTTAGGGTTAATACACGGGTAGGTGCCACTAGTAATCAGCTACAGTGCTAGACATCTGCTATAGGCCTATGGTGCAGTGCTGACTCTCGTGTATGCTCTGTTGTGCTGGTAGATTGTATGTTCCCTAGTTTTACTGGTAGAACCTCTCTCTACACACTACACACCTATCCCCGGTCTCCCACTGACTTTATTAATGTATTTATTTCCCTAGCGATCAGGCATACCATAACGTGGCCTGAATGCAGAGTACGGATATATCAGAGACACTGGATGACATTGACTTGTTCCACAGAGAGAGAACCGTGCTCTTCTTTCAGCACAGTGCTGTCCAAACAACTAGTCTTCCCTTCCTTTAATGAAACTACCAGGGTCTGCCTGGAATATTGACACCTGTCTATGCAGGTGTCCTACTAGGCAAAGTCATGACCGTAAGATGAGGAGTGAAGACCATGGTTATGTAGAAGAGGGGGAGGAGTTGCAATCTACTCCAGAGATAGCCGGCAAAGTTCTGTCATACTTTCCAGGTCTATGCCCAAACAGTTCGAGCTTCTAATTTAAAAAATGTATCTCTCCAGAAACAAGTCTCTCACTGTTTCCGCCTGTTATAGACCCCCCTCAGCTCCCAGCTGTGCCCTGGACACCAGATGTGAATTGATTGCCTACATTCCTCGAAAGTACATAATGTCACGATTCCAAAGCTATACGATATTAAAGAAGGAAGTTAGTTATCTCACATCTCTGAAATTATTTGTAATGTTGTACTTCTTGTTGACAAACTTTGTGCTAATGTTGGGTTTTTGAGTGCCCAATAGACTCCCATTCAGTACTTAACGGAGAATGCTCCTTGTCCCAGAATCTCCCAGAATGCATCGCGCGGCCCATAGCATAGGCAACGTTTCCCATATTCTCAAAAGTATATCTGCCGTTGTGAATGTCAGACTCCACTCTGTGAGGTACATTGATCTGCAGGTTGAACATGGTGAGATTGTAGACTCTTAAATTGATAGTGCAGTTTGTTTAGGTAATTTTACAGCTAACTAGCTACGTTACATGTTGATATTGTCTTTGGTATTATTGTGTGTAGCTACGTTTGCTACCTAACTAACTAGCCAGCCAGCCCATAGAGAGAGAGCATTGCATTATGGATTTTGTCATCGACTTGAGCTGCAACAGATTTCTACAACAATTTTCCATGTTGTTACCAAGATGAAACATTTGTTCACAAAAAATATTGTTATCACATAATAGTGTTATTTAACACTGTAAGGAAGGTGAAATATTATAGTTAGTAATTTTATAATTTGATTATACTATATTTAGAAAGCATATACAGTGAGGGAAAAAAGTATTTGATCCCCTGCTGATTTCGTACGTTTGCCCACTGACAAAGAAATGATCAGGCTATAATTTTAATGGTAGGTTTATTTAAACAGTGAGAGACAGAATAACAACAAAAAAATCCAGGAAAACGCATGTGAAACATTTTATAAATTGATTTGCATTTTAATGAGGGAAATAAGTATTTGACCCCCTCTCAATCATAAAGATTTCTGTCTCCCAGGTGTCTTTTATACAGGTAACGAGCTGAGTTTAGGAGCACACTCTTGTGTGTTCCTAATCTCAGCTTGTTAGCTGTATAAAAGATACCTGTCCACAGAAGCAATCAATCAATCAGATTCCAAACTCTCCACCATGGCCAAGACCAAAGAGCTCTCCAAGGATGTCAGGGACAAGATTGTAGACCTACACAAGGCTGGAATGGGCTACAAGACCATCACCAAGCAGCTTGGTTAGAAGGTGACAACAGTTGGTGCGATTATTCGCAAATGGAAGAAACACAAAATAACTGTCAATCTCCCTCGGCCTGGGGCTCCATGCAAGATCTCACCTCGTGGAGTTGCAATGATCATGAGAACGATGAGGAATCAGCCCAGAACTACACGGGGGGATCTTGTCAATGATCTCAAGGCAGCTGGGACCATAGTCACCAAGAAAACAATTGGTAACACACTACGCCGTGAAGGACTGAAATCCTGCACCACCCGCAAGGTCCCCCTGCTCAAGAAAGCACATATACATGCCCGTCTGAAGTTTGCCAATGAACATCTGAATGATTCAGAGGACAATTGGGTGAAAGTGTTGTGGTCAGATGAGACCAAAATGGAGCTCTTTGGCATCAACTCAACTTGCCGTGTTTGGAGGAGGAGGAATGCTGCCAATGACCCCAATAATACCATCCCCACCATCAAACATGGAGGTGGAAACATTATGCTTTGGGGGTGTTTTTCTGCTGAGGGGACAGGACAACTTCACCGCATCAAAGGGATGATGGACGGGGCCATGTACCGTCAAATCTTGGGTGAGAACCTCCTTCCCTCAGCCAGGGCATTGAAAATGGGTCGTGGATGGGAATTCCAGCATGACAATGACCCAAAACACACGGCCAAGGCAACAAAGGAGTGGCTCAAGAAGAAGCACATTAAGGTCCTGGAGTGGCCTAGCCAGTCTCCAGACCTTAATCCCAAAGAAAATCTGTGGAGCTGAAGGTTCGAGTTGCCAAACGTCAGCCTCGAAACCTTAATGACTTGGAGAAGATCTGCAAAGAGGAGTGGGACAAAATCCCTCCTGAGATGTGTGCAAACCTGGTGACCAACTACAAGAAACGTCTGACCTCTGTGATTGCCAACAAAGATTTTGCCACCAAGTACTAAGTCATGTTTTGCAGAGGGGTCAAATACTTACTTCCCTCATTAAAATGCAAATGAATTTATAACATTTTTCACATGCGTTTTTCTGGACTTTTTTGCTGTTATTCTGTCTCTCACTGTTCAAATAAACCTACCATTAAAATTATAGACTGATCATTTCTTTGTCAGTGGGCAAACGTACAAAATCAGCAGGGGATCAAATACTTTTTTCCCTCACTGTACGTAATTTCAAGCCTTATTCAGTTTTGTTGATTAGGAAGTACATCATACAGTATAAAATAGTAAATTATTTCCTATTTGCATCATATTTGTAATGTGTACTTGAGCTTGTGTCTTCAAAAGTGACTATACCTCAGCAATGTATAACATGTTTTACCAGAAAGGTGATTTGAACCTTTCTTGGAATATGCAACATTACTAGTTATTGTTTATGGCCCTCTCATGATACATAATTACTTTTGGGGGATTACGTAGATGACATTTTAGATTACATTAAGTTACATTTAACTTAATGTTTTGTACACTCAGTGTATATTGAAAGCAGGTGCTTCCACACAGGTGTGGTTCCTGAGTTAATTAAGCAATTAACATCCCATCATGCTTAGGGTCATGTATAAAAATACTCTGATGTCCATTATTTTGGTTACCATGGCGAGAAGAAGAGATCTCAGTGACTTTAAAAGAGGGGTCTTAAAGGCTCATAGGGGGTTCGGGGGTTCTCTGTGTGTGTGTGTGTGTGTGTGTGTGTGTGTGTGTGTGTGTGTGTGTGTGTGTGTGTGTGTGTGTGTCTCAGTCACCAAATCTCAACCCAGCCATGGAGTTTTCTACTAAGATTAACAAAACACCAAATGATGGAATTTCTCATAGAAGAATGTTGACTCCTCCCTCCAATAGAGTTCCAGACAATTGTAGAATCTATGCCAAGGTGCATTGAAGCTGTTCTGGCAGCTCGTGGTGGCCCAACGCCCTATTATGACACGTTATTTTGATGTCTCCTTTATTTTGGCCAGTTACCTGTACAGTATATGTATAATATCGACAGTGCATGAAGAATTGATACTGCATGGTCTTCCCAGTGGGAATACAGATAGTGAACAGTAACATAATGAGAATCTTTAGAACCTTTCTTATTCCAGCGGAACTCTGAAGTCTACGGAATTCTCGGAATCAAACGTAGCACATCTAAGAGCGGGGATTTCAAAAGATGTCCGGCATTTCAAAAGAACGGTTCCTTTCTTGAAAACCGGGAAAACATGAAGGAAGCTCAAATTAATCTTTGACTGTCCTCTTTTGAAGACTTTAACCAGGTTTTCAACACTATTCCATGTTGGTTCAACGCAATTTCATTGAAATTACGTGGAAACAACGTTGATTCAACCAGTCTTTGCCCAGTGGGCACCTTATCTCAAACTATACAATTAAAATATGGAAATAGATGGAAATAAAACATACAATTTTCAACAATAACTGCATGTCCAAAACAATCAAATTAAAAACAAGCAGTGAAGAAAGAAAACAGCTAACTAATACTCTGGTGAGGTTACAAATAAGTAGAAACTGTATCTTTTGAATCCTCTATCATTGCCAAGTCTCAATGTCATCAGGACTGACACTGATCTAGAGACAATGCCAAGAGGTTCAGTTTACCTAAATTAATCTCAGCTCAGCTCTGCAAAGTCACTGAGTTTAGGCAACTCCAGTCCTGTCTGCCGCTGTTAGATAAGGACTTAAAGTGGCTCCATTGTTCCCTTCAAAGTGACAATCTAAGTTTAGCTCAATTATCTGCCTCAGGAGCAGCAGGCGGCACCCTCTATTTGATAACTTTTGTATTGAAAATTTCCATCAATAAATCAAATCAAACTTTATTTGTCACATGCTCCGAATACAACAGGTGTAGACCTTCCCGTGAAATGCTTACTTACAAGCCCTTAACTAACAGTGCAATTCAAGAAAGAGCTAAGAAAATATTTACCAAACAAACAAAAGTATTAAAAAGTAACACAATAAAATAACAATAACGAGGCTATATAGAGGGGGTACAGGTTAGTCAATGTGCAGGGGTGCAGGTTACTCGAGGTAATAGGTAGGGGTGAAGTGACTATGCATGGGGGGCATTTGATTAATTGTTCAGCAGTCTTATGGCTTGGGGGTAGAAGCTGTTAAAGAGCCTTTTGGTCCTAGACTTGGCGCTCAGGTACCGCTTGCCGTTTTGTAGCAGAGAGAACAGTCTATCTCATCAGGACTCCTCTGCTTATTGCTACACGCAAAATGCAGCTTTGACTATATTCAGGGAAGCCTGTGTTATCGCTCTCTGTGAAACCTGGCTGGATTAGCAGGTCTCTGACCAGGATATAAACCTTGATGGCTTCAATGTGTTTCGGGCAGATAGAACTAAGTCGGGAAAAGACAGAGTAGGCGGTGTATGTACATCCATACCCACTGGTGTACTTACATGAAGGTGCCTAAGCGCATATGTAGTCCCAACATTGAGCTGCTCACTATCTCTGTGCACCCTTTCTATCTCCCATGCAAGTTTCCAGCTATTGTGATCACGTGTTTACTTCCTGCTTAGAGGCAATGACAATACAGCTGCAATATAACCCACTCCATGATGAACTGCTACCCTTACGCACTGGTCTTATCATGGGTGACTTTAACAGCTGTAGGCTGAATGGCACCGTCCCCTCTTACTATCATACATTGACATCCCCACTAGACTCGACAGAACCTTGGATTTATGCTATGGTAATATCGAATCTGCCTTCACTGCAAAATCTTGGGCTCCTCTGGGCTCAGCGGATCATAACGTGTATCTCATCCCGAAATACCTCCAGCTATTGAAAAGATTGAAGCCCACTTCAGTAAACAACCAACGATGGACTGATGACACCACTGCCCATCTCCAGGGGTCCCTCGCCTGTACGGACTGGGACACACTCATGTCTGGTTCCAACAACAACATTGATGAAATGGTTACGACAATAACAGACTATATCAAGTTCTGTATACACTATGTGCATCAAAGCTGGGACCGAGAGACTGAAAAACAGCTTCTACCTCAAGGCCATCAGACTGTTAAACAGCCATCACTAACATTGAGTGGCTGCTGCCAACATACTGACTTAAATCTCTAGCCACTTTAAACATAGGAATTGGATGTAACGATGTATCACTAGCCACTTTAAACAATTTTGTATATAATGTTTACGTATCCGACATACTCATATCATATGTATACACTGTACTCTAAACCATCTACTGAATCTTGCCTATGCCGTTCGGCCATCAACCCAAATCTCTAGCCACTTTAATAATTATAATTGGATGAAATAATGTATCACTAGCCACTTTAAACAATGCCATTTATATAATGTTTACATATCCTACATTACTCATCTCATATATATATGTGTATATACTGTACTCCATACCATCTACTGCATCTTGCCTATGCCGGTCAGCCATCGCTTATCCATATATTTATATGTACATACTCGTATTCATTCCTTTACTCTTGTGTGTATAAGGTAGTTGTTGTGAATTTGTTAGATTACTTTTTAGATACTACTGCATGGTCGGAACTAGAAGCACAAGCATTTCGCTACACTCGCATTAACATCTGCTAACCATGTGTATGTGACAAATAACATTTGATTTGATTTGATGTGATCCCCATGAGAACCACCTGGATATTTCCGAACGACAAACCATGGATTAATGGCAAGATCAAAAACACATTATGCAAGAAGAAGATTGTGTTCTCCCATTGGGATATGCAGTCCCTACATCAACTGAACAGCTCTCTCAAACATGCTATCAAACGAGCTAAACTAAGATACAAGGACAAGGTGGAGGAGCAATCTAGCAACAAGAACGCTAAGCAGGGCTTTCAACAAGTCAGGAAGTTGGCAGACTACTCTGACAAACTATCTCCACTGGCCCATGATGACCCATTCACCTTTTCCAATGTCCTCAACCCACTTCTCACATTTTAATACCCACGATTTTAGTGAGGACTGCGAGCACCTGCTGGATGCCCTCCACTTCGCCCACTCTTCATTGAGGAGGAGGTGACGCTACAGCTGCAGAAAGCTGTCCAAGGCAGCTGGGCCGGGGCCAGACGGGATACCGGGTCAAGTCCTAAAAGCCTGCTCTACTGAGCTCAGCCCCATCTTTCACAGGCTGTTTGATCAATCACTATCCACTGGCACAATCCCCACCCTATGGAAAACATCTACCATCGCCCACATTACCAAAAAGTCTCCCCCGACTTGAGTTCAATCATTAACAACATGCTGCTCTCACGTCACAGATTATGAAATGCTTGGAAAGACTGGTTCTTAACATCCTACATCCTACTGCCCACCGTTCAGTCCTACCTTGAGCCCTACCAGTTTGCTTACAAAGCGTGGAGAGGAACGGATGACGCGGTGGATAACACCCTGTCCTCTGTGTGCATATCCAACACAGGCGCGCCACAGGGCTGCGTCCTTAGTCCATTCCTTTACACCCTGTATACCAACAACTGTCGCAATAACTACCTGGATCTCAACGTCTCCAAAACAAAATATAACAATTGACTCCCGCAAAAAAAAACCTGTGACGGCCCCATCCTCATTAACGGAGAGGCCATCGAAATGGTCCCTTCTTTCAAGTATCTCGGAAAAGCAATAGACCTCAAGCTCACCTTTGAACAACATACCACTCAAATAACTAAGAAATCACAGCAGCGTCTGTCTGTCATCAGACGTATGCGCAACCTGTCCGTTAAACCCAAACTCGTTCTGCTACTGTACCGGAGCATCCTCCCCTCTACTCATCTTTATCTCATCTGTTTCCACAATACGCTCAGAGTCTCACAACAAAATAAACTCTTAAAGATCACACAAATGGCATCTAAACTGATTGGCTTCCCCGCTCCTCAACTCTCCCTTCTGAATGATCCCCGCCATATAATCTCCAGCCCAGACCACCCACTTCACCTTTGCTTTGAACTACTCCCATTAGGTAGGAGATACCAGACGATGTTTCATCCCGAGGGCTATCACCATAGTGAACAATTCCATGTAATTTATCCCATGGGCAGGGTACTATTCATGTCTGGCTGTAGTTTGTTTATTCTTTGTTTTCATATTTGTTTTATGTATTAATTTGTGAGCTGTGCCAAGATTTTCCTCTTGTAGGACAATAAAAGTGATTCTGATTCTGATAAGCTGTTTTCTCTTTGTGCGTTCCAAATGGAACCATATTCCCTATATAATGCACAGATTTGGACCTGGGCTCGTACTGCTACTGTATGTTGCTGACAAATTATGGCCCTGTTTTGGTAGCAATGGTGTGGTGCAATGGTGTGGTGTGAAGTTATGTTTAGATGGTTTAAGTTGGATATGTACATCTAGATAAGTCCAATAGCGTTGCTGTTCATATGTTGAACTGATAATGTCATGCGGTACAGTTTATGACGTATAACAAATGAAAGTCATATCATATGCCAAATATGTAGATTCCTTGGTCTACAATTACTGTATTCCATGACCATCCGTAGTGTCGGTTCTGCCATACAGCTAGCCTCAGCCCTTTGCATCCCAAATGGCACTCTACTCCCTATGTAATGCACTACTTTTGACAAAAGCCCTTTGGGTCCTGGTCAAAAGTAGTGCACTACATAATAAATAGAGTGCCATTTGGGACAAATACCTGTGTTATAGAGAGAAGTGAATAAAATAAGTCAGTGGTGCAGAAAGGTTATGGGCTGATGAGCAGCTCAGAGAACACAGCTCTCTGATTATAGCAGCTCTCCTATTGAACCCTGTCTGCATCCCAAATGACACACTATTTCCTATACAGTGCACTACTTTTGACCAGGGCCCATAGGTGCACTATATAAGCAAAAGGGTGCCATTTGGGAAGCAGCCCCTGGCTATGTGACAATCAAAGACACAATTAGTCTCAACAATACAAGGAGCCTCTTACCCGGTCTTTTACCTGCTCTCATCCCTGTCTCTAATTCAATTTTAACAAAGCAGCAAATATGATCGCTATGCTGATTCCAGTCAGACAGACAGATTCCCTGTTCCATTGTTTTCTTGTTGTAATTGAGTCACAGATGACTAAATGACTGTCCTCCTCTGAGCGTAATAGAGAAACATGAGATTCTCTCCCCCCTCTTCAATAGCTCTCTCTCTTAATTTCTTCATCTCTCCCTCACTCTCTTCATCTCCCTCTCTCTCCCCTCTTCAATATCTCTCTCTCTCTCTCTCGCTCTCTCTCTCTCTCTCTCTCTCTCTCTCTCTCTCTCTCTCACACTCACCTCTCCCTTCTCTTACTGCCATAAGCCCACAGTTGGAGTAGCAAGATGGTTCAATGAAACACCAGAGATAGGGAATTGTTATTTTTCTGCATTCTTACCTAAACCTCCTTTCTTGTCTTGTGGGTGGATAAGATATTGTTAGTGTAGTTATATGTTAGGGAATGTTTGGTCATTTGCACGTCAATGCATTTTTAGTACTCTATATTAACACGTTTCCTTATTTCCAACATTACTGACCTACTGAAGGTACAATTCTTATTAAAGTGGTAAAAATGGTCTCTGTGCGAAATCTCTTACAATACAATAATTATGGTCCATTCCTCTGGCTTAATAAGCCATCATCCGTGACGACTAAACGGGAGGATTTGAGTGTTATCAGTAATTTACTGTAATTAGTCTACTTTTAAGTAGTCTTTGTTCCCATGCTCCTCCTTCTCTTCCCTTCATTTCATATGTTGAAGGACTGACAGCCTCTAAGGTCAGTGTTCCCTACCTGAAATAGCCTCCCTTCTTTTGTTATACATATTGCAGTTCCACTGCATTGTTTGATGCAGAGTCTTTTATTCATGGGTCTCTCAAAAATGCAAAAGAAATGCCACAAAAAATGCAACCAGAATCTTAATTCCTCTTCTTACCCCATCCATCTGTAGTAGAGCAGGCAGAGTGGGGCATAACAGAACAGAACAGAGAGTGAAATAAAAATAGAGAGAGAGGCTTCTAAACTCTGCCAAGGTCATTGATGAAAACAACAGGGACCTGGGGATTTGTCGGTATGTCTTGCGAGAATTAATAGATTGGCAGAAGGCAATTACCGGGAGGTCGCAGAGCCTCATGCACATGATAAACGGAGGAGCCGACAGAACACAACCTGATCGGGATTATGATGTCCAAATTTCCATATCTGTCATCATAACCCCACTGCCGCTGGCAGGTTATTGAATGAGAGTAATCTTGATGGGGAATATGTAACGATTAGTTAACAAATCTGTACGGTCAATCTGTCAATTAGAATGGTACTATTAGAATGTTCTCAAGGTATTTTTGTATCAAGTTGGCTACACATGACACGCAAGGGTGGATTTCTGCTTGCCATTTAGCTTCTATGACTCATCCCCAAATGATTGCAAAAGTGTTTCAATTTCACAGGTATAAAATGTCAGCTCATTCAGAATGTTCCTTTCACACTGCAGCAGCAGCTCTTCTCTCTAAATGGCTGATCAGTCATCATTAGATCCCTCACCTCCCCGTCATTGACATGTCCTGTCAATCTTGCATTGTGAAGGTGACGGCTGCTGTTGTCGAGCAGGCATACGTATAGCAGAGACCCATGTCCATCCCAAATGGCACCCTTTTACCTAAATAGTGCAATACTTTTAACCAGACCCCTATGTGCCATGGTCAAAAGTAGTGCACTATAAAGGGAATAGGGTGCAATTTGAGACTCCAACTCAGAGAAAAGTACAGTCAAGCTAAGGTTTGTCTTTCATAAAGACATGACAGGGCACTTTATAAGGGAATGAGGATGCGTGGATGATGCCAGGTTGGTACTAAGGCAAGATGGATGTGGTACATCTCCTTACCCAGGCAGGGCAGGGCACAACAATGCTGCCGCATCAGCCAACACAACACGCTCGCACACAGTCTGTCAAGTTGTCTGTCTTAGTTTGCATACAAAAAGGCCAGCCGGACCTCAGCTTATCAATTGCACTAATTACATTCTCTATCTATTCTACAATATATGAAACAGTTAACAAATATTCTTAATAAAACAAAGAGAGAAACCAAACGTGTCTGGGTAGAGATTGTGATGCATAGCAGCAACCAGTGACGTGTTAATGTTTGCCATCCATCTCGTTGCAGACCTAAGCCTTCATTTCCCTCCCATTTGTCAGCAGTGGACAATATGGGGACAGTTAAAGGGGATATAATAGATGACATGTATCAATAGCAGTCTGTAGAACCACGTGTCAAATTAATCTTGCTGTTCGTCCTTTGTGGACAAATGATATTCCCGGGGGACAAAAACACGTTGGCATGGCACCCTCTACTAAAGCCAAAGTCTGACTGCCATTTTAAATCCCTGTGTTTGTTTTTTGATCCAGCCTATCCAGGAATGGGACAACATGGAATATGTCGATGGAAAATAGTTGCATTTAATCACAATTGTTATATATAAACCATATCTTACATATTAGTTGTATGTCACTTGCAGTGACATATGACTTATACTGTATGTCACTATCCTTATGTATTTCATTTTGACACTGCTTTGTTTGAAAAGAAAGCAAGGCTATATGCATTTCATGCATATGGGTGAGTATACATCATGTCTCACTGTTCCGTGTGGCTGTGGAAAGGTAGACCTCACAGGAAAAGCCAGCGTGTCGGACAATGCAGAGCATTAGAGCCGGTGCTTTGGCTCTTCTCCTAAGGGATGGCTGAAGCAGAACCTGTTCTGTCTACTCCCCCCTCATTTCTCATAACACTCCCCCTCTCCTCCACTCTCTGGTTCCCTTCTGTTCCCCCCTGCCTCATCTCTCCCTCTGCTCCCCTTCCCCTGCCCTATGCTCCACCTTTCCTCCCCCCTCAGAGAATTCTTCTTTAAGGACTTTGTGGAATGGATGCCAACAGAATAACAGGAATAACAACTCTTGTAACATAAATTATATCTCAATGAGACATGTATACAGTAAATAAATTAAGGTTAAATGAAATAACAGAAAGGACTAGACCTTTAACTCTCTCTGTAAATAAATTATACTGAATCTTTCCAATCACTGGAAAGAGTCCACCACACCATGGGCAGACAGGATGCATCCCAAATGGCCTCCTATTCCCTATTACTGGACTTCTTTGGACCAGGGCCCAATGTCAAAAGGGTGCCATTTGGGAGACACACACAGATCCATCCAACCTTTCTCCACATATATTTATAACCACAGCATTTGTACAGTCAGAGACATTTATACTTTCTCTGAGGCCAACCTCATCAATCCCAGTGTATACCCAAGTACATCCTTACTGTTACAGACATCTGCTAGGTCACAGACACAACTCAAATATTTTGAAGAGTAGTGACAAAATGTAATTGTCCATAATATGAATGTTTTAAAAACTACATCAACATAGTGTGTGTAATGTATATAGGTGTATAGGTGATGGAATGTTATATTATCATACCAAGAAAAACGTGCGATTGTGAGGTCTTTCACACAGGTGACCAAGTCCCCTCGTAAGGTCAGCTACCTATCCACCAGTATTATGTGACATATACAGTAATGTGTCAGTTTAAATGATATATAAGTACAATAGTTAACCCATTACAGTCTAAGCCCTGTCAATGCGGGGGTTACTTAAAAGTGTCCATATATACATGTACATCCGTTCATTTTTTCAACTGGTACCGTGGGACCTTCAGAAGAGTCTTCTTAGGCCTGTGGGCGTCCTAGAGCAAAACAATTGACATGTACATGTTCGTGAGAGTCTTACCGTATTGGTGTGTAGCCCAAACTGTTTGGACGGATGAGTTTTGTCTTATATCTTGTTCCAGGAGAGAATGTCAATGTTGTAGAATGATCTAAAGGTGCTTCCCAAATGGCACCTTATTCCCTACATACCTATGGACCTTGGTAGAAAGTAGTGCATTACAGTGCATTCCGAAAGTATTCAGACCCCTTCCCTTTTTCCACATGTTGTTACATTACAGCCTTTTTCTAAAACTGATTAAATTAAGTACCTTATTACATTAGTATTCAAACCCTTTGCTATGAGTATCGAAATAGAGCTCAGGTGCATCCTGTTTCCATTGATCATCCTTGAGATGTTTCTACAACTTGATTGGAGTCCACCTGTGGTAAATTCAATTGATTGGACATGATTTGAAAAGGCACACACCTGTCTATATAAGGTCTCACAGTTGATTTGTTGAGGCACATATCTGAGGAAAGGGTACCAAAAAATGTGTGTGCAGCATTGAAGGTCCCCAAGAACACAGTGGCATCCATCATTCTTAAATGGAAGAAGTTTGGAACCACCAAGACTCTTCCTAGAGCTGGCCGCCCGGCCGAACTGAGCAATCGGGGGAGAAGGGCCTTGGTCAGGGAGGTGATCAAGAACCCGATGGTCACGCTGACAGAGTTCCAGAGTTCCTATGTGGAGATGAGAGAACCGTCCAGAAGGACAACCATCTTGGCAACACTCCACCAATCAGGCCTTTATGATTCCAGCCCACTTGGAGTTTGCCGAAAGGCACCTAAAGGACTCTAAGATCATGAGAAACAAGATTCTCTTGGTCTGATGAAACCAAGATTGAACTCTTTGGCATGAATGCCAAGCCTTACGACTGGAGGAAACCTGGCACCATCCCTACGGTGAAGAATGGTGGTGGCAGCATCATGATGTGGGGATGTTTTTCAGCGGCAGGGACTGGGAGACTAGTCAGGATTGAGGGAAAGATGAACGGAGCAAAGTACAGTGAGATTCTTGATGAAAAGAAATGCCCTTGAGTGACCCAGACACAACCCGGACTTGAACCCGATCAAACATCTCTGGAGAGACCTGAAATAGCTGTGCAGCGATGTTCCCCAACCAACCTGACAGAGCTTGAGAGGATCTGCAGAGAAGAATGGGAGAAACTCCCCAAATACAGGTGTGCCAAGCTTGTAGCGTCATTCCCAAGAAGACATCATGCTGTAATCGCTGCCAAAGGTGCTTCAACAAAGTACTGAGTAATGGTTCTAAATACTTATGTAAATGTGATATTTAAGTTTTTTATTTGTAATAAATTAGCAAAAAATGTAAAAAAACAACAACAGTTTTTGCTTTGTCATTATGGGGTTTTAGAATAAGGCTGTAACATAACAAAATGTCTGAACACTTTCCGAATGCACTGTATATAGGCAACAGGGTGCTGTTAGGGATGCAGTCTAACAGTGGCATGCTACTGTACGTACTGTACTGTAACTATGCACTCATGCAATGTATATGGTTCAGAAAACATTTCGCAAACTTTTACAATCCTGGACAGATGCACAGAGAAATATATCAGGAAATAAAGGTATTCTCCAAGCCATGGTAGAATCTGGGGAACCTGGGACCAGGAAACTGGCAACAGGCCTTTATAGATGATTTGGCTGACAACTTCACAAAAAAGGATGCACACACATTGATGATGCAGAAGGCCAGATAGATAGAAACAATGACAAGAAGCTGAAATGTGGGGAATTGTAGGTGGCTCGTTGTATCTTGTTATTGATACCATTTCTTGATTTGAGGTGTTTTGTCTCATGTCATGTTTATACTAGCATGGCTCAGATTTGCTAGCTAGCTAACCAACAACTGTAACATTGTATTTGAGAGTCAACAAGTGCTCATTGTGCAAATGTGTTTATGCTTTCAATAAACATTTGGAGACAAATAATAGTCAACAATCTAGGCCAACTGTGTCTGTTTTGCATCATAGTTGGGCACACCCCGGTTTTGTTGCTAAACAACCAACCCGTCTATACAGTTTGTATGTCCAGATCTGTCCCTCTCCTTGTCGCTGTGTACAGAGCGAGGATGTTGGCGTGGTGTCATGTTGTACAACAGTAGCCTGAGGCAAAGCACAAACAAACAATCCAACAAACAAACATGCATACTATAAAGTCAAGACAACATGCATATTTATTTAACACTGGCGCTGCAGGCTCAAATATAACTCATTGCTTGGTTGATCTCTTCTTTTGCCTTTGGCCTATTTTACAACAGCATGCCAAGCTGTAGGACTCTCCATTGCACCCAAACATGACATGCAGGCACATTGTGGTGAAAACATTTTTCTCCAACAAAACAAAAGGGTATAAAAAGATCTGCTGCTCTGGTGGAGATCTCTAAATGAAGGGTTGCCACAGTGGTGGGGAATTGCTTTGTAAAGTAAAGTGCCTCTAGGCGCAAGATTTGTGTCCCAAATGGCATCCTATTCCCTACATAGTGCCCTACTTTTGAACAGAGCCCTATGGAGCACTACATAGGGAATAGGGTGCCATTTGGGACGCAGACAAGGGATCATTAGTTACTATACGTCTAACAGCAGGATGCCTGGTCTACGCATGGCCGTGATAAAACACACTATATACACAGACTGCACGCATGCACACACACACACACGCGCTGCCAGTGACAGCTGAACCTTGTGCATGAAAGCGATGGGGAATAGATAGATAGAAGTTGTGGGTGTCTAGGTAGTGGGTAGGACTCCAAAACAAATGGCTAACTGACTGGGTGTGTAACAATGACCATGAATGGTGCCCTGACTGCAACGGTATCCCAGAGTTGAAAGTCCATACTAAGAAGTAGAAATCGGCACACAACTCAATATCAGTATGTGCAGGTCAGGCATACAGTGGCTTCAGATAGTATTAAGACCCCTTGACCTTTTCCACATTTTGTTAGGTTACAGCCTTATTATAAACTTGATTAAATTGTTTTTTCCCGTCATCAATCTATACACAAAAAATCTAATCAAATCAAATTGTATTAGTCACATGCGCCAAATACAACAGGTGTAGACCTTACTGTCAAGGCGTTTGCGTACTGGTAGCGAAGTCAGGTGCAGGAGAGCAGAGAGTTGTGAACAGGCGCACACTTTATTTAGACCGGAGGAACAAACAGATGAACGCAACTGCGTCAAAACCTCAATCCAAAATAGGCAAAAGTGCAAAAACCAGTCACACTACATATAATGTGTAACAAATAAACAACTTCGTGAAACAACACGGAAATAAAGAGCAGCGGTAAAATAACAATAGCGAGACTATATAAAGGGGGTACCGGTACAGAGTCAATGTGCGCGGGGGCACCGGTTATTCGAGGTAATTGAGGTAATATGTACATGTAGGTAGAGTTCTTAAAGTGACTATGCATAGATAAAAACAGAGAGTAGCAGCGGTGTAAAAGGGACACACCCAAAGAGGGGGAAATGCAAATAGTCTGGGTAGCCATTTCATTAGATGTTCAGGAGTCTTATGGCTTGGGGGTAGAAGCTGTTTAGAAGCCTCTTGGACCTAGACTTGGCGTTCCGGTACCGCTTGCCGTGCGGTAGCAGAGAGAACAGTCTATGACTAGGGTGGCTGGACTCTTTGACAGCGATTACAGCCTCGAGTCTTCTTGGGTATGACACTACAAGCTTGGCACACCTGTAGTTGGGGAGTTTCTCCCATTCAGAGAAGAATCACTGTCAAAGGTGCTTCAACAAAGTATTGAGTAAAGGGTCTGAATACTTATGTAAAAACCTGTTTTTGCTTTGTCATTATGGGGTACACAGAGATGCATACAAAGCTCTCCTTCGCCCTCCATTTGGCAAATCTGACCATAATTATATCCTGCTGATTCCTGCTTACAAGCAAAAATTAAAGCTGGAAAAAACAGTGACTCGGTCAATTAAAAAGTGGTCAGATGAAGCAGATGCTAAGCTACAGGACTATTTTGCTAGAACAGACTGGAATATGTTTTGGGATTCTTCCGAGGGCATTGAGGAGTATACCACGTCAGTCATTGGCTTCATCAATGCATCGATGACGTCGTCCCCACAGCGACCCTACGATCCTCTCAAGCTCTGTCAGGTTGGATGGGGAGGGTTTCTGCACAGCTATTTTCAGGTCTCTTCAGAGATGTTTGATTGGGTTCAAGCCCAGGTTCTGGCTGGGCCACTCAAGGACATTCAGATACTTGTCCCGAAGCCACTGCATTGTCTTGGCTGTAAGCTTAGTTGGACCTTCGTCTGAGGTCTGGAGCGCTCTGGAGCAGGTATTCATCAGGAACTCTCTGTACATTGCTCTGTTCATCTTTGCCTCGATCCTGAGTAGTCTCCCAGTCCCTACAGCTGAAAAAACATCCCCACAGCATGATGTTGCCACCACCATGCTTCCTGTAGGGATGGTGCTAGGTTTCCTCCAGACGTGACGCTTGGCAATCAGGCCAAAGAGTTCAATCTTGGTTTCATCAGACCAGAGAATCTTGTGTCTTTAGGTGCCTTTTGGCAAACTCCAAGCGGGCTGTCATGTGCCTTTTACTGAGGAGTGGCTTCCGTCTGGCCTGATTGGTGGAGTGCTGCAGAGATGGTTGTCCTTTTGAAAGGTTCTCCCATCTCCACAGAGGAACTATAGAGCTCTGTCAGAGAGACCATCGGGTTCTTAGTCACCTCCCTGACCAAGGCCCTTCTCCCCCATTGCTTAGTTTGGCTGGGTGGCCAGCCCTTGAATAGATACAGCAGCTAAAGGGAACCCTGAAACACAAGCCACCAACTGAATGAAGATAATGTCCTTCATGGCGTTGTCTTTGTTATCTTTATCTTTATCGTTACTCACTCATCGACATGCTATGCCATATGTGCTCGAGCACTGTGCATGCGGAAGTGTTGATTATGTGACTACAGAAGCTCATGTAAATTGCAGATGTTATTCTTCCAAGATATCTATGATATTGCATATGGAGATTAATCTTTAGGATTTTAATAAATAGGTTATTTGTCAATGGTGCACACCCCCACAGACACACGCATGGACACACACACACACACACACACACACACACACACACACACACACACACACACACACACACACACACACACACACACACACACACACACACATACACACAGACACTCACACACAAACATTATGTAGATCTTTGTGGGTTCATAGTAGAGGACAGATAGAGCCCTGTGCTGCTGCTGCTCTACAATGTAATGACCACTGTGGAATAGTTAGTTCTGATTAAAAGAGATTTGACTAATAACCCAGAGATGGCTGGTTGGTGTCAGTGGAGAATTAAGAGGCATCTGATGCAATGAGGAGGCTGTACATGGTCCTCTCTAATCCCTGATTCCCTGCCTTGGTTTATTGGAAAAGAGATGGATCATTAGACTGAGCTCTAGCTGGTTGCTGCTAGTCAGATTGTTGAATTGAATTTCATTACATTTTCTCTTTGCTTAATTAGATTGTAGTCTCTATGAGACTAATACCATTGGAATAATGAAGTGATTATGACAGGAAATTAGTTTTGTGTTAGTTTCAGAGAGGGTAGGATGTAAAGCACTTGGATGCATTTAAAATGGCAGCTTACAGTATATACTGTAGTGCACTACTTTGGAGATCTGGTCAAAATGACTGCACTGTATATCAAGGGGATAGTTTGTCTTTCTGTACGCACATCAAGTCTTCATTACCTCTACACTTTCACATCAGCAGTAACGTGTATTCATGGATGCCAAGGGAAGCCAGGCTTTCCCTCCAAAATGTACCAAGAAAAAATAAATTATAATAATATTTTGACTCTCTGTGCTTCATGAATACCCTCCAATTCGCAAGAGGCTGAATGTGCCTTCAGAAAGTATTCAGACTCCTTGACTTTTACCACATTTTGTTACGTTACAGCCTTATTCTAAAATAGATTATATATATATTTTTTTTTTTGAAAAGTGCAATTTTTTTCAATCCCTCAGTAATCTACACACAATACCCCATAATGACAAAGCAAAAATATGTTTTTATAAATGTTTATAAAAAAATAAAAACAGGAATACCTTATTTACATAAGTATTCAGACTCTTTGCTATGAGACTTGATGGACTACTGCATGGTCGGAACTAGAAGCACAAGCATTTCGCTACACTCGCATTAACATCTGCTAACCATGTGTATGTGACAAATAAAATTTGATTTGATTTGAAATTAAGCTCATGTGCATCCTGTTTCCATTGATTATCCTTGAGATGTTTCTACAACTTTATTGGAGTCCACCTGTGGTAATTCAACTGATTGGACATGATTTGGAAAGGCACACACCTGTCTATATAAGGTCCCAAAGTTGACAGTGCATTTCAGAGCAAAAACCAAGCCATGAGGTCAAAGGAATTGTCCACAGAGCTCCTAGACAGGATTGTGTCGAGGCACAGATCTGGGGAAGGGGTACCAAAGAATGTCTTCAGCATTGAAGGTCCCGAAGAACACAGTGGCATTCTCTCAATCAGCTTCATGCTTCAGCTTCCTGGAATGCATTTCAATGAACAGGTGTGCCTTGTTAAAAGTTAATTTGAAAGGAATTTCTTTCCTTCTTAATGTGTTTGAGCAAATCAGTTGTGTTGTGACAAGGTAGGGGTGAAATACGGAAGATAGCCCTATTTGGTAAAATACCAAGTTCATATTATGGCAAAAACAATTCAAAAAAGCAAAGAGAAAAGACAGTCCATCATTACTTTAAGACATGAAGGTTATTCAATCTGGAAAATTTCAAGAACTTTGAAAGTTTCTTCAAACCATCAAGCGCAATAACGAAACTGGCTCTCATGAGGACAGCCAAAGGAAATGAAGACCCAGACTTACCTCTTCTGCAGTGGATAAGTTATTTGGAGTTAACAGCCTCAGAAATGAAATTGCAGCCCAAATAATTGCTTCACAGAGTTCAAGTCACATCTCAACATCAACTGTTCAGAGGACTGTGCGTGAATCAGGCCATCATGGTTGAATTGATGCAAAGAAACAACTACTAAATGACACCAATAAGAAGAAGACACTTGTTTGGGCCAAGAAACATGAGTAATTGACATTAGAGCGGTGGAAAACAGTCCTTTGTTTTGATGATTCCAAATTTGAGATTTTTGGTCTTTGTGAGACGCAGAGTAGGTGAACGGATTATATCCACTGTGAAGCATGGAGGAGGAGGTGTGATGGTGTGGGGGTGCTTTGCTGGTGACACTGTCTGTGATTTATTTAGAATTCAAGGCACACCTAACCAGCATGGCTACCACAGCATTCTTCAGCGATACGCCATCCCATGAAGCTGGTTGCGAAAATGCCAAGAGTTTGCAAAGCTGTCATCAAGGCAAAGTGTGGCTACTTTGAAGAATCTAAAATCTAAAATATGATTTTCTTTTAAATTTTTGGGGTTCCTACATGACTCCATATGTGTTATTTCATAGTTTTGATGTCTTCACTATTATTCTACAATGTAGAAAATAGTTAAAATTAAGAAAAACCCTTGAATGAGTCGGTGTGTCCAAACTTTTGACTGGTACTGTAGCTTGTAATATGGCTTCCCTGGTGATTTTACCCAAGCACCGCTACTGCACATCAGTTGACCCGATCTGGTTTTGCACTGATCATTTTCAGATAAGATAATAGATAATATTTTCAAAACTAAATGACGAAAGGAGTAAAAAAAATTTAAGACAGTATGACAGACATACAAGTCTAAAATGCACAAAATTATGCGGGCTTCAAACTTTGCCCAAAACCGAAGGCCTCCATTTGATAGTCTTTAAACATCAGTCCCCTGGGACCAGTAATACATGTATGATTCAACATGTAGAATTATCACACAGTAATTGCAGGGTAGACACTTTATCTGATTCCATCTCATAGCCTAGTGAACACCTATTTTGTAACTCAGTGTGTTACCAGCCGACCTGCTAGGTTTAGCATAACATTCAATACATATACAACAGAGTATTGAGAGACAGAGAGAGTGGGAGAGAGGGAGAGGGACGGGTGAAAAGGAGGGAGGGTAGGGGTAGAAATTGTTTCATGGACAATGAAGCAGCTTTAAATGATGGAGAGACTTGAGAGGGAACACAGTCCTGGCAGTGAACAAATAGACTGTGAGGACCGTGTGTCCATGTGGAATCAACCTAGCCCCCTGGGATTCAACATTCTACAAAAGACATTGCCTGTGAATAATGTGGATATACCTCACAGGAGAAGAGATATTCATGTACACTCCCCTCCGTATTTATTTATTTACAGTGAAGCGAATTGTTTTTAAATGTGGCTCTATACTCCAGTATTTTGGATTTAAGATCAAATGTTTCAAATGAGGCGACAGTACAGGATATTTTAGGGTATTTTCATATAAAGTGCATTTGGAAAGAAATTCAGACCCCTTGACTTTTTACACATTTTGTTACGTTACAGCCTTATTTTTTTCCCCTCATCAATCTACACACAATACTCTATAATGACAGAGCATAAACTGGTTTAATACATTTTTGCAAAAGTGTATAAAAAAAATTGAAATATTACATTTACATAAGTATTCAGACCATTTACTCAGGACTTTGTTGAAGCACCCTTGGCAGCAATTTCAGCCTCGAGTCTTCTTGTGTATGACGCTACAAGCTTGGCACACCGGTATTTGGGGAGTTTCTCCCATTCTTCTCTGCAGATCCTCTCAAGCTCTGGTGGGTTGGATAGAGAGCATCGCTACACAGTTATTTTCAAGTCTCTCCAGAGTTGTTCGATCGGGTTCAAGTCCGGGCTCTGGCTGGGACACTCAAGGACATTCAGAGACTTGTCCCGAAGCCACTGCTGCATTGTCTTGGCTGTGTGCTTGGGGTTGTTGTCTTGTTGGAAGGTGAACCTTTTCCTCAGTCTGAGGTCCTGAGCACTCTGGAGCAGGTTTTCATCAAGGATCTCTCTGTACTTTGCTCCGTTCATCTTTGCCTCGATCCTGACTAGTCTCCCAGTCCCTACCGCTGAAAAACATCCCCACATCATGATGCTGCCACCAACATGCTTCACCGTAGGGATGGTGCCAGGTTTCTTTCAGACGTGACGCTTGGCATTCAGGCCAAAGAGTTCAATCTTGGTTTCATCAGACCAGAGAATCTTGTTTCTCATGGTCTGAGAGTCCTAAGTGCACTTTAAGTGCCTTTTACTAAGGAGTGGCTTTCGTCTGTCCGCTCTACCATAAAGGCCTGATTGGTGGAGTGTTGCAGAGATAGTTGTCCTTCTGGAAGGTTCTCCCATCTCCACAGAGATACTCTTTTCCAGATGGACCAGCGGGTTCTTGGTCACCTCCCTGACTAAGGCCTTTCTCCCCCGATTGCTCAGTTTGGCCGGGAGGCCAGCTCTAGGAAGTGTCTTGGTGGTTCCAAACTTCTTCCATTCAAGAAAGTTGGAGGCCACTGTGTTCTTGGGGACCTTCACTGCTGCAGAAATGTTTTGGTATCTGTGCCTCGACACAATCCTATCTCTGACCTCTACGGACAATTCCTTAAACCTCATGGCTTTGTTTTTGCTCTGAAATGCACTGTCAACTGTGGGACCTTAAATTAGACTGCTGTATGCTTTTCCAAATCATGTCAAATCAATTGAATTTACCACAGGTCGACTCCAATCAAGTTGTAGAAACATCTCAAGGATGATCAATGGAAACAGGATGCACCTGAGCTTAATTTCAAGTCTCATAGCAAAGGGTCTGAATACTTATGCAAATAAAGTATTTCTGGGATTAATTTTTATACATTTGCAAACAATTAGAAACACCTGTTTTCACTTTGTCATTATGGGGTATTGTGTGTAGATTCCAAATTATACTTTTTAAAGACATTTCAGAATAAGGCTGTAAAGTAACAAAATGTGGAAAAAGTCAGGGGTCTGAATACTTTCCAAATGTACTGTATATCTGTTTTACCGTTTAGAAATTAAAGCACTTAATGTATCTATGTTATGATAATTTTGTTCTCAATGTTCATAAACTGAACTCTAATTAAACAACTCCGCCTGTAACCCAGAATTTGTAAGATACTGGTTGAAATAAGACAGACGGAATGCCCAGTCAAAAATGTTTATTCACGCGAGCTCTGATTTTCAAAGGTGTACACAGTCTTTTTATATTGTACAAGTTGAAATACAAAAGATACAAATGCCCCACCCTCTCTAGGAAATAATATTTTCCCATAGTACACATTCAGCATTACACCATCTTGAAACATAAGTCAATTCCAGACATCCTCCCTTCCCAAGGTCGAGAAGGCCTCTTCTCCTAATCTAGTTTCACAAAGAATTCTTTGTTCTCACAGACTCCTTCTGGCCAGTCGTACCATCCTGTTCCACTCTCCACACAATATTCATTTCTAGACACACACACATCAATTGAATTACCATTTGTCTTATAACCCTATCTCTATTGCATACATTTTCAAAATGGAATGTTCTTAGTATTTTCTTAAATGTACAAACATTTAGTCATTAAACATATAATCCATAACAATCTAGTCCCCTCATTTGAAGAAGTCATAAGTATTTGGACAAATTCACTTATTTTATATTAAAATAGTCAACCATTTAGTATTTGGTCCCATATTCCTAGCACACAATGACTACATTAAGCTTGTGGCACTACTTGAAACTTGTTCAAATCAAATCAAATTGTATTTGTCACATGTGCCAAATACAGGTGTAGACCTTACAGTGAAATGCTTACTTTCAAGCACTTAACCAACAATGCTTAACAATGCTTAATGTGTGTTAACAGCTTCTACCCCCAAGCCATAAGACTCCTGAACAGCTAATCAAAGGGCTTCCCAGACCCCTCTTTTACACTGCTGCTACTCTCTGTTCATTATCTATGCATAGTTACTTTAACTCTAACTACATGTACATATTACCTCAATTGCTTCTACCCACTGGTGCCCCTGCACATTGACTCTGTACCGGTACCCCCTGTATATAGCCTCGCTATTGTTATTTTACTGCTGCTGTTATTTATTTGTTACTTATATTTAAAAAAAATTACTTAAGAAGCATTTTGGACCTAAACTTGGCGCTCCGGTACCGTTTGCCGTGCGATAGCAGAAAGAACAGTCTATGACTAGGGTGGCTGGAGCCTTTGGGCCTTCCTCTGACACTGCCTGGTATAGAGGTCCTGGATGGCAGGAAGCTTGGCCCCAGTGATGTAGTCAGGATGCTCTCAATGGTGCAGCTGTAGAACCTTTTGAGGACCTGAGGACCCATGCCAAATATCTCCTGAGGGGGAATAGGCTTTGTCGTGCCCTCTTCACGACTGTCTTAGTGTGTTTGGACCATGATAGTTTGTTGGTGATGTGGACACCAAGGAACTTGACGCTATCAACCTGCTCCACTACAGCCCCATCGATGAGAATGGGGTCGTGCTCGGTTCTCCATTTCCTGTAGTCCACGATCATCTCCTTTTTCTTGATCATGTTGAGGGAGAGGTTTTTGTCCTGGTACAACACGGCCAGGTCTCTGACCTCCTCCCTATAGGCTGTTTCATCGTTGTCGGTGATCAGGCCTACCACTGTTGCGTCCTCTGCAAACTTGATGATGGTGTTGGAGTCATGCTTGGCCATGCATTCATGAGTGAACCGAGAGTAAAGGAGGGGACTGTGCACGCACCCCTGAGGGGCCCCCGTGTTGAGGATCAGCGTGGCAGATGTGTTGTTCCCTACCCTTACCACCTGGGAGATGGCCCGTCAGGAAGTCCAGGATCCAGTTGCAGAGGGAGGTGTTTGATGAGCTTTGAGGGCACTATGGTGTTGAATGCTGCTGTAGACAATGAATAGCATTCTCACATAGGTGTTCCTTTTGTCCAGGTGGGAAAGGGCAGTGTTGAGTGCAATAGAGATTGCATCATCTGTGGATCTGTTGGGGCGGTATGCAAATTTGAAAAAAAAAGTCTAGGGTTTCTTGGATAATGGTGTTGATGTGAGCCATGACCAGCCTTTCAAAGCACTTCATGGCTACAGACGTGAGTGCTACGGGTTGGTAGTCATTTAGGCAGGTTACCAAAGGTGTTCTTGTGCACAGGGACTATGATGGTCTGCTTGAAATATGTTTTTTTTTAATTATTTTTTATTTGACCTTTATTCAACCAGGTAGGCAAATTGAGAACAAGTTCTCATTTACAACTGTGACCTGGCCAAGATAAAGCAAAGCAGTTCGACACATACAACACCACAGAGTTACACATGGAGTAAACAAACATACAGCCAATAATACAGTAGAAAAACAAGTCTATATACAATGTGTGCAAATAAGGTAAGATTAAGGAAGGTAAGGCAACAAATAGGCCATGGTGGCAAAGTAATTACAATATAGCAATTAAACACTGGAATGGTAGATTTGCAGTAGATGAATGTGCAAAGTAGAAATACTGGGGTGCAAAGGAGCAAGATAAATCAATAAATACAGTAGGGGATGAGGTAGTTGGTTGGGCTATTTACAGATGGGCTATGTATAGGTGCAGGGATCTGTGAGCTGGTCTGACAGCTGGTGCTTAAAGCTACTGATATTGGTATTACAGACTCAATCAGGGAGAGGTTGAAAATGTCAGTGAAGACACTTGCCAGTTGTCCAGCGCATGCTCGGAGTACACGTCCTGGCAATCCGTCGGCCCTGCGGCCTTGTGAATGTTGACCTGTTTAAAGATCTTTCTCACATCGGCTACGGCAAGCGTGATCACACAGTTGTTCGGAACAGCTGATGCTCTCATGCATGTTTCAGTGTTACTTGCCTCAAAGCGAGCATAGAAGTAATTTAGCTCGTCTGGTAGGCTCGTTTCACTGGGCAGCTTGCGGCTGTGCTTGTTGGATGCATTTACAAATTGTTTTGGTTGTGTTTCATACAGTGGGGCAAAAAAGTATTTAGTCAGCCACCAATTGTGCAAGTTCTCCAACTTAAAAAGATGAGAGAGGCCTGTAATTTTCATCATAGGTACACTTCAACTATGACAGACGAAATGAGAAAAAGAAATCCAGAAAATCACATTGTAGGATTTTTAATTTATTTATTTGCAAATTATGGTGGAAAATAAGTATTTGGTCAATAACAAAAGTTTATCTCAATACTTTGTTATATATCCTTTGTTGGCAATGACAGAGGTCTAATGTTTTCTGTAAGTCTTCACAAGGTTTTCACACACTGTTGCTGGTATTTTGGCCCATTCCTCCATGCAGATCTCCTCTAGAGCAGTGATGTTTTGGGGCTGTCGCTGGGCAACACGGACTTTCAACTCCCTCCAAAGATTTTCTATGGGGTTGAGATCTGGAGACTGGCTAGGCCACTCCAGGACCTTGAAATGCTTCTTACGAAGCCACTCCTTCGCGTTCGGGCGGTGTGTTTGGGATCATTGTCATGCTGAAAGACCCAGCCACGTTTCATCTTCAATGCCCTTGCTGATGGAAAGAGGTTTTCACTCAAAATCTCACGATACATGGCCCCATTCATTCTTTCCTTTACACGGATCAGTCGCCCTGGTCCCTTTGCAGAAAAACAGCCCCAAAGCATGATGTTTCCACCCCCATGCTTCACAGTAGGTATGGTGTTCTTTGGATGCAACTCAGCATTCTTTGTCCTCCAAACCACGACGAGTTGAGTTTTTACCAAAAAGTTCTATTTTGGTTTCATCTGACCATATGACATTCTCCCAATCCTCATCTGGATCATCCAAATGCTCTCTAGCAAACTTCAGACGGGCCTGAACATGTACTGGCTTAAGCAGGGGGACACGTCTGGCACTGCAGGATTTGAGTCCCTGGCGGCGAGTGTGTTACTGATGGTAGGCTTTGTTACTTTGGTCCCAGCTCTCTGCAGATCATTCACTAGGTCCCCCCTTGTGGTTCTGGGATTTTTGCTCACCGTTCTTGTGATCATTTTGACCCCACGGGGTGAGATCTTGCGTGGAGCCCCAGATCGAGGAAGATTATCAGTGGTCTTGTATGTCTTCCATTTCCTAATAATTGCTCCCACAGTTGATTTTTTCAAACCAAGCTGCTTACCTATTGCAGATTCAGTCTTCCCAACCTGGTGCAGGTCAACAATTCTGTTTCTGGTGTCCTTTGACAGCTCTTTGGTCTTGGCCATAGTGGAGTTTGGAGTGTGACTGTTTGAGGTTGTGGACAGGTGTCTTTTATACTGATAACAAGTTCAAACAGGTGCCATTAATACAGGTAACGAGTGGAGGACAGAGGAGCCTCTTAAAGAAGAAGTTACAGGTCTGTGAGAGCCAGAAATCTTGCTTGTTTGTATGTGACCAAATACTTATTTTCCACCATAATTTGCAAATAAATTCATTAAAAATCCTACAGTGTGATTTTCTGGATTTTCTTTCTTCGTTTTGTCTGTCATAGTTGAAGTGTACCTATGATGAAAATTACAGGCCTCTCTCATCTTTTTAAGTGAGAGAACTTGCACAATTGGTGGCTGACTAAATACTTTTTTGCCCCACTGTATCATGATTTCCCCAATAGGAACTGAATGGTAAATGATAAATGGAGTAAAAAGTCAAACAAAAAAGAGCAGAGGGAGCAGTGTGGAACTGCACTGCAAAGTAGATGAGCTCACAGGTCTATCCATCAAATGACGTGATGAGCGAGTCAACCTTAGAAAACCATTGGGAAGAACCAACACCTAATTTCAGAGAATCAATAAAGACTTACCCCAGTGTTTTACCCAAAAGGCCTTTGTGTTTCCAGTTTTACCTTCCATGGCCTGGCCCCTGCCATGACTTGGAGCCAATACCTTGGCCACTGGTTCTTTTCACCTTTCATTTACATAACAATGGCTAACTGTGAACATGGGTTAACACCTTCTCACAAAGAAGTGTCTTGATAACGCAGAGGTTGTTGATTCTGGTCTTCACAATTCTTCAGTATCAGCTCCAGCTATATGGGCACACAGTTTCACAAAAATAACACCAGAGCAACATTAGCCTAATCACTGGCGACACACTGGTGCTATAATGGAAAAAAACATATTAGGAAATAGGGAGCCATTTGGGAGCCAGACAAATACTGTATATCCAACAGTATGTTCTAATTGGGTCTTAACTAACTTAATATTGATCTGTCCTGGACCTTCTCCAATTAAAACATTAATGCCATGTAATGGAGTTGGTCAAATTAGCTAGAGGCGTATTGTCATTGATAACTAGACATTCATTTTATATATAATTGATGCAACAACTATTCGTCTCTAGCTTATCACCCACCCCAGTTCTGGTTTTTATTTATTTTATTTTATTTCACCTTTATTTAACCAGGTAGGCTAGTTGAGAACAAGTTTGTTTGGGGTTGTATCCCAATGTGTGGAAACATGATAGCAAGGGCTTGTTGTGAGCAAACACTTGTTCAGTCATGAGAAAATACAAAATAGAACAATTTGGTCAAAGTTCAACTTTTATTGTCACATGCACAAGTACAGTGAAATGCTTAGCTTGCAAGCTCTACCCAACAGTGCAGTAACCAATATCAAAATTGTAAAATATATAATAAGAACCTGTGCATCTCTCTCTCTCTCTCTCTCTCTCTCTCTCTCTCTCTCTCTCTCTCTCTCTCTCTCTCTCTCTCTCTCTCTCTCTCTCTCTCTCTCTCTCTCTCTCTCTCTCTCTCTCTCTTTCTCCAAGTGTTGTATTATCAACTATATACAGTGTTTTAGCAATGTGCAAAACGTTGTAGTCTCTCTCTGTCAGAGTGCAGTGTGGGAAGGCCATGTGCACCACTAACACACTCTAATTGATTATCAGTCAAACCCGCAACAACCAGATGTTCAGAATCCAGTCCATATCATTAGCCTAATAGCAAGCATTAGCATGAAGAATGTCAACCTGCCTTTAATTGATGTGATGAGCACAACACTATAAATCCCCGCTGATGTCTTGATTTGGGAGGCCAATACAGTGACAAGCAACAACTGTTGTACAGTGCAGCAGAAAGAAGAGTAAAGGTAAATAAGGAATAAACATCCTTGCATGGCCTACATCACAGCCACACACACACGCACACACACACATATATATATATATATATATATATATATATATATATATATATATATATACAATACATGGCTCTGGTCTCCATTATCTTAGCAACTGTATTCTGAGTGGAAGTTTGACAAATTATACATCTTGAGAAGTGGCCGTAGAAGCCTGATTTCCTCCTGTCTTATAAACCCTGATGGGTTTATAATTGTACTGGCTTAGCAGATAATAAGAAAAGACGATCAGTATTTACCTGGCAAAAGAGAAGGAATGTAATATCTATTGCTTACAGGTACCACATTCAACCATTTTAGATTAAGTTGTGGGAAATGGACTGGGGGGCGAACTATACTTCTCCCATGGACAAAGAAACTCAAAAGGGTGATGATATTAATTAACAAGAATTTTGATCTGAATGTGCAAATTGTCCAAAAATATCCACAAGGTTGATGGATTCTGTTATTGGACAATAAACAGATTTGGCTCATGAATCGATACGGTCCAGATAATGATGATCCACAATTCTTTAAAAATATATCTAATAATTTATCAAGCCTACCAGCAATACAAGACTCTATTATTATGGGGGGAGATTATATTACGGTTTTAAATACCTCAATGGATTGTAAAGAAAATCACTTTTTCAAACTATCACCCTCATGCTCTTCAGGAAATCATGAATGTCATGGATATATTGGAATTAGTGGATATATGGAGGGTTAAATATCCTGACCTAGTGAGATATACATGGCGGAGGCTCAATCAAGCTAGTCGTCTTGATTACTGTCTTATGTCATTCTCGCTGGCACCAAAGTTAAAAAAGTGTTGATAGGGGACAGAATGCGGTTGAACCATCAAATAATTGGCGTATATATTAGTCTTACAGAATTTCCCCGTGGGCGAGGCTATTGGAAATGTAATCAAAGCCTATTGGATGACAACTTGTTTCTAACCAGGACAGAATCATTTATAACAGATTTTTTCCAACATAACATAGGTACAGCATATTCCCTTATTTTATGGGACACTTTTAAATGTGCCTTTAGAAGCCATGTAATTCAATAATTTAAAACAAAAGCAATTTAGGTCAAAAGAGTTCATATTAATAAAGAAAAACAGAGGTACTAACAGTACAGATAGATATAAATAAAAACGGTACCATAGAGGTACAGAATAAGTTAGAGGAAAAACAAAAAGAACTGGGGGAACTTATTCAAGAAAGATCAAGTGTAATATATTATAAAAATAAAGCGAAGTAGATGGAATATTGAGGAAATGCACCAAATAATGTTTTAAAATTTAACATAGAAATGCTATCAAAATAATTTACTGAAATTTGTTAGTAATGACGGAGTCACCCATGATTCACCAAACAATATTTTGAAAGATGAAGCAAAGTACTTTAAGCATATGTTTTCATTTCAGTTTCCTCCATCTCCACTAACCAAAGTTAATTGTAAGGAATTTTAATAATGTAAAATTAACAGCTGGACAGAAAGATTAATGTGAAGGCCAAATTACAGAGGAGAAACTTCTTGATGCAATTAAAGCCTTTAAGTCCGGGAAACCTCCAGGTGTAACGCGTCTGTGTGCAGCTCGTGGCGCAGGACAGCAGATATGAGTAAATTTAGCAATTAAAAAAAAAAAAAAATCACAATACACGTCAACATATAGCCAAGCTGAACATAACGGACCACAATACAATAAACAAACACTCACAAACAAACATGGGGGAACAGAGGGTTAAATAATTAACAAGTAATTGTGGGATTGAAAGCAGGTGTGTAAAACAAGGAAAAACCAATGGAAAATGAAAAGTGGATTGGCGATGGCTAGAAAACCGGTGACGTCGACCGCCGAACGCCGCCCAAACAAGGAGAGGGACCGACTTTGGTGGAAGTCGTGACAGCAGGGCTGGAAGGCATACCAGTTGGGGTATATCAAACCTTTTTTGATGTACTCAGAGGACCGTTATTAGCATGTTTTAACCCCTCCTAAAAAAATGTTGGATTATCAGATACTCAACAAGAAGGTCTGATTTCACTATTACGGAAATAGGACCCAGGTGGTAAATTAAAAAATCCAGTCCATAAAAAAAATAAGACGCCCCTTTCACTTCAGTGGTGTGGCGCAAAAATTAGATATTATTCATCCTAATCAGACAGGTTTTTTTACACGGATGATACATTGGAGACAGAACACTACAAAAAATCTGGAAAAACAGGCATGGTAATCATAGCTGACTGTGAAAAGGCTTTTGAAAAAGTACGACTGGAATTTATATATAAATGCCTGGAATATTTAAATTTTGGAGAACCTCTTATACAATGGGTTAAAGTTATGTATAGTAACCCTAGGTGTAAAATAGTAAAAAATATATACTTCTCAGAAAGTATTAAACTGTCAATAGGAGTAAAACAGGGTTCTTCACTATCGGTATGTCTATTTTATTATGACCATCGAAATGTTAACAATAATATCAGGCCTTAAAAATAAAGGTGTCATTGCACGACGATGATTCATGTTTTCATATCCACAATTTGGATCTAGATAATGTTTCTAACCTCTCTTGATTACAACCAAATTATGATAAGTGTACTTATTATATTATGTATTGGATCAGGAATAAATACAACTTTTACATTACTGTGTAGTTTACCATAAAAATTGTCTGATGATGCCTGATTTCCTCCTGTCTTCATATCCCGAAAGAAAGAAATTCTCACTACAATACATTTTAATAGAAAGTTAGCTAAAATATATAAGCTCTTGCTACAATAGAAAGAAAAACTCCCTGTCTATTTGTGGAGAAATCACCTTGATTATCTCTTTAGTCATATCCCAGTTTACCTATTTGCTTATGGCCCTGCCTACACCTAACGACTTGTTTTTTAAATTAATTGAGAAAAATATATTACATTTGATTTAGGAATGATAATCACTGCTACTCCCCCTTCCGGGATGCCTACAGGGCCCTGCTCCACCCTCCTTTAGTACCCGTGCTAAGGTCTATTCAAAGCTGGTCTGACCAATCACTGGATGCAAATTCTATGGCTTCCACAGGGTGTCAGCAGTCTATTTACAAGGTTTCAGGCTTAACTTCAAAAACGAATAAGAAATATCCGTTTTAGTACAGGGTCTTTGAAAGTTCTTGTTTGCGCGTGTCATGAAAACCTGCTAAAATGCACCTGCTAAAATCAGTATCCTACTGAACATAAGAAGAAAGAAATAGAAATACATTTTACAGTTTTAATTCAATTTTAGGGTATCTGAGGAGTATATAGAAACGTATTTTGACTTGTTGAAACAAAGTTTAGGGGTAGATTTTCAGATTCCTTTCTCTGCATGTTGAACGAGTGGATTACTCAAATCGATGGTGCCAACTAAACAGACTTTCTGGGATTTAAAGAAGGATTTTATCTAACAAAACGACACTGCATGTTATAGTTGGGACCCTTTGGATGACAAATCATAGGAAGACTTTCAAAAAGAAAGTTAATATTTAATCGCTATTTGTGAATTTATGAAACCTGTGCCGGTGGAAAAATATTTTGACGTGGGGCGCCGTCCTCAAACAATCACATGGCATGTTTTCACTGTAATAGCTACTGCAAATCGGACAGCGCGGTTAGATTAACAAGAATTTAAGCTTTCAACCGATATAAGACACTTATATGTACCTAAATATTTATTTGAATTGCGCGCCCTCCAGTTTCACCTGAAGTTGTCCCGCTAGTGCAGGCTGCACACATTTCATCAGTCTCTCATTCACAATTTGACTATTTGCACTTGATAATATTCTCACCCATCAGATTATTCTCAGTTCAATCTGTTCTTTACATATAGCCTACTAATACACAGAACCAGTCAAAAGTTTTAGAACACCTACTCATTCAAGGGTTTTTCTTTATTTGTACTATTTTCTACATTGTAGAATAATAGTGAAGACATCAAAACTATGAAATAACACATATGGAATCATGTAGTAACAAAAAAACTGTAACTACTTAGGGAGTGGTGGGGCGCTCAGTTGTGTTGTGAAGGTAGGGGTGGTACACCCCTACCTTAGCATAAATTCATAAACCATCGCAGTTCACACAAAACACATTTCACAGCGAAAACAAATCCCTTACCTTTTGAAGAACTTCTGCTGAGGGCTTCCCAAGTGTCCAACGAAGACATCCAATGGTTCTTTTGTTAGAAAAAGTCATTTATTATATCCCTAAATCTCCGTTTGGTTGGCGCATTATGTTCATAAAATACAGCGTCCACTCGTCCATTGAACCGTGACGAGAACGCGTTCAACCTATACCTATACACTTGTCCAAGAACAATCAAACATCATTGATAATATATCCTCCGTATATTTACTATAATATTTTAACCGGATTATAAACTGGACGATAGGAAAGGAAAAAACCACAGCGCGCGTGAGCCCGTGAACGCGCATCCGATGACCACTTCAAAATTCTTCTTCTATTACCATCCAGAGCAACTAAACATCATCAAACACTGTCTAGAGACTGTTGACATCCAGTGGAAGCAATAGGTACTGTAATCTTACTCCTATATATGTCTGTTTTCAATAGGGAGGGGTTCAAAATGAGGCAATGTGTCAAAAACACTTTTTCCAGGACAGAAATTCCCCGGGTTTTCGCCTGTTATATCAGTTCTGTTATACTCACAGACAATATTTTAACACTCTTAGAAACTTCAGTGTTTCCTATCTAATAGTACTAATTATGTGCATATCCTATTTTCTGGGCCAGTGGGAGGCATTTTACTTTGGGCACGTCAGACTCACCAAAACCGTCACCTCGGGAGCCGCTTCCTAAGAAGTTAAACAAATCAAAATACATTTTATATTTGAGATTCTTCAAATAGCCACCCTTTGCTTTGATGACAACTTTGCACACTCTTGCCATTCTCTAGACCAGCTTCACCTGGAATGCTTTTCCAACAGTCGTGAAGGAGTTCCCACATATGCTGAGCACTTGTTGGCTGCTTTTCCACTCTGCAGTCTGACTCATCTCAAACCATCTCAATTCGGTTGAGGTCGGGGGATTGTGGAGGCAAGGTCATCTGATGCAGCATTCCATCACTCTCCTTCTTGGTAAAATAGCCCTTACACAGCCTGGAGGTGTGTTGTGTCATTGTCCTGTTGAAACACAAATTATAGTCCCACTAAACACAAACCAGATGGGATGGTGTATCGCTGCAAAATGCTGTGGTAGCCATGCTAGATAAGGGTACCTTGAATTCTAAGTAAATCACAGACAGTGTCACCAGCAAAGCACCCCCACGCCATCACACCTCATCCTCCATGTTTCACGGTGGGAACAACACATACAAAGATAATCCATTCACCTACTCTGTGTCTCACAAAGACATGGCGGTTGGAACGAAAAATCTCAAATTTGGACTCATCAAACCAAGGACAGATTTCCTCCAGTCTAATGGCAGTTAACTCGAATGAACTTATCCTCTGCAGCAGAGGTAACTCTGGGTCTTCCTTTTCTGTGGCGGTCCTCATGGTCATAGTGCTTGATCATTTTTGCGACTGCACAAAGTTCTTGACTGTTATCTTAAAGTAATGATGGACGGTAATTTCTCTTTGCTTATTTGAGCTGTTCTTGCCATAATATGGACTTGATCTTTTACCAAATATGGCTATCTTCTGTATACCACCCCTACCTTCACAACACAACTGATTGGCTTAAACGCATTAAGAATTAAAGAATTTACCTTTTAACAAGGCACACATGTTAATTGAAATGCATTCCAGGTGACTACCTCATGAAGCTGGTTGAGAGAATGCCAAGAGTGTGCAAAGCTGTTATCAAGGCAAAGGGTGGATACTTTGAAGAATCTCAAATATAAAATATATTTTGATTTCTTTTGCACTTTTCTGGTTACTACATGATTCCATATGAGCTATTCTCTTAAGGAGCCTTTGGTACTAGACTTGGCGCTCCGGTACCGCTTTACATGCAGTAGCAGAGAGAACAGTCTATGACTTGGGTGACTGGAGTCTTTGACCATTTTTTGGGCCTTCCTTTGACACTGCCTAGTATGTAGGTCCTGGATGTCAGGAAGCTTGGCCCCCAGTGATGTACTGGGCCGCGCACAATATCCTCTGTAGCGTCTTTTCCTATAGTCCACGATCAGCTCCTTTGTCTTGCTCACATTGAGGGAGAGGTTGTTGTCCTGGCACCACACTGACAGGTCTCTGACCTCCTTCCTATAGGCTGTCTCATCGTTGTCGGTGATCAGGCTTACCACTGTTGTGTCGTCAGCAAACGTAATAATGGTGTTGGAGTCGTGCTTGGCCACGCAGTCATGGGTGAACAGGGAGTACAGGAGGGGACCAAGCAGGCACCCCTGAGTGGCCCCAGTGTTGAGTATCAGTGTGGTAGATGTGTTGTTGCCTACCCTTACCACCTGGGGCGGCACTTCAGGAAGTCCAGGATCCAGTTGCAGAGGGAGGTGTTTAGAATCCCACAACAGAATACAGTTATGGCATTCTACAACAAGGGATGATAACTTCTGAAAACTTCCTATAATATGCTATGTTATTCCATACTTTATAAGAAATATCTCATAGCTCTGCACATCCGGACTAGCTATGTGCCATGTGATAAATTACGGAAAGAGATACAGGGAATAAATATTTACCATGATTACGTACCAAATGGCACTATTCCCTATGGGCCCTGGTCAAAAGTAGTGCACTATAGAAATAAGATGTAATTTGGGACAAAGTCAATGCAGAGCTTCCAGAGGCAATTCTCTCTGCTGTTCAGGTTTAACGCCCCTAAGGTTCCTCCCCTCACCACTCCGCATTATCCATATTGATTTGGCCAGGATTTATTAACGTAGGTCTACTGCGTGGAGAGGAAACCCCTAAGAGAGACCAGGAATCAGCCGCATGTTGCAGCTGCGGTGTGTGTGTGTCTCAGTGTGTGTCATGTCACATACTGAACATATATCACATCTGTCCAAACAGTTTATTCCTAATTCATTCCATGTGCAAATGGCTGAATAACAACGTGGCTAGCTTCCAACGGTCCTAATGATACTATTAGCACACCACTAATGTATTCACAGCCGTAAAGAACTCATCTGTTGTATGGTGCATGAACCTTTTACCATGCTAGCCACGTACGTAAGTACATCCCTAACTCTCTCTCTCTCTCTCTCTCTCTCTCTCTCTCTCTCTCTCTCTCTCTCTCTCTCTCTCTCTCTCTCTCTCTCTCTCTCTCTCTCTCTCTCCCTGCCTCCATCAGTTCATCACTCCCTCCATCACTCCATCACTCTCTCCCTTCCTCCCTCCCTGAGTGAGCCAGTGTGGGATTGTGCCTGAGGCCATGGCACCTGTTTCTGAGGATGACAGGGGAGAAGTGCCCCAATCAGAACCGTCCATTTTCAGCTATTTATCTGGATCAAGAAGACTCTGATTGCCGTGTATTCTAGCACATATTTGCCAGTTTTGTATCTGTTTTGTTACTTATAATCTGACTATCAACAGTAGAATGATGTCATTAAAATCATCGTAACCTAGCAGGTAGTAAGGATTCTATGAAAGAAGAAATGAGACAACAAAGTATCTATTTGGAACTGTGCTTCACTGCAGCTTTCTGAGTTCACTGTGTTCAATAGAAAGACAATGGGGAATGATGGACATCCTTCTTAGACAGAAGAGGCTATACCGCTTGAACCCCTGTAGGTAAAGGTAATGGATACAAAGTACAGCACAGCAGCCTTCCATAAATATATGGTGGAAGGGGTTTGTCCATTACGAGGATGATGGTCATTATTCAGACAGAAGTAACAGGAATGAGAACACAAATGTGCTTTTATCTGCATTGTGACATTTGTGGAATAGAGGAGCACTTGTCTGGTCTTGCTCAATGTCTGGTCTGTGGAGGAATGGGACATCTATCTGCCAGTGGGCACTGGCTATATGAGAATAGATAGGCAGGGAAGCATTTACACAGATGGGTCATACACATTACCAAAGGGAGTTGACTTAAAGGGAGAAATGTGTGGCATAATATCAGCTGTTTTCTAGATTTCAATAATAATAATGGTCGAATACATATCTTAGAGATACATATTATTTGGTAAGATTTTACCATGTCACTACTTTGACATATTCTAATGAGACCACGCTGACTATTAGTCTGAGTATCAGTCTCTTTTGCTAACATTCCACTCCTTGCCTTTCCTTGTCATTACCAAAGAGACACCCTAGACCCTAGACACACTACAATTTGCATACCGCCCAAACAGATCCGTGGACTACAGAATTGCTTTCGCACTGTATACTGCCCTATCCCATCTGGACAAGAGGAATACCTATGTAAGAATGCTGTTCATCAACTTCCGCTCAGCCTTCAGCACCATAGTGCCCTCCATCCTCATCACTAAGCTCAGGGCCCTGGGTCTGAACTCTGCCCTGTGCAACTGGGTCCTGGACTTACTTAGGGGCAGTGAAGGTATGCATCCACTCTGACACGCTGATCCTCAACACGGTGCCCGTGCTCAGCCCCCTTCTGTACTCACTGTTCACCCATGACCGCGTGGTCACACGTCTCCAACTCAATCATCAAGTTTGCTGACGACACAACAGTGGTAGGCCTGATTACCAACGATGACGAGACAGCCTACAGTGAGAAGGTGAGAGCCCTGGCAAAGTGGTGCCAGGAAAAGAACTTCTCCCTCAACACCAATGATCGTGGATTTCAGGAGACGGGCCGCAGTGGAGAGTGAAAAGCTTCAAGTTCCTCAGCATAGACATTACTGACAACCTGAAATGGTCCAAGAAGGCACAACAGCGCCTCTCCTGAAGAAATTCAGCTTGACCCTCATGAACTTCTATAGATGCACCATTGAGAGCATCCTGTCGGGCTGTATCGCCGCCTGGTACGGTAACTGCACAATCCACAACTGTAGGGCTCTCCAGAGGGTGGTTTAGTCAGCCCAATGCAATCACAGGGGGTACACTGCCTGCCCTTCAGGACATCTAAAGCACCCGGCGTAACAGGAAGGCCAAGAAGATCATCAAGGAACTTAGCAACCCGAGTCATGGCTTGTTCACCCCGTTACCATCTAGAAGGTGGCGACAGTACCGGTGCATCAAAAATTTCATAAAATGATTTCATGGCTTTAGAAGCTCTGATAGGCTAATTGTCATAATTTGAGTCAATTGGAGTTGTACCTGTGGATGTATATCAAGCCCTACATTAAAACTCAGTGCCTCTTTGCTTGACTTCATGGGAAAATCAAAAGAAATCAGCCAAGACCTCAGAAGAATTATTGCAGACCTCCACAACTCTAGTTCATCCTTGGTAGCAATTTTCAAATGGCTGAAGGTACCACGTTCATCTGTACAAACAACAGTATGCAAGTATAAACACCATGAGTGTAGGGGTTGCATAACTGGTTGCAGAGAAGTCAGGCGCAGGAGAGCAAAACTGGGTAATGTACTTAGTTGTTTATTAAACAACCGGTTCAAACAACACGAGAGAAAATGGGCACAAAATAGCCCGTAACGCACCAGTACATAAAGTGCACAAGCACTACAATGAACAATCCCACACAAAGACATGAGGGGGAACAGAGGGTTAAATACAAAACATGTAATGAGAGAATTGAAACCAGGTGTGGAAAACACAGACAAAACAAATGGAATATGAAAATAGGATCGGTGATGGCTAGAAGACCGGTGACGTCGACCGCCAAACATCACCCGAACAAGGAGAGGCATCGACTTCGGTGGAAGTCGTGACAATGAGACCACGCAGCTGTCATACCGCTCACGTTCTGTCTCTTAGAGATGAACCTACTTTGGTGGGAAAAGTGCAAATCAATCCCTGAACAACAGCAAAGGACCTTGTGAAGATGCTGGAGGAAGCAGGTTCAAAAGTATCTATATCCACAGTAAAACCAGTTCTATATGGATATAACCTGGAAGGCCGCTCAGCAAGGAAAAAAGCCAGATTACGGTGAGCAACTGCACATGGGGACAAAGATCTGACTTTTTTGAGAAATGTCATCTGGTCTGATGAAATAAAAATAGAACTGTTTGGCCATAATGACCATCGTTGTGTTTGGAGGAAAAGGGGGAGGCTCGCAAGCCGAAGAACACAATCCCAACCATGAAGCACGGGGGTGGCAGCATCATGTTGTCGGGGTGCTTTGCTGCAGGAGGGACTGGTGCACTTCACAAAATAGATGGCATCATGAGGAAGGAAAATTATGTGGATATATTGAAGCAACATCTCAGGACATCAGTCAGGAAGTTAAAGCTTGGTCGCAAATGGGTCTTCCAAATGGACAATGACCCCAAGCATACTTCCAAAGTTGTGGCAAAATGAATTAAGGACAACAAAGTCAAGGTATTGGAGTGGCCATCACAAAGCCCTGACCTCAATCCTATGCGAGCAAGGAGGCCTACAAACCTGACTCAGTTACACCAGCTCTGTCAGGAGGAATGGGTCAAAATTCCCCCAACTTATTGTGGGAAGCTTGTGGAAGGCTACCCGAAATGTTTAACCCAAGTTAAACAATTTAAAGGCAATGCTACCAAATACTAATTGAGTGTATGTAAACTTCTGACCCACTGGGTATGTGATGAAAGAAATAATAGCTGAAATAAATCATTCTCTCAACTATTATTCTGACATTTCACATTCTTAAAATAAAGTGATGATCCTAACTGACCTAACACATGGAATTTTTACTAGGTTTAAATGTCAGGTGTTGCGGAAAACTGAGTTTAAATGTATTTGGCTAAGGTGTATATAAACTTCCGACTTCAACTGTACATACAGTGAGGGAAAAAAGTATTTGATCCCCTGCTGATTTTGTACGTTTGCCCACTGACAAAGAAATGATCAGTCTATAATTTTAATGGTAGGTTTATTTGAACAGTGAGAGACAGAATAACAACAAAATAATCCAGAGAAACGCATGTGAAAAATTGTTATAAATTGATTTGCATTTTAATGTGGGAAATAAGTATTTGACCCCTCTGCAAAACATGACTTAGTACCTGGTGGCAAAAACCTTGTTGGCAATCACAGAGGTCAGACGTTTCTTGTAGTTTCCACCAGGTTTGCACACATCTCAGGAGGGATTTTGTCCCACTCCTCCTTGCAGATCTTCTCCAAGTCATTAAGGTTTCGAGGCTGACGTTTGGCAACTCGAACCTTCAGCTCCCTCCACAGATGTTCTATGGGATTAAGGTCTGGAGACTGGCTAGGCCACTCCAGGACCTTAATGTGCTTCTTCTTGAGCCACTCCTTTGTTGCCTTGGCCGTGTGTTTTTGGTCATTGTCATGCTGGAATACCCATCCACGACCCATTTTCAATGCCCTGGCTGAGGGAAGGAGGTTCTCACCTAAGATTTGATGGTACATGGCCCCGTCCATCGCCCCTTTGATGCGGTGAAGTTGTCCTGTCCCATTAGCAGAAACCCCCCCCCCCCAAAGCATAATGTTTCCACCTCCATGTTTGACGGTGGGGATGGTGTTCTTGGGGTCATAGGCAGCATTCCTCCTCCTGCAAACACGGCGAGTTGAGTTGATGCCAAAGAGCTCCATTTTGGTCTCATCTGACCACAACACTTTCACCCAGTTGTCCTCTGAATCATTCAGATGTTCATTGGCAAACTTCAAATGGGCATGTATATGTGATTTCTTGAGCAGGGGGACCTTGCAGGTGCTGCAGGATTTCAGTCCTTCACGGCGTAGTGTGTTACCAATTGTTTTCTTGGTGACTATGGTCCCAGCTGCCTTGAGATCATTGACAAGATCCTCCCGTGTAGTTCTGGGCTGATTCCTCACCACTTTCATGATCATTGCAACTCCACGAGGTGAGATTTTGCATGGAGCCCCAGGCCGAGGGAGATTGACAGTTCTTTTGTGTTTCTTCCATTTGCGAATAATCGCACCAACTGTTGTCACCTTCTCACCAAGCTGCTTGGCGATGGTCTTGTAGCCCATTCCAGCTTTGTGTAGGTCTACAATCTTGTCCCTGACATCCTTGGAGAGCTCTTTGGTCTTGGCCATGGTGGAGAGTTTGGAATCTGATTGATTGATTGCTTTTGTGTACAGGTGTCTTTTATACAGGTAACAAACTGAGATTAGGAGCACTCCCTTTAAGAGTGTGCTCCTAATCTCAGCTCGTTACCTGTATAAAAGACACCTGGGAGCCAGAAATCTTTCTGATTGAGAGGGGGTCAAATACTTGTTTCCCTCATTAAAATGCAAATCATTTTATAACATTTTTCACATGCGTTTTTCTGGATTATTTTGTTGTTATTCTGTCTCTCACTGTTCAAGTAAACCTACCATTAAAATTAAAGACTGATCATTTCTTTGTCAGTGGGCAAATGTACAAATTCAGCAGGGGATCAAATACTTTTTTCCCTCACTGTATATAGTGTATTCTGGTCAAGGCTCGTCCTATATATCTACTGCTGTAAATACCTTTTCTATTCATATACTGCCCATACCATTATATACGTATACACAGTGTATATTCTGGACTCTGACATTGCTCGATCTGATATTTCATATTTCTTAATTTTTATGTTCGGGATTTGTGTGTATTGTTTTTAATTATTAAGTATTACTGCACTGTTGGAGCTACAAACATAAGCATTTCACTGCACCTGCGATCTGCAAAATATGTGTACACGACCAACTACATTAGATTTGTTTTGATTTGGCCTTTAGGCAAACTCAATGTTTAATATGCTCTGGATTTATAGTTGCTCATTGGTTGTTGGAATTAACATTTATATTTTCGATGTGTAGCCTCGAAAATAGAATAAAATGTATAACAAAGTCAAAAACAAATATGTAGCTGTTAACTAAGATGTTTTGTGGTTGGAATTGCAGTATATATTCAGTTTGAGAATTTAGATGCTTTTGACAGACTGGTTTCCGCTGGACAAACAAAAAACGGTTGCTTAGCAACCGGACACCAAACTGTTCTGTGGATTATTTTTTTTATTGAGTTCCAATATTTGCAGAATCGGTGTGATTGGAGGATATCTGTGAGGGTGATCTAATTAGGATTAAATCCTATGTTCTCCTTGAGCTCATTAATGATAGAATGTTCGTATCGGAAGATAAAGGCCAGTCTCTTTAGGTAGTATGGTCAATTCAGTGCCATACATCATAATAGTGAAGTGAAGTGCCTGTCACCAGTATGTCTCCAGTAGGCCTATGTCCTGAGATTTAGCCATGAAAGCTGGACAGGCAGCTCAGACAGTGGATAGCTTAACCCTGGTAATTCTCCCCAGGGACAAAGACGGTTGAGATAAGAGGAATAAGAGGAATGAGGATATGTCGGCTTCATCCTAAATGGCACCCTATTCCATATGGGCCCTGGTCAAAAGTAGTGCACTATGTAGGGCATATGGTGCCATTTAGGATGCAGAGAAAGTCACTGTGAGAAGCTTATGCTATGAAGGAACTGATGTTTTTATAAGTGCCTCCTCCTCCCCCCTGTCAAACACAGAGCAAAGAGGCTTAGAGCTATTGTTAAATGTTACACTTCAAAACTCTAGTAGAAAGGATGGGGAACTGTGTCATAATCTTCAGTATGTTTAGTAGTGTCACACAGCTTGATGTACAATGATGTCCAATTCTTTCTCTCACAGCCACTGTTTGTTTGTAAGTGTGAGAGGATCAAATAGCACTGGAGGGAATAGAGGCTTTACGGGTTCCTGACCAAGTGTGCTAGTTTGTGTATTTTTTTGTTTTGATCTTAACTTTTTTTGTACAAGGACTTCAATGAGTTGGAAGCAAAAGACATATTGATTATCCCGGACCAGGCCAAAATGGAGACTATCCTATCAACATGATCTGAAGAACTGTAATATCCTATGTTTCTATGAGTCATGGCTGAACAAGGACATGGTAACTATAAATCTAGCTGGTTTTTCAATACATCGGCAGGACAGAACGTCAGTGTCGGGGAAGCTCAGGCGAGGGTGTGGGTGTCTCTTTGTTAACAACAGCTGGTGTGCGATCTCTAATATTAAAGCAGTCTCGAGGTTCTGCTCGCCTGAGTTACAATACCTTATGATGAGCTGTAGACCGTATTATTTACGAAGAGAATTTGCATAGCTATTTTCGTAGCTGTCTATTTACCACCACAAACCGAAGCTGGCACTAAGACCGCAATCGAGCTGTATAGGGCAATAAGCAAACAAGTCACTAATGGTCGGTGACTAATGCAGGAAAACTAACATCCGTTTTACCAAATTTCTACCAGCATGTCAACTGCGCAACCAAAATCGTATCCTACTACACCAGCTCTGACGCTCGTCAGATGTGGCAGGGCTTGCAAACTTTCACGGATTACAAAAGGAAACTCAGTCTTGAGCTGTCCAGTGACAAGAGCTACATCATTTTTATGCTCACGAGGCTAGCAATAGTGGGCCATGCATTAGAGCACCAGCTGTTCAGGACTACTGTGTGATCACGCACTCCATTGCCAATGTGAGTAAGATCTTTAAACAGGTTAGCATTCACAAGGCCGAAGGGCCAAACGGATTACTAGGACACATACACAGAGCATGTGCTGACAGCTGGCAAGTGTCTTCACTGATATTTTCAACCTCTCCCTGATCCAGTCTGTAATACCAACATGTTTTAAGCAGACCACCATAGTCCCTGTGCCCAAGAACACTAAGGTAACCAGCCAAAATGACTATCGCCCCGTAGCACTCATATCTGTAGCTATGAAATGCTTTGAAAAGCTGGTTATGGCTCACATCAACACCATCATCCCAGACACCCTGGACCCACTCTAATTCACATACGCCCCAACAGATCCACAAATTACACAATCACTATTGCACTCCACACTGCCCTTCTCACCTGGACAAAAGGAACACCTACGTGAGAATGCTGTTCATTGACTACAGCTCAGTGTTAAACATTATAGTGTTCTCCAAGCTCATCACTAAAATAATAACCCTGGGATTAAACGCCTCCCTCTGCAACTGGATCCTGGTAGGCAGCAACACATCCGCATTGCTGACAATCAACACGGGGGCCCCTCAGTTTGCTTAGTCCCCTCCTGTACTCCCTGTTCACCCATGACTGCGTGGCCGCTCACGACTCCAATTCCATCATTAAGTTTGCAGATGACACGATGTCAGCAAGACAAAGGAGCTGATCGTAGAAAACAGGAAACAGAGAACCGAGCATGTCCCCATCCCCATGGATGGGGCTGTAGTGGAGCAGGTCGACAGCTTCAAGTTCCTCGGTGTCAACACCAGTAAGGAATTATCATGGTCCACACACACCAACACATACGTGAAGAGGGCATGACAATGCCTCTTTGCCCTCAGGAGGCTGAAAAGATTCCGCATGGGCCCTCAGATCCTCAGAAAACAGCTGTACCATTGAGAGCATCTTGACTGGCTGCATCACCGCTTGGTATGGAAACTGCTTGTCATCCGACCGCAAGGCGCTACAGGTGGTTATGCGTACGGCCCAGTTCATCACTGGGGCAAAGCTCCCTTTCATCCAGGACCTCTATACCAGGTGGTATCAGTCAGAGGAAGGCCCTGAAAATTGTCAAGGACTCCAGCACCAGACTGTTCTTTCTATTACCGCACGCTAAGCGGTACCTATGCACCAATTCTGGAACCCAACAGAACCCTGAACAGCTTCTACCCCTAAGCCATAAGACTGCTAAATAGTTTGTTTAATAGTTAACCAATAGCCACCTGGACTACCAGCATTGACTAACTATTTTGACTCATCACATACACTACTGTTACTGTTTATTATCTATCCTGTTGTCTAGTTACTTTATCCCTACCTATAAGTACATATCTACCTCAATTACTTCATACCCCTGCACATCGACTCAGTACTGGTACCCCGTGAATATAGCCGCGTTTTCATGACTCATTGTTTATTTTTTCATTCTTCTATTATTTATTTTTTTCTCTCTGCATTGTTGGGAAGTGGTATTTGTGTGTGTGTCATGATGTCTCTACTAGGGTTGCACATTTCTGGAAACTTTCAATAAATTCCCAAATTCCGGTTGGAGGAATCCTGGAAGCAGGAAATCCGAAAACCTCCAACCAGGATTTCGGGTAAACCATGGAATTTATTGAAAGTTATACCAGACGATGGTGGGTCAGATTAGTGCTGACACTCAGTATGTGTGGAATTAGAGGAGTCAAGGAAGGCGTCAAGTAAACAAAATACAAGAACAAAAAGCATTCAGTTACCCTCTGGGCATGCAGAGGAAAACAAAGCAGATTCTGCGGAAATTAACTTGACAAGTCTCATCACTTATACTACTGTGTGACATTTTGTTTTTCACTCCAAATATTATTTAATTATTGTTTTCTGAAGGTTTAGGCTTCTGAATTACAGTGCTGTGATATATTTCTTTGTTTTTGTAATCACCCATCTAACGTCTACTGCAGTTCAATATATTTTATGTGCTACACAGCTAAGGGAGAAAGTTACAGTAAGTAAATCAAAACTGCTATAGGAAATGTATAGTGCTCTCATGTGAGTGGCTAGCATTAACACACACACACACGTTTTGAGTACACATTTTTGACCATTAAAAATCCTATTTTCCCTAATTCCTAACCCTAAAAATAAACCTAACCCTACCCATTAACCTAATTCTAACCTTAACATTTACCCTAACCCTAATCTTAACCCCAAAAACCCTAACCATTGCCCTAACCCTAACCGCACGCACGCACACACACACACACACAAACACACACCCTGGGTGTGTTAAACTCAGGTCCATCCGCAGCCATCTGGTCATCCATCTTCTAGCTTGTTAAGCACTATTAATTGGACATACTTGTACCACTGGGCTCTGTTTATAAATTAACATCCTATCCCCATTACGACCTATCTAGTCTCTCAAGACAAATGGTCCTCCATTAGACAGCAACACTCCCTTATTGAGAGGAGAGAGGCTAGCCTATAACTGTGGTTATGAACACCTTGCAACTGTTGTTCTGTTTCATTATTCATAGTTTATTTGTATTTGTATTTATTATGGATCCCCATTAGCTGCTGCAAGGGCAGAAGGTACTCTTCCTGGGGTCCAGAAAGAATTAAGGCAGTAATATACACTACCGTTGAAAAGTTTGGGGTCACTTAGAAATGTCCTTGTTTTTTAAAGAAAAAAACATAAAAAAAAAAGATTACATCAAATAGATCAGAAATACAGTGTAGACATTGTTAATGTTGTAAATGACTATTGTAGCTGGAAACGGCAGATTTTTTAAGGAATATCTACATAGGCGTACAGAGGCCCATTATCAGCAACCATCACTCCTGTGTTCCAAAGGCACGTTGTGTTAGCTAATCCAAGTTGATCATTTTAAAAGGCTAATTGGTCATTAGAAAACCCTTTTGCAATTATGTTAGCACAGCTGAAAACTGTTGTACTGAATAAAGAAGCAATACAACTGGCCTTCTTTAGACTGGTTGAGCCTTCTTTAGACTGGCCTTCTTTAGACTGGTTGACTGGTGGAGCATCAGCATTTGTGGGTTCGATTACAGACTCAAAATGTCCAGAAACAAATAATTTTCTTCTGAAACTCAACAGTCTATTCTTGTTCTGAAAAATGAAGGTTATTCCATGCGAGGAATTGCCAAGAAACTGAAGATCTCGTACAACGCTGTGTGGTACTCCTTCACAGAACAGCGCAAACTGGCTCTAACCAGAATAGAAAGAGGAGTGGGAGGCCCCAGTGCACAGCTGAGCAAGAGGACAGGTACATTAGAGTGTCTAGTTTGTAAAACAGACGCCTCACAAGTCCTCAACTGGAAGGTTCATTAAATAGTCCACGCAAAACACCAGCCTCAATGTCAACAGTGAAGAGGCAACTCCGGGATGCTGGCCTTCTAGGCAGAGTTCCTCTGTCCAGTGTCTGTGTTCTTTTGCCCATCTTAATTATTTCTTTTTATTGGCCAGTCTGAGATATGGCTTTTTCTTTGCATCCCGGAGTCACCTCTTCACTGTTGGATGTTGAGACTGGTGTTTTGCGGGTACTATTTAATGAAGCTGCCAGTTGAGGACTAGACACTCTAATGTCTTGTCCTCTTGCTCAGTTGTGCACCGAAGCCTCCCACTCCTCTTTATATTTTGGTTAGAGCCAGTTTGTGCTGTTCTGCGAACTGTAAAATCATGTGAAGTCATATGAACATATATTTTACTTTTTTTATGACACCTTGAGTTGGACCAGCCGCTAACACCAAGCAGATTTCGATCTGTCCCTTACTTGCAACCAGTATGTTCCATTGTTGATTAACAAATTATTTTTCTAAACTAAAGAGGTGATTTTTTTTAGTTTGTATATTTATTCACCAAAGTTTTTTATAAGTAATAAACAAATCCCCAATTTGAAAAACCCATATTAGATATGGGTGAGTTTGACTTTATTGATTCTTAACTTCTTGGGGACCAGTGGGGCGCTAGCGGGCTCCTCCCGACACTACCAGGTAAAATGTAAAGCGCCAAATTCAAAATCCAAAAGTTGAATTATTAAACATCCACCAATATACAAGTGTTCCATACTCATCAAAAGCTCTGTTTCTTGGCAATATCACAGCGTTGTCAGATTTCAAAAAGGCTTTACGGCGAAAGCAGCACATTTCATTGTTTGAGGGTAGCACCTCACATACTTTTCCAATAGCCATGTATCGATTAGCCATCATGGCACACACATAACACATTTCACAGCGAAAACAAATCAATTACCTGTTGAAGAACTTCTGCTGAGCTCATCCTAAGTGTCCAACGAAGACAATCCATGGTTCTTTTGTTAGAAAAAGTAACGTATTTTATCCATAAATCCTCCATTTGGTTCACGCGTTATAATCAGAAACGACAGCCTCCACTAGTCCATTGAAACGTGACGCGAACTCGTTCATCTTATACCTATAAACTTGTCCAAGAACAATCAAACATAGTTTTAAATGTATCCTTAGGAACACTTTTACGTATATTTACTATTATAAATCAACCGGAATATAAGCTAATCGATAACGACGGTAAAAAAGACACTGCGCGCTTTCACGGGAACGCGCCCAGCCTACTGTTGTCATCAAGGGGGGACTTCCTTGTTTGGTCTTTTTCTCTGGTCTTACTCATCCAAAATGAAAAAAATACACTGTCTCGAAACTGTTGACATCATAAGGAAGCGACGAGTACTGCATTCATATGCCCTTATATGGTCATTTTCATTAGGGAGGGGTTCCCAAATGAGCAATGTGTCAAAATCACTTTTTCCAGGACAAAAATTCCTCGGGGTTTTGCTATATGCGTTCTGTTTTACTCACAGACAAATGGTTAACAGTTTTGGAAAATTCAGAGTGATTCCTATCCAATGGTACCAATATATGCATATCCTATTTTCTGGGCCTGAATGGGAGGCATTTTACTTTGGGCACGCCAGGCTCTCCAAAACCGACCCCTCAGTTTACAAAACCGACCCCTCAAATTACAAAACAAATAAAAAAAGTACCTTAAAACAAAAAAATTTAGATGAATAATACATAATACAGAATATAAAAACAAACAGGATACATCTTTTAATTTTTTTAATTTTCTTAATGAGAAAACTGTAGAATTGAAAATGTATTGTCAAAATTATTACTTTAAAAACATTTGAGAGCTACAGTTATTGAACAGTCTGACAGCAGTGGATGAACATTCTGACAGCAGTGGGTGAACAGTCTGAAAGCAGTGGATGAACAGTCTGACAGCAGTGGGTAAACAGTCTGACAGCAGTGGGTGAACAGTCTGACAGCACTGGGTGAACTGTCTGACAGCAGTGGGTAGAGTGATGTTTCTCAGGCGGTTCGTACTGGCATTGATACAGGACAGTTCATAACTGTTTCTAAGGAGCCTGTTGGTGCATTCACCTCTTTTTGGAAGCTTAAAGTTACACATTAAAATAATGTGACCATCACAAATGCAGGTAAAATGAACTATTCTTTAACTATGACCCTGTTGAACCCTGTAACTGGGTTTATTCACACGTCTCTCTTTCATCTAAGAAGTGATGCGTTGGTTGTGTTTGCCAACGATCCGAAGTAAGCTACAGGCCAGCTAGCGGCAGAAAGATAAATGATACGGCTGGACTTGCAGAGTTGCATTATCTTCAAGACTCTGATTTAGTCCTGCAATAGCTGGTAGGAAAAGGAACAGATAATGGAAGAGGTAGTTCTAAGGGGAAAAGCTACTGTATTTGTGACTCGTTTCAGGAAACTAGGAGCATGTCGCGCATCACTACTTCACAGGAGAGCCATTTGAAAGTAAACTTTTCTTTTTTAATCAAATTTGTTTTTGCATTTTATGGCAGAAATGTCTTCTCGAACATGTGAACTTTCATGTGCATTAATAACAAACGTGTATGCCATCTGTAAATATGAATCAAATTGTTAATTAAATTACGAGCCTAGTTGGTTTAGCCACAGAAAATGTCAGCAACCTTCCCGCCAGCCATGATTGCCTGAGATAATGAGTGGGCTGGACGTGCCGAGAGATGAGTTCAGATTGGTCTGCTATGTAGCACACACTTCTGTCTATAATATGAGCTGGTCAGTATGTGTAGGTAATACTTTCTAACGCTGCTTTTTTGAAAGATATCATGTAGTATAACTGCATAAGTGTTATTCTCCACTTTCTGGAGGACCGGGTTTGAAATCAATGGAATTAGAGTATGATAGTTAAAGAGATTGAGAAAATTCTGGCGTTTGATTGCAAATATGCAGACGGAGTCGAAAAGAGAACACGGATTACATCTTCAAATAAAGGGCATCCATGGCATCCATGACAGAGAGGGAGAAGCGTCCATCCATGTATACGGGTAAGCGAGTCTAGCCAGCTAGATTTTCAGACATTACATGTTTCTAATTTTGTCCGAAATTTGTTTTAATTTCAAGTTAAAGTGTACAGTTAGCTAGCTAACGTTAACTGTCTGGCTGGCTGGCTAGCTAACATTATGTGTATAATCTGTGTAGTAATATTATTTGTATCTCAGAGCCATTTGCATTGTTAGTTATAGCCTAATGTTAGATTATAGCCTAATGTTAGATATCTAACATTGAACCTGGTTGGTTAGTTACCTGCAGATTCATGCAGGGTAGTAACGTTATGAGTTGGAATTATAGTTCAACGTTTAGCTAGCTACATGTCTAAACACAAGAGTCCACTGTGCAAGTAACTATTTCAATAGAATGTTTATGATGTCACTGCGAAAACTGTTGACAGACGTAGCTGGTAAATTTGCTATGGCTATCTAATCCGATTTCAGAGCACTCGTCTGAGTGTGCCAGAGCGCAGAATAACTGACAAATGTGTGAACGCTCAACACCCATTGAATATGGCCAGTGTCAGTAAACGTTGGCAAAAAAATCGTAATTATATTGTTGCCAGCAGCACAGTTGCAGTCACCAATGCTCTGGATAACATAAAAACAGCCTGACCAGCTCTGCTATGGCGAGTAAAACGGTCAGAGTGAGCTGTTTTCTCATTTGTGTCTGGAAGTAGCTAGCAAGCTAGCCAGCATTAGCCAGTTAGCTTGGTTGCTTGACTGCTTTTAGCTCAGAACGTTCAGATCAACTCTACTTTCGGCCAGAGCTTCCAGTGTGCGCTATGAACACTCCAAGAGCGAAACGCTCTGAATTTACGAACACCCAATCTGACAACGCTCTGAGTTTATGAACGCCTTTAGTCTTGAAATGTTTGGTTGTTTAGTACATAGCCTCACATGTGAATCCTTAAAAGATGTGTGGGGTTAAAGCTTAAGAGGGTGTGAACGATGCTGATATACCATTTTCTAGCTCTGAGACTCTACTTCTATCCAATGTAAAAAACACAATTTCAAATGTTGATACATAAGATTGAATCAAGCCCGTCGGTCACATTTGGTATAGATTAAAAAAAATACTGTGTACAGAAATGGAGGACCTGATATGCCATCCATGTTGTGGTAGGAATATGCATGATACACCTATAATTACTATCGAAACCAGACTGCTATATTTTCATGGCTATCTTTTTGCTGGATTACAGTCTTTGAATGCTGAACTGTGTAAGGTATAATAAATGGTTGATGTCAGTTGGAAATGTGGCATTTTATATTACAAAATACCTCAACTAACACTCAGGTATAGCCATAACAACACACAGTATGTTGACCGATCGCCAGAAAAATACACTTCAATAACGTACAACTGACAATTAATGTTCATATCTGAAATTACAATCAGTTCCTCCAGGATTTTGCGATTCTGTTGATTCAAAATCAACAAATCCCTACATATTAGACAAGGGCTTGCAAATCTTATCAATCACTGCACTATTGTCAAGTCCTACTCTTGTTCCACTTCCAAAGGACACAAGGACGACTCAATTTTCCAACTCAATCACTTTTATTTTGGCTTTGTCAGTTGATTGGTCTGTCCAGTGAATTAGGTTGTAAACCATTGGCGTCTCTGGAATGAACCTACGAGTGAACTTGGAGCGTCTTCCCGGAATTTGTTACCCTGAATGACCTCCATGTTTTCACAGGTGCTCCAAATCAGTGAAACTGACTGATCAAGTGACAAGCAGCCGGTGTGCTGCTGCTGGTGCACTCTGGGAAGTGTAGTTCTTTGAGACTCATTCCTGAGATTCAGCTCAACACCTCCCACTTGAGCTCCTGGTTTTTTTCAAACCCAGAGAGGTCACACAACCCTTCATACCTCTGCTTGTTCTTCAGTGGGAAGTAGAATGACAAGGCGTCTGACATCTCTATGAAGAATTGTGGCTGGGATTTTGGTTTGGAGCCTCTTGGTTCTTTCACTATTAGCTCTTGTGGGCCCTTCTTTGCCGTTTCCCTTTGTGATGTGAACAGGATAGCTGGGAAAAGTCTACACAGGCACATCTCTTACGATGCCTTTGCTGTCAGCATTGGCATCGACCACTCTAGCCAGCTTGTACTGTCCTCTCAGGGCGTTTTGGTCAGCCAACCAGATCTCCAACAGCAACATTTCATTCTTTGGTGTGCCATTTGTTTCCTATGAACAGATTAGATCCAGCCAATTGGCTCCACTTATTCCAGAAATTGCTTACCTCGGCTTGAATATGTCTAAGTCTTTTGTAAGGGTAGCCATCAAACTGGAAATTTCCAGGGTCTCCCTTTGGATTGGCACGTCCTAAAACCAGAGAATTTGGGGTGATGTACTCTACACAGTCTTCTCTGCTTTGAGTTCTTGCATCGATGGGTCTCTCATTTGCAAGGTTGGCTGCCATGAAGAGAAAAGTTTGGAATTCTCCCCATGTGAAAACACCATCTCCACCAAGGTTGCTCAACGCCCGCTTCACTACTTTGACAGCTGCCTCTGCTGCCCCATTCCTATGGGGAGAGTCTGCAGGGTGAATCTTCCACGACCACTCTGTACCATGCTTGGCAGCTGTGTCTTCAAGTTCAGACTTGTTTAGTCGGTTAAGGAATTTGTGAAGCTTCTCCAGTGCAGGTCTGGCCCCCACAAAGTTAGGGCCAGGGTCTGACCAGAGTTTCCTGGGGTGTCCTCTCAGTGAAGTGAACCTTTGATAGGCTAGCAGGAATCATTCAGATGACATGTCACTCACCACATCAGTGTGTATGGCTCGGGAAGCCATGCAGCAGAAGACTATTCCCCATACTCTGAGTCTAGTCCTCTTATTTACCTCATCTTTCACTTCATAAGGGCCGAACAGGTTCATAGTGGTGAATTCAAAAGGTGCAGCTGGGCCTGTTCGCTCTAGAGGCAGGTCAGCCATGATTTGTTGACACTGTTTTGCCTTGCTTTTCCTGCAGACCACACAGCTGTCAACCATTTTCTTGGCAAGTCTACGGCCTTTTATTACCCAGGCTTTCTTCCTCATCCGGAGAAGGGTTCCTGCCACTCCCTCGTGGTTTGCTTTGTGGGATTCCTGTGCCAGCGGTGTAGACACCCATACTTCAAATGGTAAAACTGGCACTGCTGTCTTATCTTCGTTGAACGTCTGAATCCTGCCTCCACAAACCAGCAGTCCAGAGTCCACATTTTTGTATACTGCCAGTCTGCTTAGAGTTGTGTCTGAAAAAACTGTACCTTCTTGAGCTGCGAGGAAGATGTCTTTGAGTGCATCTTCCTGTTCTTTGACAGTCAGCACAGCTTGCTTGGGTGATCTTACCTCCCACTTTGACTGTTTAGGGGCCCGGCACCTCTTCAGCCACTGCTTGGCAGCTAGACAAACCCAGGCAACGACTCTCACCAGTTTGGACAGGCTACTGAGTCTTCTTACTTCCACAATATCTTTAACCCAGCCAGTGGGCTTCTTTCTTAGAAGAAGAGTTAGGTTTACCACAGGTATTCCCTCTTGAGTTTCACTCTTTGGACTTTCCTGAGTGCTTCGTAGTTCTTCTTTCTGCTGACTACTTCTTGCTTGAGCTCTTGTTAATGCACCTGAGAATGCCTTCCTCTGGAGCTTGTTTACACTCTCCCTGGCATGAGCTGCAACTCTCCAGCTGATTTTATAGGCCACTTCTCCACTGGCCACTTCAGGAACTCTGGTCCATTTTGCCATGTGGAATTCTCCTCCAAATCTTCAGGAGCGCCCCCTCTTGTTATGATGTCAGCTATGTTTAGATCCCCTCGGATCCACCACCAGTCTTGCACTAGTCCAGCCTTCTGTATTTCACCCACTCTATTTGCTAAGGAAGGTTTTGTACCCATAACTGACTCTTTGAATGGCTCCCAAGACCGTTTGACTGTTGAGTAGATGGAACCATCTCTCGATCTTCATTCGAGCATGCTTTTCTACATACTTCCTGATCCTGGCTGCGAAGACAGCACCACAGATCTCAGCTTTTACAGCTTCTCCCTTCTGATCCAGGGGTGTCAGCTTGGCTTTTGATTCAACGAATCGAACTTCAGTGCCTTGACTTGTCTTCTTAGGGATCGGCGCACGAGGTGTACCATTGGATAGGAAACACTCTGAATTTTCCAAAAGTGTTAACCATTTGTCTTTGAGTAAAACAGAACGCATATGGCAGGCGAAACCCCGAGGAATTTCTGTCCTGGAAAAAGTGGTTTTGACACATTGCTCATTTGGAACCCCTCCCTTATGAAAATGCCCATATAAGGGCATATGAATGCAGTACCCATCGCTTCCTCTGGATGTCAACAGTCTCGAGACAGAGTTCATTTTCATTTTGGATGAATTAGACCAGAGAATAAGAGGTAACCAGGAAGTGTCCCATTTATGTCAACACAAGGGAATGCGCGCTCCCGACAAAGCGCGCTTTGGGTTTTTTACTGTCTTTATCGCTCAGTTTATATTCCGGTTGATTTATAATAGTAAATATACGTAAAAGTGTTCCTAAGGATACATTTAAAACTATGTTTGATTGTTCTTGGACAAGTTTATAGATATAAGATGAACGAGTTCTCGTCACGTTTCAATGGAGTAGTGGAAGCTGTCGTTTCTGATTATAATGCTCGAACCAAATGGAGATTTATGGATAAAATACATTACTTTTTCTAACAAAAGAACCATGGATTGTCTTCGTTGGACACTTAGGAAGACCTCAGCAGAAGTTCTTCAACAGGTAATTGATTTGTTTTCGCTGTGAAATGTGTTATGTGTGTGCTGTGATGGCTAATGTATTCATGGCTATGGGAAAAATATGTGAGGTGCTACCCTCAAACAATCAAATGTGCTGCTTTCTCCGTAAAGCCTTTTTGAAATCTGACAACGCTGTGATATTGCCAAGAAACAGAGCTTTTTATGAGTATGGAACACTTGTATATTGGTGGATGTTTAATAATTCAACTTTTGGATTTTGAATTTGGCGCCTTGCATTTCACCTGGTAGTGTCGGGATTGGGGCGCTAGCGCACCAGCAATCCCCAAGAAGTTTTGGAAAATTCAGAGTGTTTCCTATCCAATGGTACTAAATATGTGCATATCCTGATTTCTGGGCCTGAATGAGAGGCATTTTACTTTGGGCACGCCAGGCTCTCCAAAACGGTCACCTCGTGCGCCAATCCCTAAGAAGTTAAGTACATCACAGCTCCATAGGATTTGTCACTTCCATCAGAGAATGTGATGCCCCAAGGTTTCCCCTCCCAGCCAGCTGGTGTGAGGCTCCTGTGGAATTTCACCTGTCCAAGCTGCACATATTCTTCAAAAAGCTGTATGGCTTCTTCTCTGAGGCTTTCTGAGAGAGGTTGGTCCCACGTTTCTTGGGTCAGTTTCCCACCCCTTCTCTCTTGGAATGCTTTTCTAACAAGAATTGCTCCTTTCTGTTTGGCAGGTGTAACTAAGCCAATTGGGTCATACAGTCCAGCCACTTGGCTTAATAAAGCCCTCCTAGTCAGTGGCGTAGGTGTCTCAGTTCTCACCTCCTCCTTGAGAAGATCTTTTCCAACTCTCATCTTCTTCTTCCTTTTGGAGAAGTTAACTGAGGTTAACATGTAGAGTTTGTCTTCATCCATTTGGTAGCCGATACCCAAGGCTTTGTTGTCTTCATCTCTCATTTGATTTGGAAGAATTAAGGTTTTACTTTGTGCTTCTGTTAGACCCTCTGTCTCCATTCCTTGCTTCCCACTTTGCCCTGACCGGACCCATGGTTTGAGGAAGAAACCTCCAGCCTTCAAGATCTCTTCAACATTTGCTGTGATTTTGTCAATTTTATTTAGGTTATTTTGGGAGGTTAAGAGGTCACATAACTGTCCTCTTCAATGACTCTGCACTCATCCTCCAAGTGAAGAAAGTTGGGCAGGTGTGCTGTTTCCCTCATAGCCAACTGAGCAATGCAACCAGCAGGTCTGTCCCCAATGTTGACTCGGGTAATTGCATATTCACTTATCTCTTCATCTGGGCTGTCCCTCCAGAGGAACCTGTGAAGATGCATCTTACGCTCCTCCAGCCATACAGAGTTGTACATCTTTTTGATGTCTCCTAGAGATGCATACGTCCCTTCCCTGAACCTCAGCAGGACAGCTCTGATAGAGTTGAGAACGTCTGGTCCCTTCAGAAGAAGATCATTCATACTCACGCCTTTGTATTTCTGGTTACTATTCCATACAATACGAATTGGTGTTGTCACCGAATGAGGGTTTGGCGCCACCAGGTGGCTTACGTACCACACTGGTCCGTTCCACTCGTCCATGATTTTGTTGGTGAGTTTTATGCCTGCGCCTTGTTCGACCATTTCATGAATCTGGGTAGCTTATGTGACTTTCCAGTCTGGCTCTCTGCTTAGTTGCTTTTCCATCCTTAAGAAACAAGCCTGGACTGCACCTTTGTTGTTTGGGAAAGAGGCTGGATCCACCGTCCAAGGATACTTTGCATCCCAATGTGGAGCTGGTGTGTGAGCATCCCCCTTCTTGTAGGTGAGGCCTCCTTTAATGATCTACAGTTCCCTCTCCTCTGCCAGGGTCATTTCTTTTCCTCCTGGTGGACAGTTTCCACATCGGCATCCTGTCCCAGTGCCACCACTAAAGGAACTCACGGTTACTGGCAGCTGTAAATTCGGTCTGAGCCACAGTTGTTGGACTTGTGATTTCTTGATATTTGACAGCCGCTGTCCTCATGGATCGAGCGAAGTGTGTTTTGGACTCATATGCTTCAACCTCCACTTCTTCAAATAAGTCGGGATGTGCTCCGCCCACTGTCTTTCCCAATGGACTCTCCCACAAGACGAGGTCTCCGATGATTTTTACCCTCTGGGGAGTGAGTCTTCCCTCTCGGTGGCTAATGAGAAGTTCAATCTCTTCTGGCCTTTCCAATTCTTTAAGTTTGACTTCTGGGAAGAATTTTTTCAACTTCTCAGGTTCAATTACTTGATGCACTCTGGCAATTTCATCCAAGCGGTAGCAGACCATTTCATGAGCTCTCTCTGTTCCTTTAGGTGTCTTGACTCTGACTTTGAGGAGATACCTTTGTGTTTTCACTTCCATGGCCACTTCCAACCCCATGCACAACTAAAGTTATCAAATCAAATCAAATCTATTTATAAAGCCTTTCTTACATCAGCTGATGTCACAGAATGCTGTACAGAAACCCAGCCTAAAACCCCAAACAGCAAGCAATGCAGGTGTAAAAGCACGGTGGCTAGGAAAAACACCTTAGAAAGGCCAAAACCTAGGAAGAAACCTAGAGAGGAACCAGGCTGTGAGGGGTGGCCAGTCCTCTTCTAACTGTGCCGGGTGTAGATTATAACAGAACATGGACAAGATTTTAAAATGTTCATAAAACAGGCAGAACAGTTGAAAGTGGAGAAGCAGCACGACCAGGTGGACTCGGGACATCAAGGAGTCATCAGGCCAGGTAGGCCTTGAGGAATGGTCCTAATGCTCATGTCCTCCGAGAGAGAGAGAAGAAAAAAAAAAGAAAAAAAAGAAAGAGAGAGAGATAATTAGAGAGAGCATACTTAAATTCACACAGGACACCAGATAAGAGAATAAATACTCCAGATATAACAGACGGACCCTAGCCCCCCGACACATAAACTACTGCAGCATAAATACTGGGGGCTGAGACAGGAGGGGTTGGGAGACACTGTGGCCCCGTCCGACGATACCCCCGGACAGGGCCAAACAGGCAGGATTTAACCCCACCCACTCTGCCGAAACACAGCCCCCACACCACTAGAGGGATATCTTCAACCACCAACTTACCATCCTGAGACAAGGCCGAGTATAGCCCACAAGATCTCCGCCACAGCACCAGTAAGCCAGTGACTCAGCCCCTGTAATTATCTTTTCATGTCTTAACCTCAGTTTTTCAGCAGCTTTATGGGTGATATAGTTTGTATCTGAAGCAAGGTCAATTAAAGTTCCAATCTTCTGCCCTGTGTTTGCAGTGACTTGCATCAACATCATGATGACAGGAAGTTCAGAGAGCCCATTCCTCTGCAGTAGCTCAGACTGGCCTGAAGCATCGAGTGTCACTGCGGTTTTGTTGGTGTTGGTGAAAGCCTTTCTGCATCGATCTGCCATTGACTTTTCAGGAACTTCAAGAGCATGACAAAGTGGTTGTCTGATGTGACATTGTTCCTGGGTTGAACCATGAACATCACCCAGTCTCTTTTAATAAAGTCAGGCAACTTACTTGCAATGGTTTTAATTACCAGTGGGTTCTTTATGGCTCCAGAGTTTCCTAACTCTGTAAGATCTGCTAGGGCCTTCTACACTGACTGTATGAGGTCAATTACCTTTCTTTGCTGGTTCCCTTTTACATGTGGCATCTTCTCCAGCTCTTCAAGGATTTCCACTGTGATGGTTGACTTGTTGCCATATCTGTTCTCCAGGACTCTGAACATGTCATTGGCAGTGGTATAGGTTGAAAGTCTGAGGTCTTTTGAGATTTTGTCATCCACACTCTCCAAGAGTTGAATTTTCTTAACTTCAGTTGATCCGGATGGCTCTCCCTGCTTTTGCAGGCTTTCCCAGCCTTTCCTCCATCTGTGATATTCTCTCTTGCTTCCATGGAAGATAGGTAGAGAGGTTGGCTTGATTCTCACTATTGGAGTGGATGTTGCCGGTTGGTGTAGTAGTTTCACTCCTGTGCCTTGCTCGTTAATCGTCCGTGCAGTGGCAAATTCAGCTTTCCTTAACTCAAGCCTGTAGTAGGATGCTCTTACGTCCTTGACTCTTCCATCTAATTCATCCTTTAATTCTACAGGGATCCATCTCTCCATGTTGACTTTGCTGAGATGGCCTCTTTTATTCTCTTGTCCAAGAGAGCGAGGTGCACTTCATAGCCATCTAAATTGGCACTTTCCACAGGTACATCAGCCGCTTTATCATTGGCTTTTTCTGCTTCCAGGATTGCCACAAAAAGTTCACTCCTTCCATACCCTGACCACAGGTTTGTTTGAACAATGTCTCTTATTTCCGCCAACTTTGTTTCACCTTCATTTACAGATCTATCAATGTCGGCCTCTTGCTGTTCATCAAGACCTGCTTCCTTATCCTCAGTCTTAATGTCAGCCTCCAGTCCAATCCTGTAGTCATCATTGGCATTGAGCATCTTTCTGAAACAGTCTGAAAGCTTAGTGAATTCCTCCTCTAACTCCACTTGCAGCATGCTGCTTGCACCTCTTGAAATAAAGTTGGCTTGTCTGGTGAAGCTGGTTTTTGCAGAGGTCCTCTCCTTTTTGAGCTGTTGGACTGACTTCCCCAGGACATCTTCCGCCATCTTGACTTCCTCTGCGTCAATAGCTTATTTCTGGATCTGAAGCCGTTTATCCTCAGGGCCAGGCCGCTCCGCGTGGTTTACAACTGTCAAGTCCTACTCTTGTTCAACTTCCAAAGGACACAAGACGACTCAATTTTCCAACTCAATCACTTTTATTTTGGCTTTGTCAGTTGATTGGTCTGTTCAGTGAATTAGGTTGTAAACCATTGGCGTCTCTGGACTGAACCTAAGAGTGAACCATGTTCCATGTTTTCACAGGTGCTCCAAATCAATGAAACTGACTGATCAGGTGACAAGCAGCCGGTTTGCTGCTGCTGGTGCACTCTGGGAAGTGTATTTCTTTGAGACTCATTCCTGAGATTCAGCGCAACAACTATTATCGCATAGAACTACAAAAAGAGGGCTCGCAATTTTAACCAGACACCGCACTTTAACTGCATAAAATGGTTCTATCAAGCAACTTTTTCCCTTGTCAGAGCATTTTCGTGACAAAATGGATGAAGTCATTACAAATTGTGATGCAAAATGTCATAATTGCAGCTGCAAAATCAAGCATTTTGGTCCACAACAGTCACAAAAAAACACAGCAAAATCCTGGAGGGACTGTTACAATTGCTACTCACTGGGTTAAAAGAGGGTAGCAGGTCTCCTGACAAAAATTTTGAAAAAGATCTAGAGATACACATAAACGCATGAATGAATATGAATCTGCATAACGAAAGGGCTACACCCCATCTATCCCTCCCATGCCAGTTTCCCAGAAGAATTTAGAAGAGGACTTCTGTTTTGTTATTTTGTATAGTGACTCATTAGAAATGACTACACTGCCTCATTGCACAAATAAGTCAATGCATCTGTGCATTTCAATGGGGGTGTAAGATAGCTAGCCCATGGCTGAATGAAAACCGCCACCCCACAACCACTCCTCCCATCCACTATTATTCTGGATTAACATCTCGGCCATGTGAAACCTAGCTCTGCCTTCTCGCCCATGGCTTTCAAACCAGCCAAAAAAGAAGAGGGACTGGGCTACATGATCGTGATAGTTTTTTGTCCTAGGCAACAGCTGACCTATTTCCTCTCACATAATTTTATTTTGGTTGAAAAGAGAGAGAGGACACTTTACCCCAAAACATACCCCATTCATGCTGAATGACTGAAGAGGGTTCAGTTTGAAGTTTCCACTGAAGTTTTATCTGCAAGGGAGAACCATTCCGCCCCCACCATCCTGCCCCCATTATCTGATTGTTATCAAACTGTTATGTACATAAAGTTAATTAAAATCAATTATTTTCCATATTACTTTTCCTTCATGCATGTACATCATATATACAAAAGTATGTGGACACCCCTTCCAATTAGTGGATTTGGCTATTTCAGCCACACCCGTTGCTGACAGGTGTATAAAATCGAGCACACATCCATGCAATCTCCATAGACAAACATTGGAAGTAGAATGGCCTTACTGAAGAGCTCAGTGAGTTTCAGCCTGGCACCATCATAGGATGACACCTTTCCAACATGTCAGTTAGTCAAATTTCTGCCCTGCTAGAGCTGCCCCGGTCAACTGTAAGTGCTGTTATTGTAAAGTAGAAAAGTCTAGGAGCAACAACGGCTTAGCCGCGAAGTGGTAGGCCATACAAGCTCACAGAAGGGGACCGCCGAGTGCTGAAGCGCGTAGCGAGTAAAAATCATCTGTCCTCGGTTGCAACACTCACTACTGTTGCAACACTCGCTTCCTCTGGAAGCAACGTCAGCACAATAACTGTTTGTCGGCAGCTTCATGAAATGGGTTTCCAAGCCTAAGATCACCATGTGCAATGCCAAGATTCGGCTGGAGTGGTGTAAATATCGCCGCCATTGAATTCTGGAGCAGTGGAGATGCATTCTCTAGAGTGATGAATCACGCTTCACTATCTGGGAGTCCGATGGACAAATCTGGGTTTGGCAGATACCAGGAGAACGCTGCCTGCCTGAATGCATAGTGCCAACTGTAAAGTTTGGTGGAGGAGGAATAACGGTCTGGGGTGGTTTTTCATGGTTTGGGCTAGGCCCCTTAGTTCCAGTGAAGGGAAATCTTGACGATACAGCATACAATGACATTCTAGACGATTCTGACCTTCCAACTTTGAGCCAACAGTTTGGGGAAGGCCCTTTCCATTGTCATCAGGATGACAATGCCGCCGTGCAGAAAGCGAGGTCCATACAGAAATGGTATGTCGAGATCGGTGTGGAAGAACCTAACTGGCCTGCACAGAGACCTGATCTCAAACCCATCGAATACCTTTGGGATGAAACGGAATGCAGACTGCGAGCCAGGCCTAATTGCCTAACATCAGTGCCCAACCTCACTAATGGTCTTGTGGCTGAATGGAAGCAAGTCCCGTAAGCAATGTTCCAACATCTGGTGGAAAGTCTTCCCAGAAGAGTGGAGACTGTTATAGCAACAAAGGGGGGGGACCAACTCCATATTAATGCCCATGATTTTGGAATAAGATGTCGACAAGCAGGTATCCACTTACTTGTGTAGTGTATTTGTATTTTGAGCTGAAAGTACAGTTGTATAGAAAGAACAATCAAACACATCAAACTGCTTCTGGCTTACTCAAACAAGACACAGTCATCATAGCATTTCAGAAAGACACATATCAGTGACCACACAGGGCAGTGAGGGTCTGATCATGAACAGTGCAAAAAACAGGTAACATTGTATTTAGCATGTAATGGTGTCATATAAATCTTAGTATGTTGTCCACTGTTGCACTCTACCTGAGGAGCTCAGGGAGGAAAGATTGGGTACATGGGGAGGTGGAGGGACGCAAACCCACTGTACCCACTAGAGACAGACCCTCTCAGTTCGACCATGCTCCACGGTCACTGTGACCCTCCTGTCTCCACAGAGCAGGTCACTGCCAGACAGCTCTCCCCAGAGGATCAGACAGCAGCACCAGGCCTTGACCACATTAGATAACAGAAACAGACAGAGCCCCTCTCCCCTCTCTCCAGACCTCAGGTCGTGTGTTTTCATGGATGCCAGGAGGCTAAATGTATCTCACTGGAGAAAGCATCCAAGTTAACTTCTTAGGGAGCGGCAGGTGAGGTGACGGTTTTGGAGAGTCTGGCGTGCCCAAAGCAAAATGCCTGCCACTCAGGCTCAGAAAATAGGATATGCACATAATTAGTACTATTGGATAGGAAACACTCTGAAGTTTCTAAAAGTGTTAACATAATGTCTTTGAGTATAACACAACTCATTTAGCAGGCAAAAACCAGAGAAAAAAACCATCCGGAAATCAGTTTCTGGTGACCTTTGGCTCTGTTAGACACACTCCCCTATTGAATCCATTTGTTACCAGGACTGAGACTGCAGTACCTATGGCTTCCACTAGATGTCAACAGTCTATATACAGTGGGGAAAAAAAGTATTTAGTCAGCCACCAATTGTGCAAGTTCTCTCACTTAAAAAGATGAGAGAGGCCTGTAATTTTCATCATAGGTACACTTCAACTATGACAGACAAAATAAGGAAAAATAATCCAGAAAATCACATTGTAGGATTTCTAATGAATTTATTTGCAAATTATGGTGGAAAATAAGTATTTGGTCACATACAAACAAGCAAGATTTCTGGCTCTCACAGACCTGTAACTTCTTCTTTAAGAGGCTCCTCTGTCCTCCACTCATTACCTGTATTAATGGCACCTGTTTGAACTTGTTATCAGTATAAAAGACACCTGTCCACAACCTCAAACAGTCACACTCCAAACTCCACTATGGCCAAGACTAAAGAGCTGTCAAAGGACACCAGAAACAAAATTGTAGACCTGCACCAGGTTGGGAAGACTGAATCTGCAATAGGTAAGCAGCTTGGTTTGAAGAAATCAACTGTGGGAGCAATTATTAGGAAATGGAAGACATACAAGACCACTGATAATCTTCCTCGATCTGGGGCTCCACGCAAGATCTCACCCCGTGGGGTCAAAATGATCACAAGAACGGTGAGCAGAAATCCCAGAACCACACGGGGGGACCTAGTGAATGACCTGCAGAGAGCTGGGACCAAAGTAACAAAGCCTACCATCAGTAACACACTACGCCGCCAGGGACTCAAATCCTGCAGTGCCAGACGTGTCCCCCTGCTTAAGCCAGTACATGTTCAGGCCCGTCTAAAGTTTGCTAGAGAGCATTTGGATGATCCAGATGAGGATTGGGAGAATGTCAGATGAAACCAAAATAGAACTTTTTGGTAAAAACTCAACTCGTCGTGTTTGGAGGACAAAGAATGCTGAGTTGCATCCAAAGAACACCATACCTACTGTGAAGCATGGGGGTGGAAACATCATGCTTTGGGGCTGTTTTTCTGCAAAGGGACCAGGACGACTGATCCGTGTAAAGGAAAGAATGAATGGGGCCATGTATCGTGAGATTTTGAGTGAAAACCTCCTTCCATCAGCAAGGGCATTGAAGATGAAACGTGGCTGGGTCTTTCAGCATGACAATGATCCCAAACACACCGCCTCGGGCAACGAAGGAGTGGCTTGTAAGAAGCATTTCAAGGTCCTGGAGTGGCCTAGCCAGTCTCCAGATCTCAACCCCATAGAAAATCTTTGAAAGTCCGTGTTGCCCAGCGACAGCCCCAAAACATCACTGCTCTAGAGGAGATCTGCATGAAGGAATGGGCCAAAATACCAGCAACAGTGTGTGAAAACCTTGTGAAGACTTACAGAAAACGTTTGACCTCTGTCATTGCCAACAAAGGGTATATAACAAAGTATTGAGATAAACTTTTGTTATTGACCAAATACTTATTTTCCACCATAATTTGCAAATAAATTCATAAAAAATCCTACAATGTGATTTTCTGGATTTTTTTCCCTCGTTTTGTCTGTCATAGTTGAAGTGTACCTATGATGAAAATTACAGGCCTCTCTCATCTTTTTAAGTGAGAGAACTTGCACAATTGGTGGCTGACTAAATACTTTTTTTCCCCACTGTATAAAGCCCCAGAGAGATTGGAGTAAACACAACGAACAGGAAATGGCATGGGGACCTGAAATGTCAACAAGTTTTCTCGGGCGCGAGTCTGTCTGGAGTGCCCCACTTTATTTTTACTTATATAAGGTATAGATTTTCTGAACATAACGCACCAACCAAACTGAGATTTATGGATATAATACATGACTTTGTCTAACAAAGAACCATGGATTGTCTTCATTGGACACTTGGGAAGCCCTCAGCAGAAGTTCTTCAAAAGGTAAGGGATTTGTTTTCGCTGTGAAATGGGTTTTGTGTGATCCGCGATGATTTATGAATTTATGCTAATGCAGAAATATTGGAGGTACTACCCTCAAACAATCAAATGTTGTGCTTTCGCCGTAAAGCCTTTTTGAAATCTGACAACGCTGTGATATTGCCAAGAAGCAGAGCTTTTGATGACTATGCAACACTTGTATATTGATGAATGTTTAATAATTCAACTTTTGGATTTTGAATTTGGCGCCTTGCATTTCACCGGGTAGTGTCGGGAGTGGGGCGCTAGCACCCCACCACTCCCTAAGTAGTTTTAACTATCATACTCTAATTCCACTGATTTCAAAACTCGGTCCTCCAGAAAGTGGAGAATAACACTTATGCAGTTATACTACATGATATCTTTCAAAAAAGCAGCATTAGAAAGTATTCAACTTTTGGATTTTGAATTTGGCGCCTTGCATTTCACCGGGTAGCGCCCCACTGCTCCCTAAGTAGTAAAACAGCGCCCCCCCTGTCTCTGTATGTCTAGCCTATCTATGCTGTCTGGTCAAAAGGACTATGACATTGTTGCTACCCATAGCATTGAATGCAAGGGAAGCCAGCAAGCATTTGGCCTCCCTTGACCTATAAACAATTATAAATAATAGCCAATCAGCACTGAGCTAAACTGAGTGAGCTCAGCTGTGAATAGTCCTGGCGCACCAAAGTCTCAAAGGAAGCCAGTTTGGATTTGGCTTCTATCAGGATAAGGTAAGACCCAAATCCAGACCGTGTCAAAGTTTGTTTATTTCAGCAACAGAGGCAAAGGTACAGGACGGCAGGCAGGCTCAAGGTCAGGGGAAGGCAGAGTGGTCAGGTGGGCGGGTTCAGGGTCAGGACAGGCAAGGGTTAAAAACCAGGAGGGTGAGAAAAAGAGAGGCTGGGAAAAGACAGGAGCTGACAGGACAAACGCTGGTAAGCTTGAAAAAGACAAACAAGACGAACTGGCAACAGACAGAGAACACAGGTATAAATACACAGGGATTAATGGGGAAGATGGGCGACACCTGGGGGCCAGGAAGACGTCCCGGGGCAGGTTTTTCTGACTTCAGGCAATGGGCATGGTAGAATGAGCCCCGGTAGACCAGTTAATGAGGGTATTGTGTCGTTGGAGCCAGGAGAATTCCAATACCACGGGAATCAGAGGGGACTTGATGAGCAGGAACTGGATGGCCTCGCTGTGGTTCCCTGACACCCGTAGGTGATGGGAGGGGTGTTGTGGTTGACGCGGCCCATAGAGCGCCCGTCCAGCTCTCTAACATCCATGGGAATGGAGAGGGGCCGAGTAGGGATGTTCAGCTCAGACGCTAGGGTAGCGTCCAAAAAACTCTCGTCGACCCCAGAGTCAATGACAACCCGGAGAGATTTAGACTGCTCTCCCCACAGCAGGATGGCATGAAAAGGTGTGCAAGCAGGGGAAGCAGGAACGTTCTCCATATGGCCCACCAGAGGCCTTGCTCCTACCAGTGAGCCTGGCTTCTTTAGAGGTCAAGAGGACACGAAATGACCAAGAGTCCCGCAATACAGACAGCTCTTCGTGTCAATTCTGTATTGCCATTCCGCTGGCGACAGCCCAGCTCTACCTAGTGGCATAGGCTCAGGAAGAGGTGACTCGGCCATCTTCGGCAGCCCTCGGGGCAGGTCGGGAAGCCTCGGGTCCTCTCGGCAACAAAACCGTCGGGAGCTACCGGGTTGACTCAGAGGCCAGGTGGGATCTCTGGGCATGCGAGCAAAATCTAATTTCCTCTCCCTCCGTTGTTCCTGTAGTCACCCATCGATTCAGATGGTCAAAGCGATGAGGGAGTCGAGATCCGCAGGTAACTCCCGAGCAGCAAGCTCGTCCTTGACCTCCTCCGAGACGCCGTGCAGGAACATATCGAAAAGTGCTTCCTGGTTCCAAGCACACTCTGCTGCCAACATGCATCGATCCACTACATAGTCAGCCACATTGCAGGAGCCCTGCCGAAGATGGATTAGCCTCCGGGCAGCTTCTCTCCTGGAGAATGGGGCATAAATAACCTTCTTCACCTCTGTCATGAATCCCTCCAGACTAACGCATTTGGCCGGCTGCTGTTCCCATACAGCAGTAGCCCAGGTGAGAGCCCTCCCGGACATCAGCGTGATGAGATGAATTTCTGGCCATTTTGAGCCTGTAATCGAACCCACAAATGCTGATGCTCCAGATACTCAACTAGTCTAAAGAAGGCCAGTTTTATTGCTTCTTTAATCAGAACAACAGTTTGCAGCTGTGCTAACATAATTGCAAAAGGGTTTTCTAATGATCAATTAGCCTTTTCAAATTATAAACTTGGATTAGCTAACACAATGTGCTATTGGAACACAGGAGTGATGGTTTCTAATAATGATGCCTATGTAGGTACGCTTGTACGCCTATGTAGGTATTCCATAAAGAAATCTGCAGTTTCCAGCTACAATAGTCATTTACAACATTAACAATGTCTACTACACTGTATTTCTGATCAATTTTATGTTATTTTAATGGACCGAAAATTTGCTTTTCTTTCAAAAACAAGGACATTTTTAAGTGACCCCAAACTTTTGAACGGTATTATAGGTTGTAATATGCTTTCTTTTTTTGGGGCTTTGCTTCCCTGGTGATTATACACACGCACCGCTACTGAACAGAGGTAAAAGGATCCCCAGCACAGTTTGGCTATATCAGGAAATTATCTTTGAATAATTAATTAGTTTTTAATTGAACAAGCTGAAAGATTGCACCTTCAAATGGGTACTGCCATATAATCACAGAAATAAAAACAACAACAACAACAACAACAGCAGGCAGGACATATAAACCCTCTTGGCAGCGTGACAGCCCTGGCCCTGCAGAGTGATCAAAGCGGAACAACAAAATGCTGCTTGTCTGTAAAACGGGGAATTGCTGTCTTATCGTGACAGTCAGGACACTGTAATGGGTATTAGACCCACTACAGTGCATACTGTAGGGTGGTGACTATCACTCTTCCTGTTGAGGCTATGGGCAATGAAACATTTGGCACATTTTTTCTCTTGAATTATCTTTTGTAGTTTGTACAAATATATTTTATTTCTGATTTCCCATAGATGCTACAAAATAAATAATTATTAAAAGTAGTAGCTTCAAACACCTGAAGAAGATTATGCACCTGTAGCATGTCTGTCACTTTCTGTCCACTGTAGAGCAGTCAAAAAACAGTCAATGATTCTGTACAAACATATGTTCAAATACACAACTAAATAATGTATTGGAAGGTTGTGCATCACTGTACCATGAAATTAATGTTTCCATACGCATGCAATTCCATTGCTAAAATAATGAAGTTATTTCAGTTAAAAAGTTTATAGCAAGGAGGTGGAAATCAAAACCACTGGGTGAATACATAGGGTGTATCATTTCTTGTTTCTCCTCACACTTGAGGTATCTGAATAATAATCTGTTTGTAGAATATGTAACTTGGCTTTGAGAAAGGGTTCTTCGTTTTGAATTTGTAGTGGTTTACATGTTCAGCACCACTGACAGTGACAACCCCATGGCTGAAATGACCTACTGTATGTCCAAATGGCTGCAACACAGAACAAGTGGAGATATCTATTACCTGGAATGACCATAGAGGGACAAATGGTCCTAAAGATGACCTCTACTTGAACATAGCATTGACTGAGACAGTCAAGTGTGGACATTGTGTGGACGTTGTAGAAGAGAAAACTGTCTGCGTCCCAAATGGCACCCTATACACTATATAGTTCACTACTTTTGAGCAGGGCCCAATAGAGTCAGCCCGTTTTCATTACCATTGCACTACATTGTCTAGAAAATAAAACATTGACTTAAAAACAAATATTTAATGTCAACTGAAGATCATTGGGGGATGTAGATCTGCGATTTTGCAGTTGGGAGGAGTGAGGGACAGTTTGTCATTTAACACTCACCAGTCTTACTAACTGAAAGAAGAAGATGGTGATGAAGGTAATGATGATGATGATGAATGACAGAATCATATAAACATTAAAATACTGTAGGCTTGTTGTGACTCAACCACACATATTACTCCATAAAGTTTCTGCCACAATCTGAGGATTAAACTCCTTTAATGATGAGGACAGTGTTCGTTTTTGGACCACTGGCAGAGAGAGAGACCCAGACCGTCCATCACCACTACATGCAGCAACTCTGTGTGGAGTATTATTTTATGGACAGCAGTAAATGCATCACTGAGCTATTTTACATTTTATGACCTCCATTAGACTGCAAGGCAACTTCACTTATCCTTCTGCCCTTTGCCTGTGACACAGCCTATCAGTCACAGCGGGCTGGGAGGAACCCCGGGGTCTCAACGGGCAAATTAAACTTCACCTCCCCGGAAAACTCTATTCTCCACATGTCACAGGCTTGGAATATGGTCGCTCTCTCTCTCTCACTCTCTCGCTCTCTCTCTCTCTCTCTCTCTCTGAAATACTGTAGTTTGAATGATTTATGTTACAAAATGAATCACACTAATGTAAACCCTGTGTGTAAAATAACATGTTGACTAAAATTGCAGCATGGTACGTGGTAGTGTAACAATACAAAGCAATACCTAAATGCTATGCAACAACCTACAATACAATGTTGATTCTACAGTGGTTGCCAGTACATCCAACCAATGTGTTTACTCATCTCTGATAGCTGTTGCAGCGGCCAACCCTTGACCTACAGTCTCTAGCACAATAGTTATCAAACTATTTCCTTGGGCACCCCCAGAACATTCCATGTTTTTAATCAATTCCAAAATTAGCTAACCAGATTGAAAATTAATCATCAAGCCCTTGAACAGATTAATCAGGCGAGCTAGTTCAGCACAATTGGCGAGCTAGTTCAGCACAAAAAATGTCTGGAGAGGTTTGAGAACCAATCGTAACTGTGCAGAAATGAGTTTCCTCATCCGTCAAAGAAAAGCCAAACCTGGGTGGCGGCCATTTAAGAGCTCTGTCACCTGACATGGCCTGGGATGCTTTGTACTGTAGGTCACAAAGGCCAGAGTATGGTGGGTAATGGAAGGAAGTGGTTGGGAAATTGATTTTAACACTCATGCCAGTCTAACCTCAATGAATAAAAGGGTCAAGTGAAATCCTGTGTGACAGAATGGGTGATTGGTCCAGAGTGAGAGAGGAAGAGAGAGGGAAGGAGGGAGGGAGAAAGGGTAGATGGACACAAACAACAGCGCTGAGTTAAGAGAAATGGGAGGATGTACCTCAACACAACACTTCGGGATATAAAATATGATATCTTGGCCACAACTACATTAGTGTTTCAGATTTGAATGTCGCTGAACCTTGTATAGAAAATGCATAAAAACTAAATAGCAAACTACAACTACAAGGAACAATTAAATGTGGATGTACACTATAACAGAAAAACAATAACACCATTTGTACTTACCCACTGGGCACGGACCTTAATTCAACGTCTATCCACGTTGGAAACAACATTGACTCAACCAGTGTGTACCCAATGGGTAACAGTTGGCAACAGAGGAAAGCTGGTATTTTCATTTTCTCTTTGCAACAATAAGGCATATTAAAGCGTTTGCATTTAAGTCGCCAATTTATACAAACACTACATATTGATGAGCTATGGCTTGTTATGTCTCAGATAGACATTTACATTTCCCTCAGTCTTTACCAGGAATAAGTGTTTCCAGATGAAAACGTGTCACAACAACGGAGTGCCCTGAAGACAAATGTTAGCAGCATTGAACACAGCCATTGATTTGTAGCTCAACAAATTGAAAGTGAATAGACTAGTAATTACTGCTTGCTGTGAAAGGTGAGGAGCTGTCAGATCTCATCGGATTACACCCAGGTCCCTCCTCCATCACCTGGTGAGTTAAAGACTATAGGGGGAGAGATGGGGGGATATACAGTATCAGGTGCAGGCTGGGTGGGTGGGTGTGTGGAGGTGTTTAACTATTCTTGTGGGGACCAGAATAATAAAAATTGGAGCAACTGGGGACATTTTGTTGGTCCCCATAAGGTAAAATGCTATTTCTCTGGGGTTTAGGGCTAAGGTTAAAATTAGAGTTAGGGTTAGAATTACGGGTTAGGGATAGGAGCTAGGGTTCATTTTAGGGTCAGGGTTAGGAGCTAGGGTTAGGGTTAGGGTTAAGGTTAGGTTTTTGGGCTAAGGTTAGGGTTAAGGTTAGAGTTAGGGTAAGAGTATGGGTCAGGGTTAGGGCTAGGGTTAGAGGTTAGGGAAAATAGGATTTTTAATGGGACTGAATTGTGTGTCCCCACAAGGTTAGCTGTACAAGACTGTGTGTTTGTGCTAGTAAGTGTGTGTATGTGTGTGTCGGTGCGTGCATGTATGCATGTGGATGTATGTGTGCAAATGTGTTTATGCTGGCTCAAAACAAACATACAGGGCTTAGGTGACTTTTCATAAGATGGTTTAATCACTTGAAACAAACAAAAATAACATATTTATATTTAATTTATATTTGATATCTTTATATAGGCCTAATAACCTCCAGGCTTTGACCTGAATGACAAAACGTCAGATGTCTACTTATCATGATGTTGATTGCCAGTCTCTCCAGAGCAAAAATATTGTAAACATACTTTTAATTTGGCATGTGTGTTGAAATGAACCTCGGTGTAATATTCATGATCTCTTTCTGGTAACGGTAATCAGTTCAGTTACCACCTGAACACATCAATCAGGAAATAACTGAACAATGTTATGGCATAACTGCTATTACCAACCAACACCATCAGGGACACAATCCTAGAAGTCTGTCTTCACATATCAACAAACTAGTTAGGTTCTATACATTTTAAAGTCCCTCCATCTAGAAACACTGAAAGCACCATAAATACATGTTGTGGATTAATGGTGTTGGCCTGTCATTTTGCAGAACATTGTACCTGGCGCTACTGATACCACTGGGAAATCATGGCTCCTGTTTGTAACAATGACCTGAGTGACAGTTCCATAGAAAGTGGATGATCATTCTAGTTCTATTGACAGTCCTCTCAGTGATTCCCCTAGTGTTCCAATCAGACATTGGAGAAGAAGCCTGGGTGAGCATCAGAATAGAGGAACACAGACAGACAACATGATGCTCTTGTCTGCTGTTAAACCTGCAGGGATGTGTGTGGGTGTGTGTGTGTGTGTGTGTGTGTGTGTGTGTGTGTGTGTGTGTGTGTGTGTGTGTGTGTGTGTGTGTGTGTGTGTGTGTGTGTGTGTGTGTGTGTACGGGTGTGCATGTGCGTGTGTGCAGACAACCCTGTTAGAAGCCTGTCAAATACAGGGTCTGTAACACCAATTAACTAACCTGTAATTGGCATGTGCAGCACAGAAACATGTGCAGCACAGAAACATTTACAGCACATAAACATTTACAGCACAGAAACATGTACAGCAGAGAAACATTTGCATCACAGAATTATTTGAAGCACAGAAACACGCTGATATAATCTACAGGATTTGCATCACATTTTATTCAGGTTTATAATTTAAAACAAATATTTTTGTCTTGCAAAACCTTATTATCAAGATGCTCCTCCAGACAAATTTGCCTGTAAAAATGACTCAAGAAATCTTGTGGAAGTTTGGGGGCAATGTAAAAAAAACTTTCACATATCAAATTAAACATTGGAAATTGGACAAAAAAATGTTTTATGAAAAAGATAAAGCAACAGACCTCTTCAAAACGTGGTTTCATCCCTTTACTCCGGGCTTTTCACCATTATGTAAATGCTATCTTTACCTACCTACCTACCTGCCTGCCTGCCTGCCTGCCTGCCTGCCTGCCTGCCTGCCTGCCTGCTTACCTACCTATCTATCTATCTATGGAAGTATGCTTGGGGTCATTGTGCAGCTGCAAACCGTAGTCTGGCTTTTTTATGGCGGTTTTGGAAGTGGCTTCTTCCTAGCTGAGCGACCTTTCAGGTTATGTCGTTATTTAGGACTCATTTTACTGTGGATTTAGATACTTTTGTACCTGTTTCCTCCAGCATCTTCACAAGGTCCTTTGCTGTTGTTCAGGGATTGATTTGCACTTTTCGCACCAAAGTACGTTCATCTCTAGGAGACAGAATGCGTCTCCTTCCTGAGCGGTATGACGGCTGCGTGGTCCCATGGTGTTTATACTTGCGTACTATTGTTTGTACAGATGAACGTGGTACCTTTAGGTGTTTGGAAATTGCTCCCATGGATGAACCAGACTTGTCTACAATTTCTTTCTCAGGTCTTTTTTCTGGAATTTTCCAATCTGTTTAAAGGCACAGTCAACTTACTGTATGTAAACTTCTGACCCACTGGAATTGTGATACAGTGAATTATAAGTGAAATAATCTGTCTGTAAACAATTGTTGGACAAATGACTTGTGTCATGCACAAAGTAGATGTCCTGTCACGATCTTCTAGCGGGACAGACCAAGATGCAGCGAGGTTTCCAGTGTACATACTTTTATTTACGGAACGTAACTGGCAAAACAATAAACAATACAAAGATCGTAACTCCGGCGTGGCTCAACTAAAGCGCACACACACAATATACCATGAAACTCAAATGTTAATATAAACATACTAGATGAACAATGACCCACAAAACCCCAGTGAAAAGCACAAAACATATATATGGTTCCCAATTAGAGGTAACGACAATCAGCTGCCTCTAATTGGGAACCATCAACCCAACATAGAAATATAACACCTAGAACAAAAACCCTCCTAAACAAAACACAAACTAAACACGCCAGCCTGCTAACCCAGGCCTGGACGTGACATGTCCTAACTGACTTGCCAAAACTATAGTTTTTGTGGAGTGGTTGAAATACACGTTTTAATGACTCCAAGCTAAGTGTATGTAAACGTACGACTTCATCTATCTATCTATCTATCTATCTATCTATCTATCTATCTATCTATCTATCTCTCTGTTGTCCATTCATTTGTATCCTGGGTGACTAGGAAAACGTTATGATGACAAAGCTTCTCAGTATTGGAGAGAAATACATATAATCAGATGTTTGTCCCTACCATCATTCTCTGTAGGGAACATAATGAAATTAGTATGCATGTACATGTAGGGATATCCAAAGAGATGTCATCAGTGAAGAATGCAGACCAGAAAATATATTGCAGTACTTTAGATGACAATTAACTAAGATGGTTAAGCTGCCCTTACCCCTTTGTAACAACACAGTAAACTGTAGCAACAACATAATTAACAATATATTAACATGTGGTGTTACAGACAAATTGACTCTGAGAATTCTTTGTCTCTAGGGTTATGTCCCAAATGGCATCTTTTTCCCTATATGGCTATGTGGCTACTATCATATAGCTGACTGCATGCTGAGTGTTTCTCCACAACACTTATAGTAGTTTGTGCCATACTCTGGAAAATTCTAGCTATGTACTAATGGTCCTCTGTTGCCATTATAAAGGATCCACAGAGGCTATTCGTACTCAGAGGGGATAGATAGTGATTCAAAAGTGTCTGACAAAACTTGGGCCCTATTCTCAGTCGGGGTGATTCAGCATTGGTGTGTCACTATCGGTTTGGATGACAGAATAATATTGATGGCCCATGTCCTTGGCCAGGCTTCTACTGTACAACGAACGCAGGGCTGGGGATGCTCAGTCCGCAGCACCACAGTCCCCTGGGCTCATCCTGAGATCTATGGTGAACAGGAAAGTGACAGACAGTGTGTGCGTGGGTGTGTGTGTGTGTGTGTGTGGGGGCAGAAAAGTGACAGACAGCCATTTCAGGTGCATAATCCTCCCAGGAGAAGACTGGAATCGGTAATGAGAAGGCGAGAGAGAATATTACTGTTCTTTTCAAGGCAATGGATTGAAAGGGAAGCACATTTTTCAATTATTGACAAAATGACTGGTCCCTGATGTCGTGCAAACACAATGCTGCCATTGTGAGAAGTGACGTTAACTAAATATGGAAAACAGTTGCATACATGTCACAAGGACTTGTCCCTGCTCAATAGACACTGTATAGTATTTGGTCTATTTCAGAGTGTTTCTACTACCTCTTGTACCTGGTAAACCATATCAACTGGAAAAAAAACACACACAAAGCACACAAAATAACATTCCACATCCTATTTTCAACAACATGGACTCTGCTAAAAAGTACAGTACAGTGTTGTATAGCTACGTGTGCCATAGAAACCAACGTGTGTGTTCCAAAAGTAGTGCACTACATAGGGAATAGGGTTACATTTGGGACACAACCCATGTCTTCAAATAAGCTCCACTCAGCCAGTCATTAGAGCTGCTTGCTCCTCTCATTGAAGGCCCTAATAGCCTCCTGCTTGGGACAGGTGCTCTGCAAATTGCTTCCCCTAAATGATTAACGAGCTGAGATTTATATGGTGGTGGTGTGTGTGTGTGTATGTATGTGTGTGTGTGTGTGTGTGTGTGTGTGTGTGTGTGTGTGTGTGTGTGTGTGTGTGTGTGTGTGTGTCAGCATGCATGCATGTGTGTGTGTGCATGTGCATGGCTGTATGTATGCAAGGCGTGGCCAGGAGGCAGTCACAGACGGGCACTTGAGTTTCTATAGAGCAAATGTGAGAGGATGTTCCCAGCCCAGCCATTCAGTCGTCTGTATTCTAAACACGTCCAGATCTTGTGGGCTAGTTTGCCTCCCTGGTGTTGACATTAACAGATTAATAGATTGATTAAACATTTAAGGGGGGAGCCAGTTAAATTGGAAGGAGCGTGAGCCATTGTTGGGAGTTGGTGCAATGAAATAACGCAAACAGAAGGACACACTCCTCCATGGTGTTCATGTAAAGTGAGTTCATGTCCCTGAATACATGCATGAGACATTAAACAGACATTCGCTGTTCTCAATCTTGCACAAAGCCAGCAAACAAACAACCATGAATGTGCTTTCGTACAGTAGGTTTCATATCTTCTCCAGTCAGTTATAAACACTAGTGGCAAGGTAAATACAGGGTGTGTCCCAAATGGCACCCAGTTCCCTATATATTGTACAACTTTTGACCTGAGCCCTGTGGGGGGAGTAGGGCTAAGGGTGCCATTTGGTGAACAGGCTCTAAGGGAATAGGGTGCCATTTGGGACAAAATCAAAACACTATTTTGCTCCAACACACACCTGCAAACCTTATCCTCCAGGGAAGTGATTGGCAGGTGGCTCTCTCTCTTGAACACAGCCTTATTTGTCACTGTCACATCAACATAGAGCGATAAAGGGTGACATGACCTGTGACTGTTTAACATGCTAAACCAGCTGAACAACACATGTTAACTCAAGTTTGGAATTATGGGGCACTGGCCAGGTGAACTCAACATGCTGTTCATCTCCTTGTCTCTTTTCCTCCACTTCTCCTCTCCTCTCCCTGTCCTTCTCTTTTCCTCTCCCTCCACGCTGTACCTCCACACACGATATAGAGTAAGGACGCACCTCAGCACTGGCTGAACACAAAAAGTAACTAGTTTGCAGGCGGCAAGTAGTCTAGCGGTTAACTTCTTAGGGAGCGGCTGCATAGGTGACGGTTTTGGAGAGATTGTGAACACGCACCACTTTATTTTTCTTTCCTATTGTTCATGTTATCGTCCGGTTGAAATATTACAGCAAATATACCCAAAAGGATACCTAAGGATACATTAAAAATGATGTTTGATTTGTTTGTAGAAAGTGTATAGGTATAATTTGAATGTGTTCTCTTCACGGTTCAATGGGCAACTCAACGGTGGATTTTATGATCATAACGCGCCAACCAAACGGAGATTTATGTATATAATAAATGACTTTTTCTAACAAAAGAAGCATGGACTGTCTTCGTTGGACACTTGGGAAGCCCTCAGTAGATGTTCATCAAAGGTAAGCGATTTTATATTAGCGATTTTATGCATTTTGTGAGACCCGTGTTGGGTTATGGAATTATGCTAATGCATAAATATGAGAGGTGCTATCCTCAAACAATCAAATGTTGTGCTTTCGCCGTAAAGCATTTTTGAAATCTGACAACGCTGTGATATTGCCAAGAATCAGAGCTTTTGATGACTATGCAACACTTGTATATTGATGAATGTTTAATAATTCAACTTTTGGATTTTGAATTTGGCGCCTTACATTTCACCGGGTAGTGTCGGGAACGGGGCGCTAGCGCCCCAGTTATCCCTAAGAGGTTTTAAGAGTGTGCTCCTAATCTCATCTCGTTACCTGTATAAAAGACACCTGGGAGCCAGAAATCTTTCTGATTGAGAGGGGGTCAAATACTTATTTCCTTAATTAAAATGCAAATCAATTTATAACATTTTTCACATGCGTTTTTCTGGATTTTGTTGTTGTTATTCTGTCTCTCACTGTTAAAATAAACCTAACATTAAAATTATAGACTGATCATTTCTTTGTCAGTGGGCAAACGTACAAAATCAGCAGGGGATCAAATACTTTTTTCCCTCACTGTATATACATACACATACCAATATAGACATACATCCTTTTTAAGAATATACCTTTATTATTCCCAGCAAACCCTACCACCCTTCCCCCAATTGGAGTAAACTAATAAACAATAACACTTAGGCTTCTACCTTCAGTTTATACATTTTATACACTTTTTACAGACACAATCTATTTGACAATAGTTATATTTTGTTTGTCCTTCCTCTATTTCTGATGTCCAACCAGGTAGATTTCTATTTGTAACTGTGCTCTTTCACAACATTTCTGAACCTATATACATTTTACAGATCCTGTATGTTTTACATTGGTTATCTTGTTATTAGTCCCACCCTTCAGCTCTATTCAACCCCTCCCATCTATCTTTCAACACCATCCATTTTGGATTTCTATATATATATATTTTTCAACTGTGCTGTGATGCTTCACAAAAGTACTGAACCTTTCTATTCTCATAGCTTCTACAGATTGTAAATTAAAAAAATATTTTTTTGCTAAAATAATTATTAGATTATTGATTGATTGACTATGGATTTTCAAATCCCCCAGTATTGCTATCTGCAGCGTTAGTTGTAGGCAAACGTTGCAATTCTTCAGCCATTCCTGGACCTGTGACCAAAAACGAGCTACATACGGACAAAATCCCCCAAAATGATCTAATGACTCTGCCTGCTCATAGCAAAATCTGCAGAGCTGGTAAGATTGTATCCCCATTTAAATAACATTATATTGGTTGCAAGAATTTTATATAGTAATTTAAATTGAAAAATTTGAATCCGGCGTTGTTTTGCATATCAATTCGATTTTGGCCACTAGATGACAGCAGTGTATGTGGAACATTTTAGACTGATCCAATAAACCATTGCATTTCTGTTAAAAATGTTGTATCAAGACTGCCCAAATGTGCCTAATTGGTTTATTCATACATTTTCAAGTTCATAACTGTGCACTCTCCTCAAACAATATCATGGTATTCTTTCACTGTATTAGCTACTATAAATTGGACAATGCAGTTAGATTAACTACTTAGGGAGTAGCGGCGCGCTAACGGCGTGCTAGCGGGCCACTCCCGACACTACCCGGTGAAATGTAAGGCGCTTTGTACAAAATCAGGATAGCACTCCACATATCAGGACTGCACTCCACATATTTTCCACATTAGCATAAATTCATATCCAGTCACACAAAACCCATATAAGAGCTAGAAAATATCACTTACCTTTCGAAGAACTTCTGCTGAGGGCTTCCCAAGTGTCCAACGAAGACATCCAATGGTTCTTTTGTTAGAAAAAGTCATTTATTATATCCATAAATCTCAGTTTGATTGGCGCGTTATGATCAGAAAATCCACCGTTGAGTCGCCCATTGAACCGTGAAGAGAACACGTTCAAATTATACCTATAAACGTTCTACAAACAAATAAATCAAACATCATTTTTAATGTATCCTTAGGTATCCTTTTATGTATATTTACTGTAATATTTCAACCGGACAATAACGTGAACAATAGGAAAGGAAAATAAAGTGGTGCGCGTTCACAATCTCGCGCCCGTCAAATGTTGTAAACAAAAGTGGTCCCCTGACTACTTCCTCTTCCTATCCGTTCTGCTTACTGCTACAGCTTCCAGGCTCTGTATAAAGACTGTTGACATCTAGTGGAAGGCATAGGTACTGCAGTCTCAGTCCTAGTTAAAATACAAATAAATAGGCAGCCTGGAGAAGGTCATTTACAAAAAAAACTGCAAATCCGGATCGATTTTCCTCGGGTTTTCGCCTGCTATATCAGTTCTGTTATACTCAACACTTTTAGAAACTTCAGAGTGTTTCCTATCCAATAGTACTAATTATGTGCATATCCTATTTTCCGGGGATGATTGGCAGGCATTTTACTTTGGGCACGCCAGACTCACCTCTGCTGCCGCTCACAAATGTCACAAACAACTGGATTCATTATACAACCCTTTCATGCCCTGCCTCCAGTCCACTTACCAATATCTGAACAAGAGAGCCTCATCGAAATTGCAACAAGCGGTTCTGTGAATATTGAATTTAATCAGAAGCCACAGCCAGATTTCTGGATTGTGCTGCGCTCGGAGTATCCTGCCTTGGCAAAGAGCGGTGTTAACTACTTACGGAGTGGTGGGGCGCTAGCGTCATGCTAGGGCGGTAGTCATTGTAGCATGAAGCCTTGGAGTTCTTGGGAACATAAGGGGAATGTGACACATACTAAAGAAATGTTCAGTAGTGGCGACACACTTTGGGTCACTGACCAATGACTTTGAGAGTGCTTACAAAGTCATGAGGGTTGTTATGTTCTGTTAATTACTGATATTCCCTTTAAGTATTATTTAAGTATTATTATATAAATAAGTAATACGAGCTAAGACACTACAATGGCGACAAGGATGATTACTAGCCAGGTACTCTTTGTAGGTGCGTCCTGTTATGATCATGTCATCCTAGATACACTGGGTTCCTGGGATTCCTTGCAAAATCTGGTCAATAGTTCATTGCCAAATGGCTGGGGGTGTTTTTCACTGACTCCTCCACCTCAGCTCAGATGATAGAGTGTCTCAGAACAATGTTTGCACGCTTCGGATTGCCGCTGCAGCTGGTAAGTGACAACGCGCAAGCTTTTGTAAGGGACGAGTTTACAAGATTCATTTCAGTAAATGGAATCAAACACTCAACCTCAGCTCCGTACCACCCTGCCACCAATGGGCTGGTAGAACGTTTTGTGCAAACCCTAAAGCAAGGACTCCGTGCAGCAAAACGAGACGAAGGGACAGAAATACCTCGGGTTTTTGCCTGCTATATCCGTTCTGTTATACTCACAGACATTATGTTAACACTTGTAGAAACTTCAGAGTGTTTCCTATCCAATAGTACTAATTATGTGCATATCCTATTTTCTGGGCCTGAGTGGGAGGCATTTTACTTTGGGCACGCCAGACTCTCCAAAACCGTCACCTCGGGAGCCGCTCCCTAAGAAGTTAAGATACTGATGCCCTTTGTCACGTGTGCTCCCTCTCCGGCCTCTAGGTCACCAGGCTGCTCGTTATGGTGCACACCTGTCACCATCATTACGCGCAACTGCGTGTCATCAGACTCACCTGGACTCCATCACCTCCCTGATTACCTTCATATGTCACTCCCTTTGGTTCCTTCCCCAGGTGTTATTGTTTCTGTTCCAGTGTCCAATGTCTGTGCATTGTTTGTGTTTCTTGTTTTGTATTTAGTTTATTATTATTAAAACACTCACTCCCTGAATTTGCTTCCCGACTCTCGTTACACCTTTGCAACCACGTACCTATGTGAGAGTGGATTTTTGTCCCTTACTAGCACTATATATATACACAGACTTTGTGTGGAAAAGGATTTAAGACTGAGACTCTCTCCAATACAACCCAACATTGCAGAACTATGTGCACCCTTTCAAGCACACCCTTCTCATTAACCTGTGGTGAGTTATTCACAAAGTTTTATATGTAAGATGGCTAAATAAAGAGCAGAATTATTGATTATTATTATATTATTATTTGTGCCCTGGTTCTATATTTGTCATTTCCCACAAGCCTGGTTGTGACTACAAACTCACACTCAATCTTATGTTTAATAAATGTATCATATAGTGTGTGTGTGGCAGGCTTACAATGATGGAAAAAAATAAAATTTGAGAGTGTGCTGACCCTGGTGCTAGAGGGGGTACGCAGCTGGAGGCTGAATATTTGAACGTGTACGGGTGTATATAACGTTTGGGAACCGCTGCTGTCAAGGTTATAATACCTTCTCTACACAGACACTTGTAAAATACATCAACCATGAACACCTCAGTAGGTAGACTGCAATATGTTCATGATTTTACATTTAACACACTAACTATCTCCTGCAGAGTGCTGTGGCTTTATCATGATAGGGGTCAATAGTTCAACTGTATAATGCTATAACCATCATATGCTTCAAGCACACAGTTTCTCACATGGCTCCTGGAGAGTGAGGAATTTAATAGAAAATGAAGTCTTGGCATATGCACTACCTACAGTGCATTTGGAAAGTATTCAGACCCCTTGACTTTTTCCACATTTTGTTACGTTACAGCCTTACTCCAAAATAGATTAAATAGTTTTTTTCCCTCATCAATCTGAACACAATACCCCATATGACGAAGCAAAAACAGGTTTTCTGTAAATGTTTGTAAAAGTATTTAAAAAAAACGTAAATGTTACATTTACATTATTATTCAGACCCTTTACTTGTTGAAGCACCTTTGGCAGCGATTACAGCGTCAAGTCTTCTTGGGTATGACGCTACAAGTTTGGCGCACCTATATTTGTTGAGTTTCTCCCGTTCTTTTCTGCATATCCTCTCAAGCTCTGTCTGGTTGGATGGGGAGCTGCACAATTAGCATAATAAAAACATCCATCAGTTCCCATCAGTTTAAACTAGAGATACGTTTTTTTTGCATGGGCTCTGTGTCACGATCTTCTCTAGGGACGGACCAAGGCGCAGCGAGGTATCCAGTATACATACTTTATTTATGAACGTAACTGGGAAAACAATAAACAAACGAACGAAGATCGTAACATAGACGAAACACTTACGCTATAAACAAACAATAACCCACAAAACCCTATTGAAAACCCCAAACATATGGTTCCCAATTAGAGGTAACGACAAACAGCTGCCTCTAATTGGGAACCATTTCCCCAATATAGAAATACAAAACCTAGAACACAAAACCCTCCTAAACAAAAAACAAACTAAACACCAGCCTGCTAACCCAGGCCTGGACGTGACACTCTGCCTCAATCCATGTTTCTCTTTCGCATCTGAGGTGGAAAGTGGCAGAGCTAGAGCGGTGTTTGGCAGATCATGAGAACTCCCGAAAATCGGTCTTCTCACGAAAACGTCTGCAGCGTCCGAACGGTTGGTCTTCTCCATTTTGCTTTACGACCCCCACGAGCGTCACAGGACTCGTCTAAAGTCGGTACAGCCAATCTGCCAACTTCTGTCTGTAGCTTCCGAATAGTTTGTGCTACACACTAATTTGACCACTCTATGTAAAGGTGAGTCTCTTCCAAACATGGACATTGTTGTGCTCTAGGATGCCCACAAGACTCACAAGACTAGTCTGAAGGTAGCCAGGTACCAGTTAAAAAAAGTGAATGGATGTACAGTACCAGACAAAAGTTTGAACACACCTACTCATTCAAGGGTTTTTCTTTATTTTTACTATTTTCTACATTGTAGAATAATAGTGAAGACATCAAAACTATGAAATAACAGATATGGAATCATTTGAAGAATCTCAATTCTAAAATATATTTTGATTTGTTTAACATTTATTTAATTACTACATGATTCCATATGTTTTATTTCATAGTTTTGATGTCTTCACTATTATTCTACAATGTATAAAATGGTAAAAATAAAGAAAAACCGTTGAATGAGTAGGTGTGTCCAAACTTTTGACTGGTACTGTATGACAGATATAGGACAGACAGACACCTTTTTTGGGACTATTTCTTTATACATGTATGAATCTGTTATTCAATGCGTTTCTAAGGGATAATAGCAGGTTGGCCAAATTCATCAAATATTTATTTTTATTTTTTTGAAGTGGAAAGGTAACGGAGTCCTTGACCTGTTCTCTTTACCCTCACTGATTCTCTATGAAGACTCTGTACATTAGACTTCTACCATGCCTGGGCCTGTATTCACAAAAAGTTTAAGAATTGGAGTGCTGATCTAGAATCGATTTAACCCTATCCATGTAATCTTATGAATTATGATATAACAGGCTAAACTGATCCTAGATCAGCACTGCAACTCAAAAACTCTATGAATACGGGCTAAGGTGTCTGAGTGAATGGAGGAACAACAGAGGTTCTAGCTACAATGGCTACCAGAAGAAAAGTACACCACCAAGCACAGTAATAATGTCTCCCATATTCAGCACATACAATAGACCAGCATGAGACCGTCTTTGGCTTTTTAGTTTTTAGCAAAGCTCGCCCCCATAATTTTATCAGAAGCTGAGAATCCTTTGTTCTTTTTTTCTCCTTCTTCCTCTTCCCTTTCATGGTTCTTTTTGACTGACAAAGTATTTTTTCCGATCTAAAAGGGTTGGTTGGTAGCTTTAGTGCTGCAGCAGTTTAATCCTCCTTTACTAATGGCCTGTTTCTATCTCTAATGATGGATGGTTCTGGCAGAGGGACTGGATCCCTTAGATGAATTATAGACATATAGACCTAGTGTGCATCTAAAATGGCACCCTATACCCTATACAGGGCACTACTTTTGACCGGGGCCCATGTAAGTCTAGTGGCAAGAACCCCAAAATCTTTTGATAACCCTACCCAAGGTATAACAAAGCACAGCCATGTTTCTACTAACTCTAAGGTCTCCCGTATATGAAATGGATGGTTATGTAAAACTATTTTACTGCAAAAGTGGTTACATTGATAGATATTGTGACACACCCCCTTAAGGCCAGGCACCACAGGCTGAAATAACATTTTTGCCTCTATCAATTTTGATATTTGTTGGTATTTTGGTCCATTACTATGAATATTGTAACGAGTGAGCTGAGAGTCGAGCAGCAAGTACAGGGAGTGAGTGTTTTAATAAATTAACATGAAACACAAACAACACCTGAGGAAAGAAACAAGGGGAGTGAAAGATATATGGGAAAAAAATCATGGAGGTGATGGAGTCCAGGTGAGTGCCATGAGGCGCTGGTGCGCTTGACGATGGTGACAGGTGTGCGGGATAATCAGCAGCCTGATGACCTAGAGGCCGGAGAGGGAGTATACATGACAAATATTGTCAAAAAGTAAACATAAGCATTTCAAAGACAATGAAAATGTATATTTTCTTTAGTTTATCATACCACGGTCATCAACATTTTAATTAATTTTAACCACTAAAATGGACAAACATATATAATTTCAAAGTCCAACACAATAAAGTTACAATATACAGAAATCGTTCCATAATATACAGAAATCGTTCCATTCTGTTTGCAAAAATTCTAATAGTTTGCTTAATTTCAGTTTATGTGACAAAACAAGCAATGTATAGTGTAGAGAATCACTGTACCATCTAAACCGCTGTGAAATATATTTTTCATAACCAAAATATTGTATTTTCAGCTGTTTGAAGCTGGTGTACAAAACCGAATGTAAAAGACGCATAAAAAACAAAACTTAAGAAGGGTAAGCATAGAAATAACACACACAGAACAGATCTAAGCTTCCGTAGACTTGCTTCAATAAGAATGACATATCTATAACACACATTTATATCTGCATTTCATCAGGTCGGCCAAAAAGTTACATATTCCAGCTTTAAATTACACATAATTTAAAAGCCCATTTCATAGAGAGTGTTACAAACAGGACTATATTTAGTAATTTACTTAGAAGAGATCGGGTCTAAAAATGAGTTTGTCGTTTGGAAGTGTACCTGTCTTTAATAACTGCTATTTCCCGAAAATCTGACTCTTCCCACATGCCAACAAATGTGTCTCAACTCCAGAAGCATCTGCATTCACCAAATTATCCTTAGATCTAGTCTCCAGACTTGCCCAGAGGGAATTGTTCATAAACTCAGCAAAAAAAGAAACGTCATCTCACTGTCAACTGTGTTTATTGTCAGATAACTTAACATATGTAAATATTTGTATGAACATAACAAGAGTCAACAACTGAGACAAAAACTAAACAAGTTCCACAGACATTTAACTAACAGAAATGGAATAATGTGTCCTTGAACAAGGGGGGGTCAAAATCGAAAGTAACAGTCAGTATCTAGTGTGGCCACCAGCTGCATTAAGTACTGCAGTGCATCTCCTCCTCATGGACTGCACCAGATATGCCAGTTCTTGCTGTGAGATGTTACCCCACTCTTCCACCAAGGCACCTACAAGTTTCCAGACATTTCTGACGTGCCCAATGGGATTTAAATCCGGGCTCTTCACTGGCCATGGCAGAGCACTGACATTCCAGTCTTGCAGGAAATCATGCACAGAACGAGCAGTATGGCTGTTGGCATTGTCATGCTGGAGGGTCATGTCAGGATGATCCTGCAGGAAGGGTACCACATGAGGGAGGAGGATGTCTTCCCTGTAACGGACAGTGTTGAGATTGCCTGCAATGACAGTACAGGCCTCGGGCAGCGCTCATTCTTTCGACGATAAATGCAAATCAGACCATCACCCCTGGTGAGACAAAACCGATACTCGTCAGTGAAGAGCACTTTTTACCAGTCCTGTCTGGTCCAGCGATGGTGGGTTTGTGCCCATAGGCGACATTGTTGCCGGTGATGTCTGGTGAGGACCTGCCTTACAACAGGCTTACAAGTCCTCAGTCCAGTCTCTCTCAGCCTATTGCGGACAGTCTGAGCACTGATGGAGGGATTGTGCGTTCCTGGTGTAACTCGGGCAGTTGTTGTTGCCATCCTGTACCTGTCCCGCAGGTTGATGTTTGGATGTACCGATCCTGTGCAGGTGTTGTTACACGTGGTCTGCCACTGCGAGGATGATCAGCTGTCCGTCCTGTCTCCCTGTGGCGCTGTCTTAGGCATCTCACAGTACGGACATTGCAATTTATTGCCCTGGCCACATCTGCAGTCCTCATTCCTCCTTGCAGCATGCCTAAGGCATGTTCACTCAGATGAGCAGGGACCCTGGGCATCTTTCTTTTTGAGTTTTTCAGAGTCAGTAGAAAGGCCTCTTTAGTGTCCTATGTTTTCATAACTGTGACCTTATTTTCCTACCGTCTGTAAGCTTATAGTGTCTTAACGACCGTTCCACAGGTGCATGTTCATTAATTGTTAATGGTTCATTGAACAAGCATGGAAACAGTGTTTAAACCCTTTACAATGAAGATCTGTGAAGTTATTTGGATTTTTACGAATTATCGTTGAATGACAGGGTCCTGAAAAAGGGACATTTCTTTTTTTGCTGAGTTTATTTTGTCCATTTTGTATTTTACGTAACATTCTCTTTGCAAAAATGTGCCAGAAATGTTTTTTATGTACATGTCTTTTGTATTTTACAGATAGAATGATGAAAAAAGTATTTATCCACAATTTTGTCTGGACAAGTCCTGGAGTGTCTTAACAAAATGAAACGGATTTGCGCAGTGTGCAAATATGAACATAAACATTTTAATAGAAACAATAATTATGTTTGTGTCTACATTCAACTGGGAAAAGTAGATTTTAAGGGGGAAAAAATGACCCTATACCTGGCTTTAACTCAAACAGTGCAAAATAATGCCTGGCTGGAGGGGGGATGTTGCAAAAAAAATGTAATACAAATAGTCAATTGTCTGCCGTAATACATAAGGAAACAAACAGCATTAGGATATCTTAAAGCATTTCCGAAATATAGACCTGTAAACACAGAGATACAATAGGTGGAAATATCAATTATGAATATTTATGATGAATGTTAACTTCACTTTTTGATAGCTGTTCAATAGACAACTTTCCAAATCAGATTTCCTGTCATTCATGCTGCATGGTTCTGTCTGGCAAAAATACATACAGTAAGATGTTTTTTTTAATGTTGTGGCTATTATAATCTGTCCTATGGAAAACACCCCCTAAACTCAAAAAGTGCAGAATAATGCCTGACTGGAGGGTGGTGGGCCACATAAGCTCATGTTACCTAATATTGCAAGCTCTATATTGCTCAAATTTGTAATACAGGTAGTGAGTTGTCTGTCCTACATACACAAACAAACATCATTAGGATATCTTCATTCATCTAGGAAATATAGACCTGTAGGCACAAAGATACAATAGGTGGCAAAATCAACTATGAATATTTACGATGAATTTTAACTTTACTTTTTGGTAGCTGTTCTATGGACAACTTTCCAAGTCATATTTGCTCTCATTCAGTACTGTATGATCCTGTCTAAACAAAAATACATACAGTTCCATTTGTTTTTTTATGTTGTGGCTAATGTAATCGGTTCTAAGGAAAGTGGGCTCCGGCATCAAAATGACATAAATTGTGTAAATGATAGGCATTTTTTCAGAATTGTGTGCAACACTCATGCCTATAAAGACTATTAGTGTAAATAGAGTTTATTTAAATAATGTTGTGTTGTTGTGTTATTCTGTCTTTAAAAGGGTTTCATAAGGCTCTTGGTATATCTATGGTAGTGGCATTGCTATGCCTCTGTTGTGTTTGAATAGCCCAAGCCAACTAGCTTATCAATGTGTGTTCAGGTTTTAATCTCATTCCCACATTTTTTTCAAATATATTTTTATTAAGTTTTCACAATGATTCCTGCACAGTAACATAATATACAGTTGAACAATAACGCATACTACAATATAAAAAAAAAATGCACACACTTACAGCATATCAACAACTGGCAATTCCACAAAATATAATAACAAGCCTTTCACAACATAAGCACACAGTAGCGTAACCAAGTTACAGGAAAGCAACCGTAGTACAACAGTCAGCTACCCTAGTGGTGTATATGTACAGCACTCTTGTCCCAACTAAAATTAAGTGTGCAATGTTGATTCAAAGTCATTTAGGATTACCAGGATATGAGTGTATCCTAATGGTGAGGAGACAAAGTAGCCAGTAGTTCTGGGGCCTGATCAGCTTGCACATTCTGGGAAAGCTGCAGCAACAAAGACAGTATACTTCCTGTATGACTAGCGTGGGGGTGATCAGTTTCAATTTCTACAGTTTGGTATAGGCAGGTAGCAGATGCAGCTTGCATGCCAACGAGACCCATTGACTAACTGCAATGTTATCTCTGCCTGAATGATGCTGGGGATACTCCGGTAGTGGAATGGTTGGTTGTGTCTGGTTGTGAAGGAAATTCTGTGGAAGACTTGCCTTTAAATGCTTAATTGTCCTGTATGTGAAGTGTTTTATGTTGGATGCAGCAAAAAGTTCTGCAGGTCACGTCCTACATATTTCTTTATATTCCTTTGAAAGTCAGGTAGGTCGTTTAACCAATTTTAACTGTGGGTGGTTGGCATTGATTACACACCCAGCAGGACATATGGAGAATGACAGAACCTGTTAGGGTGACCTCAGGTTAGTGAGGTTAGTTGTAGTGTAGCTAGGTCATAGACTATGACTTAGAAGTGTTGGCTGTGAGGGACATAGCACAGCTACACACACGTATACATTTGAAGATAATCCCTGGGCTTTGATGGACAGTTAAAGGGATGCAGAGGAGGTGGAGCTGATCAAGCATGATGCACAAAGACCACTATCTCACAGTCATTCCCTAGCCACCATAAGCGATCACATACAGCAATCTTTACCATCCAAAAGGTGCCTCTTGTTTGCTTTAAATGTCTTTCTAGGGATGTTGGGATTACTGCACAGTTTCCCAGACCAATGCATGAGTCACCACAGCATGAGAGATCATTCTTCACGAGTCCAGTTCTAGTGTCACATGGGCTGGCCAGCCATGGTTGGTATCAAAATAGGTATGAGGGCAATGCATGCCAACAATATCCAGATGGCATTTTGGCAGTTGGCTGTTGAATTTTCTCCTGAAATGTGTCAGCCCAGTTCCATGGTGTCTCTGTCTCTAGTAACTGCCTGAGAGAAGGACTGATGATGGAGTGGGCCTATCGAGGACTGTCCTGGAAGATTCAGGATGGCATCGACAATTGACATTGGAGAAGTCCAATTTCTATGACATGTGAAGGTCACCTAAGTTGATGGCAATTCTTGTCAATGAGTGTCAGGTTGTGTTGGTTTATTGTAGTGAACACCTGTGCTTGTTATGTGTGGTTGCATCCTCCCCATACACCATAATGTCACCAAGCCAGCATATAAGGCAACTCCTGGGAAGACAGCCAGGATGGTGAACATGATTGTCTGGAAGAAGCAATGTGCCATTTCAACCCGAGTAGCATACAGTAAGAGCGTACCGGAACATCTCAATGTGCATTACAAACGCAGTGAGTCAGCGGAAGGTCATGTTGGATTCAGGCAGACGTATTGGACTAGCAATCAATCAAAGCTCACTTCTAAATGAGAAGGTGACTTAAAAGCCCAATCCTAGAGGCGCAAGTTATCATAAATTGTAGAGCTAGGGAGAGGGTGTCAGAGTCAGGGGTTTGATTATTTTTCTTTCATTGGAGCCTTCAAGTTTCCTCATTGATCTTCAGAGGCTTGTGACTTGGAACGCTTGTGTATATGGTGGGCCTGCTGTATTCCTAACATAGTTGAAGTACACAAAAATAGTATTGAGTACAGGTTATAAGTGCAGTACACAAATATGAAAAATGTATCATTTAAAATGTGTATATATACAGGTGATTAAGTCACCATTTGATGGTATTGTGGCAGCCATATTGGATTTTGGACACCATATTGGATTTGGAGTCAAATCTAAGGAGGCCCCCTGACGTAATTTCAAGAGTAGGGGCTGCACATATAAAATCCACAGAGGAACATTTGACTGGAAAAATGAGTTTTCAGTGTGCGAGCCCACTTGCCTTAAGGAGAACTCCACTCAAAAACTATATTTTAGTATTTTCGTCATTAGTCCACTGTTCATACAGTTCCAAAATGTTTTGCATGTCAGCAGTCAAGTTTTGAAGATATTGGACATTCAAGAAGCAAAGTGTCACCAGCCCCATCATCATCAATATGATGCAAAATGCAGTTCCCCTTTAGAGCAGATTACAATAGCCACAATATCAAAAAAACGTGTTGCATTATTGTCAGGCAGGGCCATACAACAGCACTGAATGAGAACAAATTTTACTTGGAAAGTTGTCTATTGAACAGCTACCAAAAAGGGAAGTTATTTATGATATTTATGATGAATGATATTGCTAAGATTTGGAAAACAAGCAGACAATTGTCTGCCCTATATACAGAAACAAACAACATTAGGATATCTAAAACCATTTTGGAAATATAGAGCTGTAAATACACAGATAATATAGGAGGAATATCACCCATGAATATTTATAATAGTTGATATTTCTGCCTATTGTATATGTGTGTTTACAGGTCTACAGTATATTTCTAAAATGGTTTAAGATATGTTGTTTGTTTCTGTGTGTAGGTCAGACAATAGACTGCTCATATTCCAAATTTGAGCAATATCAGAGCTTGGGAAAGGGCATAGCTAGACCTGGGCCCGTATCCAAAAGCATCTCATAGCAGGAGTACTGATTTAGGATACATTTTTTCTTTGAAATCATAATGAATAAGGGGTGTGGGGCTGATCCTCCTATGACAGAAAACAGAGGGGTAAAGGGCATAGGTAGATCTGGAGAAGAAACCTCCCAATAGGGAAATGGACACTGAGAGTCTATAGTGTGGGGAGAAATTGTACATGACAAAATGTTGACAAAATAACTTCCTAAAATGCCTTTACTTCTCTTCTTTCAGGTAAAATGTACAATCCAACTATTCTTTAGAGAATCTAATCACAAAGGGGTGAAAACACCTACACACTTACACGTACACACAAACACACACACACACATACACACACATACACACACACACACATACACACACTTGGCCTAAGCATCCTGTAGTCCACAGACATCATCCTAACAAGCAGACAGAGTCTTGCAGAGGGACGTTTGAATGTCATCTTATCAACCTCTATAATTGGATTTCTCTGCTGCATGTGTTCCCAGAAAGCCACACACACACACACACACACACACACACACACACACACACACACACACACACACACACACACACACACACACACACACACACACACACACACACTACTTCAAACATGACGATAGCCACACAGGCACGACTCTAACACCATCATTACATTTTCCGATGATACAACAGTGGTAGGCCTGATCACCGACAATGACGAGACAGCCTATAGGGAGGAGGTCAGAGACCTGGCCGTGTGGTGCCAGGACAAAAACCTCTCCCTCAACATGATCAAGACAAAGGAGATGATTGTGGACTACAGGAAAAGGAGGACCGAGCACACCTCCATTCTCATCGATGGAGCTGTAGTTGAGCAGGTTGAGAGCTTCAAGTTCCTTGTTGTCCACATCACCAACAAACTAACATGGCCCAAGCACACCAAGACAGTCGTGAAGAGGGCACGACAAAACCTATTCCCCATCAGGAGACTGAAAAGATTTGTCATGGGCCCTCAGATCCTCAAAAGGTTATATAGCTGCACCATTGAGAGCATACTGACTGGTTGAATCACTGCCTGGTATGGCAACTGCTCGGGTGGTAGTGCGTACGGCCCAGTACATCACTGGGGCAAAGCTTCCTGCCATCCAGGACCTCTATACCAGATGGTGTCAGAGGAAGGCCCTAAAAATTGTCAAAGACTCCAGCCACCCTTGTCATACACTTTTCTCTCTGCAAGCGGTACCGAAGTTTAGGTCCAAGAGGCTTCTAAACAGCTTCTTCCCCCAAGCCATAAGACTCCTGAACATCTAATCAAATGGTTACTCAGACTATTTGCATTGCCTCCCCCCCACCCCACCCTCTTTTACGCTGCTGCTACTCTCTGTTATTATCAATGCATAGTCACTTTAATAACTCTACTTACATGTACATCTTTCCTCAATTACCTCAACTAACCGGTGACCCCACACATTGACTCTGTACCGGTACCCCCCTGTATATAGTCTCGCTATTCTTATTTTACAGCTGCTCTTTAACTACTTGTTACTTTTATTTCTTGTTGGTATTTTTTAAACTGCATTGTTGGTTAGGGGCTTGTAAGTAAGCATTTCACTGTAAGGTCTACTTTTTTCACTTCCTTCCGCTTCACACAGGTTTTGCAAGACAAAAATATTTGTTTTAAATTATAAACCTGAATAAAATGTGATGCAAATCCTGTAGATTATATCAGCGTGTTTCTGTGCTTCAAATGTTTCTCTGCTGCAAATATTTCTCTGCTGTAAATGTTTCTGTGCTGCGCATGTTTCTGTGCTGCACATGCCAATTACAGGTTAGTTAATGGGTGTTACAGACCCGCTTCTAACAGGGCTGTCTGCACACACGTACACACACACACACACACACACACACACACACACACACACACACACACACACACACACACACACACACACACACACACACACACACCTACCGACCTACACACCCTAACTCCTTGTTTTAATTGTCCGGTTGTTATGAGAGGCTGTTTTACACTGCAGTTTTTGCTCATTCGTTTGTACGTAATTTAACATGTAGCTCCCATATTTATGCTTCTGCTTTTTGCACCCCAGTCAATTACATGCTGCCCTCTAATGCCCCACCATCAATTCATTAAGGGAAACACTTGGTTTTGAAAGGTAATTACACATTCAGTGGAAATGTGTTTGGTACCTCGGTTCTCTAAGGTCTATCAAAGTGCTCTCTGTGCAGTTCCTATTATGCAAAGCATGAAGATTACTTCAGTAGCTTCCAAATGGCACCCTATTGCCTATGCAGTGGACTACTTTTGACCAGAATGGGGTGGCATTTGGGACTTAGTCTTGGTTTGAAGTGAAGCATGCATGAACACAGCGACATTCATTCATTTTAAAGGGAACATCTAGGATTCAAACAACAACAACAGTGTGGTCACCCTGACACTTGGATGGATGAACAAATCCCAAATTGCACCTTTAAACATTTGCAATTGAGCATGTCAGAAAACAGGGAAATTATTTGACTATTTATCTTCTGTCACTGGAAATGAAGGTGTCATTTTGTTTTCAAGTAGGGGCCTCATGGTGAAATTGTCAGTGAGTGCTGAGCAGTGAAGCAGCAGTCGCACTCAGATGAAACTTGACATTTTCTTGGTAGGAGGTGAACGCATTTATTGGTTCAATGAAGTCTGACATTCAACTTCTATTTGAGGCCTTTAGTTTTTACATTATCATTCCAACATCCATATTACACACTGAAAAATGCATGAGGGGGATCTTGAGGCTGAATCCCCACTGAAGAAGCTATATTAGAGGCAACGTAACCAACTGGGTTAGGGTTAGGGTCAATCAGGGAGACTAAATACTGTGTTAGCTTGCTGAGCTAAAGCTTAGTCTAGCATAACATGAGTCAAGTCTCAGGTAAGGTCACTAATCATGGCAATATAGTGCTGAGGATTACTATTTAAAATGAAATTCCAAATCCAATTGTCTTCATGAAAAGCAAGAGTGAGAGAAGAGGTGGGGGAGACAGGACCAGCGCCACAACAAATGAGTTGTATGGGTTTTGTATTTCATTTCCATATGGAGGGGGCCAAAAACAATGTCAGGGTTTTTAACAGTATATAAATGTAATTTAACTGTACACATTTTGTACCTTTTAATGTGGCATGAACACAACCAGTCATGATGTTTTCATATGACTGTCAAACAAATCACTTCAAAAGGTTTGTCCAAAATTATTCCAGCATCAGAACAGTGCATCCCCCAACGCAAGTGCCGGAAACTGTTAATCCTTTGACACGTACAATCATGTATTTGTGATCATTGTTGAGTGGTCCCTGCAGCATATGATCTCAAATACGTGATTGGAACAGTAGCAACAGAACGTATGACGCAACAAACGCGTCTAAACTTCATTGTTGTCTGAACAGCATCTAAATATTTTGTTGTACTGATGGAAAATTAAGGTCTTAAACTTTATTCCTCAATTTAACCTTCTATTGTAAAAGATAAATGCGAACCTCATCATCCAAGCATCACACAGAACACATCCACAGCCAAACTCATTCAATAAACCAGTCTAAATAATAGGTTGCGCTGACAAAAAACAAAACATTAGTTAGAGACCTAACAGCTAGACTAGTTTACAATGTAAATGTGAGCACAAAAGACTAATGTAATGTTCTTTTGAAAATAAATGTGTCAGCTAAGCTAACAGCAGCTACATTCTTTATGATGGCAGCCATGTTGGTTTGATTTTGAGAAAACTCCCTAATCTCAGAATGCGAATTCACTATAATGCCACATTCAAAACAACTGGGCAATTGGAAATCTCCGACTTACGACTTCAGTGTATTGAAAACCACTGGGAACTCTGAAAATAATGAGCTCCGACTGGGAAAAATAGATTTGAACGGTTGTCCAACTCGGAATTACAACTCGGGGCCTCTTTCTAGAGCTCTGACTTTCCGACGTGAAGATCACTGATGTCATGATTGTACCTTGTATTTTTCAGAGTTCAAAGTTGTTTTGAATGCGGCATAAGACACAAATGAACAAAGTCAAAGATGGCTGCGCCCATTGCCTGGAAAATATCAACTTAGTTTGGCTGCTTTTCAGAATATTACAAATCTGCATGAGCTTGTTACAGTGTACACAAGATCTGGAGCACATTACTTGACAAGTTGTGGGGGGTATTCATTAAATTTGTGGGCGGGGTTCAGGTGCCAGGGGGGGTAGAAATGGGGGACGGTTTCGTCGGGGGATATGATGGAGGAAGAATTACTATGATGGGGGATTTATCAATAAATGGGGGGCAAACACAGGAGAAGTTTATAAACTAAATAAAAATAAACTATAAATATACTGTAGGGTTAGAGTAACCACGTTTTTAAATGTAACCACGTTTTGGAAGGGGAGCGATAACTGGTCCACCCCCGTAACATTCATTCACTTAGATGGCGCCAAAGCATTAACCTAGATAATCCTGTCTAGCTCCATAGTTTACGATAACCCATTATATCTACAAACTCGCTTCACTCATGCCACGTTCTCTGCGTACAATATAGCTGATTAGACGCACGCACCATTCAATCTGATCGCCTGCACAAACTACCTCACTTTGTTGCTTACATGACTTTGTCCACCACCCTGTTCTCATTATCCTCCGCCTCGACCAGGCTAAAACCTATCCAAGCCATAATACTCACCGCATTTGATGATTAATATCTTCCTCGCTTGGTGACGAGGCAGGCATTTGTAGGCTACATGTCCAGTGGCGATAATACGTTGACATGGTGATGAAATGTAACCACCGCTATAGCCTAGTTTTTCCAAGGGAGAATAACTTAAACTCATTTTTTAAAATGAAGAAAAAGTATTTAGGATGCCAGTCTTTCCCGGCCTTAGCAATGGTCGGCATATGTAATATATGCTAATACCACGCTCTCACTTTTTGTATGCCACTATTGTATCAAATACACCGGATTTAGTGCCTCAGGTTTCCCGCCCTATCTCACACGCACAGCCCCGCAGACAAGCTAAAACCAAAGCCTCTTTCAGATAATAATACATGTAATATAGATGATAATAATAATTATACAATTATCAATAATACTATAGATACTCACTGCTACTATTATAGGAAGAAAGTTTTATACAGCTTCATATGAAGCAGATGTTGCAGTATTGATACAATGCGGGGTGTAGAGAATAGTGACAAAATGCAACAATCAAATTCTGGAACAGCAGCATAAAATTCTGGTACCGCGTGCTAAAAGAACTCACGCTGTATGGGCCGTTATTAATATTTAGAACTTACGTGTTAAAAGGTTATGGCAAAGCATCCGAGCAAGCGCAACAGCACCCCTCTGTCTTATCAGATGTAGCCCATGTATCTGATGCTGCCAGGTCAAAATGGACAGGATAGGAGGTACTGTAGGGCGGGCCAGGACCCCTAAGGCCCTACCATAACACCGGCCCTGTTTTCTTTAGCAAATCTTAACTTTTTTTTGTACATTACGTTTCCTCCATTGTTTCCTATGACCAAAAACAGCTTCTGGACGTCAGAAGAGTGATCACTAACTTCGATTTGGATGCGGATTTCGTCTTCAATGAATCGGACACACTGCTCATCCCAGATCAGGCCCAAATACCCGACACTCGAAAAAGGAAGAGATGTCGTTATAGAGGCCAGCTTGTGGGATACCTGACGAGACTACACCGGCAAGTGGATAAACTGCCTCTTTGTTAAAAACAACTGCTGCGTGATCTTGAAAAATTGTGCTTCTCGCACTTAGGAAATGTTTTGGTGTTATTGCATACAGCCGGGAAGAACTGTTGGATATCAGAGTGGTGGTGACTCACCAGCACTACTAGCATAACAACCAGGAATACGACTTTTCACAAAGTGGATCCTTTAACTTCCGGGATGCATACAAGGCCCTCCCCGCCGTCCTTTCGGTAAATCTGACCACGATTCCATTTTGCTCCTCCCTTCCTATAGGCAGAAACTCAAACAGGAAGTACCCGTGCTACGGATTATCCAACGCTGGTCTGATCAATCGGAATCCACGCTTCAAGATTGTTTTGATCACGCAGACTGGGATAACATCAACATATATACTGACACAGAGTTTATCAGGAAGTGTATAGGAGATGTTGTACCCACTGTGACTATTAAAACCTACCCTAAGCAGAAACCGTGGATAGATGGCAGCATTCACGCAAATCTAAAAGCGCAAACCATCGCACTTAACCATGGCAAGGTGACTGGGCTGAATATATGAAATATGGCAGAATACAAACAGTGTAGTTATTCCCTTCACAAGGCAATCAAAAAGACAAAATGTCAGTATAGAGACAAAGTGGAGACGCAATTCAACGGCTCAGACACAAGACGTGGCAGGGTCTACAGAAAATCACGGACTACAAAAGGAAAACCAGCCACGTTGTGGACACCGACGTCTTGCTTCCAGATAAGCTAAACACCTTCTTCGCCTGCTTTGAGGATAACACTGCGCCAACGACATGGCTCACTACCAAGGAGTGTGAGCTACAATTCTCCATGGCTGACGTGAATAAGACATTTAAGTGAGTCTACAGGGAGGAGGTGAGGGCTCTGGAAGTGTGGTGCCAGGAGAATAGCCTCTCACTCGACATCAACAACACAAAGGAGCTGATCATGGACTTCAGGAAACAGCAGAGGGAGCACCCCCGTATCCACATCGACGGGACTGCAGTGGAGAAGGTGGAAAGCTTCAAGTTCCTCGGCGTACACATCACTGACAAACTGAAATGGTCCACCCACACAGACAGTGTGGTGAAGAAGGCGCAACATTCTGACATTGCTCGTCCATATATTTATATATTCTTAATTACAATTCTTACTTAGATTTGTGTGTATTGGGTATATTTGTGAAATTGTTAGATATTACTTGTTAGATATTACTGCACTGTCGGAGCTAGAAACACAAACAATTCGGTACACCAGCAATAACATCTGCTAAATACGTGTATGTGACCAATAACATTTTATTTGACTTGATCTCTAATATTAAGGAAGTCTGAAGGTTCTGCTCACCTGAGTTAGAATACCTCTTGATAAGCTGTAGACCATACTATTTACCAAGAGTTTTCATGCATATTTTTCGTAGCTGTCTTACCACCACAAACCGCTGCTGACACTAAGACCATACTCAATGAGCTGTATAGGGCCATTAGAAAACAAGAAAAAGCTCACCCAAAGGCGGTGCTCCTAGTGGACAGTGATTTTAATGCAGGCAAACAGAAATCCGTCTTACCTCATTTCTACCAGCATGTCCCCTGTGCAACTACAGGCGAAAAAACTCTACATCAACTTTACTCTACACATAAAGATGCATACCATAATCTCCCACGCTCCACTTTGCAAATCTGACCATAACTCTGTCCTCCTGATTCCTGCTTACAAGCAAAAACTCAAACAGGGAGTACCAGTGACGCATTCAATTTTGAAGTGGTCCAGTGAAGGGGATGCTAAGCAACGAGACTGTTTCGCTAACACAGACTGTAATATGTTCCAGGATTCATCCAATGGCATTGAGTTTTCTACATCAGTCACTTCAGTGGAGGCTGGTGGGAGGAGCTATAGGAGGATGGGCTCCTCATTGTAATGGCTGTAATGGAATAAATTGAATGGTATCAAACACATCAAACATATAGAAAGCATTTTTGGCAGCCCCCCACACCTCTCTGATTCAGAGGGGTTGGGTTAAATGCGGAAGACACATTTCAGTTGAAGGCATTCAGTTGTACTACTGACTAGATGTCTCCCTTTCCCTTCCCTTTCCACTTTTTACTCCGTTCCATCAATTTCATTCCAGCTAAAGACCCCGGGATTGAAAACCTACCTATGAAACTGGATCCTAGATTTCCTGACGGGCCACCCCCATGTTGTGAGGGTAGGCAACAACACATCCGCCATGCTGACCCTCAACACGGGGGCCCCTCAGGGGTAGTGCTTAATCCCGTTCTGTACTCTCTGTTCACCCACAACTGTGTGACCACCTATGACTGTGTGGCCACACACGACTCCAACACCATCATTAACTTCTTAGGGAGCGGCAGCAGAGGTGACGGTTTTGGAGAGTCTGGCGTGCCCAAAGTAAAATGCCTGCCACTCAGGCCCAGAAAATACAGTGGGGCAAAAAAGTATTTAGTCAGCCACCAATTGTGCAAGTTCTCCAACTTAAAAAGATGAGAGAGGCCTGTAATTTTCATCAAAGGTACACTTCAACTATGACAGACGAAATGAGAAAAAGAAATCCAGAAAATCACATTGTAGGATTTTTTATTTATTTATTTGCAAATTATAGTGGAAAATAAGTATTTGGTCAATAACAAAAGTTTATCTCAATACTTTGTTATATACCCTTTGTTGGCAATGACAGAGGTCAAACGTTTTCTGTAAGTCTTCACAAGGTTTTCACACACTGTTGCTGGTATTTTGGCCCATTCCTCCATGCAGATCTCCTCTAGAGCAGTGATGTTTTGGGGCTGTCGCTGGGCAAGACGGACTTTCAACTCCCTCCAAAGATTTTCTATGGGGTTGAGATCTGGAGACTGGCTAGGCCACTCCAGGACCTTGAAATGCTTCTTACGAAGCCACTCCTTCGTTGCCGGGCGGTGTGTTTGGGATCATTGTCATGCTGAAAGACCCAGCCACGTTTCATCTTCAATGCCCTTGCTGATGGAAGGAGGTTTTCACTCAAAATCTCACGATACTTGGCCCCATTCATTCTTTCCTTTACACGGATCAGTCGTCCTGGTCCCTTTGCAGAAAAACAGCCCCAAAGCATGATGTTTCCACCCCATGCTTCACAGTAGGTATGGTGTTCTTTGGATGCAACTCAGCATTCTTTGTCCTCCAAACACGACGAGTTGAGTTTTTACCAAAAAGTTCTATTTTGGTTTCATCTGACCATATGACATTCTCCCAATCCTCATCTGGATCATCCAAATGCTCTCTAGCAAACTTCAGACGGGCCTGAACATGTACTGGCTTAAGCAGGGGGACACGTCTGGCACTGCAGGATTTGAGTCCCTGGCGGCGTAGTGTGTTACTGATGGTAGGCTTTGTTACTTTGGTCCCAGCTCTCTGCAGGTCATTCACTAGGTCCCCCGTGTGGTTCTGGGATTTTTGCTCACCGTTCTTGTGATCATTTTGACCCCACGGGGTGAGATCTTGCGTGGAGCCCCAGATCGAGGAAGATTATCAGTGGTCTTGTATGTCTTCCATTTCCTAATAATTGCTCCCACAGTTGATTTCTTCAAACCAAGCTGCTTACCTATTGCAGATTCAGTCTTCCCAACCTGGTGCAGGTCTACAATTCTGTTTCTGGTGTCCTTTGACAGCTCTTTGGTCTTGGCCATAGTGGAGTTTGGAGTGTGACTGTTTGAGGTTGTGGACAGGTGTCTTTTATACTGATAACAAGTTCAAACAGGTGCCATTAATACAGGTAACGAGTGGAGGACAGAGGAGCCTCTTAAAGAAGAAGTTACAGGTCTGTGAGAGCCAGAAATCTTGCTTGTTTGTATGTGACCAAATACTTATTTTCCACCATAATTTGCAAATAAATTCATTAAAAATCCTACAATGTGATTTTCTGGATTTGTTTTCCTCATTTTGTCTGTCATAGTTGAAGTGTACCTATGATGAAAATTACAGGCCTCTCTCATCTTTTTAAGTGAGAGAACTTGCACAATTGGTGGCTGACTAAATACTTTTTTGCCCCACTGTAGGATATGCACATAATTAGTACTATTGGATAGGAAACACTCTGAAGTTTCTAAAAGTGTTAACATAATGTATATGATTATAACAGAGCTGATATAGCAGGCAAAAACCAGAGGAAAATCCATCCGGATTTGCAGTTTTTTTTGTAAATGACCTTCTCCAGGCTGCCTATTTTGTATTTTAACTAGGACTGAGACTGCAGTACCTATGGCTTCCACTAGATGTCAACAGTCTTTATACAGAGTCTGGAGGCTCTAGCAGTAAGCAGAACAGATAGGAAGAGGAAGTAGTCAGGGGATCACTTTTGTCAACAACGTTTGACGGGCGCGAGATTGTGAATGTACACCACTTTATTTTCCTTTCCTATTGTTCACGTTATCGTCCGGTTCAAATATTACAGTAAATATACATAAAAGGATACCTAAAGATATATTAAAAATGATGTTTGATTTGTTTGTAGAAAGTGTATAGGTATAATTTGAATGTGTTCTCTTCACTGTTCAATGGGCAACTCAACGGTGGATTTTCTGATCATAACGCGCCAACCAAACGGAGATTTAAGGATATAATAAATGACTTTTTCTAACAAAAGAACCATTGGATGTCTTCGTTGGACACTTGGGAAGCCCTCAGCAGAAGTTATTCGAAAGGTAAGTGATAGTTTTTAGCTCTTATATGGGTTTTGTGTGACCCGCGCTGGATATGAATTTATGCTAATGTGGAAAATATGTGGGGTGCTATCCTCAAACAATCAAATGTTGTGCTTTCGTCGTAAAGCCTTTTTGAAATCTGACAACGCTGTGATATTGCCAAGAAAAAGAGCTTTTGATGACTATGCAACACTTGTATATTGATGAATGATTAATAGTTCAACTTTTGGATTTTGAATTTGGCGCCTTACATTTCACCGGGTAGTGTCGGGAGTGGCCCGCTAGCACGCCGCTACTCCCTAAGTAGTTAACTTGTTAGGGAGTGGCAGCTGAGGGATCGGTTTTGGAGAGCCTGGCGTGCCCAAAGTAAAATGCCTCCCATTCAGGCCCAGAAAATAGGATATGCACATATTTAGTACCATTGGATAGGAAGCACTCTGAATTTTCCAAAAGTGTTAACCATTTGTCTGTGATTGAAACAGAACGCATATGGCAGGCGAAACCCCGAGGAATTTCTGTCCTGGAAAAAGTGGTTTTGACAGAGTGCCTCATTGGGAACCCCTCCCTCATGAAAATGACCATATAAGGGCATATGAATGCAGTACCCATTGCTTCCTTTAGATGTCAACAGTCTCGAGACAGTGTAAAATTTCATTTTGGATGAATTAGACCAGAGAATAAGAGAAAACCAGGAAGTGACCTTTTTATGTCAACAGTACCCAGTGCGCGTTCCCGAGAAGGCGCGCAGTGTCTTTTTTACTGTCTTTATCGATCAGTTTATATTCCGGTTGATTTATAATAGTAAATATACGTAAAAGTGTTCCTAAGGATACATTTAAAACTATGTTTGATTGTTCTTGGACAGGTTTATAGGTATAAGATGAACGAGTTTGCGTCACGTTTCAATGGACTAGTGGAGGCTGTCGTTTCTGATTATAATGCGCGAACCAAATGGAGGATTTATGGATAAAATACATTACTTTTTCTAACAAAAGAACCATGGATTGTCTTCGTTGGACACTTAGGATGACTCTCAGCAGAAGTTCTTCAACAGGTAATTGATTTGTTTTCGCTGTGAAATGTGTTATGTGTGTGCCATGATGGCTAATCGATTCATGGCTATGGGAAAAATATGTGAGGTGCTACCCTCAAACAATGAAATGTGCTGCTTTCGCCGTAAAGCCTTTTTGAAATCTGACAACGCTGTGATATTGCCAAGAAACAGAGCTTTTGATGAGTATGGAACACTTGTATATTGGTGGATGTTTAATAATTCAACTTTTGGATTTTGAATTTGGCGCCTTACATTTCACCTGGTAGTGTCGGGATTGGGGCGCTAGCGCCCCAGCAATCCCTGAGAAGTTAAGTACGCCGATGACACAACGGTGGTAGTCCTGATCATCGACGATGATGAGAAAGCCTATATGGAGGGGATTAGAGACCTGGCAGTGTGGTGCCAGGACAACAACCTCTCCCTCAATATCAGCAAGACAAAGGAGCTGATAGTGGCCTACAGGAAACGGAGGGTCAAGCACGCCCCCATTCACATAGACGGGGCTGTAGTAGAGCGGGTCAAGAGCTGTGTCCATGTCACTAAGAAACCTATCATAGCCCAAACAAACCAAAACAGTCGTGAAGAGGGCACAACAACACCTATTCGCCCTCAGGAAGCTGAAAAGATATGACATGGGCCTCAGATCCCCAAAAAGTTCTACAGCATTTTGACTGGCTGCATCATCGCTTGGTACGGAAACTGCTTGGCATCTGACTGTAAGGCGCTACAGAGAGTAGTGCGTATGAGCTCCCTGCCATTCTGGACCTCTATACCAGGTGGTGTCAGAGGAAATCCCTAAAAATTGTTAAAGACTCCAGCCAGCCAAGTCATAGACGTTTCTCTCTGCTACAGCACAGCAAGAGGTACCGGAGCACCAAGTCTGGGACAAAAAGGCTCCTCAACAGCTTCTACCCCCAATTCATAAGACTGATGAACAGTTAATCGAATGGCTACCCAGATTATTTGCATTGACCCCCTTTTTTATGCACTGGCTCTATGCACACTCACTGGGCTCTACCCACACTCTCATACATACTACACTGACACACCAACACACACACACAAACACACACATACACACAGCTGTGTCTTACTATACTTGTGAGGACTTTTTGGTGACCAACATTTGATTTCTATTCAAAATTCTATTTTCCCTAAACCATAACCTTAAACCTAACCCTAACTCTTACCCTAACCCTAATATTAACCCTAACTTTAAATCCTACACCTAACCCGAATTGCTAACCCTAACCCTAAACCTAACAACTAACCCTTAACCCTTAACCCTCATTCTAACCCTAACCCCTAAACCTAACATAGCCTTTTTAGAAGTGAGGACCGGCAAAATGTCCTCACTTAGTTGGTTTACTATTCTTGTGAGAACTTTTGGTACTCACAAGTATAATATAACGTGTCCACATTCATACACACGCGCACACACACATAGACAAACTTTCACACTTTCATACTCTTCACACAGAGTTGTCAGATTTCAAAAAGGCTTTACAGCGAAAGCACAACATTTGATTGTCTGAGGACAGCACCTCACATATTTACGGCATTAGCATAATTTCATAACCAGCACGGGTCTCACAAAACACATAAAAGAGCTAAAATAAATCGCTTACCTTTGATGATATTCTGCTGAGGGCAATCCGAAGTGTCCAAGCAAGACAATCCATGTTTCTTTTGTTAGAAAAAGTCATTGTTTATATCCATAAATCTCAGTTTGGTTGGTGCGTTATATTCAGAAAATCCACCGTCTACTCGCCCATTGTACAGGGAAGAGAAAGCGTTCAAATTATACCTATCAACTTTACCCAAACAAATAAAAAAAAATTATAATGTATCCTTAGGTACACTTTTATGTATATTAACTATAATATTTCACACGGATTATAACCTGGATGATAGAAAAGTAAAATCCAGAGGAGCGTGCTCACGGTCTCGCGCACAAAAAACAAAAGCCACTTCCTCCCTCCACTTACATGTTCTTCTTCTGTAAGGTTGTTTTCCATGGTAAATGCATGAAACCTTGTCTAAAGACTGTTGACATCTAGTGGAAGCCATAGGTACTGCAACCTGGGTCCTAAGTTACAGGAAATCCCATAGACAGCCATTGGAAGTGAGGGCATGTCGCAAAATACATTTTCTGGACATAATTTCCTCGGCTTTTCGACCTGCCATATCAGTTCTGTTATACTCACAGACATTATTTTAACAGAGTGTTATCTATCCAATAGTACTAATTATATGCATATCCTAGTTTCTGGGCCTGAGTGGCAGGCATTTTACTTTGGGCATGCCAGACTGTCCAAACTTCCGAATACTGCCCCAGTGCCTGTAGAGGTTAAAGATTGAATTGTCTGTTCTGTGTTGCTTCATGACTGGGGCAAAAGAGAGAGGAGTGTTACTGGGGAAAGGGCTATAGAGTGTTACTTGAGAGAGGGTTATAGAGGAGTGTTACTGGGGAAAGGGTTATAGAGTAGTGTTACTGGGGAAAGGGTTATAGAGGAGTGTTACTGGGGAAAGGGGTAGAGAGGAGTGTTACTGGGGAAAGGGGTAGAGAGGAGTGTTACTTGGGAAAGGGGTAGAGAGGTGTGTTACTGGAGAAAGGGGTAGAGAGGAGTGTTACTGGGGAAAGGGGTAGAGAGGTGTGTTACTGGAGAAAGGGGTAGAGAGGAGTGTTACTGGGGAAAGGGTTATAGAGGAGTGTTGCTGGGGAAAGGGGTAGAGAGGTGTGTTACTGGGGAATGGGGTAGAGAGGAGTGTTACTGGGGAAAGGGGTAGAGAGGTGTGTTACTGGGGAAAGGGGTAGAGAGGAGTGTTACTGGGGAAAGGCGTAGAGAGGAGTGTTACTAGGGAAAGGGGTAGAGAGGAGTGTTACTTGGGAAAGGGGTAGAGAGGTGTGTTACTGGGGAAAGGGGTAGAGAGGAGTGTTACTAGGGAAAGGGGTAGAGAGGAGTGTTACTTGGGAAAGGGGTAGAGAGGAGTGTTACTGGGGAAAGGGGTAGAGAGGAGTGTTACTGGGGAAAGGGGTAGAGAGGAGTGTTACTGGGGAAAGGCGTAGAGAGGAGTGTTACTAGGGAAAGGGGTAGAGAGGAGTGTTACTGGGGAAAGGGGTAGAGAGGAGTGTTACTGGGGAAAGGCGTAGAGAGGAGTGTTACTTGGGAAAGGGGTGGAGAGGTGTGTTACTGGTTAAAGTGGTAGAGAGGAGTGTTACTGGGGAAAGGGCTAGAGAGGAGTGTTACTGGGGAACGGGATAGAGAGGAGTGTTACTGCGGAAAGCGGTAGAGAGCCCAGCAACATGGGGCCAAAGTCATGACTTCAGAATAATTTTCACCTTCACCACATGCATGCTGAGAATTCAAATTCCACTGCCATAAAGGAAGCTGGTGCACAGATTAGCTTGGAGATTACATGTTCGTACTGGAACACCCCCTGTAACCTCACAGGCATTAAACTCAAGAAATCAGATTCTATAGCACAAGGTACTGCATTTTTGTGTGTGTTTGTGTCACAGATTCCAGCAACATCTTTGTTGTCTAATCATTTCGTTTCAGACTTTGTGTTTCACAATTTCAACATGTTTACAATTTTTATATAAAAAAAAAACATTATATTTGAGTATGATAAAGTGTCTCTGGTAGACAATTTTCTGTACAATTTTGGGTTGGTACATAATGTCTTTATTTTTGCATTGACAATGAAACTAAGTACTATGCACCTCTTTCTGTGAGTATTGGTGAACATTGGACAGCGAGGGAAACAAATTGAAAATACTTAAGGATCCGCCCCTTTTTTTCAATTTTCACCTAAAATGACATACCCAAATCTAACTGCCTGTAGCTCAGGACCTGAAGCAAGGATATGCATATTCGTGATACCATTTGATAGGAAACACTTTGAAGTGTGTGGAAATGTGAAAATAATGTTGAATATAACACATTAGATCTGGTAAAAGATAATCCAAAAAAAACTGTGTTTTTTTTATTTTTTTGTACCATCATCTTTGAAATGCAAGAGAAAGGCCATACAGTGAGGGAAAAAAGTATTTGATCCCCTGCTGATTTTGTACGTTTGCCCACTGACAAAGAAATTATCAGTCTATAATTTTAATGGTAGGTTTATTTGAACACTGAGAGACAGAATAACAACAAAAAAATCCAGAAAAACGCATGTGAAAAATGTTATACATTGATTTGCATTTTAATGAGGGAAATAAGTATTTGACCCCCTCTCAATCAGAAAGATTTCTGGCTCCCAGGTGTCTTTTTATACAGGTAACGAGCTGAGATTAGGAGCACACTCTTAAAGGGAGTGCTCCTAATCTCAGTTTATTACCTGTATAAAAGACACCTGTCCACAGAAGCAATCAATCAATCAGATTCCAAACTCTCCACCATGGCCAAGACCAAAGAGCTCTCCAAGGATGTCAGGGACAAGATTGTAGACCTACACAAGACTGGAATGGGCTACAAGACCATCGCCAAGCAGCTTGGTGAGAAGGTGACAACAGTTGGTGCGATTATTTGCAAATGGAAGAAATACAAAATAACTGTCAATCTCCCTCGGCCTGGGGCTCCATGCAAGATCTCATCTCGTGGAGTTGCAATGATCATGAGAACGGTGAGGAATCAGCCCAGAACTACACGGGAGGATCTTGTCAATGATCTCAAGGCAGCTGGGACCATAGTCACCAAGAAATCAATTGGTAAAACACTACGCCGTGAAGGACTGAAATCCTGCAGCGCCCGCAAGGTCCCCCTGCTCAAGAAAGCACATATACATGCCCGTCTGAAGTTTGCCAATGAACATCTGAAAGATTCAGAGGACAACTGGTTGAAAGTGTTGTGGTCAGATGAGACCAAAATGGAGCTCTTTGGCATCAACTCAACTCGCCGTGTTTGGAGGAGGAGGAATGCTGCCTATGACCCCAAGAACACCATCCCCACCGTCAAACATGGAGGTGGAAACATTATGCTTTGGGGGTGTTTTTCTGATAAGGGGACAGGACAACTTCACCGCATCAAAGGGACGATGGACGGGGCCATGTACCGTCAAATCTTGGGTGAGTACCTCCTTCCCTCAGCCAGGGCATTGAAAATGGGTCGTGGATGGGTATTCCAGCATGACAATGACCCAAAACACACGGCCAAGGCAACAAAGGAGTGGCACAAGAAGAAGCACATTAAGGTCTTGGAGTAGCCTAGCCAGTCTCCAGACCTTAATCCCATAGAAAATCTGTGGAGGGAGCTGAATGTTCGAGTTGACAAACGTCAGCATCGAAACCTTAATGACTTGGAGAAGATCTGCAAAGAGGAGTGGGACAAAATCCCTCCTGAGATGTGTGCAAACCTGGTGGCCAACTACAAGAAACGTCTGACCTCTGTGAATGCCAACAAGGGTTTTGCCACAAAGTACTAAGTCATGTTTTGCAGAGGGTTCAAATACTTATTTCCCTCATTAAAATGCAAATCAATTTATAGCATTTTTCACATGCGTTTTTCTGGATTGTTTTGTTGTTATTCTGTCTCTCACTGTAGAAATAAACCTACCATAAAAATTATAGACTGATCATTTCTTTGTCAGTGGGCAAACGTACAAAATCAGCAGGGGATCAAATACTTTTTTCCCTCACTGTAATGTATTATTCTAGCCCAGGCGCAATTTAGACTTTGGCCACTAGATGGTAGCAGTGTATATGAAAAGTTTTAGACTGATCCAATGAACCATTACCTATCTGTTCAAAATGTTGTATGAAGACTGCCCAAATGTGCCTAATTGGGTTATTCATACATTTTCATGTTCATAATTGTCCACTCTCCTCGAACAATTGCATTTTATTTTTTCACTGTATTAGCTACTGTAAATTGGATAGTGCAGTTAGATTAACTTTCTGCCCATATCAGATATGTCTATGTATGTCCTGGGATTATTACTTCTTACAACCTCCTGCTTATTACATTAGCCTTGGTCAACTGAACCATCCCATGGGACGACACACACACACCGATCCTGGACATTTTTGATGGAACAGAACACTGATCGATTTGGACAGGAAGGTGGAGAGCTGAAGGGCTGTTGCCCAGTAGGGCCACACGTTTGCTGATGCTAGACTAGAGCACTCTTGCTTTCTGTTGTTTGCTGATGCTACACTCTTAGAAAAAAGGTGCTATCTAGAACGGAAAAGGGTTCTTCGGCTATCCCAATAGGAGAACCATTTGAGGAACCCTTTTTGGTTCCAGGTATAACCCTTTTGGGTTCCATGTAGAACCATGCTGTGGAAAGGGTTCCTCAAATGGTTCTCCTATTGGGATAGCCGAAGAACCCTTCAACCTGGAGCCAAAAAGAGGGCAGCAGGCATGTAGCCTAGTGGTTAGAGCACTGAACCAGTAACCGAAAGATGTCAAGATCGAATCCCCCAGCTGACAAGGTAAAAATCTGTCATTCAGCTGCTGAACAAGGCAGTTAGCCCACTGTTCCTAGGCCGTCATTGAAAATAAGAATTTGTATTGTGGGCTTGGCATTATTTGACGTGTATTTGTTATTATATTTGAGTAAATTGCTTTTATTACTCATATCTGCTGTCCTGCGCCTGACTCCTCTACACCAGCTACACACAGACGCATCACACCAGGTATAAACTGGCCAAAGGGTAATTCTGGCAAATACCAGATGGGCTGGTTAATCTTTAGCCTAATGGGCTTCTCTAAATTATATATTTTTATCTTTATTTGGCTAATAATGGGGAGGCCTCGAGGGAAGAAATGGGTTGGTGTGCTAGAAATACCAGGGCTGATTTCTGGTCCCAGTCTAGGGCAATTACAAAAGAGTCTCAGGATAAGCTATAGTCGCTGTGATGCAGATTTCAATGGGCAGGCTTTTACTCAAATGTACAGTGTTTATTTTGTATACAGCAGTACCATATATCTAAGACAATTCTTCCCTCAGGAATATTGAAGTTGATTCTATCCTATCCTAGATATCAGCTAGCTAGATCATCATAATCTGCTGAAACATTATGCTTGTATGATGTTTCCCAGAGGGTACAAATTTAAACTCACACATATTTATAAATAAACCAAGGGAACAATACTGACTAGGAATTCACCTGATAGGCAAAGACATGTGTATATTTAATACCTGTACTGTACTGTATGTGTTGATGTATGCAATACGCAATGCTCAATGAATTGCATAAAGCAAAACCATACATTTGACCTCTAGAAGGGAAAGAGGTATGTATGTATAAAGCCCGTAGAGGAGAAATGAAAGAAATACTAAAGTGAAGTATAATCACCATTGGAAAGTTTTTTTGAATTCATTTCAGTTTTAGGGCTCATGCACTTATGCATTATGCGTTATTTTAACCTAGAGAAAAGGAACCGTCTCTCTCGCTCCCCCCCTCACTGTTAGATAGATGAGATTTTAGCTTTTCTTTCTATTCGACTAGACATTTATTTTCTATTTTTATATTTAGACGGCAGCCATTTTGAATGAAATGCATGGAGTTAATTACACATCTCAGTGGGTTTGGTGTGCGCCTCATGTTTTCTTATTAGGAAATGCAGGGTGCGTGAACCGCCTACTTATGAAGTTATTTGTTTACTGGACTTAATTTGGTTTATGCAAAGTCTAATCTTGCTATAGGTTAATAATCACACAGTAATCTGTATTCCACTCAGACAGCTGTGCTGTATACTGTATGGTTTGACCAATTATTAATTTATCAACTCATAAATCATGTTTGGACATACTGTGTACTGTCTACTGTATCAGATTTCAAGTACTTGGCCCAAACAAATAGTAAACATTACTCTGCCCCACCCCAACGTCAAAACCATTTTCAGTTTCTCACCATGTATATTTCTCTTGGCCCAGCGTCCAAATGTTGTTTCTTTTAACAATGGGAAAGATTGCTTTGATGTTGTCTCTTCCACACACCTCCCTGGACCAAGGCTGAATCCCAAATTACACCCTATTCCCTATATAGTGCAGTACTTTTGATCAGAGCCTTTTGGGCCCAACACCACTATGTCATTCATCTTTTTCTAATGACCATGGCACAGCGTCCATCTCTGTCCCAAAATTCATTGCTGGCAGACACTTATTAGGCTCTGTGGGACCAAGGGAAGAGGTGTCCAAGATATCCGGCCCATCACCATCACCTCCACTCCTGTTCAAACACTCTGTGGATCTCCCTGTTATGCTAAATGCCTTAAGATGCCTTTAGGGCCAAACACTGCATCTGTTCAACCCTGAAACAGGAACTGAAGCATGCTGTATGTTGCTTAAAAAGAGGCAATTTGAAAAAGTATAAATTATACAGGTATGGATAAAGAGATGGCAGACAGAGAGAATGATGGAAATAATATAAATAACTCTCTGTATCTAAAATAACTTTGGGGGATAAATGACTCATAGTAACAGTGAGTGAAGATTGACAGGACATGTTGGGTTGAACACTGGAGCTCGAGAGGTCTGGCCACAGTCTGTATCATATCCATAACTTCACTACATTAATATATGTATTTTTTTGTTATTTCTCACCAGTTTTCTCCCTCCGGAGAAGAATACCAGGAAACATTCGGTTTGAGAAATGAAGCAGTCTGGGCTTAGCAGGATACATATTAAAGCCTTAAGAAATGTTTGATTATCCCTCCGATAGCCCTGAATCATTCTGGCAGTCATTACATTTAGACTGCAAACTGATATTATTTCTCTTTGGGCTGGAACAAGAGGAAGAGAAGAAACGTCTACTCTGACTGTGTGTGTACCTCTCACTCAACTTGTGTACCTGATTATTTTTTTAAGCTCTAGTCAGCTCCCTACATAGGACCAACTCTCTACTACTTTATGCAAGCTTCTCATTCTCATTCCAGACACTGATCCAGAGAATGAAAGAGCCAGTCCCAAGGATCAGATTTGATCGTCATTTTCTTCTGGGCTCGTCCGTTGGAATATGATTTCTGCTGTCCATGCCACCTGGTAAAGTAAAGTGCAGCATCAGACTGGTATCATTCATCTTTGCAGTCGGGAAGAAGATACATATAGTGAAGTGAAGTTATAAAAGTGATGCCGTCTGGACATGTTTGGAATGTTAAACCTTTACCATTGCTCAAGGGTGAAGTTTCCCTAGATAGAGATCTAGGATCAGCTTCCCCTCCCCCAATCCTAACGTTAATTAGCGTGGAAAATGCTAAACTGACCCAAGATCTAGGCTGGGGTAACTTCACCCTACACCATGATCAGACTATAAAATAAGTTGTACTCAGAAGTTGTACTGAGCAGTAAAACTAGTCCTATGTCGGTCCTGTATAGTTGTGAAAATGAAGCCATTTATCTCCATATTGTTCAATACCAATACCTGATAATAGTAGGGGATATAATGTAGCTCAGAATGGGAAAATAAAGTCCTGTGTATTTAAAGCTCTTGTCAACAGTAGTGTACTATATAAAGAATAAGGTTGCATTTTTTTATGCAGACAAATCTCAAAGCCTCTCCGGTCTATTTACTTTCAAGCATGTTTTGCTATTAAATGAGTGATGGATAACTAGTAGCATAATATTTGCTGTATAGGGGAAATAAACCAGTCATGTCAGAAAAGGAGAGACAAGTCCTGCAATATGATTACGATTTAGGCCTATATAATAAAAGTAAAAGAAACACATTAGGCTACATGCTGCTACGCGATCTCCTTACCAACTAAATTGTAATGTTTTTATTAGCCTACCATTATTCTAATTCCTGTGCATCAAACACCTATTTGCTTGCAATACAGTTGATCAACTACTAGAAGTTGATCGTACGCATGGTCTGAGATTTGCGTGGAGTTACGCACACTTTTCCTAGCTTTTTTTGTGCGCACACACCTTTGACAAATGAGGCCCAGGTGTGATGAGATTAGAAACCCTCTTCTCTTCGGTAACTCCGACATCTCGTCCCCATAAGGGGCACAAAGACCTGATTGAATGTGTTTGATTTCTGCCATTGATTTTGCCATTGTGTGGCCGTTTTATCTGGGGAGACAAATTGCCTTCTCCAGACAGCCGTGTGGGGGACAGAGGCGTGACTGAAAGGTAAGGGGCAGCCAGGAGCCACGGAATTGCCTTGCCATAATTTCTCTCTCTAAAGAGGCATTGGTTCAGGCTGGTTTTACAAATCAAAATAATGATAATGTTTATAGCTTCCTTACTTCTGTAAAAAGGTTAGGTTAATGTTACTCAGGTTACCTACAGTGCCTTCAGAAAGTAGTCACCTTTTTCACATTTTGTTGTGTTACAGACTGAATTTAAAATGGATTAAATTGAGATGTTGTGTCACTGGCCTACACACAATACCCCATAACGTCAAAGTGTAATTAATTACAAATTAATAAAATATAAAAGTTAAAATGTCTTGATTCATGTATTCAATCCCTTTCTTATGGCAAGTCTAAATAAGTTCATAAGTAAAAATGTACTTAATGGCTTTGATAGGAGAAAACTGAGGATGGATCAACAACATTGTTGTTATTCTACAATACTAACCTACATGACAGAGTGAAAGAAGGAAGCTTGTACAGAATAATGCATCCTGTTTGCAATAAGGGACTAAAGTAAAACTGCAAAAAATGTGGCAAAGAAATAAAACTTGATGTCCTGAATACAAAACGTTATATTTGGCGCAAATCCAACTCAACACATCACTAAGTACCACTCTTCATATTTCCAAGAATGGGGGTGGATGCATCATGTTATGGGTATGCTTTTCATCTGCAAGGACTAGGGAGTTTTTGGGGATAAAAAGAAACAGAATAGAGCTAAGCACAGGCAAAATCCTAGAGGAAAACCTGGTTCATTCTGCTTTCCAACAGACACTGGAAGACAAATTCATCGTTCAGCAGGACAGTAACCTAAAACACAAGGCCAAATGTACACTGGAGTTAGGGAAAGGGGGGTACCTAGTCAGTTGTCCAACTGAATGTATTCAACTGAAATGTGTCTTCCGCATTTAACCCAACCCCTCTGAATCAGAGAGGTGCGGGGGAAGGCCATAATTGACATCCACAGCACCCGGGGAACAGTGGGTCAACTGTCTTGCTCAGGGGCAGAATGACAGATTTTAACCTTGTCAGCTTGGGGATTTGATCCAGCAACCTTCTGGTTACTGTCCCAACACTCTAACTACTAGGCTACTTACTAAGACAACATTGAATGTTCCTGAGTTACCTAGTTACAGTTTGGACTTACTTTGGGTTGAAAATCTATGGCAAGACTTAAAAATGGCTGTTTAGCAATGATCAATAACCAACTTGACAGACCTTGAAGATTTGTTTTAATAATAATGTGCAAATATTGTACAATTCAGGTGTGCGAAGCTCTTAGAGACTTACCCAGAAGGACTCACAACTGTAATTGCTACCAAAGGTTATTCTGACATTCTAACATGATTATAGCTCAGTGGTGAGAACACACATTTTCAATAAATGTGGTAACATTTTTAGAAAAATGTTTTCACTTTGTCATTATGGGGTATTGTGTGTGGATGGGTGAGATTTTTTTTTAAATTAATCCATTTTGAATTTGGGACGTAACACAACAAAATAAGGAATAATTCAAGGGGTATGACTAGTTTCTGAAAGCACTGTATCTGCATTTGATACCCTTACCTAGCACTAATACAGCCGTGTGAGGGATGAAGACGTGACTGAAATATGAGAGCGGAGGTAGCCACATAAGCAAGGAAATGGCAGACATAATTTTAACGGGTAGGCCTATAAATTCCAAAAAGCCTCATAGCTGTTCCAGTCTGTTTTTACAAATCCAAATTATCACCGTTGACAATGACATTTCGCTATTTCCTTATTTCAGTGAATAAATGGTTTACTTAATTTTATTCAGATTACCTTTCTGCATTTGATACCCTTACACAGCACGTATAAGGCATCTACACAGTTGTAGATAGGTGACAACAGAGCCATATAGAGTATAGAGTTCAACAATTTGACCAAAATAAAGGACACCATGATTGTGAAGGGCATAGTTCTTGGCAAAGACAAAATCATTATTTTGCATTGCAGACAGAGAAGACGAACATTGTTTTTTGTTGCTTTCCCAGATTTTTACATTTAACGCAACATCACAATTATCTCCTTTGGGCTTCGTTGAGAAACTACGAATAAAACAATCCCTTTTCAAAGTGCATCCACATTCTGGCAACAAAGTTCTAGACAATTAACAATACACTAGAGGGCTCTTGGTTTTGAAAGGAGTCCTACTGTTAGGGAAAATGCTAATTAAAGTGTTCTAAAATGAGTCAAGATCTGCCTTTGCAAAAACGACACATAATGATCGCAGTCAGAGCAGTGTTCATTTTGGCAGCTATTTTAGATTTAGTTTTAGTGTTGGTCTTAAAATACCTTTTAGTCATTTCACCTTTTGTTCGTTTTAGTTATTATCTGTCAACTAAAACTCAGCCATTTTAGCTACATATTTATCAAATTTATCCAACTATCCAACTATCCAATTTACATATAGTCACCTCTAACTTCCATCATGTGCACATTCAGATAGCTTTGTCCAACTAAGCCTACTATCCCCTCCTATACCTTAGCTGGCAACATTGATATTGTGGCAGATTGTAACCTATGGCAGCCATAATTAACCGTATAGGCTATAAAGCATTGGCTACAGGTTAAACAACTTAACGCTCTGATTTTCAAGGGGGGTAAATAACAGTGGTTTCAAGGAAAAGGGGAGCATTTGAGCTTTACAAAAATGTCAGAAGTATTATTGTACTCCTAATATTCAACAATTTAGCATTTGTTTTTCCCATAGGAAAAAAGCAACTGCAACTGGCATTTGCAAAATGCTCACGAGAGCGGCAACACAGATGAATGAATAACAGTACACATGGGAAAATAGAGCTTCTGATGTGACCAAAGCAAAAATAGCCTACATGAAAGTAAGAGAGAGAGAGTAAACATTACTTCTAGCTGAGGTTAGTTACAAGTCAAGTGTCCTGGCTTTACATTATTTCAAAAGATTGACGAGTGACTGAAGTGACTGCCTGGGAGCTGTGGCGGGAGAACCGGGCAGATCAGCTCAATCAGAGCACACAACTGAAAGATGTATGCATGCTTACGATTGGACGAAATTAATCTCATCTTTTTATTGTCATAGTTTTAGTCCGGAAAAAGTTACCGTTGACAAGTATTTTTCGTCATAGTTGTTATTGACGAAATTAACACTGAGTCAGAGGAATGCTGCACTGAACATACAAATGTAAATAGAGATTGTCAGAGGGACAATTTACCCCTAATGCTTGTAAATTAGACCTCAATGTCAGGGAGAAGATTTTTACCCAGGTTGCGTCCCAATAATCTCCTGTTCCTCCTGAATAGTGCACACTAATTTAAAAGCACTGGATTGGTGCAGGCATGGGCTACAGGGAGTTATACTAGGCATTTTCTTTCAAATCCAACAAGGGAAGTGAACAAGTGCACACTTTGACAGAAACGGGAGATTATTGGGACACATCCCCTTTCCCATGACCTCCAAACATCTCTCTTGATCTATTCAATATTACCATTCAACAGCTTTGTCATTCTGTGTATGTCTAACACCTTAACTCAGCTTTGCTATTCTCTGCATGTCTATCCATCTCTTTATCTCCCCATACAGCTGTTAGTGTCTGAGCTGCATCTGTCCGTCTGTCTCCCCTGATGCTCGTACACACCTTCATTTTCCCTAACAGACTGATGTGAAGCACGTTCCATCTCCATATGTAGTCAAACCATCACTGGGACAGCAGGATAGGAGAGGAGAGGAGAGGAGATGCCAGGGAGCAGACAGCTGTCAGACTCCAGCGGTGCATCCCAAGTAACCTCCATGTCAACCAGGAGGACAACAGGAGTGGCAGAGCTGTCTGGCTGAGGCTGCAATCAGATGCTCTGAGAATGAATCACTTCCCTGTACCACAACATGTTATGGATGTCTTTACAGCATCACTCTAAACCCTGACCAGACAATGCCAATTGAAATATGCTAAAGTTTAAATTGTACTGTCAGCGGCAATACTGAAAGTAACAAGAGACATGAGAGACATTGTGTTTTCCCAGAAGTTTGGTTTGGGTGTAAAACCCGTAAATTCAGATAAGCAAAAAAAGAGTGATGGTACCCCATGCAAAAAGATTAAGCTTACTACATTTTTTTATAATAACTGTTATTTTCACTGTATCGGGGACAGCATACACAGACGTTTTGGCTCTGTAGCCTTCTTCAGTGTACACGTCTTTTTCATTCAAAACAGCATTTAGGGAACACAAGTACTGTCTGTGGTGCTGAAATATAAATGTATTTTACTTCTTCCTTCAGGACTATTCTGAGACGTTTTTGTAACTACCAGTATAAGAAAAGTAAGAAAAAAAACACTTAGATGTACATAACTGGATGTTAACTGACATAACTTGCTGGTTGGTATTCACAGAAAATGTTATATAAGATAAATAATAGATGGATAGATTGCATTGTAAAGTAGATGGTATTATTATTCATAACCAGATCATCAGTCACGGCATCGGATCAGCATTCTATGAAGCTGAGTATGTGGCTTGGTGCTTGGAGAACCTGCTGCTCACAAGAGCTGCTTACATGCTGATGGAAACAGATGAAAAAGAGCATCCTCATCGCAGGCTCATCACCATGGAGCCAGAAGACGAAGAGAGAGAGAGAGAGAGAGAGAGAGAGAGAGAGAGAGAGAGAGAGAGAGAGAGAGAGATGCTGAGGCTGGGAGAGTGAGACGCAGAGAGAGAGTGTGAGAGAGCGCGAGAGCGAGAGAAGCTGAGAGAGAGTTATGGGATGGAGCAGGGGAGTAAATCTCCCTGGGCTTTCTCTCTCTGGAGCCCAGCCATTCATTCCCATCACTGGGGGGAGTGTGTGTGTGGACCCAGTAAGGGTCTGCAAAGAGAGTGATGAGATGCCTCGCTCAGAGAATACTCCTGTTATATTTCACTATAGGCTGATAAAGATACAACACATGCAGCATTCTTATAATCTGAAGTGTCAAGGCTCTGGGAAGCTAGCTGGGTTTAAAATGTGAGGCTCCTCATTTAAGGACTGAAGTGTGAATGAGTTGGTTATGTGGTATGGGTTATGGTTTAAAGTAATTAATATTACCATAATACTGAACTTAAGGTCAATACACAGACTCCAGCGTTGTAGGGTATAGTTCCATTTAGCCCCATGGTTGGTAGCTGTAGGTCAATCAATGCAGAGACACATCTTTGTATGTATGGTATAGCTTGAGTCAATATGTATGGGCAGGAGACAAGGTCAGGTTGTGGACAGATTTGTAACTACTGTACAGGTCATTGTAGTGCAGAGAGGATGATGATGAAGGGTGAACTGTCTCTGTTGATAGGTAATGGTCAGTCAGCACAAAGACCACCCATCAATACCAGCATGGAGATGTATCAGTGTTGAGGTTTATTGATAGTAGTGCAAGGACCAGTAGTTAATCTCATGTCATTGTGGTGTGTGTGACTGTGACTGTGTGCCTGACTGTGTGTGTGTGTGTGTGTGTGTGTGTGTGTGTGTGTGTGTGTGTGTGTGTGTGTGTGTGTGTGTGTGTGTGTGTGTGTGTGTGTGTGTGTGTGTGTGCAATCACCAGGTGCTGTTTTGGCTCTCCTGTAAGGATAAAAGAACACTCCATCCTCAAAACTCTCAATGTCGTTACCTCAGACCCTCAGATTCGGCTGTAGTTTCTCATCTTCCAACACACTGGCTGGGTCCCACATGGAACCATATTACTGGTAACACTTTCTTTGGATAGTTCATCTGTAGATGTGCTACAAACTATACTAAGACTATCAGTAACATGTCAACTGCATGTCTGTTGACTTTCAACAACAAAGTGTGTGTAGTCAATATACAGATGTTCAACAAACTGTAGACTATCAGCAGCATTTCAACAGCATGTCTTTAGCCTTTCAGTAGCATCTCAACAGTATATCTCATCATTTTCGACAAGGTAGTCTTATAGTCCATCTATAGATCCTCTGCAAGCCATCTGTAGACTATTAGCAGCATTTCAACATCATATACAGTTGAAGTAGGAAGTTTATCCAAATACATTTAAAATCAGTTTTTCACAATTCCTGACATTTAATCCTAGTAAATATTCCCTGTTTTAGGTCTGTTAGGATCATCTATTTATTTTAAGAATGGGAAATGTCTGAATAATAATAGAGAGAATGATTTATTTCAGCTTTTACTTCTTTCATCACATTCTCAGTTGGTCAGAAGTTTACATACACTCAATTAGTATTTGGTAGCATTGCCTTTAACCCTCCCGACCCAGGCCCTGTGTTTCCAGGGCTCCCGTTCTGCGCTCTGCGCTATGTGCTCGTGGGTCAGAGCGACCCAGGTTCCAGCCACTGTCGAGGTGTACACTATTGAGCATACAGAGTCTGCGAGTAGTGTGGCGAGGTTGAGCAAGGCTCCCTGCTCCGCGCTCACCCTTGGTCCCGTACGGCCCTTGGGCCCCGTGTGGGTTTGGGTATCGGATTTAAAAACGCCCCCCCTCCTACACTACGTTCCCCGAGCGGTTGTGGACGTTGTGCCGTTGGGTATGGCTGTTATATATTATTATTTTATTACACAAACACATTTCACTGATATCATACAACAGTACAGCCCCGTGTGGACACTGCCCCTGTGTTTCCAGGGCTCCCGTTCTGCGCTCTGCACTCTGCGCACGTCGGTCACAGCGACCCAGGCTCTGTGATTTCCAGCACACACCCCCCTGTTCTGCGCTCTGCGCTCACGGGTCAGAGAGACCCATGCAGCCACTACACACGTCCAGACATGCCCCGCTGTTTATTGCACAAACACATTTCACTGATAGTGCCCAACTGCGCCCCCGTGTGGACGGTGGCGGGAGGCCCTGCCTGAAAACGCACTTTCGGGGCATGACACAGACAGGCCAGTGTGTGATTTCCAGCAGTCTGTCCCCTGGCAAACACATTTCACTGATATTGCACAACTGCGCCCCCGTGTGGACGGTGGCGGGAGGCCCTGCCTGAAAACGCACTTTCGGGGCATGACACAGACAGGCCAGTGTGTGATTTCCAGCAGTCTGTCCCCTGGCAAACACATTTCACTGATATTGCACAACTGCGCCCCCGTGTGGACGGTGGCGGGAGGCCCTGCCTGAAAACGCACTTTCGGGGCATGACACAGACAGGCCAGTGTGTGATTTCCAGCACTCTCCCCCGTGTTTCCAGGGCTCCCGTTCTGTGATCTGCGCTCTGTGCTCGTGGGTCAGAGCGACCCAGGCTCTGTGATTCCAGGGCTCCCGTTCTGCGCTCTGCGCTCATGGGGTCAGAGCGTCCCAGGCCCTGTGTTTCCAGGGCTCCCGCTCTGTGCTTTGCGCTCGTGGGTCAGAGCGACCCAGGCGCCAGCCACTGTCGAGGCGTACGCTATTGAGTGTAGAGAGTCTGCGAGCAAGTGTCTGTGCTCTGCGCTCTGCGCTCGTGGGGCCAGAGCGACCCAGGCCCTGTGTTTCCAGGGCTCCCGCTCTGTGCTTTGCACTCGTAAGTCAGAGTGAACCAGGCGCCAACCGCTGTCGAGGCGTATTCTATTGAGTGTAGAGAGTCTGCGAGCAAGTGTCTGTGCTCTGTGCTTGTGGGTCAGAGCGAGCCAGGCACCAACCGCTGTCGAGGCGTATTCTATTGAGTGTAGAGAGTCTGCGAGCAAGTGTCTGTGCTCTGCGCTCGTGGGGCCAGAGCGACCCGGGCCCTATGTTTCCAGGGCTCCCGCTCTGTGCTTTGCACTCGTAAGTCAGAGCGAAACAGGCGCCAACCGCTGTCGAGGCGTATTCTATTGAGTGTAGAGAGTCTGCGAGCAAGTGTCTGTGCTCTGCACTCTGCGCTCGTGGGGCCAGAGCGACCCAGGCCCTGTGTTTCCAGGGCTCCCGCATCTGCTTTGCACTCGTAAGTCAGAGCGAACCAGGCGCCAACCGCTGTCGAGGCGTATTCTATTGAGTGTAGAGAGTCTGCGAGCAAGTGTCTGTGCTCTGTGCTTGTGGGTCAGAGCGAGCCAGGCACCAACCGCTGTCGAGGCGTATTCTATTGAGTGTAGAGAGTCTGCGAGCAAGTGTCTGTGCTCTGCGCCTCTGCGCTCGTGGGGCCAGAGCGACCCAGGCCCTGTGTTTCCAGGGCTCCCGCTCTGTGCTTTGCACTCGTAAGTCAGAAGCGAACCAGGCGCCAACCGCTGTCGAGGCGTATTCTATTGAGTGTAGAGAGTCTGCGAGCAAGTGTCTGTGCTCTGTGCTTGTGGGTCAGAGCGAGCCAGGCACCAACCGCTGTCGAGGCGTATTCTATTGAGTGTAGAGAGTCTGCGAGCAAGTGTCTGTGCTCTGCGCTCTGCGCTCGTGGGGCCAGAGCGACCCAGGCCCTGTGTTTCCAGGGCTCCCGCTCTGTGCTTTGCACTCGTAAGTCAGAGCGAACCAGGCGCCAACCGCTGTCGAGGCGTATTCTATTGAGTGTAGAGAGTCTGCGAGCAAGTGTCTGTGCTCTGTGCTTGTGGGTCAGAGCGAGCCAGGCACCAACCGCTGTCGAGGCGTATTCTATTGAGTGTAGAGAGTCTGCGAGCAAGTGTCTGTGCTCTGCGCTCTGTGCTCGTGGGCCCAGAGCGACCCAGGCCCTGTGTTTCCAGGGCTCCCGCTCTGTGCTTTGCACTCGTAAGTCAGAGCGAACCAGGCGCTAACCGCTGTCGAAGAGTACTCTATTGAGTGTAGAGAGTCTGCGAGCAAGTGTCTGTGCTATGCGCTCTGCGCTCGTGGGGTCAGAACGACCCAGGCCCTGTGTTTCCAGGGCTCCCGTTCTGTGCTTTGCGCTCGTAAGTCAGAGCGAACCAGGCGCCAGCCACTGTCGAGGCGTACGCTATTGAGCGTAGAGAGTCTGCGAGCAAGTGTCTGTGCTCTGCGCTCTGAGCTCGTGGGTACAGAGCGACCCAGGCCCTGTGTTTCCAGGGCTCCCGCTCTGTGCTCTGCGCTGTGGCTCGGCCGGGTCAACTGCTACACGCGAGCCTCTGGTGTCTGTGGTCTCCTGCGCGTAAGCCGGCCGTGCCGGCCGTAGAGAGGATACTAATATTGTCAGCGGCGGAGCACAAAGCGACCGGAGCCCCACCCGTGCCAAGTGCTCTCTTCCCCGCTGCTGAGTGGTGGACCCGATCGGCGGCCCCAAGCGACCATGGCCTCCCGTTTCACGGCCGCGCAGGTTCTAGAACAGATCTTGTCCAGCGTGGACCAAGAAGACTACTCTGAGTCCGAGGAGGAGGAAGAGGTTTCGGAAGACGAAGATGGGGAGGAATACAACCCCGAGCGCCGCGAGGTCGACGGGGCTTCTTCTCCCTCTTCTGAGGAAGACACCGAGGAAGCCCCCGAGGATGAGCTCGAGGACCGCGGCGAGGACCGAGGCGAGGACGAGCGCGAGGAACGAGGCGTGGACCAAGACATCTCCTCGGCTGCTCCGGACCGCCAAAGGGAGACGTTGCTGTCGAAAAACTGCAAAATCAAATGGTCCCCCGTGGCCTACGGCCCCTGCCGCCGCGGGGCCCGTGTGATCCGGTGCGCCGGGCCGGACAAGACTCCGGGCCCCACGGCCTACGCCGCGGCCCACGCCGCGGCCCACGCCCTCAACATCGCGTCCACCTTCAAGCTGTTTGTGACACCGGCGATAGAAAGGATCATTCTGGAAATGACAAACCTGCACGGGGCCAGAAAATACGGCGATGGCTGGCGAGCCATGGACACCACGGACCTGCGCGCCTACGTAGGGCTGCTGATCCTGGCGGGCGTCTACAGGTCCCAAGGCGAGGCCGCGGCCAGCCTGTGGGACGCCGAGAGCGGCAGCACCGTGTTCCGAGCCACCATGCCGCTCAAGGTCTTTCACAGGTACTCGAGGATGCTGCGATTCGACGATCGCCAGTCGAAGCCCGCCAGACTCGCCGCGGACAAACTCGCCACCATACGAGACGTCTGGGACCTTTGGGCCGAGCGGCTGCCGGCCCTCTACAACCCGGGGCCTGACGTGACGGTGGACGAGCAACTGGTCCCGTTCAGAGGTAAGGAGTGCTTGTGTGTGCGTGTGTTTGCGTCTGTGTGCGGGTGTGTTGCCTTCACGCCCACCGCCACGCTAGTGTCCTACCTGGCGAAGAAAAACAAGAACGTGCTACTTCTGAGCACGCTGCACACAGAGGCCGAAGTCAGCGATCGCCACCACAGGAAGCCGGCCGTCATCCTAGACTACAACTGCAACAAGGGCGGCGTGGACAACCTAGACAAGGTGGTCGGCACGTACAGCTGCAGACGGATGACTGCCCGCTGGCCCCTGGTCGTCTTCCACAACATCCTCGACGTGTCCTCCTACAACGCCTTTGTCATATGGAGAGAGACCAAGCCTGACTGGATGCCTCGGAAGCGCAACAAGCGCAGGGTGTTCCTCGAGCAGCTGGGAAAGGCACTTGTCGAGCCGCTGATCCAAAGACGGCGGCATCTGCCCCGCACCGGCCGGCGGGCGGCGCTTGTCAAAGTCCCACGGAGTGCTACGGCTCCTGATCAACAGTGCCAGGAGCCCGCCGCTGACCCGCACGCTGCCCCGGCCCTGGGGGCAAGTAAGAGGAAGAGGTGTCAGCTCTGCCCGCCCAAGAAGGACTCCAAGACACACACGGTGTGCTGCAGGTGTAAGAAATACATCTGCAAAGGCTGCTCACACGCATACTGTCGCACTTGCTCACATTGGGCCTTTAGTCAGGACGGGACAGGGTGACCCGGAGGACGCGGGCTCTACACACCATACGAGGACGACGGGAGGGTTAAATTGTTTAACTTGGGTCAAGGTCTGAGGTTTGTAAGCCTCCTTGCTCGCACACGCTTTTTCAGTTCTGTCCACACATTTTCTATAGGATTGAGGTCAGGGCTTTGTGATGCCCACTCCAATAACCCCAACCACATGATGCTGCCACCCCCATGCTTCACGGTTGGGATGGTGTTCTTCGGGCTTGCAAGCCTCCCCCTTTTTCCTCCAAACATAACGATGGTCATTATGGCCAAACAGTTCTATTTTTGTTTCATCAGACCAGAGGACATTTCTCCAATAGGTACGATCTTTGTCCCCATGTGCAGTTGCAAACCATAGTCTGGCTTTTTTTATGGCGATTTTGGAGCAGTGGCTTCTTCCTTGCTGAGCGGCCTTTCAGGTTATGTCGATATAGGACTCGTTTTATTGTGGATACAGATACCTTTGTACCTGTTTGTATGTAAACTTCCGGCTTCAACTGTATGTCAATAGTATATCTATATCTCCTCACTTGTTTATTTTAATTGTTTTACCAACTTACACTCAAAAGCCACCAAATTGGTGGAATGACCCATCTACAGGTATGTAGGTATAAAACCATCCCAAGGGAGCTCCATCAGTTTCCCCTTAAGACTTCAGTCTCCCCTGTACTATTTGTAGAATGTGTTCTACCTTGCCCTGCACTTTTGACAAGTGGTGGAAGACCATCCATCATCCATGTTAATTAAGCATACGGTACCTTTTTGGACGTGCAGTGGCAGCTGCAGGCAAGAGAGACAGGAACAGAATATAAATTGTCAGAGAGGGAGAGAGAGAGTGAGAGAAAGGCAGGAAGAAACAGAGAGAGAGAGAGAGAGAGAGAGAGAGGAGAGAGAGAGCCTGTGGTGGAGAAGACGGGGAGGGAAGTGGAGTGGTAACACAGTGCCTGGCAGGTCCTGCCACAGAGCCCAGCCCCTGGTAAGAAGACAGGGAGGCCCTGCCTGCCTCACTGGAAGCTGACAGACAGGTCTTAGTCCATTACTTTAACAACTAGAGAGAGAAAGAGAGAGACCTCTTTCCATCTCGCTTGAGTCCCCCATGGGAAATCTCCTCGTCCAGTATAGAGGAAGTTAGAGGTAGTTTCACCATCCAATGCTAAACAACGTTAGACCAGCTAGAAGACTTCAAGTCTTTGCAGCTAGCTAATTTTCCCCCAACATCTGACACACCCTAACTTCGGGCGCTCTCTAGTGGTTGGAGGACTAAATCACCTGACAGTAATATGTCAACAGCATATCTGTAGCCTGTCAGTAATATGCCAACAGCATATCTGCAGCCTGTCAGTAATATGTCAATAGTATATCTGTAGCCTGTCAGTAATATGTCAATAGTATATCTGTAGCCTGTCAGTAATATGTCAACAGTGTATCTCTATCCTGTCAGTAATATGTCAACAGTATATCTATATCTCCTCACTTATTATTATAAAAAAAAAAAATACCAACTTGCACTCAAAAGTCACCAAATTGGTGGAACGACCCATCTACAAGTACTGTATGTAGGTATAAAAATCATCCCAAGGGAGCTCCATCAGCTTTCCCTTGAGACTTCAGTCTCCCCTGTACTCTTTGTAGAATGTATATACCTTGTCCTGCACTTTTGACAAGGGGTGGAAGACCATTCATCATTCATGTTAATTAAGCATGCGGTACCATTTTGGCCGAGCAGTGGCAGCTGCAGGGGAGAGAGACAGGAACAAGATATAAATTGTCAGAGAGAGAGAGAGAGAGAGAGAGAGAGAGAGAGAGAGAGAGAGAGAGGAGGGAGAGAGAGAGATCCTGTGGTGATCCTGCCACAGAGCCCAGCCCCTGGTAATAAGACAGGGAGCCCCCACCTAACTCACTGGAAGCTGACAGACTGGTCTTAGTCCATTACTTTAACAACGAGACAGAGAAAGAGAGAGAGAAAAAGAGAGACCTCTTTCCATCTCGCTTGAATCCCCCATGGGATATCTCTGCATACAGAATGAAGAAAGTTAGAGGTAGATTCACCATCAAATCAAATCAAATGCTGTCACATGCGCCGAATACAACAGGTGTAGATCTTACAGTGAAATGCTTACTTACAAGCCCTTAACCAACAACGCAGTTTTAAGAAATGATTAAGAAATAAAAGTAACAAATAATTAAAGAGCAGCAGTCAAATAACAATAGCGAGGCTATATGCAGGGGGTACCGGTACAGAGTCAATGTGCAGGGGCACCAGTTAGTCGAGGCAATTGAGGTAAGATGTACATGTAGGTAGAGTTATTAAAGTGACTATGCATTGATAATAACAGAGAGTAGCAGCAGCGTAAAAGAGGGTGGGGGGGAGGCAATGCAAATTGCCTCCCCCCAAATTCTTATGGCTTGGGGGTAGAAGCTGTATAGATGCTTTTTGGACCAAGACTTGGCACTCCGGTACTGCTTGCCGTGCGGTAAAAGAGAGAACAGTCTATGACTAGGGTGGCTGGAGTCTTTGACCATTTTTAGGGCCTTCCTCTGACACTGCCTAGAATAGAGGTCCTGGATGACAGGAAGCTTGGCCCCAGTGATGTACTGGGCCATACGCACTACCCTCTGCAGTGCCTTGCGGTCAGAGGCTGAGCAGTTGCCATACCAGGCAGTGATGAAACCTGTCAGGAAGCTCTCGATGGTGCAGCTATTGAACCTTTTGAGGATCTGAGGACCCATGCCCAAATCTTTTCAGTCTCCTGAGGGGGAATAGGTTTGTTTGTGCCCTCTTCACAACTGTCTTGGTGTGCTTGGACCATGTTAGTTTGTTGGTGATGTGGATGCCAAGGAACTTGAAGCTCTCAATCTGCTCCACTATAGCCCCGTCGATGAGAAGGGGGGCGTGCTCGGCCCTCCTTTTCCTGTAGTCCACAATCAGCTCCTTTGTCTTGATCAGGTTGAGGGAGAGGTTGTTGTCCTTGCACCACACGGTCAGGTCTCTTACCTCCTCCCTATAGGCTGTCTCGTTTTTGTCGGTGATCAGGCCTACGACTGTTGCATCATGATGGTGTTGAAGTCGTGCCTGGCCGTGCAGTCATGAGTGAAAAAGGGAGTGCAGGATTGGACTGCGCACGCATCCCTGAAGAGCCCCCGTGTTGAGGATCTGCGTGGCGGATGTGTTGTTACCTACCCTTACCACCTGGAGTCGGCCGTCAGGAAGTCCAGGATCAAGTCTTAGAGGGAGGTGTTTAGTACCACGGTCCTTAGCTTAGTGATGATCTTTGAGGGTACTATGGTGTTGCTGAGCTGTTGTCAATGAATAGCATTCTCATGTAGGTGTTCCTTTTCTCCAGGTGTGAAAGGCCAGTGTGTAGTGCAATATAGATTGCATCATCTGTGGATCTGTTGGGGCGGTATGCAAATTGGTGTGGGTCTAGGGTTTCTGGGATAATGGTGTTGTTGTGAGCCATGATCAGCCTTTCAAAGCACTCCATGGCTACAGATGTGAGTGCAACGGGTCGGTAGTCATTTAGGCAGGTTACCTTAGTGTCCTTGGGCACAGGGACCATGGTGGTCTGCTTTAAACATGTTGGTATTACAGACTCAGATGGGGAGGGGTTGAAAATGTCAGTGAAAACACTTTTTTTTTAGGGGGAGGATCAGCTTTATTGAAAACACTTGCCAGTTGGTCAGCTCAAGCTCGGAGTAAATGTCCTGGTAATCTGTCTGGCCCTTCGGCATTGTGATTGTTGACCAGTTTAAAGGTCTTACTCATATCAGCTTAGGAGAGCTTGATCACACAGTCATCCGGAAAAGCTGATGCTCTCATTCATGTTTCAGTGTTACTTGCTTCGAAGCGAGCATAGAAGAAATTTAGCTCATCTGGTAGGCTCTTGTCACTGGCCAGCTCTCGGCTGTGCATCCTTTTGTAGTCTGTAATAGTTTGCAAGCCCTACCACATACAACGAGTGTCGGAGCCGGTGTAGTACGATTCGATCTTAGTCCTGTATTGACACTTTGCCTGCTTGATGGTTCGTCATGGGCCATCCAATGCTAACGTTAGACTAGTTAGAAGACTTCAAGTCTTTGCAACTAGCAAATTTTCTCCCAGCATCGGACACTCCCTAACTAAATATCACATTTACATACGTATTCGCACCTTTGTCAGCGATTACAGCATCAAGCCTTCTTGGGTATGATGTTACAAGCTTGGCACACCTGTATTTGGGAAGTTTCTCCCATTCTTCTCTGCAGATCCTCTCAAGCTCTGTCAGGTTGCATGGGGAGCGTTGCTGCACAGCTATTTTCAGGTCTCTCTAGAGATGTTCGATTGGATTCAAGTCTGTGCTCTGGCTCGGCCACTCAAGGACATTCAGAGACTTGTCCCGAAGCCACTCCTGCATTGTCTTGACTGTGTGCTTAGGGCTGTTGTCCTGTTGGAAGGTCTATCTTTGCCCCAGTCTGAGGTCCTGAGCGCTCTGGAGCAGGTTTTTGTCAAGGATCTCTCTGTACTTTGCTCCATTCATCTTTCCCTCAATGCTGACTAGTCTCCCAGTCCCTGCCGCTGAAAAACATCCCCACAGCATGATGCTGCTACCACCATGCTTCCCCGTATGGTATGATGCCAGGATACTTGACATTCAGGCCAACGATTTCAATCTTGGTTTTATCAGACCAGAGAATCTTGTTTCTCATGGTCTTAGAGACCTTTACGTGCCTTTTGGCAAACTCCAAATGGGCTGTCATGTGCCTTTTACTGAGGAGTGGCTTCTGACGGGCCACTCATCTCCACAGACGAACTCTGGAGCTCTGTCAGTTACCATTGGGTTCTTGGTCACCTCCCTTACCAAGGCCCTTCTCCCCCATTTGCTCAGTTTGGCCGGGCGGCCAGCTCTAGTAAGAGTCTTGGTGGTTTCAAACTTCTTCCATTTAAGAATGATGGAGGCCACAGTCTTCTTGTGGACCTTCAACCCTTCCCCAGATCTGTGCCTCGACACAATCCTGTCTTGGAGATCTACGGAGAATTCCTTCGACCTCATGGCTTGGTTTTTGCTCTGACATGTCACTGTCAACTGTGGGACATTATATAGACAGGTATGCACCTTTCAAAATCATGTTCAATCAATTGAATTTACCCCAGGTGGACTCCAATCAAGTTGTAGAAACATCTCAAGAATGATCAATGGCAACACGATGCACCTGAGCTCAATTTCAAGTCTCAAAGCAAAGGGTCTGAAAAGTTATGTAAAAAAGGTATTTCAGTTTTCTGAGGTATTGTGTGTAGATAAAACTATTTTATCCATTTTAGAATATGCCTGTAATGTAACAAAATCTGGAAAAAGGGAAGGGGTTTTAATACTTTCCGAAGGCGCTGCACATCACGGAAATAGCTGAATGTTGTCAAGCTTTACCATATCAAAATTGGACTCTGAACCATTCACGTTTTGACACCTATCACTGTTGGCTATGTTTCATCTTACAACAGACACATAGAGGCAGTATTTAATCAAATGTTGCAATGTATGGATTAATATTAAACTAATTGGGACACAAATTTTCATTACAGATTGCATCAAACAAAAAACGTGGGTACATTTTCAGTTTATTGTGAAACCTGTCATCGTCACCTTTCAATGCCTTTGAATTGTAAATAATTATACATATTCAGATGGAGTTATCTTTCTAAAATGTGTATAGTATGATAAGTTATTTAGCTACGTGTATTTCCCACCACAGCATGGATAAAGTCAAGAGGAAGTAGTGGAGTGAGGTGGACATGTTCCATGCCATGGAGGACTAAGGGGCAGGGATGGCTATCCGCCGGGCTGCCAAGGTCAGTGATCTTTCGTTTTTAGGAGATTACCACATGTATGTGAATTTCATCTGCTAACAACAATTTTATTTTCTTATCTATCAAGGTGCAAGGTGTATCTCAGCAGACTCTGAGTGGCCGGGTGACCCATGGTTGTCGCAGTGGACCACCCACATTGCTTGCACCAGAGGATGAAAATGGGTTCCCCTTCACCAGACAGAAGTTGATGAAATATGCAGACAAAATATGCAGGTGCAGGTGTTCTACAGTATGTGTTTACATATGTAGAATGCTGGACTGACTGTTCTCAATATGTGTGCATTTTCATCCACTATTCTATTGTAGGTTTCGGCACCCAGGAGAGACAATCCCACCACTTGGGAACAGGTGTACAGGAGGAGGCACAAGAACCTGAACATGAGGCCGGACACCCTGGACAGGGGCAAGCTGAGTGTGCCACCCGTCCAATGATGGACACCTTCTTCGCTTCTTATGAGAATCACTTGGAGGAGAGTGCGTTGAGGGAGAAACCCAGACAAATCTATAACTGAGATGAGTCTGGGTTTCGTAGGGGGGGGGCTGATAGCAAAGGACCTCAAGCACAAACTTACAGTCCTGAAGTATAGGCCAGACCGATACAGAAGACACCCTCACCAGGGAGGAATACACACGCCAATGGCAGGAGAGGGGTTAGAAGGACAGAGGAGAAAGAGCGTCGGGCAGCCCTCAAAACACAGAAGGCATAGGAGAGGGCTGCCATGGATGAGATGATCGACACCATCGCCTCTGCTGGACCCCCAGCTGGAACCACTTCTGACAGCTGCATCACCAGTGCCTCCCAGTGTGCAACACCTGTAGGAGAGCCAGAGCCCCCAGCTGCAGAAGAAGGCCACGTGGCTGCTCTCTCGGCCACACCATAGTCGGCCCATGAACCCAACCACTAGCTGGATTTTTATTGTGATATCTGTGACATTATAGGGATGGAGGTTGAGATGTAATTGTTTGTTTGTTTTATTTGTTTTCATATGCAATTATTTATTTCAAAAAATATATATTACATGTCTAAAATATAATATATATAAATGTATTTAACCCATCTTGTGTATTTATTCCATTACTTTCCAAGTGCATCTCTGCAACACAAGCTTTTCATTGTTTATGTCAATGCACATTACTGAAATTTCCATAATTTGACGTACATTTGAAGTAAATTATTCATTTATACTTTTGTATTAAACTTATCTACTTTCTCAAAATAAGATGAATCTATTCAACAAATTATGACACGTTATTTGGTTACAACATTGAAAATATGTTCGTGAATAATCATTTTTAAGAGTCCACAAGAGGGCTAAGCAATAAAAAGTTGACAGGCAAGTAATTTATTTTCAACCGGAAGGCTAGTCAACTAGTCAACTATCTAGTCAACTATCTAGTAAACACTTCGGAGACGAGGTTGGTCTCTTTTTTTTCACAAAATTAAACGGATATATCTTGTAAGGGAACAAAATAGTAACGTGGCCAATAACTGGGGACCATATGCCAATGATACAGGATGTATTTTTTAGCTAAACCGCTTATCAAAAAGCTGCTACAGTAATAGTAGTACTACCACTGAAATGTCAAACATCCTAATTGCTAACCCATTAGCTAACATTTTTACGACACCAATAATCAAAACAAATTGACAGATTGATTAAAGGATAACACTATTGAAAATAATATATTTCTTAAATGCTATTGCATATGCTGGTAAAAAGGGGTTCCAAAAACTTCCAGTCTTTGTGCTAAGGTAGTTAGCATTGGCTCACAAAACTACCTCTAACTTCCTTCATACTGGACACAGAGACATACAAATTGTATCCACAAGTTAATTCCAAAAATCCTGAACTATCCCTTTATGTGGTGAAACAGAAATGAAGAGTTCCATTGGCGAATACATATCTACTACTTGTTTTATTGTATTTTATTTTCTTAACTCCCATTTATTCTGGGAGTGTATCCTCAAGGGGAGTGAGTGTGCAGCAGGGTGATCTTTGTTGGTCCTCTGTCTCCTCTTTAAGTGCTTTGTCCCTCTCCCTGTTCCTAGAGTCATGTCCTTGACTCCAGCAGCACAACCTTGCCTTTTCAGGATACAGAATTAATAATATCCTTCACCTACACGACTCTTCCTTAAGCCCTCTCAGCAGTAGAGACCACAATTCAACCGTGCCTTTTCAAAGTCTATATTTTATATAGAATTCATATTCTCTTTCCCTTACCTGACTCTTCAACCTTCTCAGCAATACCCTAAATAAGGAGCTACAGTCAGTATCAGAATGCTGATTAATAACAAACTGGTCTTAAATGTATCTAAAACTACAAACATTGTATTTGGTTCAAAACATTATCTAAGACCTAAACCTCAACTGGATTTGTCCTTAAAAGGTGTGACCATTGAACAAGTTGAGGAAGCTAAACTCCTTGGTATAACATTGGATGCTCAATTATCATGGTCAAGTCATATTGACAAAGATGTTGTGAAGTTAGGGAGGGGTATGTTTGGGGAGGGGTATGCCAGTCTTTCTTGTTTGAGGGTTGATGAGAGATTAACTACTTGTCTTCTAGTTTTTATGAGAAATGTGATGAACTTTTCAGATTGTCTGTATAATCAAATAACATTCAGCTCAGTCACCCATACATACCCCTCAAGACATGGCACCAGGGGTCTCTTCACAGTCCCAAACCCCAAAATGAATTCTCGGCAACGCACAGTATTATACAGAGCCACGATTGCATGGAACTCCTTTCCATTTCCAATTACTCAAGCAAAATTCGAATTACCTTTAAAGAACGGATTAAACAACATCTCATGGAATGGCTAGACTGTGAGGGAACACACACACAAACACATGCACACACAGACACACTCTACAATACAACAACAACAATTATAGAAACAATCCATAACAAAAAAAATTTGTTGTATTGTTTGTATTATTTGTAAGTTGTATTGTTTGCGGTGCTTAATTTGTATATCGCGATGTCCGGGAACAAAAGGTGAGCGCGAGAGGGGGGTGATGTGGGGAGCTCTGACGAGCTAAAAAAAAATCACCTTTATAATAAAGCATTGCATGCATATAATCACATTTGCGTACTGGCATGGAGCAATAGAGTAGAGGCATTTACAGAAGTGGCACATATGGAGGAAATCTTTTTTTTTATGCGTGTTCAAAACACCTGGGAACTCGGAACTGGGAAATCTCTGACTTCAGTGACAATTGGGAAATCGGGAAAGAATTTGCTCCACTGGGAAAATTAGTTTTGAATGGTCATCCAACTCGGAATTCCAAGTCGGCCTCTTTCTAGAGCTACGACTTTCTGACCTGAAGATCACTGATGTCATGATTCGACCTCGTATTTTTTCGAGTTCCCAGTTGTCTTGAAAGCACCATAATACTGTACAAATGATGATTGTCTTGAATCAATCAATAGCCTAGGGGTAGGTGTGTGGAGACACATATTGTATGCTATACTTTGAGGAGGAAATTATAGTCATAAAAATGCTTTCCAGTTTCACTGACTCAACAAATCATGCGCAGCTCACTTGCTGGTGATGGCCTATGCGCTCTTGCCAAAAGCCTCTCTCTCTCGTTTTACTTTGTAAAACTATATTTAGAAGTTGATCAAATATATTGGTAGACTACAGATGACAGATTAGAGTCTTCTCTTTTCATCAGGAGACATTTGCTTCCTACCTGTGTTTTCCCGCAATTGTAGGCTATTTGAAATATTGCGAAAGGCCAGTTTTGTCTGGAAGCTGTTTGTTCACTGACAGATTTGCTGCGCGTTCCCGACTGTAGGCTATGCCTTGTTACTGGGCTACACTCCACAGCTAGTCTATTTTTAAAATAAGCTATTTATCCTCTGTGGCAACATTGTAGGCTTTCTCATGGTGTAGTAGACTATTCTGAATTATTACATTTCTTTCTGAAGAGACAGCAGTAACCATTCTCACTGCTATGATTCTATAAGGAAATACACGATGAAGTACAATGCTGGCGAGATGAGAGTTGCAGGCTCATGTGTATCAGATCAGAGGGAGAGAGATCATAGAAAGTGAATGTCATTCCAGTTCAGTGAGAGATGGGGGGTTAAGAAAGAGGCAACGTTTATTATAATTTTTAAGTAACAATTATTTTTCATGCAAAAAGTTGTACCGGATCCAGCCAAATAGGTTCCAGAACGACACAGTCCAAAGCGGAGAGGTGTCGGATCCTGTTCCAGCAGGATCCGGCTCAAATTAAGCACAGATTGTTTGTATATAGTATTTTACATTTGTGTGACTGTCCTTGTATCCTCAGTGTATCGGTGTTTTGTTACTTGTCATGTTTTGTGTTTTTTGTGTACCCAAGGAAGAATGCTTCTGCTAAATCTGAAGGGGATCCAAATAAACAAATACCCCAGTGGGCGCAGAGGTCAATTCAACGTCAACTCCACGTTGGTTCAACGTAATTTCATTGACATGACATGGAAACAACGTTGATTCAAACAATGTGTGCCCACTGAGTGTACAACACATTAAGGGCACCTGCTCTTTCCATGACATAATGTAGACTGACCAAGATAATCCAGTTGAAAGCTATGATCCCTTATTAATGTCACTTGTTAAATCCACTTCAATCATTGAAGATGAAGGGGAAGGGACAGGTTAACACTAGAGCCACAAAGACGTTTTCAATGTTGTGATTTCAATAACTTCATTTCAATAAAAAACATTGAACCCACCTGCCCCTGTCTTTTCCTAAATATGTGTATTTTATACTCTAGCAGTACATTCAGACAAATACGATGTGCTCTTCCTGTCCGGGTTTGGCCCCCCTCCTTGGGTTGTGCCGTGACGGAGATTTTTGTGGGCTATACTCGGCCTTGTCTCAGGATGGTAAGTTAGTGGTTGAAGACATCCCTCTAGTGGTGTGGGGGCTGTGCTTCGGCAAAGTGGGTGGGGTTATATCCTGCCTGTTTGGGGTATCGTCGGACGGGGCCACAGTGTCTCCCGACCCCTCCTGTCTCAACCTCCAGTATTTATGCTGCAGTAGTTTATGTGTCGGGGGGCTAGGGTTAGTCTGTTATATCTGGAGTATTTCTCCTCTCTTAACCGGTGTCCTGTGTGAATTTAAGTCTGCTCTCTCTAATTCTCTCTCTCTTTTTCTCTTTTTCTCTCTTTCTTTCTTTCTTTTCTCTCTTTCTTTCTTTCCTTTTTTCTCTCTCTCGGAGGACCTGAGCCCTAGGACCATTCCTCAGGACTACCTGGCCTGATGACTCCTTGCTGTCCCCAGTCCACCTGGCCGTGCTGCTGATCCAGTTTCAACTGTTCTGCCTGTGGCTATGGAACCCTGACCTGTTCAACAGATGTGCTACCTGTCCCAGACCTGCTGTTTTCAACTCTCTTGAGACAGCAGGAGCGGTAGAGATACTCTGAATGATCGGCTATGAAAAGCCAACTGACATTTACTCCTGAGGTGCTGACCCGTTGCACCCTCGACAACCACTGTGATTATTATTATTTGACCTTGCTGGTCATCTATGAACATTTTAAAATCTTGGCCATGTTTTGTTATAATCTCCACCCGGCACAGCCAGAAGAGGACTGGCCACCCCTCATAGGTTTCTTCTTAGGTGCTGGCCTTTCTAGGGAGTTTATCCTAGCCACCGTGCTTCTACACCTGCATTGCTTGCTGTTTGGGGTTTTAGGCTGGGTTTCTGTACAGCACTCTGTGACATCAGCTGATGTAAGAAGGACTTCATAAATACATTTTATTTTATTTTATTTGAATACAGTTGAAGTCAGAAGTTTACATACACCTTAGCCAAATAATTTATACTCAGTTTTTCACAATTCCTGACATTTAATCAAAGTAAACATTCCCTGACTTAGGTCAGTTAGGATCACCTCTTTATTTTAAGAATGTGAAATGTAGAGAGAATGATTTATTTCAGCATGTATTTCTTTCATCACATTCCCAGTGTGTCAGAAGTTTACATACACTCAATTAGAATTTGGTAGCATTGCCTATAAATTGTTTAACTTGGGTCAAATGTTTCGGGTGGCCTTCCACAAGCTTCCCACAATAAGTTGGGTGAATTTTGGCCCATTCCTCCTGACAGAGCTGGTGTAACTGAGTCAGGTTTGTAGGCCTCCTTGCTCGCAACATGCTTTTTCAGTTCTGCCCACAAATTTTATTCTGAGGTCTTCTTGTGATTTTCCTATGATGTCAAGCAAAGAGGCACTGAGTTTGAAGGTAGGCCTTGAAATACATCCACAGGTACACTTCCAATTGACTCAAATGATGTCAATTAGCTTATCAGAAGCTTCCAAAGACATGACAACATTTTCTGGAATTTTCCAAGCTGTTTAAAGGCACAGTCAACTTAGTGTATGTAAACTTCTGACCCACTGGAATTGTGATACAGTGAATTATAAGTGAAATAATCGTAGATGTCCTAACCTACTTGCCAAAACTATAGTTGGTTAACAAGAAATTTGTGGAGTGGTTAAAAAATGAGTTTTAATGACTCCAACATAGATGTATGTAAACTTCCGACTTCAACTGTAAAATAAAATACAAAAACGTTCTGAGCATTTCATTCTCAAAGTGCCATGAGGGTAATTATTTTATGCATGTTTATCAGTAGAATAGCCTGGCCTCAAGGAGTACCAATAGCCACCAGTCTAATAAATCCATTTAACTAGAAAAGCCTGGTCGCATGGACCCCCCTTCCTGCCAATGTAATTTGGTGCTATTTATGATATTTAACATGGCATGTCAGTTAAGAACAAATTATTATTTATAAAAACTGAAAAAAAACAAAAACACAGAATTTCAAGTGTAAAATCTGTTTTATTCGTGGAGTGGCCTTGTTACAACTATGAAACAAAAAGCATGTGTGTTTAAATACAGTAAAAGCGTATAACAAGAAAAACAAAAAAAAACAAAAAAAATACCCAAACTGCAGCAAGTTCCTCCTTTCACCTAGTACAGCAGTGCCATCTTACCCGAAACATTATCCGACACTTTCTCATCTGCTGCCCTATATTGATTATTTCCCAGATATGTAAAAAAGTTCAGCATGAATCAGAATAATAATCAGAGATGTCATGATCCATTTCTTCCCCCCAATCTGAGTCATTTTCATTCAGATCTTGTAGCATCGCTAACACAGCATTAGCGTCCATTCGTCTTGGTCTTGCAGTTGTAAATTACACACACTCTCACTGTGTAGTCTACTCCAAGTAGACCTAAAATAGACAAATAAGACTGCTTGGATTCGGTGGAGTGATATTGGGTAGGGTACACCATGTTGCGATAATTATTAGAATAGATGAGTACAATAGAATGGGCCTCCCTGTTCTTCATTCACAATCGCTTCCCCTCACCAACTCCCCCATTATACTATACTTCATTTATTTAATATGATGTTATATGAGTTAAATTAGTTTCGGGCATAGTTTAAGTTCAGTTTTGAAGAAATTTACTGGGTGATTATGAACTGTACATCATGGGCATGGCACATTCAACTATCGGAGAAGGAGCAGAGCAGGCCGGGGAAAACTATTCAAAAACTACATGCCCTCCTAAAACTGGTTATAACTCCTGTTCTGTTTGTGATATTAACATTCTAACAATGACAATGTGTTATATAGACTATTTAGGAAAGGTCCAGGAGGAGGGGGACATTACTTAAAACATTGGCTGCCTTTCTACTATTAACATACACAAACACAAATAAATCCATTAATATTCCGTTTAGGAAAGTCATAAAAAAACATGATACTAGGCAATTTAGATCCCCAATTACTCTGAGGTTCTGACCTGTTGCACCCTCTACAACCACTGTGATTATTATTAATTGACCCTGCTGGTCATCTATGAAGGCTTGAACATCTTGGTCATGTACTGTTATTATCTCCACCCAACACAGCCAGAAGAGGACTGGCCACCCATAAGAGCCTGGTTCCTCTCTAGGTTTCTTCCTAGGTTCCTGCCTTCCTAGGGAGTTTTCGTAGCCACTGTGCTTCTACATCTGCATTGCTTGCTGTTTGGGGTTTTAGGCTGGGTTTCTGTATAGCACTTTGTGACATCTACTGGTGTAAAAAGGGCTTTATAAATAAATGTGATTGTTTTGAGTTGTATTTATCTGTGCTTAGTAGCCAAGGCTAATCCTGCCCCATGCCAATTGATGGCTACCCCATGCCAATCTGCGGCTGCTCCTTGTCAATAAAATCAACATGTTCGTTTCGCAGGCCCTGCCTTACCACATGTATTTTACATTAAGAATATAAGGGAATATCCCAAATGGCTGTTGCTGATTGTCACCAATAGCCTACTCACGTAAGGAATGCAAGGAGCCATGGTTATTCTAGGAAAAAGTTATATTTTGATACAATTCATGCAATTTGTAGTTATTTGGCAAAAATAGGTTAATTACAAACCTTGGAATCTGCTTTATCTGATAGTGTATAGCGTGCTGTCAATGCAGGCTATGCAGGTCATCAGTCTCCTCAATCTCTATTTGATAATTGATAATATTGTCACCCATCAACTCAATATTAGGAGGATGTTCTTAATGTTTTGTACACTCTTAATGTTTTGTACACTCACATGCATAACTACTGCAGATATGTTACCCTATAACTCTTCTGTCAACTATGGAATTGAGCATGTAGTTTTATTACTTAGTATCCTTGGAAATGTTGTTGTGTATAAGTATAGGGGTCGAAGTCAATTCCAATTGAATTATAAATTCCAATTCAATTCTTGAATTCACCCATAAAGTGGAGAATTTACGTAAAATTCAATTTGTATTTCAACAATCTTACATTTATGGCATTGGATTGAATTGGAATTAGACTGTAACAAATATATATATATATATATATATATATATTCAATTCCAAATTATTGGAATTGAATTGAATTGGAATTCAATATTTGCACATTTCCCAGTTAATGGAACTAAAGCCCTCACTATCAGAAATGGACTACAGGATTTGTTTTAAATCATTTCAACTTGTATTTCTATATTTCCAGTAGAGCTAGGCTGTCTGAACAGTGATATGGTCAACCTGAAATGTTGAGCCAATTGAATTCAAATTGGAATTTCTGGAATTGTTGGAGATCATACTGAATTGGGAATTGAATTCTTGGAATACAGTGAGAGAAAAAAGTATTTGATCCCCTGCTGATTTTGTACGTTTGCCCACTGACAAAGAAATGATCAGTCTATCATTTTCATGGTAGATTTATTTGAACAGTGAGAGACAGAATAACAACAACAAAAATCCAGAAAAACACGTGAAAAATGTTATAAATTGATTTTAATTTTAATGAGGGAAATAAGTATTTGACCCCTCTGCAAAACATGACTTAGTACTTGGTAGCAAAACCCTTGTTGGCAATCACAGAGGTCAGACGTTTCTTGTAGTTGGCCACCAGGTTTGCACACATCTCAGGAGGGATTTTGTCCCACTCCTCTTTGCAGATCTTCTCCAAGTCATTAAGGTTTCGAGGCTGACGTTTGGCAACTCGAACCTTCAGCTCCCTCCACAGATTTTCTATGGGATTAAGGTCTGGAGACTGGCTAGGCCACTCCAGGACCTTAATATGCTTCTTCTTGAGCCACTTCTTTGTTGCTTTGGCCGTGTGTTTTGGGTCATTGTCATGCTGGAATACCCATCCACGACCCATTTTCAATGCCCTGGCTGAGGGAAGGAGGTTCTCACCCAAGATTTGACGGTACATGGCCCCGTCCATTGTCCCTTTGATGAGGTGAAGTTGTCCTGTCCCCTTAGCAGAAAAACACCCCCAAAGCATAATGTTTCCACCTCCATGTTTGACGGTGGGGATGGTGTTCTTGGGGTCATAGGCAGCATTCCTCCTCCTCCAAACACGGCGAGTTGATGCCAAAGAGCTCCATTTTGGTCTCATCTGACCACAACACTTTCACCCAGTTGTCCTCTGAATCATTCAGATGTTCATTGGCAAACGTCAGATGGGCATGTATATGTGCTTTCTTGAGCAGGGGGACCTTGCGGGCGCTGCAGGATTTCAGTCCTTCACGGCGTAGTGTGTTACCAATTGTTTTCTTGGTGACTAGGGTCCCAGCTGCCTTGAGATCATTGACAAGATCCTCTTGTGTAGTTCTGGGCTGATTCCTCACCATTCTCATGATCATTGCAACTCCACGAGGTGAGATTTTGCATGGAGCCCCAGGCCGAGGGAGATGGACAGTTCTTTTGTGTTTCTTCCATTTGCGAATAATCGCACCAACTGTTGTCACCTTTTCACCAAGCTGCTTGGCGATGGTCTTGTAGCCCATTCCAGCCTTGTGTAGGTCTACAATCTTGTCCCTGACATCCTTGGAGAGCTCTTTGGTCTTGGCCATGGTGGAGAATTTGGAATCGGATTGATTGCTTCTGTGGACAGGTGTCTTTTATACAGGTAACAAGCTGAGATTAGGAGCACTCCCTTTAAGAGTTAGAATTTGAATAAAATGTAATGGAATTTACAGGGAGAGGGAATTTAAATAGAATTGAATTCGTGGGATTAACCCCAACCCTTATAATTACTGTATACTACCAGTTTTCTTTAAATTCAATGTTAGGAGATTGACTCCTGACTCCGATGTCTTTGATTTCCTGTCACGGAATCCAAACCAAACACACAATGAAGTCAATTTACGGCAGCTGTGAGGGCAATGGATTGTCACAGCATAAGGAAACAACACCAGTGGGGACGAATAAAAGAATACCCCAGAAATGCTTGGCCCCCCACAGTACTGATAATTAGAATGGACTCCAGAGTGCTAGAACCACCGTCACGATCCGGAACCACGGAATGACCGATGACCGTAATTACCCTCTCTGAACATAAACAAGCCCAACACTCTAAATTAGAACAACCCTCAAAGGAAGGTGGGTAGTGGGCGAACGGCAGCCCTCTGGCCAAGGGCTGGGAGGCACAGAGCAGAAAAGATGCAAAACAAAAGGGGCTTGCCATTTGTAATCTGTATGACCAAAAAGAAAAGAATGTCAGGCTGTAATAGCGTGGCATGCCGTTTCACACCGTCACAGAACTCGTTTGTGTTAAACTCAGTTCAGCCACAGAGCCACAGTCATAGGCTGCTCTGTTCTGCTCTGCTTGGTTCTTTTGTTGCATGGCATTACACTGTGACATAGCAGGTCAATGGTGGATTGATGTAATTTGAAAAGGGAAATATTGTTGTGAATGCAGGTCAGAATTGTGTTTTGAAACAGGGACCCTGGGGCTATAGTCACACCACACTAACCACCTGTATGTATTAACCAGCAACATCACAATAGATTGAATAGCCTGGGGACAGGGTTGAATTTATGTATGGGCCGAGCGAGGCTCAAGCCATTTCCATCAATATAATTTTATTCATTCATGTCTGTAGAATATGAGATCAGTATTCTGCCAAACAGCCTCAAATGGAGATTACGCCACCACAGTCGTAAATTGAATTACACACAACAGCACCCCTCTTCTCTCTTGTTCTCTCTCTCTCTCTCCACTCTCAAGTCCTCACTTTCACTCTTTTGCTCTCTCTCTCTCATTTACTTTCTTTCTCTCTCTTTCTCCGCTCTCTATCTCTCTATCTATCTCTCTCTCCCTCTATCTCTCTATCTCTCTCTCCCTCTCTCGCCACCCTCTCTCCGTCTCCGTCTCTATCTCTCTCCTTATTTTCCCTGGTTTCCTGTCTTTGATTAAATCTAGAACATAATCACACAGCTCGCTGCTGCCACATCTCAGCTCGCTCTGCATCACATTTGAATATCGTACTGTACTTCTCCAACAGAGTAGAGAGAATAGAGAGAGAGTATTACTTTATTAAGTAAGCAGTTCAGCAGCATTCTGCTATCTAAGTCACACAATAATTCCTTCTGCCCTTTGCATAATAGTTTGTTTGAGTCTGAGGTTTCATCAATATGAAGAATCTGCTTTGAAGAATGTGTCTGAACCAATCAGTTGGGGCAGAGGGATTCACCATGCGTCAGTATGATTGAATAGTATTAAGAAATGACCTTTTAGTGTTGACGTGCATTCATTCATTACCAGGCCTACAGTAGGTGGGTGTAATTGTCTACAATTCTGCGTCCAGGCAGGATGAGTCCTTAGCATGACAAATATATAATCTGGTCGTCTGTGGGGTTGTGTGGCAGAGTGTGAAATTAATACTTCTCTTTTTTCCTGAGAGTAATAAATAAAGCCCTTAGAGAGGAGAGAAAGAAGCCTACATCACAAATGGCACTCCATTCCTTACATACACTCTTAGAAAAAATAGATGGCTGTTCCCATAGGAGAACACTTTGAAGAACCCTTTTTGGTTCCAGGTAGAATCATTTTCGGGGTGTAGAACCTTTCAACAGAGGATTCTACATGGAACCCAAAAAGGTTCTACCTGGAACCAAAAAATGTTCTCCTATGGGGACTGCCAAAGAACCCTTTTGGAACAACAGAAATAAAAGTAACAAATTATTAAGAGCAGCAGTAAAATAGCAATAGCGAGGCTATGTACAGAGGGAACCCGTACAGAGTGAGTGTGCGGGGGTTAGTCAAGGTATTTGAGGTAATATATACATGTAGGTAGAGTTATTAAAGTGACTATGCATAGATAACATCAGAGAGTAGCAGCAGCGTAAGGGGGCATTTGCTACACCAGGCAGTACACTACTTTTCCTGTAGTCCACAATCATCTCCTTTGTCTTGATCACGTTGAGGAAGAGGTTGTTGTCCTGGCACCACACGGCCAGGTCTCTGACCTCCTCCCGATAGTCTGTCTCGTTGTTGTCGGTGATCAGCTTTGAGGGCACTATGGTGTTGAACGCTGTTGTAGTCAATGAATAGCATTCTCACATAGCTGTTCCTTTTGTCCAGGTGTGAAAGGACAGTGTGGATCTGTGGATCAGTTGGTGGCGGGATGCAAATTGGTGTGGGTCTAGGGTTTCTGGGATAATGGTGTTGATGTGAGCCATGACAAGCCTTTCAAAGCATTTCATCAAATCAAATCAAATCAAATTTTATTTGTCACATACACATGGTTAGCAGATGTTAATGCGAGTGTAGCGAAATGCTTGTGCTTCTAGTTCCGACCATGCAGTAGTATCTAACAAGTAATCTAACAAATTCACAACAAATACCTTATACACACAAGAGTAACGAATACGAGTATGTACATATAAATATATGGATGAGTGAGGCAGGATGCAGTAGATGGTATGGAGTACAGTATATACACATATATATATATATATATATGAGATGAGTAATGTAGGATATGTAAACATTATATAAATTGCATTGTTTAAAGTGGCTAGTGATACATTATCTCATCCAATTATAATTATTAACTTGTTGGGGATCAGCAGCTGAGGGGTCGGTTTTGGAGAGTCTGGCGTGCCTAAAGTAAAATGCTTTCCACTCAGGCTCAGAAGATAGGATATGCACATAATTGGTACTATTGGATAGGAAACACTCTGAGGTTTCCAAAAGTGTTAACATTTTGTCTGTGAGTGTAATAGAACTCATTTGGCAGGCAAAAACCTGAGAATTTTCCATCCGGAAATTGCATTCTGTTGGCTTATGACTCACTTAGAGAGACTGCCTATTGAAAAGTATTTATACCAGGACACTGAATGTAGTACCTATTGCTTCCACTGGATGTCAGAAGTGTATAGGTAAAGTTTAATGGAAATCGGAACCATTGTGTTCAATCCGCAGTGGTTTTAGTGAGGGGACCTATTTTTCGGTTGCACGTTTCTGGGCGCGCACGTTTGGCTGAGCGGTCCACTTTATTTGACTTATATAACGTTTAGGTGACCATTCAAGTGAAAGATTATCACTTTTATTCATAAAGGATAAGCTAAGGTTGCATTTTAATTGGTTTTTGTTTTGTTGAGGGAAAGTTTATAGGTTTAAATGAACGTGTTCACTTCACGTTGGATTTTCTGAACACAAGGTGCCAACCAAACGGAGATTCAAGGATATAATAAATTACTTTTTCATAACCAAATACCCATGGATTGTCTTCGTTGGACACTTAGGAAGCCCTCTGCATAAGTTCTACAAAAGGTAAGGCACAGGTTTTCCCTGTGAAATGCATTTTCTATCGACCGCGCTGGCTAAAGATTTCATGGTTATGGAAAATATTGGAGGTGCTACCCTCAAACAATCAAATGTAGTGCTTTCGCCGTAAAGCCTTTTTGAAATCCGACAACGCTGTGATATTGCCAAGAAGCAGAGCTTTTGATGAGTATGAAACACTTGTATATTGGTGCATTTTTAATAATTCAACTTTGGGATTTTGAATTTGGCACCTTGCATTACACCTGGTAGTGTCGGGAGCAGCCCCGCTAGCGCCCCAGTAATCCCTGAGAAGTTTAAAGTGGCTAGAGATTTGGGTCGATGGCCAAACGGCATAGGCAAGATTCAGTAGATGGTTTAGAGTACAGTGTATACATTTGATATAAGTATGTCGTATAAGTAAACATTATATACAAAATTGTTTAAAGTGGCTAGTGATACATTGTTACATCCAATTTCTATGTTTAAAGTGGCTAGAGATTTAAGTCAGTATGTTGGCAGCAGCCACTCAATGTTAGTGATGGCTGTTTAACAGTCTGATGGCCTTGAGGTAGAAGCTGTTTTTCAGTCTCTCGGTCCCAGCTTTGATGCACCTGTACTGACCTCGCCTTCTGGATGATAGCGGGGTGAACAGGCAGTGGCTCGGGTGGTTGTTGTCCTTGATGATCTTTTTGGCCTTCCTGTGACATCGGGTGGTGTAGATGTCCTGAAGGTCAGGTAGTTTACCCCCGGTGATGCGTTGTGCAGTCCTCACTACCCTCTGGAGAGCCTTACGGTTGTGGGCGGAGCAGTTGCCGTACCAGGCGGTGATACAGCCCGACAGGATGCTCTCGATTGTGCATCTGTAGAGGTTTTTGAGTGATTTTGGTGACAAGCCAAATTTCTTCAGCCTCCTGAGGTTGAAGCGCTGTTGCGCCTTCTTCACCACGCTGTCTGTGTGGGTGGACCAATTCAGTTTGTCCGTGATGTGTACGCCGAGGAACTTAAAACTTTCCACCTTCTCCACTACTGTCTCCTCGATGTGGATAGGGGGGTGCTCCCTCTCCTGTCCACGATCATCTCCTTTGTTTTGTTGACATTGAGTGAGAGGTTATTTTCCTGACACCACACTCCGAGGGCCCTCACCTCCTCCCTGTAGGCCGTCTCGTTGTTGTTGGTAATCAAGCCTACCACTGTAGTGTCGTCAGCAAACTTGATGATTGAGTTGGATGCGTGCTTGGCCACGTAGTCATGGGTAAACAGGGAGTACAGGAGAGGGCTGAGAACACACTCTTGTGGGGCCCCAGTGTTGAGGATCAGCGGGGTGGAGATGTTGTTTCCTACCCTCACCACCTGGGGCCGGGACCCAGTTGCACAGGGCTGGGTCGAGACCCAGGGTCTCGAGCTTAATGACGAGCTTGGAGGGAACTATGGTGTTAAATGCTGAGCTGTAGTCAATGAACAGCATTCTTACATAAGTATTCCTCTTGTCCAGATGGGTTAGGGCAGTATGCAGTGTGATTGCGATTGCGTCGTCTGTGGACCTATTGGGACGGTAAGCAAATTGGAGTGGGTCCAGGGTGTCTGGCAGGATGGAGGTGATATGATCCTTGACTAATCTCTCAAAGCACTTCATGATGACAGAAGTGAGTGCTACGGGGCAATAGTCATTTAGCTCAGTTACCTTAGCTTTCTTGGGAACAGGAACAATGGTGGCCCTCTTGAAGCATGTGGGACCAGCAGCCTGGGATAGGGACTGATTGAATATGTCCGTAAACACACCAGCCAGCTGGTCTGCGCATGCTCTGAGGACACGGCCAGGGATGCCATCTGGGCCGGCAGCCTTGCGAGGGTTAACACATTTAAATGTTTTTCTCACATTGGCTGCGGTGAAGGAGAGCCCGCAGGTTTTGGTAGCAGGCCATGTCGGTGGCACTGTATTGTCCTCAAAGCGAGCAAAGAAGTTGTTTAGTTTGTCTGGGAGCAGGACATCATGGTCCATAGCGGGGCTGGTTTTCTTTTTGTAGTCCGTGATTGACTGTAGAGCCCTGCCACATTCCTCTTGTGTCTGAGCCGTTGAATTGTGACTCTACTTTGTCTCTATATTGACGCTTAGCTTGTTTGATTGCCTTGCGGAGGGAATAGCTACACTGTTTGTATTCAGTCATGTTTCCGGTAGCCTTACCCTGGTTAAAAGCAGTGGTTTGCGCTTTCAGTTTTGGGCGAATGCTACCATCAATCCACGGTTTCTGGTTGGGGAAGGTTTTAATATTTGCTATGGGTACAACATCACCAATGCACTTGCTAATAAACTCGCTCACCGAATCAGCATATACATCAATGTTGTTGTCAGATGCTGTCCGGAACATATCCCAGTCCACGTGCTCGAAGCAATCTTGCAGCATGGAATCAGACTGGTCGGACCAGCGTTGAACAGACCTGAGAATGGGTGTTTCCTGTTTTAGTTTCTGTTTGTAGGCTGGGAGCAACAAAATGGAGTCATGGTCAGACTTGCCGAAAGGAGGGCGGAGAATAGCCTTGCATCACGGAAGTTGGAATAACAATGATCCAGGATTTTACCAGCCCGGGTGGCACATTCGATATGCTGGTAAAATTTCGGAAGCCTTGTTTTCAAATTAGCCTTATTACGGCTGTGATTATAATCGAGGAGAATTCTCTTGGTAGATAATGCGGTCTGCATTTGATTGTAAGGAATTCTATGTCAGGTGAACAAAAGGACTTGAGTTCCTGTATGTTGTTATGATCACACCACGACTCGTTAATCATAAGGCATACACCCCGCCCTTCTTCTTACCAGAGAGATGTTTGTTTCTGTCGGCGCGATGCGTGGAGAAACCAGGTGGCTGTACCGACTCAGATAACGTGTCCTGAGTGAGCCATGTTTCCGTGAAGCAAAGAACGTTGCAGTCTCGGATGTCCCTCTGAAAGGCAACCCTCGATCGGATTTCGTCTACTTTGTTGTCAAGAGACTGTACATTGGCGATTAAAATACTCGGGAGAGGTGTTGGTATTCATGGCTACAGACGTGAGTGCTACGGGTCGGTAGTCATTTAGGCAGGTTACCTTAGTGTTCTTGGGCACAGGGACTATGGTGGTCTGCTTGAAACATGTTGGTATTACAGACTCAGACAGTGAGAGGTTGAACATGTCAGTGAAGACACTTGCCAGTTGGTCAGCGCATGCTTGGAGAATACATCCTGGTAATCTGTCTGGCCCTGCGGCCTTGTGAATGTTGACCTGTTTAAAGGTCTTACTCACATCGGCTGCGGAGAGCGTGATCAAATAGTCATCCGGAACAGCTGATGCTCTCATGAATGTTTCATGTTACTTGCCTTGAAGCAAGCATATAAATAATTTAGCTTGTCTGGTAGGCTCGTATCACTGGGCAGCTGGTTTGCAAGCCCTGCCACATCCGATGATTGTCGGAACCGGTGTAGTACAATTCGATCTTAGTCCTGTATTGGCGTTTTGCCTGTTTGATGGTTCGTCGAAGGGCATAGCGGGATTTCTTATAAGCTTCTGGGTTAGAGTTCCGCTCCTTCAAAACGGCAGCTCTAGCCTTTAGCTCAGTGCGAATGTTGCCTGTAATCCATGGCTTCTGGTTGGGGTATGTACGTACAGTCACTGTGGGGATGACGTCATTGATGCACTTATTGATGAAGCCAGTGACTGATGTGGTGTACTCCTCAATGCCATCAGAAGAATCCCGGAACATATTCCAGTCTGTGCTAGCAAAATAGTCCTGTAGCTTATCATCTGTGTCATCTGATCACTTTTTTATTGACTGAGTAACTGGTGCTTCCTGCTTTAATTTTTGCTTGTAAGCAGGAATCAGGAGGATAGAATTTTGGACGGATTTGCCAAATGGAGGGTGATGGAGAGCTTTGTATGCATCTCTGTGTGTGAAGTAAACCTCAAACATATAGAATAAATCAGTACAATTACATAATTTTTCTCTCTGTGATGCAGAATACTTGGCTCCCTCTGAAAGGTTGATTCATGGCTGTGCCAAAGTTCACACTGATGGTGTTGTGAATTAAAATGTTGATTTGTTTTGCTTCTGAATTATGACTTTCAAGGTCCCTGGCTGACAAAAATAATGTCCTCTTTGTTTAATTGTTACAATGTATAGTAATAGGGCATGACATTATATTTGTAGAAATCATTTAGAAAGTGGGGAATATGACGTGTGAAAGTTAGCTTTTTAATCAGCTCTTTGTTAATATCAGCCTAATCTACTGTATATAATATCATTTATTAAAATACATTGTCATTCTTCATGCTAATGCTTGATATTAGGCTAATGATATGGACTGGATGCTGAACATCTGGTTGTTCCTGGATTGGCTGATAATCAATTACAGTGTGAGTGGTGCACATAGCCTCCCCATGCTGCACTCAGAGAGAGAGAGAGAAGGAGAGAGAGAGAGAGAGAGCGGGAGAGACTCCTCCAGGAACTGTTTACACACTGGCAAATCTAAACTAAACTCTCCCTCGGTCCTGGTGGCCTTTCATCTCTGCATCTTATCCCTCCATCCCTGAAGGAGGAGAGCAGAGGAGGAGAGGAGTAATATTAACTCACTGAGGTTCTGACATGATAATTACATCGCAGGCTCCGGATTTTTACAGCACCTGCAATAAAGTACAGTCAGGGTTAGAATATTTAAACCAACCATTACAAAAGCATGATACATTAATAAAAAAAAATCTATGAAAATTCAAGCAAGATGAGTATACTGACAGTATGCCTCAGTTAAATGAGTGAGCATACAGAAAGCATTTGATAGAACATTATTACAAAAATGTTCTTACCTATTTTGTATCACTTCACAACTAATTTAATAGTAGATACTGTATTAACTGTGTTCCGCTCACGACTTGTTGACTGATTCTTCATGAAAGTACTAACAACACATCCCCAATGACAATCTGTGTGACAAATGGTTTTCTCCCAAGGTGCATCATATCTACATAACTAATGGAGTGTTACTGTACATCATGACTCATTTACATCATAAAACATCTGCAGATATCTAAGACTGTGGCTACTGAGTCTAATTAGGTAAACGCACTGCAGTTATTCTACAGAATATCTCACTGAAAAACACACTACAGTTATAGTTTCCTGTCATCCTTTAAAGACATGCTCTGAAACTTTGGAGACTACTAAGTATTTGTTAAACCTTCTACTTTTGGCTGCATGTGTCAATGTGTAGTTCATACATACACAATGACTGTTTTACCTCAATTAATTCAAGTCAGTATTCAACGTTCATCCATGTCTGAGGAAGTTGGGAGATGACGTTGCCACTAGGGGCAACAGTGTGTGCTGTTTCCTTGAAGTAGGCTTTTGTTTTGCAAGGGCGTTGTGGACGGGGTTGGCAGATGGGTGTAAGCATGTTGCTCAATTAGCCACGAAATCCCTAGTTTAAAGGCAACTGTTTTTCTGTAATCTGTGCTGCGCCATTTTTCCTACATTTCCCCCAACATGGGCCTGCCCCCTGGCAATTTGAGTTCAACTAATGAGCTTTAGTCCCTTACCATAAGATTAACAGCTAGCAAGTTGCACATGATGCACCACAGCAGAGCGAGAGAGTGAGAGCAGTGACGTGGTGCACATACAGTATCTGCACATAATTATGTGACTTAGTGCGCAGTTTTCAGGGACCACTTTTGGCTCGTGAGCATTACTTTTAGAACTACTGGCTAAAAAGTGTTCAAAAGTATCTGAGAATCTCTTTAATGTAGTCATTCTACTGTAAAGACATAATCCCAAGGTATTAGTTGCTCTGTTCCTAACTCCTAAACATTGCCACTGGTTATTCTCTTCCTCAAAACCAATGATATAACCAACACAAACTCCAGACATTACGATTGCCTGTACCAAGATGGTCATTTTGGCTTAGTTCTTTACCTAGTGATCCCATGCATACAATCAGTATCGTACACAAGAATTGCCCAACCATGTAATGGCTTGTTGTATTATATGGGCTCCTAGCCTCGTTCCCTTTGTTTTAGCTAGCCTACCTTCCATCAGTGTCCCTGAATACTTATGACCAAGCATTGTTTTTACCGCTTTGAACTTGCATTGCATTAATTTGCATGAAAATGAACATGCAAATGATTTCCTAATTCCTATTTTGGCATGGCACGACTCTAGTATTTGTTCGGAATAATTTGGAGCTGAACCATTAGCAGGTAGCCTAATACAAGGTTTGCTTGTGTATGGGGCCCTTTTCTAATGTTTTTAATTCCATTGAAATAAATTACTCCCAGCGCAGCCAGGGCTTTGAATAATGTACAACCTTATCATCACAAAGACTTAAAGCATGCACTGATTGCTTAAAAAAAGTCATTTGAGACAAAAATAATTGTGGTGAATTCACAAGAGATAGATTGATGTTAAAATGATAAACAATGAGGCTCTATTTACAGTGCCAATGCATGTAACATTACAAAGTTATCAGAATGTATATAGAATGCATATTTAAGCTGTTGTGTGATTGTGTGTATGTGTGTCTATGCATTGTATTTCAACATTTTGAAAAAAAAATATTGAAAGTCTTGGGCTGTTAAAAAATGATCTATATGCATATATTCCTTTTGGAGGTTGCGTTTGTCTGTGTGCTTGCCCTATATCACTTAGAGTAAATGCAAAACCCAGGCTGAATGTGAATCAAATGAGCAGATACCTTATATAACAATCCAGACCACATTGTTCCTTATTCACAGTACAACTTGTCATTTAAACACCTTTAAACATGACTCTCTCTCTCTCTCTCCCTCTCTCTCTCTCTCTCTTTTGCTCTCTCTCTCTCCCTCTCTCTACACTTTAGTTAGGAGCCTAATGTGCAGTTCCATTGAGCAGCTGTCTCTCTCTCAATGAATTGCATATTTTGTTTAGATAATGCTTTTCAGTCAAATGTACCTTTCGATATGAGCCACAGCTCTTATCCCTGCACTTACATGAGGCAAGAGGCACACTGAGATGTTATAATGACACTACAAGATACCTCTAGGCGGTCTGGATGTTAGACAGTAATGTATTATTTTGGCCCACCATTTTCTTCTAAATCTGTTGTTACGTATATTATCAACTAAATATATGCATTATGCAATATACAGTACATCCATCTTGATATTTTGTGATCGTAGAAATTAAACTCCCCAACCTTTCAATCTGATTAATGTAATACATATAAGGCAGATGAGAAATAAAATGGGATTTTTCCAACCATGTTTCATTCATTGGCTGTTGCCCTTCCTCTTTCCCCTGAAACACCTTGTGTTGAGAAACATGGTGCCCCCCGTTCTCTTTCTGTGACAGCTATCATCGTTTCACTTCTTTTCCCACAGAGAGATGCCAGGCCTAATATAAGCTTAGGCGATGTCCACTGAACAAAGTATGGAGAAGGTTGTGATTGTTTTTTGGCCAACACACCACACTACTACAAATTAGTGATGGGACGTTTGGCTATTTTTACTGACTCAGATCTTTTCATCTTGTTCAGTCAAAATAATGAATCTTTCGACTCATTTCATTCATTTGAGACAGTAATGCCCAGAGCACGCAGAACCCCCTTCCGGCGAACGATGAACTGAACACTCAAAATAGTCATAATTCTACAAGCCTCTCCCTCACATGTCGTTCCCAATAAGGGGCTTATTGGAGCTGTCATTTGTAACTGAGACTTGTAAAAGTGTACTTTAAATCATGTAAATTTGTTAATATAGGCATATAAATAATATTATTTCTTGATACATTTGAAACAAGGTCTAGTTGTGGCCGCAAATGGACTAGATTGTGAATGGCTCTTGTCGGAATGCATTGATTGACTCCCATGAGGGTGATAGTAGCCTATCGTTCACAAACTGCAACCCCCCAAACGATTTGTTACTGAGTTTGAGTTTGTTGAGCAGAGGTTGTGTATGTTTTGGTTCTACAAAGCTGTGTCCATCATAACATTCAATAATCAATTAACTGCATTCATTCTTGCACCATGCGATCAGTTACTAGTTCTAAACATGCATTTTTCTTCTCTATGCTGCCTGCAGCATGATATATTTTACAATTATTGGTCGGAGCACGTCTTTGGAGATGCTGAGCCGGAGGAGTGCGTATTAATCCTGCTGTAGAATTCATTGCGGCCAGCCAGCAGGTCAAACGAACGGCTAAAATGAACGAGTCACTCAGAAAAATGAATCATGGCTCTCGAGTCAGTAAAATAAGTCCTTCAAAAAGAACAAATCGTTCGCGAACTGCACATCACAACTACAAATGCCTCTGCACCACCACCATTCAACATTTTAACCTCTGGTAAAAGGCACTGAAAACAAACAATTTTTTTTGCAAGCACATTGGCATATTGTGCTACAGAAAACTAAATTACTGCCATCGAAAACTCTTTAATTGAAATCGTGTTATCTTTCTTGCCTGTATGATGCATTACTTGATTTTAAGTAGTATTTATTATCAATATTGCTATTCATATACATTTATACTGAATATGTATCAATAGAGACAGCATAGTTGCTGTTTCAGTCCCTTCCCTCTCAGGAGTCAGCCTGGCCTACAGTAGGTGATGACACACCTCATCAAGTCCAATGATGACACCAGCTATGATATACAATATTGAGCTCTCCATCTGAACCGCCAGTCCGCACACAGTAAAGATTCATCTTTGTTGCCCTCACTTCAACATCAGCCTGTATCCAAACTCTGCAAAATTGTTGATAACACTTTAAATCCCCAAGACACTCCTGTATACTATAGATGCACTGGGGTATATCAGGTCTACACTAGTTTCTCCTAACAGACAGTAAACAGTGCATGCAAGATGTGGTTCTGAGTTCCCTCGATCAGGTCCTCCCTGACTTAGTTGAGGGGATCTGATGTACCAGAGTGTGTTTTGCTGGCACTGCTTGTTACTGTTTGTATGTGTGTGAGTGTGTATGCGTACGTGTGTGTGTGCTGTACTGACACTATGCTTGTTAGTGTGTGTGGATACAGCACCACTTGTAGTCAACGCATCTCAGACACATCTTTAATTTCCTTGTCTAAACACAATGCTAACCCTGTGACTTACAGAGCAGGCTGGAGACAGGCAGAGACAGGCAGAGCAACAAGCCTTGGCCACTGATACCTCTGAACAGTCTCTTCTCTGGGTGAACTCTGAGCCTGTCAGCTCAACTCACACTCCCCGCGATGCTGATACACGCAGACACATGGGCTGCATCTAAAATGGCACCCTATTCCATACATAGTGCACTACATTTGACCATGCCTTGATGGAACCTGGTCAACAGTAGTGCACTGTGCAGGAAATAGGGTGCCATTTGCAATGCACTTACTGACACTTATCTTCCCCTTGCACAGCTGCTTGTTGTGCTAGGAAACAAAACGTCAAGCTGTAAAATGACAGTCTAGATAACCAGGCATTGTAACAAACCTACCGTACATTTCCTATTTTGTCCCAGACAGAAGAGATAATAAAGACTATGGATGAAAGGACAACATGAAAACACGTTGAAATATTTCCTTCCACATGCTGAACATTGTCGCAGTCTTTTTACTCTCTGCAAAGGTGTGAATATCATTAGTTTAACATGAACAACTTATACCAAGAGACAATCCAAGGCTTTGGTTGCAACCCAAATGGCAACCTATTTCCCTATGGGCCCTGGTCAAAAGTAGTGGACTGTAGACCTGTGGAAAGTGGAATGTCTCTCAGACTCTCCCACAGACCACAGTAGAGTCCACTTAGGAAATAACTCTGAAAGCCTAAGCATGGAGCTATTAAGAAAGCATCGTTCCTCATTAAATGAAAACATAAAGTCTTTAGATGAGTTGTTAACAGGGAGATGCCTAGTGTGATCTGCTACAGATTGAACTGCATTTAAAGCAACAGTGACTGTTGGGATGGAGTAATGGTAGTGGCCATGGCTTCAGTCCCATCAGCATTAGTTAGAGTGCCTTACAGTAGCAAAATGGCTGATCCTGAGGGATAGGCCGGACTGGGAGTGTTTTAATGCACACACTAGGACTTTACAGAGGGGAGGGACATTACATGTGCAAAGGCCTATCAACCCAATCATGTCAGAGGGAAATGTATCACAATGACCAAGTCATAGTTTTGATTCATGTCACAATGTATTTTGTAAACGGATATGCATTTGGAAATGTGACATTGCTGCATGTATCAGACCTTACTCAGAAAAGTTGTGACTTCTGTGAAACAGAAACAGCAACAGTGATGGCAGACAGAGATGTCTCATGGGTGACCCATTTGTTAGTAGTCTTGTAAAGTTAGACCAGACAGAGCAGATCCGTGACCTGTAAGAAGCCTGAAGTCTTGTAGTTGCATTACTAAGTAGACTGCACAAACTGACCCCAGGCCTGTCATAAAGTGACCCTTCTTACACATCCCTTAAACAGCATGTCTACACATGCCCATGCCTTCGAGGTCAATACTGCAAGTCAATGTGTGTATACCCTGGAATTACAGTAGTAGGTTACAACTGAAGTTAGATGAAACCACGATCAGTCACACACAGTAGCTAGCTAGTGCGAAATAAATAAATAACAAATGTCTTAGAATATGTAGACATACTGTATACCTCTAACTGTCACAACTTCCGCCAAAGCTGGCTCCTCTCCTTGTCCAGGCGGCGTTCGGCGGTCGGCGTCGCCGGTCTTCTAGCCATCGTCGATCCACATTTCATTTTCCATTTGTTTTTCCTGTGTTTTCCACACCTGGTTTCAATTCCCTCAATTACATGTTTTGGAGGGAATCTCTTTCACCCGGTCCCAGTGGGATTCGTTTCGCCCTTCCCCTGGGAGTACGATGGGATGGCTGCACGCTGCCAGGGGTTCTTGTTACAATTAGACCTCTACCTGGCAACCATCCACCCGGCTCCTTCGGGCCGTGAGAGGGTGTCCACCCTCGTCTCGTGCCTCTCAGGGAAAGCCTTGGAGTGGGCCAACGCCGTGTGGCAGGAAGGAGATGTGGCGCTGGACCACTTAGAGGATTTCACCGGGCAGTCTTCGACCACCCACCCGAGGGTAGAGTGGCGGGTGAACGTCTCTTCCATCTGAGGCAGGGGACGCGGAGCGCCCAGGAGTTTGCCATGGATTTTCGGACCCTGGCCGTTGGCGCGGGATGGAACGACAGGGCCCTGATTGACCATTATCGCTGCAGTTTGCGCGAGGACGTCCAGAGCGGGTTCTGTCGGGTCCATCCTCCAGCACCACCGCTCCGGTACCCATGGAGCTGGGAGGTGCTGTGCGTAGGGAGACTGGAGGAGGTTTCGTCTCGTGCACCATCTGTGGCCGCAGAGGTCACACTGCCGGTCGGTGCCGGGTCGGTTCCTCTGGGGATCGAGGTAGCAGGCAGGGTACTCTGGCATCATCCCAGGTGAGCCGGCACCATTCTCACCCAGAGCCCTCTGTTGCACACTTGTTTTTGTATGTTACTTTTTCTGAGTTTTCCCCACATTCCCAGCATAAGGCGCTCGTCAATTCAGGCATGGCTGGGAATTTTATAGACAGATCGTTTGCCCTTAGTTTAGGGATTCCTATTGTTCCCGTGGCTGTGCCCTTCCCCGTTCATGCCTTAGACAGTCAACCATTAGGGTCAGGGTTGATCAGGGAGGCCACCGCTCCTCTGGGTATGGTGACGCAAGGGGTCACAAGGAGAAGATCAGTCTCTTCCTCTCCTGCGTTTCCCATGGTGCTAGGCCTACCCTGGTTAGCTTGTCATGACCCCACTGTTTCTTGGCAACGGAGGGTTCTCACGGGGTGGTCGCGAGAGTGTTCAGGGAGGTGTTTAGGGGTTTCCGTGGATGCTACTACGGTGGAAAGTCCAGACCAGGTCTCCACCGTGCGCATTCCCTCTGAATATGCCACCCCATCAATGGGGTGATTGTGCGATAAATCTCCTGGTAGACTCCGCACTTCCCAGGAGTCACGTGTATTCCCTGTCACAGGCGGAGACGGCGGCTATGGAAACATATGTCTCTGAATCCCTGCGTCAGCGGTACATTCAGTCCTCCACTTCACCCGCCTCCTCGAGTTTCTTTTTTGTGAAGAGGTCTGCGCCCGTGTATTGTCTATCGGGGTCTAAACCAGATCACGGTGAGGTATAGTTACCCGCTACCGCTCATCGCCACAGCGATTGAGTTAATGCATGGGGAGACGAGTGGAAGACGGCATTCAGTTTGACCTCAGGGCATTTTGAGTACCTCGTCATGCCGTACGGGTTGATGAATGCTCCATCAGTCTTCCAAGCCATTGTAGACAAGATTTTCAGGGACCTGCACGGGCAGGGTGTAGTGGTGTATATTGATGACGATGACATTCTGATATACTCCGCTACACGCGCCGAGCATTTGTCCCTGGTGCGCAGGGTGCTTGGTCAATTGTTGGAGCATGACCTCTACGTCAAGGCTGAGCAATGCCTGTTCTTCCAGCAGTCCGTCTCCTTCCTAGGGTATCGCATTTCCACCTCTGGGGTGGAGATGGAGAGTGACCGCATTTCAGCCATGTGTAATTGGCCGACTCCCACCACGGTAAAGGAGGTGCAGCGGTTTCTAGGATTTGCCAACTACTACCGGAGGTTTATCCGGGGTTTTGGTCAGGTAGCGGCTCCCATTACCTCACTGCTGAAGGGGGTGCGGTGTGTTTGCAGTAGTCGGCTGAGGCGGACAGGGCTTTTGGTCACCTGAGGGCTCTGTTTACTTCTGCTCCCGTGCTGGCCCATCCGGATCCCTCTTTGGCGTTCATAGTGGAAGTGGACGCATCCGAGGCTGGGATAGGAGCCGTGCTCTCACAGCACTCGGGTATGCCACCGAAGCTCCGCCCCTGTGCTTTCTTCTCGAAGAAGCTCAGCCCGGCGGAGCGAAACTATGACGTGGGGGACCGGGAGCTGTTGGCTGTGGTCAAGGCTCTGAAGGCGTGGAGACATTGGCTTGAGGGGGCTAAACACCCTTTTCTCATCTGGACTGACCACCGCAATCTGGAGTACATCTGGGCAGCGAGGAGACTGAACCCTCGCCAGGCAAGGTGGGCCATGTTTTTCACCCATTTTGTTTTCACCCTTTCCTACAGACCAGGTTCCCAGAACATCAAGGCAGACGCACTGTCCCGGCTGTATGACACATAGGAGCGGTCCATGGATCCTACCCCCATACTCCCGGCCTCCTGCCTAGTGGCGCCGGTAGTATGGGAGCTGGACGCAGACATTGATCAGGCGATACATGCAGAGTCCGCTCCAGTGTCCCGCTAGTCGTCTGTACGTTCCGTCTGCTGTCCGTGACCGGTTGATCTATTGGGCCCACATGTCACCCTCCTCTGGTCATCCTGGGATCGGTCGGACGGTGCGCTGTTTGGTTGGGAAGTACTGGTGGCCTCCCTTGGCCAAGGACGTGAGGGTTTATGTTTCCTCCTGCTAGGTGTGCGCTCAGTGTAAGGCTCTCGGCACCTGCCCAGAGGGAAGCTACACCCCTTACCCGTTCCACAGCAGCCTTGGTCCCACCGGTCGGTGGATTTCCTGACCAATCTTCCCCCCTCACAGGGAAACACCACGATCCTGGTCGTTGTGGATCGGTTCTCTAAGTCCTCTAAGTCTCATCCCTCTGCCCGGTCTCCCTACGGCCCTACAGACTGTGGAGGCCTTGTGTATGCACGTCTTCCGGCACTACGGGGCGCCTGAGGATATAGTGTCTGATCGAGGTCCCCAGTTCACTTCGAGGGTCTGGAAGGTGTTCAGGAAACGTCTGGGGGTCTCGATCAGCCTTACCTCTGGGTTTCATCCCGAGAGTAATAGGCAGGTGGAGAGAGTGAACCAGGATGTGGGTAGGTTTCTGCGGTCTTATTGCCAGGATCTGCTAGGGTAGTGGGCGGCGTTCGTGCCCTGGGCCGAGATGGCTCAGAACTCATTCCACCACTCCTCTACTAACCTCTCCCCCTTCCAGTGTGTATTGGGGTACCAGCCGGTTCTGGTGCCGTGGCATCAGAGTCAGACCGAGGCTCCTGCGGAGGACGACTGGTTCAGGCGTGCGGAGGACGCTGGTTCACCTCCAGCGGGCCCTGCTGCGGCAGAAAGCCAGCGCAGACCGTCACCGCAGTGAGACCCCGGTGTTCGCACCGGGGGACCGTGTCTGGCTCTCGACCCGAAACCTGCCCCTCCGCAAGCCCTGCTGGAAGCTGGGTCCGTGGTTTGTGGGGCCATTTAAAGTCCTGAGGAGAGTGAACGAGGTTTGTTATAGGTTACAGCTTCCCCCCGATTACCATATTAACCACTCGTTCCATGTGTCTCTCCTCAGGCCGGTGGTGGTTGGTCTGCTCCAGGAGTCTGAGGTGCGGGAGGTTCCTCCGCCCCTATGGACATCGAGGGGGTCCCGGCGTACTCTGTTCGTTCCATACTGGATTCAAGGCGTCGGGCGAGGGGCCTTCAGTACCTCGTGGAGTGGGAGGGGTACGGGCCGGAAGAGAGGTGTTAGGTTCCGGTGGAAGACGTGTTGGACACTTCAATGCTGCGGGAGTTCCACCATCTCCGTCCGGATCTCCCTGCGCCTCGCCCTCCGGGTCGTCCTCGAGGCTGGCTTCGGCACGCTGCAGGAGCCTCGCGACTTCCGCCGAAGTCGGGCTCCTCTCCTTGTTCGGGCGGCGTTCAGCGGTTGGCATCGCCAGTCTGCTAGCCATCGTCGATCCACATTTCATTTTTCCATTTGATGTGTCTGTGTTTTCCACACCTGGTTTCAATTCCCTCAATTACATGTTTTGTATATAACCCTCTGTTCCCCCTCATGTCTTTGTGTGGGATTGTTGTTTGTAGTGCTTGTGCACATTATTTTGACTGGCGCATTACGGGTTATTGTACCCATTTATTCTACTGTTATTTTGTACCGTTGGCTTGTCTATTAAACGACTACGATTATTACCCAGTTTTGCTCTCCTGCGCCTGACTTCTCTGCCACCAGTTACGCAACCCCTACACTAACATTGTTGAGATATGCTATTGTTTCACTTTCGCAATTATAACAGGATGAGGAGACAAAACGTGTATTTATCTCAAGTGCAGAAATACACATCTAAAATGACTACCACTGAGACAATATCAGACAGAAAGGAGATTGTTTTGTTTACCCATTCTGCTGTTTATACGGTATATACGGCAGGAACGAGAAGTCTAGTGGTGACAGGCCTGTATCACAAAGACCGTAAAACAGAAATATGATTGTAGGACTTCTATTTCTAGATGTAGTTTGTAGCAGTAGTACCGGAATTTAATCAACCTCAGCACCTATCAAATGACATACCTATTCGATATGAAGTGGAGTTGCCATGCATGTTATTTATTTATTTGACCAACAACTCAAACCATTACCTTTCTAACACTACGGACACTTCTTATCATCACTATAGCTATGGAATGGACAAATTGCATTGCCACAATTGAGACACTTTCAATATAATTTTATTGACCAAATATTGACGTTAATTCTGGCTTAATTACAGGTTCAGCATATGTTCAGTACACCAGGTCAATTTGTGGGCAATATTCATTAGATGGTGCTGTTTTGGGAACTTAGAGCCTGTACAATTGCTTCAATGTGCCGAGGGTTTCTCTAAGGGTTTGTTCTATTATTCCCAATATGCTTCTTATCTACTGCTTCAGTAGGACTGTGAATACTGGGGAATATAAATCAGTTTGATCTGACAATGTATTATCATAGATTAAACTTTCAAATTACATGGAAAAACATTTCCAATATCAAACAGCATGGAGTGGGGAGTGGTGGGGATGGTAAAGGGAGGGGGAGGGGAGTGGAGGGACTGGGGGGATAACCAAGGCTCCCCAATAAAAATCAATCGCTGCTCAATAAAAAGGCAGTAGTCATAGTCAGTGTTGGAGATAAATATTCCCCTGTCAGAAACCCGGGAATAGTCCGATCTCTTTAGGATTAATGCCAGTTTAAAAAATACTTCATAAAGCATGGAGCGGAAGATGGAGACATCAAAGTGAGAGAAGGACATTTTAAACATTGGCATTTTATTCATGAGGTAAATTCATGGTGTACTGCTAAGAATATTTATTTGAAAGTAGATGAGCACTCAGAGAGTGGAGTGGTAGGCTGTTGGGTAGAGACGAGGAGGAGGAGGAGGAGGAGGAGGAGGAGGAGGAGGACTGAAAAGGAAAGGACTGTCTTCTGGTCCGCTCCTGTCATCATGGAGTAATTAGTTATGTTTAGTGAGGTGAGATAGCAGTGAGTCAGAGAGACACTTGGAACACTAGAGAATATATCTCCCTTTCCCTTTATACACTGTCTTTATCAAGAATATCTGTCCCATTTCCTTGAATACTAATAATTAATAATGATGCAATGTGTTTGGCATGTTTCATAAGAAACAACACTTTATCTATAGTATACAGCACATGAATGCAAGATATACCATGTATACCTTTCTCTAAATATATTTCTCATTCACTTTACACAATAAACAACACTTTAGCTACAGTACTGTATATACGCTACATGAATGTGTGAGAGAGAATGCTATATCTCTCTCTACCTTTAGTGACTCTATACGGATATACTGTACCTCTGCACAGAGGGAGGTTAAAGGGAAAACTAAGCCCATGCTGAGACCCAGTATTAGACCCATGACCACCCATAGTGTTGGTGCTGCCCAGTCGGTCCCTCAATCAGCCCTGTGGTACAGAGAGGAGTCAGTAGTGCAGAGAAGCTATACACTAATGGACAGCAACAAGAACAAGAACATTGCTGCTGATTATAGTAGCAGCTCTCTCATAAAGTCCTTTATGGCACTCAAAGAAATACTGTAATTTCTTGCTCTTATTCAAGTCTGTAGTTAACATTCTGTATGATGATAAGCAGTTAGTCATAAGGACAAGTTTCGAAAGCTGTGATATTGAACATGATTATCCACTGTTGTCCATCCTAATAATGCGAGAGGTGAAAAGTGAAAGGATCTAGTGTGTGCTTGTTTGTGTGTGCTTGTATGTGTAGTGTGTGCCTACCTGTGTGCACGTGTACATGTGAATTACTGTGGCTCCCAATACTAATTGTAGGGGGGAAAAAGCTACAACAGTGTTTGAAGACATAGTTACATGCCAGGGAATAGTGTACAATATTTCCCCTCAGCGATCAGTGATGGTAGGCCATGCTAAACCGCTCCATCTCTCCCTGCCTTCCTCTGCCAGTAGACTAATAATAAAGCTGCCAGATTGATTTAAAGAGCTGGTGGCAGCATTGTGAGACACCATCAGATGTACAATAATTAATAAATCTAAAACAATAAAGGATGAATCAATAGTAGTGTGAGTATAAACCGTTTTTCCTTCCTCTTTTCTCTGTGTCAACACTCAGGGGAAAAGGCACAATTTAATTGTGGAAAAATTGCTGGACACACAATATAGAGATTACTCTGAAAGGTCTGGCTGGGTGCAGAAGGAGGAGGGCTTCCAGTAATACAATAGAAGTCCTTTAGTAAAGTTTGTAGCATTTCTGAAATATACTGCATGAGAATAGAGATCTCCATACACTCCCAACATGTAGTGGTTTAGCTACTCTTGATTCACGACAACAAATTAGTTGTTTTTGTATTAAGAGTTGTAAATGAAAAGATCCATTTTGATTTCAATCACAGAAGAAGTAAAAAACAGGAGTAGATCCAAAACAGTTGCACACGAAATCCATCAAGCCATTAACTATTCAATACAATGAACTATGATGTGCTGTACGCTGAACTTCTAGAGAGCCTCTTCTCCTCTATTGAAGTGGTAAGTTTACATTTAGCAAAACTGCTGAATATAATTAGAGAGAAGAAAAAATACTGTATCTGGCTCCAACTGCAAAAAACTCCTTGACGGCTGGCTGTCAGAGTGTGTTCATCACTAATGCATGTATTAATCTCTCTCTGCCTGATTTGGTCTGAAGAAGTGAATGACTCAGTCATCTCATCAGATGCTCTGCAGTCGTTCCTCCTCCTCCCTCTAAACCTCTGCTCTGTACATGTTAATGAGGACCTGCTGTCTGGTTTCATACCACAGACTCCTGGTTTCATACCACAGACAGACTCCTCTAGCCATTACGGATGGCTTAAACATGCAATAAACCGGTTCATTGAAAAGCATCAGGGCAATGGATCTAACTACTGTTCTATACATGTACCTTCTGAACATATCATCTTAATCTCAGATTGCGTCCGAAATGGCATCCTATTCCGTATGGGCTCTGGTTAAACGTACTGTAGTGTACTATATATGGTATAGGCTGGCATGTGGGACGCACACCTCAGTGTAGTCTTATTAGAATGTGTAAATCAGGGCTATAGGCTTATAGGAGAATAGGAAGAGAGATGCCATAAAGAAAGATGTACTGCTGGGTGAGAATAAGCAGAGGCAAGGAGACTCAGAGCTACTAAAAGAACACATCAAAGTGGAGTAAACACATGTTGACACTCATCATTTCCCCTAATGGAGGAAGGAGTGGGGAAAGAGGGACATGAGAGGGAGGGATAGAAAAAGAGAGATTTGTTTACTTAGCGACTGCCTCTACTTTAGAAAAGCAAAGTGCTCTGGAAATGCAACTTCATCAAAGCCTAATTTTTACTGTTTATACATGCCATCTCTAATGTGTCATTGTTAGCAGGAGCTTTATTTGTCCGTTGGAGCTGGAGTTCAAGAGAGATTTGAGATATGTCAAAAATAACTATACATTTAATATATGGATGGTGCCCAGAAAAAGTATATACAACAACTTTGTTTGTTAATGTGAAGAAATTAGAGAAATTTAATGGTATGTGGGTAATCCTTGTTCTTAATTACAGAACCTTTGATTTGGCAGGATTTGGGGGTGGAAACTGGCAACATAACCCTGAGAGATGTGTGGTGAGGCTGCTGTCAGTGTTTAAAACCGTCTAGTGTTGCCAAGTAAGCAGCAGATCGGTCTTCATATAGTACTATCTCATGGTAATAGTGATGTACTATCTCATCTGCTCTGTCCCAAAGGGCATCCTATTCCCATTATAGTGCACTACATTTGAGCAGGGCCCATAATTCTCTGGTGAAATGTAGTGTACTATTTAGGGAATAAGGTGCCATTTGGGAAACACAGAGTATCTATGCATGCCTGCTTGGAGGAACAATCAGCCCTACAGCATTAAAGTGTTGTTCTATTTCCTCCTGCACAAGGATGACAAATAAAGAGTAACAAACAATGTCCCAGTTCTGTATGGACCGTATGAACAATGTTTTATCAACCACAACATGCAAACATGCACACCAGACGCATGCACACCAGACGCATGCACGCACACATGCATAAACTGGGTTTTACCTGCATCAAATCAAATGTTATTCGTCACATACACAGTTTACAGCAGGTATAAAAGGTGCAACTAAATGCTTGTGTGCTAGCTACCTCAACATTGCAGGACAATAATCCCCACACATCAATAATAGAAGAGGCAGTATGCCTAGTAATAGCGTGATATGTACACAATAGGAAATACAGTATAGATAATTAATGTGCTATGTCAAGTACAACTGTATTTACACATATAAAGTGGTTAGTGTCTTGGTCTCGCAGTTGAATAAATAGTATATAATAGAACAGCAGCATTGACTGTGTGTGTGTGTGTGTGTGTGTGTGTGTGTGTGTGTGTGTGTGTGTGTGTGTGTGTGTGTGTGTGTGTGTGTGTGTGTGTGTGTGTGTGTGTGTGTGTGTGTGTGTGTGTGTGTGTGTGTGTGTGTGTGTGTGTGTGTGGGTGTGTGTGTAAAGTTTGGATGTGTGGAGAGTCAGTGCAGATAGTCTCTAAAGTGCAGATAATCTCTAAAGTGCAGATAATCTCTAAAGTGCAGATAATCTCTAAAGTACAGATAGTCTCTAAAGTGCAGATAATCTCTAAAATGCAGATAATCTCTAAAGTGCAGATAGTCTCTAAAGTGCAAATAATTTCTAAGGTGCACATCATCTCTAAGGTGCAGAGATAGTATCTAAAATGCAGATAATCTCTAAAGTGCAGGCCTGTGCAGGGAGGCAGCTAGGGTTAGCTGTTCAGCAGTCTGATGGCCTGGTGGTAGAAGATGTCTCAGAGCCTGTTGGTCCGAGACCCGATCCTCTGATACCGCTTGACAGATGGTCCTTGACAATCTTTTGGGCCTTCCTCAAACACCGCCTGGTGTAGATGTCCAGGAATGCAAAGGAGCTTGCCCCAGTGATGTATTGGGCCGTCCGCACCATCCTCAGTAGAGCCTTGTGGTTGAGGGTGGTGCAGTTGCCGTACCAAGCGGTGCCGTACCAGGTGGTGATGCAGGGTGGATGCACCAGTCTTTTCTCATATATAATTAATCTAAATCATCTTTAAGCATTTATAATGGTCTATTAATGGATGTTCTGCATTCTGTCTTCTGCACTCTGTCCTACCCTTTCTCTTTCCCACCCCTTAGTCAGAGTGAGTCTGTCTGGACCACTCAAGGATTTTCTTTCCCACCAAGAGAAAATCACTGCTTTAAAGGGTGTCTCATACTGTGAAAATTGCCTTTAATTTATAACAATTTTCCATAATCATGGAGAGAGAGCTCTTTTGGCTGGTGTGTTTTGTTAAGTGAACAGAGAAAAATGCTTTATTCAGCCTTTATTATCTTATTTTATTTTATAGATCAGAAAACAAGGCTATAGGGGCCTCCCGAGTGGCGCAGCGGTCTAAGGCTAGATACATTACTACAGACCCTGGTTCATTCCCTGGCTGTGCCACAACCGACCGTGGCTGGGAGTCCCATCCCATGGCTCATCGCACTCTAGTGACTCCTTGTGGCGGGCCCGGGTCCCTGCAGGCTGACCCCGGTTGCCAGTTGAACAGTGTTTCCTCCGACACATTGGTGCGGCTGGCGTCCGGGTTAAGCTGGCGGGTGTTATTAAAGAGCGTGGTTAGGGGGGTCATGTTTCAGGGGACGCATGACTCAACCTTCGCCTATCCCGAGCCAGTTGGGGAGTTGTAGTGATGAGACAAGATCAAAAATTGGGGAGAGATATAAATATATATATATAGAAAACGAGGCTATAGCAAATTATCTACCAAAGCCGTACTGTATCTTAATAATGCTCAATAAAGTCAAGCCATGAAGGTTGTCTATCTGTAGTTCATTCATATACAGTCAGCCACACATACATTCACTCCTCTCTGTTCCTCCTGAGACTGACATGTGATAGCCAAATTGGCACACACTCACACAAAGACCATGGAATAGGTGTGTTATTAATTTTCTAGATCTGTTTTAAAGGTTGCTAACATGGTGTATATAACAACTGAACTGGAGTACTGTAGTTGTTTCTGTCTTGATGCATGGTGCGTACAGGGTGAACACTGCAGAATGTAATAGTAACATTAAATAATCATGCTTACAGAGTTACAGCCTCATGTTCAGGCATTTTTGTACTGAGTGCTGGTGTGCACCATTTCAAGTTCAACAACATATGCTCTCACCAGCATTAAAGTGTTCCCAAACCTTCCTCTACATCTGGTAAACTTAGTGCACTCTTTATATATATATATATGTATATATATAGATAGAGAGAGAGAGACGGAGAGAGGGTAGGAGAGAGAGAGGGAAAGAGGGAGAGAGAGATTCGGGGAAGAATTCAGATTCCTCCTTCGTTCATGTATTTTCCTCTCTCTCTCTCTCTCTCTCTCTCTCTCTCTCTCTCTCTCTCTCTCTCTCTCTCTCTCACACACTCTCACTCTCTCTCACTCATTTATTTGAGAGTTCAGCACTCAGATGACTTCAGAGAGTGATGCAGACAGAGAACACTGGGGAGCCAGCAGCCATGATGATCTGGGAAGTTCTCTCCGACTCTTAGTTTTGATATGTAGTTGAAGATTGCTGATGAATCATGACATGCTCTAAGGACCCGGGGATGAACGGAACAGATCCAGAGGCCATTTTCTCTGCTGCTACAGAGTCTCCGTAATTTCAATTATTCTCTTAAAGTAAAGAGTAATTAAGATTCTGATACAGGCACATGCAGCTCTGCTCGGTGTGATCCTTGGCTTTCTGATATTTTTGGGGGGACAAAAGCATGGTCAGTTAACATTTTTTAAGGTCAATAGCAGTTTCTAACTTCGACATTCCCAATAAACATTTCATCTGTGGAATTTCTATTCCTTTACGAGCATACGGGTATGTATCACAGTCATGGACATAGAAAGAACATTTAAATAAGAGTGAAAATATCACTTTGGGGTTTTCATGTTCTCTGCAGAGAAAATGTGCTTGATAAACATGTTGTCATCTGCCAAGCAGCTGAGAGGCAAGAACTGGGAGCATGCCAAACAGGGAAATTACCATTCCTAATCCCTCCATCTCAGGTGCCATGATCCCTTTCCTCATGGTCTGTCCCCTACCTATCATACACCAACACTCACACGCCAATGTAGACTATTCGCACCAGCCACAAACAACTCCTGAGTCATGACTGAAAAACAAAAGACAGTCACTTTCTCATGATAGCTATACACAAATACCCCACTCAGATACAATAGTTACTAGTTTTCTTTTAATGTACGGTAGGAGGATTTGCTGTTTAGAATTTGAATGGCTGTAGCCTACACTGGATTGGTTTTGAAGTTAGTCTGTGGAGGAGATTTGTCATTTGTTTTATGATATTAGCACCAACTATGTGATTATGAATGCTACACAACCTTGCATTCGCTGGTAATCACTGGAGGAGAGAAACTATCTTGCACCCAGCCTTTTGTTTATTTCATGCTTGGCTTGGTTTATAATTCTAGAGGTGCAAACAAACAGACAATTGCTACACATACTGATGAGAATCCATATTGCACACAGAGACAATGAAAATAACTTTAAACGAAAAAAAAAAAAACGTTTAAAAAAAACTGCCATCGTCACTTATTACGTTATGCAGACTATTTTCCCTACGTCGTTCAATTTAATTGTAGGATAAGAGCATACATCCTTTCTGTATTTTGTTTTATTATGAAAAACTACAGAGCTGTGAATTGTGTTTGAATAAACAAAATACCAACTGAAATTATGACTTTGAAAGGTTCAGTTAACTTTAATCCTTCAATATAAAAGTAGCTTTGGGACTATAGCTTCATCTGTGAGGTAGAGTCGATGGTTTGTGAATAACTGATGTCTTTACACTGTAATTGGAGAGGTAGAAAAAAAATATGAATTAGATTGGTTGTCAACTCGGATAAAGATATTATTCTATCTAAGTCTACAGAGATGTTTACTTACTCAAGTTTAGCACATGATTCGACCACCATCTCTTGGCTTGACAGGCACTAGTAATATGTTACATTAGCATGGAGACCAAAGGGCACTGTACTGAAAAGCACAGAGAGCCAGCTGAAACTTAAAAGGAGGATTATAAATGAGTATTTACTAAGGGATTAACATCTCTATCCGATTCCTCTGTCAATCAAGAGCGGGTGTGTTTACGTCCATATCCTTTACACCAGACAGAAATAACGCTCAGACAATTTAATAAAAAATAAATCTTAGTCTCTTTATCATTATCTACTGTAGTGTATGCTGAGTTACTAATGTATGTCAGTTATACACATAGTTTTGAGCTAGAGTTTGTCCTAATATACCATAATATTGGATAATGGATTTATTATATAAAACAGTATATGCTATATATATATATATATAGCATCAGTGAAAAGTTTGGACACACCTACTCATTCAAGGGTTTTTCCTTATTTTTACTATTTTCTACATTGTAGAATAACAGTGAAGACATCAACACTATGAAATAACACATTCTAGATTCTTCAAAATAGCCACCCTTTGCCTTGATGACAGCTTTGCACACTCTTGGCATTCTCTCAACTAGCTTCATTTTATTTTACTAGGCAAGAACAAATTCTTATTTTCAATGACGGTCTAGGAACAGTGGGTTAACTGCCTGTTCAGGGGCAGAACGACGGTTACTAGTCCAATGCTCTAACCACTAGGCTACCCTGCCGCACCATGAGGTAGTCACCTGGAATGCATTTCAATTAACAGGTGTGCCTTTTTTCTTTTGTGGAATTTCTTTCCTTCTTAATGCGCGTTCGAGCCAATCAGTTGTGTTGTGACAAGGTAGGGAAGGTATACAGAAGACAGCCCTATTTGGTAAAAGACCAAGTCCATATTATGGCAAAAAAACAGCTCAAATAAGCAAAGAGAAATGACAGTCCATCATTACATTAAGACATGAAGGTCAGTCAATCCGGAAAAGTTTTATAACTTTGAAAGTTTCTTCAAGTGCATTCGCAAAAAACCATCAAGCACTATGATCAAACTGTCTCTCATGAGGACCACCACAGGAAAGGAAGACCCAGAGGATATGTTCATTAGAGTTACCAGCCTCAGAAATTGTAGCCCAAATAAATGCTTCACTGAGTTCAAATAACAGACACATCTCAACATCAAATCAAATCAAATCAAATCAAATTTATTTATAAAGCCCCCCTTACATCAGCTGATGTCACAGAGTGCTGTACAGAAACCCAGCCTAAAACCCCAAACAGCAAGCAATGCAGGTGTAAAAGCACGGTGGCTAGGAAAAACTCCCTAGAAGGCCAAAACCTAGGAAGAAACCTAGAGAGGAACCAGGCTGTGAGGGGTGGCCAGTCCTCTTCTGGCTGTGCCGGGTGCAGATTATAACAGAACATGGACAAGATTTTAAAATGTTCATAAAACAGGCAGAACAGTTGTAACTGGAGAAGCAGCACGGCCAGGTGGACTCGGGACATCCGGGTAGGCCTTGAGGAATCAACTTTCAACTTTCTCAGAGGAGACTGCATGAATCAGGCCTTCATGGTCAAATTGCTGCAAAGAAACCACTACTAAAGGACACCAATAAGAAGAAGAGACTTTCTTGGACCAAGAAACACGAGAAATGGATGTTGTGGAAATCTGTCCTTTGGTCTGATGAGTCCAAATTTGAGATTTTTGGTTCCAACCGCCGTGTCTTTGTGAGACGCAGAGAAGGTGAACGGATGATCTCTGCATGATGATCTCTGCATCTCTGCATGTGTGGTTCCCACCGTGAAGCATGGAGGAGGAGGTGTGATGGTGTGGGGGTGATTTACTGGTGACACTGTCTGTGATATATTTAGAATTCAAGGCACACTTATCCAGCATGGCTACCACAGCATTCTGCAGCGATATTCCATCCCTTCTGGTTTGCGCTTAGTGGGACTATCATTTGTTTTTCAACAGAACAATAACCCAACACACCTCCAGGTTGTGTAAGGTCTGTAAAAATCTGAAACTTTCAGTCCAAAAATTAAGCAGAAAAATGTATCCATGCTTTTGTCACTTCTAGGTTAGACTACTGCAATGCTTTACTTTCCGGCTACCCGGATAAAGCACTAAATAAACTTCAGTTAGTGCTAAACACGGCTGCTAGAATCTTGACTAGAACCAGTGCTAGCCTCTCTACACTGGCTTCCTGTTAAGGCAAGGGCTGATTTCAAGGTTTTACTGCTAACCTACAAAGCATTACATGGGCTTGCTCTTACCTATCTTTCCGATTTGGTTCTGCCGTACATACCTACACGTACGCTACGGTCACAAGACGCAGGCCTCCTTAATGTCCCTAGAATTTCTAAGCAAACAGCTGGAGGCAGGGCTTTCTCCTATAGAGCTCCATTTTTATGGAATGGTCTGCCTATCCATGTGAGAGACGCAGACTCGGTCTCAACCTTTAAGTCTTTATTGAAGACTCATCTCTTCAGTAGGTCCTATGATTTAGTGTAGTCTGGCCCAGGAGTGTGAAGGTGAACGGAAAGGTACTGGAGCAACGAACCACCCTTCCTGTCTCTGCCTGGCCGGTTCCCCTCTCCACTGGGATTCTCTGCCTCTAACCCTATTACAGGGCTGAGTCACTGGCTTACTGGTGCTCTTCCATGCCGTCGCTGGGGGTGCGTCGCTTGAGTGGGTTGAGTCACTGACGTGATCTTCCTGTCCGGGTTGCCCCCTCCACTTGGGTTGTGTCGTGGCGGAGAACTTTGTGGGCTATACTCGGCCTTGTCTCAGGATGGTAAGTTGGTGGTTGGAGATATCCCTCTAGTGGTGTGGGGGCTGTGCTTCGGCAGAGTGGGTGGGGTTATATCCTGCCTGTTTGGCCCTGTCCAGGGGTATCGTCGGACAGGGCCACAGTGTCTCCCGACCCCTCCTGTCTCAGCCTCCAGTATTTACGTATGCTGCAGTAGTTTATGTGTCGGGGGGCTAGGGTCCGTCTGTTATATCTGGAGTATTTATCCTCTCTTATCCGGTGTCCTGTGTGAATTTAAGTATGCTCTCTCTAATTATCTCTCTTTTTCTTTCTTTCTTTCTCTCTCTCTCGGAGGACATGAGCATTAGGACCATTCCTCAAGGCCTACCTGGCCTGATGACTTCTTGATGTCCCCAGTCCACCTGGCCGTGCTGCTTCTCCAGTTTCAACTGTTCTGCATGTTTTATGAATATTTAAAAATCTTGTCCATGTTCTGTTATAATCTGCACCCGGCACAGCCAGAAGAGGACTGGCCACCCCTCACAGCCTGGTTCCTCTCTAGGTTTCTTCCTAGGTTCTGGCCTTTCTAGGGAGTTTTTCCTAACCACTGTGCTTTTACACCTGCATTGCTTGCTGTTTGGGGTTTTAGGCTGGGTTTCTGTACAGCACTCTGTGACATCAGCTGATGTAAGGTTGGCTTCATAAATACATTTGATTTAATTTGATTTTGATTTGATTTGACCAAGAAGACGAGTGATGGAGTGCTGCATCAGATGACCTGGCCTCCACAATCACCCGACCTCAACCCAATTGTGATGGTTTAGCATGAGTTGGACCGCAGAGTCCAGAAGCAGCCAACAAGTGCTCAGCATATGTGGGAACTCCTTCAAGACTGTTGGAAAAGCATTCCAGGTGAAGCTGGTTGAGAGAATGCCAAGAGTGTGAAAAGCTGTCATCAAAGCAAAGGGTGGCTACTTTGAAGAATCTCAAATATAAAATATATTTTGATTTGTTTTTTGGTTTCTACATAATTCCGTATGTGTTATTTCATAGTTTTGATGTCTTCACTATTATTTACAATGTAGAAAATAGTACAAATAAAGAAAAACCTTTGAATGAGTAGGTGTGTCCAAACAGTATATGCTCATGTGAGTGGTGTTATTAACTATGACTATGACACGTTTATGGGGATTGGGATCAGTCTTATCGCCCTGTTGGTTTCTGTGAGGGTTGAGGAACTGAAAGGAATGAAAAATCTTTGAAATGGGAAACGGACCAGTAAATGGTATTTGATGATGATTGATGGTCTTACACTATTTAAGTAGCCTTGATTGGCTGGTGGAGAATATGGATCTGGAATGTAAACAAGCACATATAAGAGATTACTAATTTCTTCACATCACATCATGGTGCCATCTCTCTGAATAGGTCAATGATTGACTCAGATTTATGCTTCTGCAGAATGAAAAGACGCCAATCAACGGCAGCCATTTTGTCAGCAAGGCTGCCCAGCTGTGAGGGAATGAAGGAGAACCAGAACCAGCCTGCATGATAGAGGAAATAGTTTCGTTAAAAACTAAAGAGAATATAGGTGGGAGAAACAGGGTTTTACTGTGCAATAACCATTATCTTTGTAATTTCTTAGTAAATACCTTGTCATATCTGAATTATACAATTAATTATTAACTATTACTTTACCAACAACAGCCACACTATGACCTAGATAATGATGTCCATCGTCTGATTGGCTTACTCCAATAGTCTGATCCTCATCATGTTGTTTGACTCTGTTACTGGCTGTGTTCCTCCTGTATTCTGATCCTATAGCACCATGTTGTCTGACTGTGTTCCTCCTGTCTTTTTATCCTCATCCAGGCTTCCTTTCCACTGTTACCAGTTCATTATTACAACACTATGATAGAGAAAACTGGTGGGGCAAACAAGTTGCACCTGAACCAACTGTGTAGGCTACATTTTGTTTGTGTGTTTTGCTTTAAGGGTGTGATGATATGATACTGTGCTTGCATTTGAATGTCTCCAGAAAGCACCAGTCTCTCTCTCTCTCTCTCTCTCTCTCTCTCTCTTTCTTTCTTTCTTTGTTTCTTTGATTATTTCTCTCTTTCTCTCTCATTTATTTGAGAGTCTAAAACTCAGATTTTTCACATCAGTGTCCTGTTCTCTCTTTCTCGATGTTGGTTTAGCGATCCCTCCCCGCACTTGTTCCTGCTTGTCCTCTGCTGGTTCTTTGCTGTCCCGCTCTGTCTTCACTCTTCTCTCAGTCTGTCTCTTCTCTTCTTTACCAGGCAGGTGTTGTTTATGCCAAGCAGACCTCCACACCTCCTCTCAACCTAGACGTCCATCACTCATTCTGTCTCACAGGATTTCAATTGACCCCATTATTCATTGAGGTTACACTTTGCTTGAGTATAAAGAAATCTATTTCCTAGAAAGAAACAGTGTGCTTTTCCTTCTGTGCTTTTTAACCTTTGCCCTTGTAGACTAGAACCTTTGCCATTATGTTTTGGCTTTAGAGAATTGGCCACCCTCAGGTCAAGTTAGATGGTGCTAGCAGGGGAAACACATTTCTGTGACCTTGATGCTATTACCTTAGTTGTCTGGCTATCAATTTTGGGTAGCTGGCCTTAGAATAATGTTGTGAAGATGTTCAGTGATGTTTCAGTGATTGAAGAGCTTTTCAATCAAAATGAACAAACAGTCATGGAGTACACAAAGTTCCTCCATATCGATTGCTATATAGAAAATTATGTTTTCTGTTGTTCTCTGTACTGTATCTGTAATAATGCGAACAAATGCAAATGATGTTCAACTGAAGGACAGTAAAGGTTAGGGGAGAACAGCTAAACCAATTCATAGGAGTCTCTAACACCGCAACGCAACATAACACAATATCACTTATTTTCTTTTTTTTCCAGTTTTGGAGGATGTTATGCTCTTTCTGTGTCCATTCCTCTGCGTTTGTTTCCGTCCCTGTTATCTGGTGTGGTCAGGGCCTGGTGCTGCTGTCTGATCCTCTGGGGAGAGCTGTCTGGCAGTGACCTGCTCTGTGGAGACAGGAGGGTCACAGTGACTGAAAGGGTCTGTTTCTAGTAGGTACTGTGTAAGATTACAGTATTGAGAAGGTCTGTCTCTAGTCGGTCCTGTGGGTGATGACTGTATTGAGAAGGTCTGTCTCTAGTCGGTCCTGTGGGTGATAACTGTACTGAGAGAGTCTGTCTCTAGTGGGTCCGGTGGGTGATGACAGTACTGAGAGGGTCTGTCTCTAGTGGGTACTGTGGGTGATGACAGTACTGAGAAATTTGTCTCTAGTTGGTACAGTGGGTGATGACAGTACTAGTTTCAAGTTTTAATGTCACATGCACAGTACAGTGAAATACCTTTCTTGCAAGCTCTAACCCCAACAAAACAAATCAATAACAATGCAATACTAAAAATAGGTAAAACAAAAACACACACGATATAAAAATAAGAAGAACACAATAAAGTTCCAGTACCATATTTACAATGTGCAGGGATATTGGATCGATAGAGGTACAGTTGAAGTCGGAAGTTTACATGCGCCTCAGCCAAATACATTTAAACTCAGTTTTTCACAATTCCTGACACCCCTGTGGGGACCCCGTGTTGAGGGTCAGCATGGCGGAGGAAGTCCAGGTTTCAGTTGCAGAGGGAGGAGTTCAGTCCCAGGGTCCTAAGCTTGGAGGGGACAACAGTGATGAACGCTGAGCTGTAGTCAATGAACAGCATTCTCTGCATTGTTATTCCTCTTATCAAGGTGGGTGAGGGCAGTGTAGAGTGCAATTGAGATTGTGTCATCTATGGATTGGTTGGGGCGGTATGTAAATTGGAGCGGGCCTAGGGTGTCTGGGATGATGGAGTTTATGTGTGCCATACCCAGCCTCTCAAAGAACTTCATGAGGCTCACTAGTGGGTCCTGTTGGTGATGATAGTACTAAAGGGGCTGTCTCAAGTGGGTCCTGTGGGTGATGACAGTACTAAAGAGGCTGTCTCTAGTGGGTCCTTTGTGATGATAGTACTGAGAGGGTCTGTCTCTCGTGGGTCCTGTGGGAGACGGTAGTACTAGAGGGTCTGTCTCTAGTGGGTCCTGTGGGTGATGATAGTACTAGAGGGGCTGTCTCTAGTGGGTCCTGTGGGTGATGATAGTACTAGAGAGGCTGTCTCTAGTGGGTCCTGTGGGTGATGATAGTACTAGAGGGGCTGTCTCTAGTGGGTCCTGTGGGTGATGATAGTACTAGAGGGGCTGTCTCTAGTGGGTCCTGTGGGTGATGATAGTACTAGAGTGGCTGTCTAGAAGGTTGTGTGGGTGATGATAGTACTAGAGGGGCTGTCTCTAGTGGGTCCTGTGGGTGATGATAGTACTAGAGGGGCTGTCTAGTGGGTCGTGTGGGTGATGATAGTACTAGAGGGGATGTCTAGTGGGTCCTGTGGGTGATGATAGCACTAGAGGGGCTGTCTCTAGTGGGTCCTGTGGGTGATGATAGTACTAGAGGGGCTGTCTCTAGTGGGTCCTGTGGGTGATGATAGTACTAGAGGGGCTGTCTCTAGTGGGTCCTGTGGGTGATGATAGTACTAGTGGGTCTGGGCAGACTAGCTCTTCAGCTGATTCATTTAGTCTTAGCTCAGGTATAAGAGAGGAGTGGTAACTGCTTATGAGAAAAACAATTTGCATTATTCTGGTCTTGAGTCTTTTTTTTTTTTAAACATAATTGTTTTTGGGTTGTCGACTTTTAGAATTAGGTGAACATTATGATGACAACTGTGTATACTGTATTCATTGTAGATGATCATTTAGTACTCTTTGGAGTATAGTTCCAGTAAGAGGGCACTCATTCACAAAGTCATCTGGGGAAATGTTGATTGCTTTTCTCCCTTTAGCTGTCTGAGGCAAGTCTGTTGGCAGTAATGGCCTCTCTCTCTCTCTCTCTCTCTCTCTGATGTACAGTAGACCTTCCTGAATACTCCAGTAAAAGTGGAGTTGACATGCTGCTGAGCTAAGCCTCTTTAGATATGCAGTCAACAAAGTACCACATAATTGGCTAAGCTTTAACTGGACACATCATGAGGACCGTAGGCTATGAATGTTAATATAATGTTAATTCACAGTCAAATGCGAATTATTGGGCCAAACGTTGTCAACATCCAGTTTCAGAAAAATCATTTTTGCACTGAATCAGAATTACAATTGAATATGCAATAATTGGTTCTTTTCAGAACTCGGTGTGGGGGGGTGGGGGGTTGTGAGAGAGAGGATAGACACATTATTTCACCTCATCTTACAAACACTTGCAATGAAATTGACCTTGCTGCTCATTCACTGAACAGCCAGCACTCACATGGTCACAGCATCCAGCCAGGGATACTCATACAGATAAACTTTTCAAACCCTGGCCTTCACTTTGACATCAGATTACTTTTTAATTCCGATTTGTATGCAAATATAAATGTTTAATAGTAAGGCATTTGGGTTGCATGATGTTAATGGTGGATGGCAGTGCATTGCCTCATTAATTAGTATTCTGTTCGTCTAGTCTAGGCTCTGTCCTTCTCCCGTCTGCCTGAAAGATGACAGGTCAAACTGCCAAACCCTACTCTATGGGCAGAACCGTCTCTGATAACGATGGGACAATAACATCTCCACGCTGGCCATTAATTCAACTTATTAACATCATGTTGATCGTTTTTATAAACACCTGTCTTTATAGGGCTAGTGGCAACTTGAAAAAAAAACTAAAAGTATCTATGTACAATAACACTTGCCTAACACCAAGCCATCACACAGACAGCTCCAGTCAGTCAGTCCATTGCCATATGGACTAGTTTTTCCCACCAATAAAATGGATGAGGAAGACATTCATTAAAGGTCCTTACCCAAAGCCTTTCTTTGTGTTACCATCCATCTATGGTAGGAAATTAAATGGGTATTTTGATAGAGTATAATGTACCTCAGTCAAACCTTCAAGAGTGGAACAATTATCATGGCTATCCAATGGGAGCTCATTTCCTCTGGCTTTCTCTCCCCTTACATTGGCCTTGTCTCTTAAGCTCTCTGTCCCTTTTTACATGACTTTGCCATCTAACTCCTTCCTCAACCCTTTATAAATTGAGATGAGCTAATAATGAATAATGAACCAATTGAATTGGGATGACACATTTGCTTTATTTTTTAAATAACCTGATGGATATTTCAGACATGTATTAAGCCAGGAACCATTTTGAACTGGGTTCATCATGTGACCAATATAGCCTAGTTAATGCAACAAATGTGTAATTTCATATCATCCAATACAATGACAGGAGTGTAGATCAATCACTGCCATGGAAGTTTGTTCATCCTGAGTTTCACAGGACAAATTAGTTCCTCCTAAATTAATTTTACACTGCCTTTGCTTGAACAACTTGGCTCTTACACTCCATACTCAAAATATATCCTGTGTGTCTCACCCAAATTATGTGCTGTGTGTTTCAAATACTAAAGCTACAGTGTTTGCAAACTCCCAGCATGTACTTTAAATATCTCAGGAGAATCTCCAGAAGCTGCTGAATTAAAGCAATTTGATTTTAGAGTCCTTGAGTCCCACCCGAGGGAAATATTCAGTCATTCACCTCAAACTCAGACATACGCACGCACGCACACACACGCACACGCACACACGAATACGTGCACACACACACATTCCCCAAGCCTGTCTACACCTGCCATTAGTCTAACCTATGATGTGATCTCTGTTCAGGGCTGCTAAACTTCTCAGTTGGGGAGACATCCTGTTAGTTAAATGTAATTTAATGTCTATGTTATATAGTGTATTGTATACAGTAGTGTATGTTTAATGGATGCATTGGAAATCTTACTCAATTGACTTTTGCAAGGTCAAGGGCCCATAGGTGCTCTGGTCAAAAGTAGTGCACTATGTAGGGGATAGGGTGCCATTTGGGACAAATCCTCAGTATTTTACTCCACATTTGAAACAATGTCTGTCTGTCTGGTATTGTAGTACAGCTGTTTTTCACAGGAACACATCATGCTCAGCCTATCAATCCCCTAGAAACAAACACAAAACATATCTATCCTCAACATGCATTCACACACCATTGCTATTCCACACACAGACCCCTCTGAGAACAAACGCTCCAGTGTATCTCTCATGAGAGGAGAGAGTAGTAATATGAAAAAGTAAACTGGTTTCTCAGAGGAAGCATTCTAGAACGTCTGTTGGGACTAGAAGATGTCTGCTATGATTCCGGTTATTATGATAACAGGTTCTCTTGAGCTCAGGTCAGAAAACAAGAGGGGATGGTTTTCTCCCAGGCTGGCAGCAGAAAGCAGAATGGCCATTCGGGAAAATGCTAGATGGGCTGGTCCATTTTCAGTTCAGTGGGACGGTCTAAGTTCAGGTTTTTGCACAGAATTATCATTCATTGGCTAATAATGGTGGCCTCTCAAGTAATAAAATGGGCCAGTGTGGTGGTCACTAGGGAAAAATGTCCAGTGTGTTAGAAATGCCATGGCTGAGATCTAATCCCAGCTCGTCCCTGGCTGGCAGAGAACATCATCCTGTATACTCTCTCTGCATAGTGAATAGGCCAGCCATCTTGTGTTCAGTGCTGACTGGCACTCGGGACACTCCTCTGAGAGGAGAGCAGGCATCCAAACAGCTGTAATCCTTTATGCATTACCCCCTGCTCTACTAAACTGACACCGTGGAAAGAGGAAAGCCAATGGTGAGGATTGAACAGCTATGATGTTTTCTGTATTGTAAACTGCTAAAGAGCACCTTTGTGGCACATGGTGTAAAGCAGTGGTGTAAAGTGCTTGAGTAAAAACTCTTTAAAGTACTACTTAATTTGTTTTTGGGTGTATCTGTACTTCATTTTACTTTACTTTTACTTTGACTTCACGACATTCCGAAATAAAATAATCCATAACTTTTCCCTGACACCCAAACATACTCGTTACATTTTTAATGTTTAGCAGGAGAGGAAAATGGTCCAATTCATACACTTATAAAGAGAACATCCCTGGTCAACCCTACTGCCTCTGATCTGGCGGACTCACTAAACACACATGCTTCATTTGTAAATGATGTCTGAGTGTTGGAGTGTGCCCCTGGCTATCCATAAAGAAAATGGTGCCATATAGTTTGCTTAATATAAGAAATGTTAAATTATTCATACTTTTACATTTACTTTTGATACTTAAGCATATTTTTTGCAAATACATTTACGTTATATTTAAAATCAAATACCTTTAGACTCAAATAGTGTTTTCCTGTGTGAATTTCACTTTTACTTCAGTCATTTTCTATTACGGTATCTTTACTTTTACTCAAGTATGACAATTGGGTACTTTTCCTACTACTGTGTATTTGTATGTGTAAATAAAACCAATCTATTTATGTATGTAAGTTGTCATTTACTGTAACTGTAAGGTCTGCTATCTTGTTGCTTGATATTTTATCTAGTATCTTTGTTGTGCAGAACACCGACTGACCGTGTCCATGTTTAGTCAATACCTGAAAGTAAAGACTCCAGAGACCTTGGCTCAGTGAAGCAGCAGCACCATTAATCACAATCAGCAGCTCTCCTCTCCCTATACTAAACACTAAGCACACACTTCACCTGGAAATCACAGGCTTTTGACACCAGGCCTAAATGGGCTGAACACAGATCCACTTCTGGAGAGAAAATTGGCTGGCTAGCTGATGCAGCTAGCTCATCACACAATCCAAAGAAAGCAATATTTCTCTAAACTAGCTCTGCTCTCAACCATTAGAGCTGCTTGCTCCTCTCATTGAAGGCCCTAATAGCCTCCTGCTTGGGATAGGTGCTTCGCAAATTGCTTCCCCTAAATGATTAACGAGTTCAGCTTGGTCTTATATAGGAGCTAGGTGTAAGCCTGCGGCTAAAGGCTGTGTTCTAAATGGCACCCTATTCCATTTGTAGTGTAGTACTCTTGACCAGAATCCTATGGGACAGGGCCTATAACATTTGGTACAGGGCCTATAACAGGACACTGGCATGTCTGACTGACTGAAGTCTGAATACACATACGCACAATCTCTTGGTTATCAATAAACGCTTGCATCTAAATGCTCCAACTCTGAATCATATGTCAGTTATTGAAACTGAAACGTCATGCCATTTATCTTCACTCTACTGCCTTGAAACAATGTAAAGCATTGCAAAAAACAATGTCTAGCTTGATATCCCTGTCTTCCACTGACTCCTGGTCGCTCCTGTGTAGGTCATGTTGTGGTGTTCTGTCCAGTAACCCTCTGTTACCCCCTAAAATTTCAGACATCTGCTCTCTCTGCTTTTCTAACAAGGTACCACAGCCTCTCACCATCAACTTCCACACACCCGACTAAAGCCTCTCACATCCCTGTGTGTGTGTGTGTGTGTGTGTATGTGCGTGTGTTGCGTGTGTGCGTGTGTAACGGACGTCATACTGCTTGCTTAGCTCACACCAAGGCTCAAACCCAGGACCTCTTCTTTGCTAGCACACGTGACCGCCCTCCCGAAGCATCTTACCAGTCGCGCCACATGAAAATCGAACTATTCTGTTGCGCAAGTGGAGACACTTCAGGCTGAGGAGTACGTTTCACACATCCACATGTGGATCACATACACATACTAAACATGTATATGCACTCACCGTACTGTCGCTCTGGATACAAGCATCTGCTAGTGGCAAGTTCCGTGGCACTATTATTGTATTAGTAGACTGAAAATCCCCTGTATTTCCCTCAGTCAACAAAACATTAGGAACACCTGCTCTTTCCATGACATACAGTGCATTCGGAAGGTATTCAGACCCTTTGACTTTTTCCACATTTTGTTACATTATTCTAAAATTACATAAATAAAATCTCATCAATCTGCACACAATACCCCATAATGACAAATGGAAAACAGGTTTTTAGAAATGTTTGCATATTTATTAACAATTAAAAACAGAAATACCTTATTTACATAAGTATTCAGACCCATTGCTATGAGACTCGAAAATGAGCTCAGGTGCGTCCTCTTTTCATCGATCATCCATTGAGATGTTTCTACAACTTGATTGGAGTCCACCTGGGGTAAATTAAATTGATTGGACATAATTTGGAAAGGCACACACCTGTCTATATAAGGTTCCACAGTTGACAGTGCATGCCAGAGAAATATCAAGGAATTGTCCGTCGAGCTCCAAGACAGGATTGTGTCGAGGCACAGATGTGGGGAAGGGTACCCCAAAAAAATTCTGTAGCAATGAAGATCCCCAAGAACACAGTGGCCTCCATAATTTTTATCAATACTCTACCTATAGCTAGGCCAAAATCAGCAATCAGGGGAGAAGGACCTTAGTCAGGGAGGTGACCAAGAACGCAATGGTCACTCAGACAGAGCTCCGGAGTTCCTCTGTGGAGACAGGAGAACCTTCCAGAAGGACAACCTTCTCCGCAGCACTCCACCAATCAGGCCGTTATGGTAGAGTGCCCAGACGGATGCCACTCCTCAGTAAAAGGCACATGACAGCCTGCTTGGAGTTTGCCAAAAGGCACCTAAAGACTCTCCGACCATGAAAAACAAGATGCTCTGGCCTGAATGCCAAGCGTCACATCTGGAGTTAACCTAGCACCATCTCTACGGTGAAGCATGGTGGTGGTAGCATCATGCTGTGGGGATGTTTTTCAGCGGCAGGGACTGGGAGACTGGTCAGAATCAAGGGAAAGATGAACGGAGCAAAGTACAGAGAGATCCTTGATGAAACCTGCTCCAGAGCGCTCAGAACCTAAGACTGGAGTGAAGGTTCACCTTCCAACAGGGCAACGACCCTAATCACACAGCCAAGACAATGCAGGAGTGGCTTCGGGACAAGTCTCTGAATGTCCTTGAGTGGCCCAGCCAGAGCCCGGACTTGAACCCGATCGAACATTTCTGGAAAGACCTGAAAATAGCTGTGCAATGACGCTCCCCATCCAACCTGACAGAGCTTGCAAGGATCTGCAGAGAAGAATGGAAGAAACTCCCCAAAAAGCTTGTAGTGTCATACCCAAGACTCAAGGCTGTTATTGCTGACAAAGGTGCTTCAACAGAGTACTGAGTAAAGGCTCTGAATACTTACTGTATGTAAATGTGATATTTCAAAAAAATACTGTTTTTGCTTTGTCATTACGGGGTATTGTGTGTAGATTGTGTGTAGAGGGGAAACCATTTTTTAAATTAATTTTAGAATAAGGCTGTAAAAAGTCAAAGGGGCTGAATAATTTCTGAATGCAGTGTAGATTGACCAGGTGAATTCAGATGAAAGCTATGATCTCTTATTGATGTCATTTGTTAAATCCACTTCACTCAGTGTAAATGAATGGGAGGAGACAGGTTAAAGAGGGATTTTTAAGCCTTGAGACAACTGAGACATTGATTGTGTGTGTGTGCCATTCAGAGGGTGAATGGGCAAGACAAAATATTTTAATGTCTTTTGAACTGCAACACTGCTGGGTTTTTCACAAGAATGGTCCACCACACAAAGGACATCCAGTAGGAAGATGTTCCTAATGTGTTGTGCACTCAGTGTATATGAATGTGTTGCTAAATTAAGATGTGTTTTTGGATAGTGGGTACAAATGCAACGCTTGGTGGTCCTCTCGTGTCTGTGTGTGTGTGTTAGTGGGTAGTGATGAGTATTTACCTTGTCCTTGGGCTGCCAATCAGAAGGTAATGAGTGGTTGCTATGTCAGCTCTTACTGTATCTGTCTGCTCTCGCCCTGGCAAGCTGAGAGACCAACCTAAGTACCTTTGAATGGAAGAGAAGTTTCTCTTAGACACGGTTCGGTTGCCTCATTCAACAAACACAGAGATGAAACACCTTTCTTTCAACCCTCTCAGGCAGATTGTTTGTAAGGCTTCTGAATGTAGGCTACCTCCATATTCCCATAACAAGATCCTCTGTGGAAAATGATTTAAAACTGGGTTGCTATGGCACTTCAATTAAAAATTATGTATAATGAAGTTGTAGGTGCATAGGGACAGGTAATGGATTATCAAACTCTTTTGTAATCTAACCTGAGTTGGCATTTCACTCAGAGGCCTTTGAGATTCACCTTGCCTGCCTGCCAGTCATCTACCTCACTGTTTGTTCTCCCAATATCTGCAAGGGCTGGAGGGCTGGGGGTTCTGAGCCTTTCAGAGCAGGGTCTGGTCTGGGTGTCTGAGTACATCAAAGGGCTGTCTAGTCTAGTTTGGGACAGTCTGCTGATCAACACTACAGAGACAGACAGACTGGAGAAACACAAAATGGGAGCCAGACACTGTGCCAATGGAGCCACAGTGATCTAGCTTGTCAGTGTTGAGAGGAGAAGAGGCTTTGGTAAACAAACAAGCAGGGAGACAGAGGGGCGGGTGAACTCAGGAAAAGGCCCTCTTATTTCTCTCTTTTGATAAAATTCCAGAGGGTAAGCTTATTAAGAAGTAATGCTGCCCCCTCTTATGCAATTCTAATGTGCAGCTGTGCTGTGGAGCCCATTATCATTATGGCTAATACACTTTGATGGAATTGTCTTTTTAAAAGCTAAATAAATGTGCTCCCACTGTGGCTGTTGTGGCTGTTTTGACAGATGACTAGATTTGCATGATCCCTAAAGCAAGAAAATACAATAGGTATAGAAAGAATTGAGAGAGAGAGAAAGAGAGAGGACGAGAAAGAATGAAAGAGAATGAGAGGACAAGAGAATGAGAGAACGAGAATTGTGCTGAGAAAGCAATATCAAAGATGAAACCATCCTCCCCTCCAGCTAGCTCATGAATCCCACACCTGGAGAGAGATGAGAGGTCCCTGGTGTATGACATCTAGAAAGTGGTGCAGGTTTAGGAGTGGCAGATCAATACATCACTCAATCCACCCCAAGATATTTCTTAGAAGTACAGCAACATGTGCTCTTCATTTCAGTGAAGAGCTGTAGACTGATGGGTTGGCTGCTGTTTTAACAGGAAATCTGGGATTCTAAAAAAAACAAAGCAACAAAACAAAAACATTACTTATAAACAATGGAGAAAAACAAGCTTATACTTTGGGTCCTGATGGTGTACCACAGTTGAACTAAGCTCAATAAGTATTCTTTGAGAATCAATATATATACATCTATATACACACATATATATATATATATATTTAAATGGTGTACCATTTAAGAAGATTAAATTACTTTAGGAACTGTCCAAATGAAAGCTATGTGACCAGTTTCTACATATACATCGGTCTCTGGCTGCTTTGACAATGGGGAGCTCTGTTATTGTAGCTATTTTTACTTCCAATAAACCTCATCACTGGCGTCCAGCCATGGGCCTGAGTGCCTCTGATGAGCAGTTGTCTGAGGGTTTTGTAACTAGACGTGACTGGATGGCAATTAAATTATTGGAGAATGTGACAATGAACCTTACATTCATTACCTATATTCTCCAACTGATTACAGACCGGAGAATGGGACAGACATGTCAGCTGTAATTCATTGGGCTTCCCCCAGCATTTAGGAGTACAATCAGACTGTTCAAGGCATACATGCTTTTCAAAACAAAGGATTACAGAGTATAGGTAGTTAATCAAGCGCATCACTACAGCATACCACAGAGTCATTGTGGAGTAGGGAGAAGACATGTTCTCCGCCATATAAGAGGAGTGTGCCGAGGTGACATCTAGTCACCCTATCCCTCCATAGGCTGCTCCACAGTAATATCTGTGTGCCAGACATAATAACGCATGCCAGATCAGTATTCTCTGACTGTATCACCCTCTCAACCCTCTGGCATTTGCAATATAGAACAGCCAGGATAAGCCTGGAGAGAATGAACATGATCAGCACAACAACTCAGTCACAGATGAGATTATTTTAACTGCAGATTTATTGGCAGGTCTTCTCTGCACAAAATGAAGAAAACTCCCACTGATAGTAGCAGAAGGTAAAGCTGAAATGGAAGTCACTGGCTTGTGCTAAAATATCCAGATGACCACACAGATGACCATCTTTGTGTCGTTTTCTACGTGATGCACCATAACCGTATCCATCAAAGGTTTAACTAGTTGGTTTCTTAGCAGGCATTTTTTTGTTTAACACTAGGGTCGGCAGGTAGCCTAGTGGTTAGAGCGTAGGACTAGTACCCGAAAGGTTGCAAGATTGAATCCCAGAGCTGACAAGGTAAAAATCTGTCGTTCTACCCCTGAACAAGGCAGTTAACCCACTGTTCCTAGGCCGTCATTGAAAATAAGAATTTGTTCTTAACTGACTTGCCTAGTTAAATAAAGGTAAAATATTCAACTGTTATTCTTTCTTCACTTGTGTCAGTGCAGTAACCATGATGTTGATCTGAGATCTAATCCCAGACTGTGTCTGTGCACTCTCTCTGCCAGTGGGAGTCAATGCTGTATGGATTGATGAGGAGCCAGAGAGAGCGAGAGTGAGAGAAACAGAGGCAGGGTAATAAAGATACAGAGAGCGAGAGTGAGAGATAAACAGAGAAAGAGAGATGCATAGTCAGAGAGACAGAGCAAGATGTCTCCCAGCTGAGGATTGAGACAGTGATGTGCCAGAGAGGCCAGACGCCTGGGGTAGGGCCCCTGTCTGCTCCCAATTGTTAAGTGAAACAGTGGGTGGATACATACAGGGCCCTGGAGGCTTCTGATCTATTAAACTACATCCACAAAAACCCAACCCGCTGTAACTCTAAACAGCTAAAACAAATCCACATCTAGATCACTTTATTTGCTTTGTGTGGAAATGTGTCCATCCATGGTTTCATACATTTACTGCAAGACCCTCCAATACCTTTTAGGAAAGCATAATATGAAAAGTAAATTGTATATTGGACCCTGATGAAGACGGAACTGAAATAAACAGCATTCCTAAACATTAGTCAAATTAACTGTGCCTGGGAGATATTAGTTGAAATAGTAGTTAAACACTGACATCATTTGCATCTACTTTACTTTGTCTTTGAGTTGCTTTCCACACTATTCTATATTAACTGAAAGTAATTTGTCAACTTTAAGTAGAATTACCATACCCTTGTTTGTTTGCACAGTCAGAGAAAAATGACTTAAATTATCCGATAATAAGCTAAGGAAAAGCAGGAAATGTACCTAATTGGGCTAGCAATCTTAATGTACCCAGCAGGATGGTACTAATAAGTAAAATTTCTGGGGCTGGAAAGAAGTCTAGAAAATAAATCTACAGGGATGTTTTATCTTTATTTAAAGTCAGTATAAGGTAGAGCATTTGTGTTACAAAACACGTGACACTAGACACTCCTAAACAATAATTGTGCACTGTAATAAATGATAGCTGAGGTAATTTCCAGGTTTCCAGTGGTTTTGGTGCCTCTACATTACTTATTGCTTGCTGTGAAGTTACTTTACACTTGTCATATCGTTCATCATAAAACAGTTACCTAGTCTTACTTAATTGAGACTACTGTTAGAATATATTCAAATCTAGAATGCATACAATTGTATTGTTTGAATCATGACCATTGTTTCATTACATATTTAGCTCATTAGCTATAATTAGTAATGGAAATACAAGAGAGTTGCATTCACCCTTTGTGGGATCCATGCTAAACAATGATGTGGCAAATACACAGTTGCCTTTCGTATGCCAGCCATGACACAGCACTCTATTTGCTTCTGGAACCAACAGCACTTGGACCAGGAAGTGTTTCATACATTCATGGAGTGTGTCCAATACAAAGGCAGCCAACTTAGCAAGTCTAAATCCTGCAGCGTCATGCCTGGCATGCTGAATAGTTTTTAGAAAACATAGTTACATAAATAACTGATGCTGGTATACGAATATGGATATTCATTATTCATACTGCATGCTAATGTAGCTACTTAGAAGGGCACTCTCACGGGAAGGAAACCAAACATTAAAGCCCAAAATATGACAATCACACTAAGACTGGGATGGGATCACTTTTATCAAAACAGAGCTAGTGTGTTCCCTTCACATAGAGTGCAAATCAGTATGGACCAAATGTTACAGTCACTATGGAGATAGACAGGCACTGTAACTGCCAAAATAAAGGAAACACCAACATAAAGTATCTAATAGGGCATTGGGCCACCATGGTCCACCAGAACAGTTTTATTGCACCTTGGCATAGATTCTACAAGTGTCTGGAACTCTGTTGGAGGGATGTGACACTATTCTTCCATGATAAATTCCATAATTTGGTGTTTTGTTGATGATGGTGGAAAACGTTGTCTCAGGCCGCTCATTGATCTCCCATAAGTGTTCAATTGGGTTGAGACACACACACCCTTTAAATCCCTATGCTCCTTTGAGATCTCTTCTTCTAGCCATGGTAGTCAAAATTATGGGCAACTCAGCATGATGGGATATTAATTGCTTAATTAACTCAGGAACCAAACCTGTGTGGATGAAAAGTATACTGTACATTGTATCCCTCATTTACTCACGTGTTTCCATAATTTTTTCAGTTACCTTTAGATTGAATGACTAAGTTAAGCATAACTTGTTTCAAAAACCTAGCTTTTGAACTCTGATAATGTGTTCAGAATAAATCAGATCCATATTGTTGAAAAGATTGCTATAATGACGTAACCTTTTTCTTGTAACTAACTGAATCCTCTCTATTTTTCTTACACAGGTTGGAAGCTACTACCTTGATGACATCAGCCTAGCATACCCTCTCAACCAACATTCCCTGAATTCAAGTCACAGGTAATACTGGAAGCTATATACATTGAAAGAATAAAACGCATGGAAACAAAGTTATGTGCATTACCCACTAATGTCAAACCTTTCGAAAATGACTTTTGCTTTCATAGACTGTGCTTGTGTTTTTTTTTACATCTTGGTATAGCTGTGCTCATACCACAGTGAAGAGAGGCATGGCTGATGTAATGCTAATCAGCAGTAGTTGTTTGCTGCGAACAGCCGTGACTGAGATGAAAATGCGTGTCGTTAATTTAAGCCAGCTGGAACCTAAATCGATGTGTCATGGACTATGTGAGGTCACAGAGGAAGACCCGTTTGGAGTGGTTTGATTATTCAATTAGCTGAGGCTTGTGAGCTGAGCAGGTGACAGGTGGGACTCTGACTCAACACACTGCAAACAAGGTCTATATCCCAAATGGCACCCTATTCCCTTCATAGTGGGACTACACTACAGTTGTTGCTCAACTAAAAGTTTAGCGATTATGCTGCGGGACTTTTACAGGTAATTTGTGGTTTAGTACAGTACCCTGCGTCACTACTTCATTGCTCCAGACCAGCGCAAGGGGGAGTTAGAACAATGATTATGCTTTTGGGTCCCAAGGTGCTACTGTGTCTCTAAAAATACACTTAACCATTTGGGACGCATCTATAGAAATTACTGTACAAAATACACAGCACCGCCATAGACTATCACGACTAAAATGTTTGTTACTTCAAAAAATTTAACACAAGTGATAGCTGTCTGGTACTCAAAGGTAGGTAGGCCTATGTAGTACAAACTAACAAGAAACAAGCTGAATAGCAAAGGAATTCATATGGTCCTCTGGTGGTTCTTCGTGGTCCTTTGTAGCTCAGTTGCTAGAGCACGGTGCTTGTAATGCCAGGGTAGTGGGCTCCATTCCCGGGACCACCCATACTGTACGTTAACTGTATGCATGCGTGACTATAAGTCGCTTTGGATAAAAGTGTCTGCTAAATGACTTATATTATTATTAATATTATTAATATGAATCATTATATAATTATTATGTAATTAACATTGCCTTTCCCGATTTCACTTCCTGCTCCCACTATTCGCTACAATATTGGACTGTGAATTCAAGTATAACAAGTAAATCCAAAGCTTAGTTATGATTACCCACCTAAAATATATACTGTGCATTGTGCCTTTTTATCTTTAATAAGCATGAGTGAGATTTATGGCTGCAGTGTTGCTAAAAACATAAGGATGAGATATTGAAATATGGATAATATGATGGATAAGCTGACATTACCGTCTCTCAATGTCTTCTGCTTAAACTAAACTCAATCACAAGACTAATGAACTGATAACACACATTTTAATTGCAGCCTCCACAACACTAAACAATACATTAATTGCACTATCGCGGTGACAAACGATGTCCACAAACTGTTAGGGCCTACATAAAGCTGTCCCAACAGCAGAGTCCCAACAGCAGTCCCAACACCTTACCACTGCTACACCTGGCTATCAGCGGAGCCTTGTCTGGCAGCGAAACAATTAATTCAGCCTCATTTACCGCCTTTAAAAAAAAACATAGCTGATATGACTGACTTGCTTAAACAAATGTGGTTTCTACTGACAATTGAGATGTACAAACTATGGCATAAGCAGGCGACAAGCGGATAAGAGGCAATCCATAATTTCAATTAAGACATTAATGAGCGAGCTAGGACGGACTAAGTTAAAATAACTATTTGTTCAGCACTTTTGAAGTGTACAGCAAAATAATTCAGAACATGGGCTGTTCTTACAGTGTTCTCCCTGTACACCAAGTCAGAACCGTAGGATAAATAAAGGGGGCATATAAGCAGACAATGAAAGCCCTTACAATATTTGATGATTACATTTCTCAAAAACAGGTTATAGGCTACATGTGCACCACCAAGTCAGAACAGTAGGCAAAATTAAGAGGTGAAAATAGACCAAATTATTAGAGTGAGGCACATGGGGAACTAACAGTTTACTACACAACATGCACTTAGTATTACTTTGTGGGCAAATTTTGTAATCAAACTTTGCCATCAAAGTCTGACATTCTCTGGATTTATTGTGATTTCAAGACAACTAGGAACTCTGAAAAAAAAGGTTGAATCATAATGATGTCAGTGATCTTCAGGTCGTAGCTCTAGAAAGAGGCCGTGTTCCGAATGTACAATTCAGAGTTGGATGAAAGTATTTTCCCAGTCCCGAGTTCTCAGATGTCTTGAACTCATTTAGTCCGATTTTGCAGTTCCGAGTTAACGGTTGTTTTGAGTGCGGCACAAATCATGCTTCATCGACAGCATGGCCAATGTTGAATGTTTATCATTTTAAACTAGGAAAAGAAAACCTTAATCTTAGACTTGGGACCACACAGCCACTTCACTGAATAGCAGGCTAATGATGGCTTTGCAATGCTTGCAGTTAGCCACTGATTCCTTCCAACTTGTTATGTAATGTTTATGTCCAATGGCCGATGAGCACAGATACGTTTTATCCATAATTTCTCTTCATTATTTCTCTTCATATGACAAGGATTTAAAAGGATTTGCCAGTAGATTGTCGACTTGATTCATGATGATGACTGCTAGCTAAGATTTTGAAAGTATGATTTGGACAATCAAAGTTACTGTAGATATAATGCGATATAACGCGATTTGATGATGGGGATTTTAATACCTGACTTTTCATTTGTCTCAGCTTAGGACCGCACCTCATCTTTTTTTCAGAAACCATGAAGATCAAAGAGCAGTTTAAAACGGTTAATTTCATCTGACCTGATTCGAAGATAAATAAAAAAAATCCTGTCTGTCATATGTCCAACAACAGTTTATACTCATAAACCTAATTAGAACAACCACGCACCCAAGCTATATTTATTTAATATTTCTTTACATCCCTAAAGCTAACTCCTGGCTGCCTGTAAGAGGCAGTCATATATATCTCTGGATAGCTATCGGGGCTGGTTGGGGAGCTGAGGTCACCATTCTATGACTGAACTAACTTTTACATTTTGCTCTGAGAAGCTAGGTGGAAACTGGACTTCAGCCTTCAGACGTTTCACAGAGTGCTGCTTTAAAGAGCTGGTCAACAAGGGATAGCTGCTTGCGGCAGAGTAAGGGTCTCTGAGCGTTTGGGCTCTGTTGTATAAGTAATTGGATAGAAATTGAATGGGACCCAAGTAGACTACCAGTGGTATCCTATAGGATATGTTAATTGAGCATCTTATGTGGTTTTCTGATGGTGTTTGTTATCTTTTGTAAAACCCTTGTATAATGTGAACTAATTGTATAATGTATCAAACTGTCCTGTTGGGGAGTTCTGATAACCACTGTTAACATTTCAACTGCATGTGTACAGTATCCAATGTCCATATTAGGACACAGTCAATCAGACCTCAGTGTTGACAGGTGTTGGTGTCCTAATATGGATACCGTACAGCTAACAGCTGCTCTGATCCTCAGCACCCAACTGTCTCAGTGTGAATAACCAGCATGCACCATTCCCCCTCCACCAGACGCCAGGCAGCAGGCAGTCTGAGTGACATTGAGCTGGAGACAGAAACAAGGACATACTCTCTCAGTGGCCCCTGGATGACCATAAGAACAGCTGGCCAGCACAACTAATAGCTTTCACAGGGAGTCATTTAGAACATGTCCATCAGTGGGCCTCTGAGAACAAAACACGTAGCATAAGGCTAATCTGCCTCTAATGACCAATTATGGCTATTTTATAAGATCCGTTTTTAAACACGTTATATATTATTTAAAAACAAAGTTCCCGTCAGGAGAAGTGGTCTGATGGTGTAGGAGGGTATTTCATTAATCACGAAAGGTTGACACATAAATTTAGGTGTTTGAATAGTCACTCCAATAAATGAGGCAGATACGCTCAATGGATGATATTATAAAATCAAAACGAATCAAATTGTATTTGTCACTAGCGCCTAATACAACAGACCGTGAAATAAACGAAAGTAAAAAATTTATTACAAAGCGACGCAATAAAATAACAATAACGAGGCTTATATACATGGGGTACCGGTACAGAGTCAACGGGGTACAGGTTAGTCAAGGTCATTTGTACATGTAGGTAGGGGTAAAGTGACTATGCATAGATAATAAACAGTGAGTAACAGCAATGTAAAAACAAGGGGGGGGTCAATGTAAATTGTCCGGGTGGCCATTTGATTAATTGTTCAGCAGTCTTATGGCTTGGGAGTAGAAGCTGTTAAGGATCATTTTGGACCAAGACTTGGTGGCCCTCCGGTACCGCTTGTCGTGCAGTAACAGAGAGAACAGTCTATGACGTAGTTGACTGGAGTCTTTGACAATTTTTTGTTTCTTCCTCTGACACCGCCTAGTATATAGGTCCTGGATGGCAGGAAGCTTGGCCCCAGTGATGTACTGGGACGTATGCATTACCCTCTGTAGGGCCTTATGGTCGGATGCCCTCTTCACGACTGTCTTGGTGTGTTTGGACCATGACAGTTTGTTGGTGATGTGGACACCAAGGAACTTGAAACTCTCGACCTGATCCACAACAGCCCAGTCGATGTTACAGTTTTTCTCAGTCGCTTTGGTGCATTTCTCACATCACTATTTACATTTGCACAACAGTTAGTTCAACCTCCACAACATTTAGTCATTTGTGCACATCATAGTAGCAGGTTCTCATTCCTTCCAACAAATTGCAAATGCTTTTGGACATGCATCAATTGCTTTCATACAACTCTCTGCTGTTTTATAACATTATCATTTGCTTATGTCATGTCAGTCAAGATTAACTATACTTGTGAATGCTGAATAGTCATTCCATATAAAACTAATAGTCCTCATTTCATTGCTTGAGTCATTACATACAAAAATGTTGAACTAGTTGTCAAAATCTGTCAAGCAAATTTTACACATTTATTTAAAATATTTTTTTTCATGAAAATGTCTCCTAAATTGAACAATTTCTCTCAGGTGAATCTCAACTTTCACTGATGAGAAGGGGTGTGTGAAGCATTAGTTGCAACCAATGATAAGCCACTTTTCTACAATCACTGTCAGAGCTGAATCCCATAAACCCCACTTTACAAGCATATATGAACCAAGCAGGACATAGTGTGTACCATTTCTACAATACTGTGACACAGAAATGGAAGGTCAACCTTGTGGAAGAGGGGTGAGGGTGCGGGGAGGAAGGGGAAGGGGACAAAACAGGGGAAGAGGAAGAAGAGGCCAAGTACATAGGCGGATCCCTGATGAAATCAGGGCTACAATTGTGGATCATGTTGTCAATCACGGCCTCACAATGGCTGAGGCTGGTCGAAGGGTGCAGCCAAATGTTGGGAGAACCACTGTAAATTCAATTATTCAAACATTTCGTCGGGAGAACAGGTGTGTATAAATGGACAGTAATTCAGCACTAAACAATCTGCACTGCGCTACTGTCATTGTGTCATACATGAAGCTTGCAGTGGGACAATAACTTGTCACTGTACATTTTACATTTAGACGTACAGCTTTACTGCATCACACATTTAGTGTATTGTAGTGTACAGTAGTGTTACAGTAAATATTTGCCATATTTACTGTAATTTTACTCTGCACCACACAGGATTGCAAGACAACCTTGCAGAGGTGGAAGAGGGCCCTTTACTCAAGAACAAGAGGAAGCCATTTGTGCAATGGTGATTGCAAACAATGCCATAAGGTTGAGAGAGATACAAAGTGCTGTTATAGAGGATGACAACATCTTTGGGAATATTGAATCTGTTTCAGTCGCTACAATTGACAGAGTGCTCAGGAGGAATGAAATGCGCATGAAACAATTGTACAATGTGCCATTTGAACGGAACAGCGACAGAGTGAAGGAGATCCGTCACCAGTATGTACAGGTAAAACATGTATGTGTTCTATGCATATTCTAATGTTCAGTGCTGTAAACTGTTTACTTTGTGTAGTGTCATGCACTACACTTACATGACAGTTGTGTGTGTGTATTCACAGTGCATACTGTACAATATGTTGTCCAAAATGCATTATGTTACACAGGAAAAGTTGTTAATAGTTTTTCTCACTCCCTCTTCTGTAATAAAGCATGTACTGGAGCTGGAGGCCAGGGAACCGCTGCACACATTCATATACCTTGATGAGGCGGGCTTCAATCTGGCAAAAGGTAGAAGACGTGGAAGGAATCGCATTGGACAGAGAGCAACCATTGATGTCCCAGGCCAACGAGGAGGGAATATTACTATGTGTGCAGCCATCTCAGAAAACGGCGTCCTCACCCATATCCCCCGTCTTGGTCCATACAACACACAACATCTGCTGACTTTTTAGACACTCTTTACAGGGACATAATCCCTGAGAATGAGAGGGGTCTAACTGGAGACCATCTGAGCAAGCATGTTGTTGTTTTGGATAATGTGCGTTTTCACCACTCAGATGTCGTCAGACAGTGGTTTGCAGCACATGATAGGATGCTGGTGGAAAATCTCCCTCCCTACTCACCATTCCTAAATCCAATAGAGGAGTTTTTCTCTTCCTGGAGGTGGAAGGTATATGACCGGCATCCACATACCCAAATGGCCCTGCTAGCGGCCATGGATGCAGCATGTGATGACATCACAGCAGAGTCCTACAAAGGGTGGATTCGCCACTCGAGGAGATACCTTCCTCGCTGCATTGCAAGAGATGATATTCGCTGTGATGTAGATTAAATTATGTGGCCAGACAGAGAGGAACGTCTGGATGTGCATGAATGATTACAGTACTATGTATGTTGTATGTTCAGTTCCAATATGTACTGCAATATTGTTTACAGTTGTGCACAGCTCTACCCAAAGGGAGTTTATGTTTGTTGTAAATAAGGGTGTATTTTTTCTTTTGCACAATGCTGTGAACAAATTAGAATTGCAAAGAGCATATGCAGTAAAAATGTGAAACATACATATTCAGTGTCTTGTACTCAGTTACCTCACTAAATACAGTAATGTGTAACTTTACTGTATTTTTCAAATGGCTGTGCAAATAGTATATAGTGCTGTCTTGAGCATTTTCAGGTAGTGTCACCAAGATCTGACTTTTTTGCATTGGAAAACATTTACAGAGTAAACTATCATAATGAAAACATGACAAAGCCATTTGACTATCTTGTTCATAAACAATGGTGTCAGGACTTTTCATCTTGATGACACTGACACTTTCATTGACATGAATACTTGCTTTTGAGGAATGAGCTATCCATTTTGAGCAAGTGACACGCTTTTGCAGGTTATCAACTAGGTTTTGCAGTTTGTACTAATTGTTTTGAGAACTGCATTAACTGTTGTGCAAATGTAAATAGTGATGTGAGAAATGCACCAAAGCGACTGAGAAAAACTGTAATGGGGGCCTGTTCTGCCCGCCTTTTCCTGTAGTCCAATAAGTGTACTATATTAGGCATTAGACACAAAAAATACAACTGTTACATTACAGTGTAGTTTACCAATAAAATGGTATGACGGTGAAGTGGACATACTAGGTATTCATATCCCAAAATAAATATATGATCTCACTTATATACATTTCAATAGAAAGTTTAAAAAAAATCTAAGATCTTGCTACCATGGAAAGAAAAATACCTGTCTATTTGTGGGAAAATCCCCGATTAACTCTTTAGTCATGTCCCAGTTTACCTATTTGTTTATGGCCCTGCCTACACCCAACGAAAGGTCTTTTAAATTATATGAGCAAAACATATTCCATTTTATTTTAAATGGCAAGCAAGACAAAATTAAATGGGCCTATCTATATATATTGAATATGATTTCGGAGGGTAGAAATTATTAAATATTAAAGCATTTACACCTCTCACTTCAGTCATACACAAACTATACTGAAATACAAACTGGTTCCTTAGCAGATTAGTAAGAATGGCTCACCCCATTTTCGAGAATGGCCTTTTCCCCTTTATTCAGATTATAACCTCTCACTTTTGGTTATTTGAAATTAAATAATCTCCAAAATATCAATATTTTTTAAACAAGCCATGGAAAATTGGTTGCTATTTCAGATTAATCCACCAGAAAAAAAACAGAATAAATATCACAACAAATATTATGGTTAATCTCAAATACACTAATAGATAAAAAATAACTCCACAAATAATGTTTCTTTTTTTATAACGGTATAATCGTTGTACATAATATCATAACTAGTACTGGTGGAGTTATGTCACACATCCAGCTAACAAAAATGTATGCAAATGTCTGCTTTATTCAAAATTATAAGCAACTAATTGCAGCATTACCTCAAAAACGCAATAGGCAAGTGTATTATAGACCAACATTTGTTTTAAAAAATGGTGATGAATAAAAATGCATAGCATTTTAATTTTAGGACCAAAAATTGCCAGGTGTGCTATACAGTTTACAAAATAATTCCATGGCACATGGAACTGATACACAACATGACACCGGATTCAAAACTTTGAGTTTTTAAATTTCAATAATTATATACAATTCTTGCAACCAATAGAATCTTATATTTATGGGGGATTTAACCATCCCAGCTCTGCAGTTTTTTTCTGTGAAGTGATAGAAATATTACATTACTTGTTTTGGTATTGCCCATATGTAACTTGTTTTTGGTTGCAGGTTATGGAATGGCTGAAGAATTACAACATTTACCTGGAGCTAACTCTGCAGATAGCACTGCTTGGTGATTTGAAAAGTCATAGTCAATCGATCAATAATACTCTTAGCAAAACATCTTTAATTTACAATCTGTAGAACGTATGAGATCAGAAAGGTTCAGGACTTTTGTGAAACATCAAAGCCCAGTTAAAAAATATATGGCTAATTGTAGTCAAAACTGGATGGTGTTAAGAGATAGATGGGAGGGGTTGAGGGAAAATAAAAAATAAGGAATAAACGTTCTCTCACTGTCAATTGCATTTATTTTCAGGAAACTTAACGTTTAAATATTTGTATGAACATAACAAGATTCAACAATTGAGACAAACTGAAAGTTCCACAGACATGTGACTAACAGAAAAGGAATAATGTGTCCCTGAACAAAGGGGGGAGTCAAAATCAAAAGTAACAGTCAGTATTTGGTGTGGCCACCAGCTGCATTAAGCACTGCAGTGCATCTCCTCCTCATGGACTGCAACAGATTTGCCAGTACTTGCTGTGAGATGTTACCCCACTCTTCCACCAAGGCACCAAGTTCCCGGACATTTCTGGGGGCAATGGCCCTAGCCCTCACCCTCCGATCCAACAGGTCCCAGACGTGCTCAATGGGATTGAGATCCGGGCTCTTTGCTGGCCATGGCAGAACACAGACATTCCTGTCTTGCAGGAAATCACGCACAGAATGAGCATTATGGCTGGTGGCATTGTCATGCTGGAGGGTCATGTCAAGATGAGCCTGCAGGAAGGGTACCACATGAGGGAGGAGGAGGTCTTCCCTGTAACGCACAGCATTGAGATTGCCTGCAATGACAACAAGCTCAGTCCGATAATGCTGTGACACACCGCCCCAGACCATGACAGACCCTCCAACTCTATCCCACTCCAGAGTACAGGCCTTCGATGACAAAACGCAAATCCGACCATCACCCCTGGTGAGACAAAACCGCGACTCGTCAGTGAAGAGCATTTTTTGGCAGTCCTGTATGGTCCAGCGACGGTGGGTTTGTGTCCATAGGCGACGTTGTTGCCGGTGATGTCTGATGAGGACCTGCCTTACAATCAGCTGTCCGTCCTGTCTCCCTGTAGCGCTGACTTAGGTGTCTCACAGTACGTACATTACAATTTATTGCCCTGGCCACATCTGCAGTCCTCATGCCTCCTTGCAGCATGCCTAAGGCACAGGCACATTGAGCAGGGACCCTGGGCATCTTTCTTTTGGTGTTTTCCAGAGTCAGTAGAAAGGCCTCTTTAGTGTCCTAAGTTCTCATGACTGTGACCTTAATTGCCTACCGTCTGTATGCTGTTAGTGTCTTAACGACAGTTCCACAGGTGCATGTTCATTAATTGTTTATGGTTCATTGAACAAGCATGGGAAACAGTGTTTAAATCCTTTACAATGAAGATCTGTGAAGTAATTTGGATTTTTACGAATTATCTTTGAAATACAGGGTCCTGAAAAAGGGGGGATTGGAAACAATGCAGACAATTAGATTAAAAGAAGACACAATCTGTATGCAATATTAAAGCTGATATACCCCTTAAAAATTAAAAAAGCTTCATTTGAGATGGGTCACTTTCAATACTTTCAATATTGACTTTCACTACTATAAAATGTGGGAGTAAGACCAAATGTGAACATCTCAAAATTGTAAGGGTGAGATGGTTTGTAAAAGTGAAAAATTCAAGTGACTGTCCTTGTCTCTCTCTTCCTCTTGGTATGATTGTTTCTTTCTCTTCGGAGAGAGCTGGCCGGGGCCATTAACAATAAATTGAATGTGCAGACAAAGTGCAGACATCTATGGTGGAATATGTCCCTCAATGGCTCCTTGACAGTAACAGTTCCCAGTTGACAGTTTACAAACCTACAGACACACACAGAGAATATTCATTAGTTCTGAGAAAAGAAGCATCATCGCCTTGCCTTCAGATTCCCCTGGGAATCACACTACTCTCCACCGCACAGCGTTTGATTTTACAAGCCTCCCGAGACATGAAAAGCCTTGGGGGGGTTGAGGGGATCTCAGCAATGAGATGCTAAAGTCATATTGAAAATCAAACCAGTTTTAACCACAAGACTCTGCTCTGGTGAAAAAATGTATTTCAATCATTTATAATAATCCCACACCTAAAAGTTACTACTCGTTTTGTATTTTGTTTCATTGTGCACCTTTTTATCCCTGGCGTTTAGCTCCTGGAGAGAATTGAAGGTAGGTCACAAAATCAATTACACTCACAACAGTGTGTCCTCAAAAGACAGCCTGCCTTTAAAAGACATCACACAGAGGATTTACTTTAAGCTTTGAGTTATTTGTATTCATTTGTCACAAAACCATTTTCATTATTTCACTAGAATGTGGCAAAGGCATAATGCAGCAAATCCTGTGATGATGACTTTTAATAATAACAACTTAATAAAACCACCTCAAATATATAGTAATTAAATAACTGAACACACTTCCTCTGCATATCACTCAAGTTCTTAACTATACTTTACACAAATTCAATGTCACATTTTTGAGTTTGCATCGCACAAACCAAAATTCAAGGTATGGTTCTACTATTCCCCGTAGATATTAAAAGGATGCCTTGGAAAAGGTAATATAAGTAAATCCAACAGCATGAATCTAACTCTAATGGAATTTATTGCTAGAAGCAAACCAAAATAGTAGATTACTGGAGGATGATGCAATACGTAGGAAATTAGGCATTGTGAAGGGGGTTGTATTAATTACAGAAATATGTGCAGCGGTCTAAGGCACTGCATCTCAGTGCAAGAGGCGTCACTACAGTCCCTGGTTCGAATCCAGGTAGTATCACATCCGGCCGTGATTGGGAGTCCCATAGGGCGGCACACAGTTGGCCAGGGTAGGCCGTTATTGTAAATAAGAATTTGTTCTTAACTGACTTGTCTAGTTAAATAAAGGTTAAATTAAAAAATTATAATAAAAAATCTTGTGTCACGGTGATTGGAAAGCAGAATAACAGTATACATAAATACAATGTTTTTATATATACCAAAACAAGCCATCCCTGCCTTTCTATCCCATCACTCACTGTGAAGAAGATGCTCTATCCAGAAGGTAAAGCCAGATACTGTAATAGGATCAAAATATGGGCACAGAGGTTTACAACAGATTATGCATGTTCTACTGTATTATTTGTGGATGTATTATTCTGTATTATTGTCTATTATATTACTTATGTGTTAACCTATAGCATGGCTTACAGCTCTGGAGCTCCAGTAGAACACATAGGATACAGTATTAAATATAGGTTTCCCTGATAACAACAGGAAGGTAGTAAACAAGAATAATGAGTTAGATTTGTCACAGAAAGAAATCTATTAAAAAAAGCAGTGTTGAACTGAAGAGACCGACAACTTTTCGTATTTTAATTAGATGTGATTAAAGGTTCTAACAGAGAGAGACAAATAATGCTCTTGCATGAGATCTTGACTGAGATCTTGGATTAATTGTGCAATTATCTCCCAGCCCAGTAGAGACTCCTAGGCTTAATCACGAGGACCATTCATTCTGCCTTCTGTCACTAGAGCTTGAGTCATTTATAGCCTCTGTTGTTTTCCAACAAATTAGGATGACATATGGTTATACTCGATCCACAGTCCTGAAACGATGTTTATACCATGGGGGAAGATGGAGGAGCTTATTGTCAAACTTCAGTCAATTTGAATTAGGAGCAGCTGCAATGGATGAAAGATTAGATGGGAAACTTTGAGTATGATGAAATGTTTTGGTTTTTTAATTCATCCCAGGTTGCCTTATTTGGAATGTTGTTGATATTAGAGCTATAACCTATGGATTTAAAGCTCATCTCCTAACTTTGTTTTAACGTGTCAGCAAGGATCAGGGTAAGCAAACAGCAAATAGAAACAACAGAGGTGGATTTGCTGTACCTGCTCATTAATCCTCTCCTTCCTCACATCCTCCCAGCTCTGGGTCTCTCTCTCTTCCCCTCTCATCCTCCCAGCTCCGGGTCTCTCTCTCTCTTCCCCTCATCCTTTCAGCTCTGGGTCTGTCTTTCTCTAAGTCTCTTCCTCTCTCTCTGCCCTCTGGTAGTTTCTAGCCTGAGGGTCTACGCTTCATTTGGAGCGAGAGACTCTGCAGATCTCTCTGAAGCTCTTCAAGGGTCAGCATCCATAGATCACAAAGACACTGAGGCTGAGCAGGAATTAGATGAGTACAGAAAGCAGGTGAGACACATTGAACAGTCATATAGAAGTTTTTCCATATTAAGAGGTGTTTTTGGTTTATTTGATATGAATGTATGAGTATAGTACCATGAAGTGTCAAGGGTATAAAGTAACATATAAAAGGCTTAAAAGGCATTCAGGTAACTGCCAAAATAAAATAAACACCAACATAAAGTGTCATAATAGGGCGTTGGGCCACCACGAGCCAGAACAGCTTCAGTGCACCTTGTCATAGATTCTACACGTGTCTGGAACTCTATCAGAGGTATGCCACAAAATTCATCCATGAGAAATTCCATCATTTGGTGGTTTGTTGATGGTAGTGTAAAATGCTGCTGTCTCAGGTGCCACTCCAGAATCTCAATTGAGTTGAGATCTGGTGACTGAGTTGGCCATAGCATATGGTTTACATTGTCTTCATGCTCATCAAACCATTCAGTGACCACTCATGCCCTGTTGATGGGGGCATTGACATCCATGGGGGAAATAGCCATTGTAGCCAAAATAATGCCCCCCAAAAATGGCCTGTCCAGCATTTTTATACATAACTCAGGAACCACACCTGTGTGGAAGCACCTCCTTTCAATATACTTTTTATCCCTCATTTACTCAAGTGTTTCCATTATTTTCTCTTAGAATTAAGAATGTATCACTAACCATCCTGCAGTTGTTGTAGCAGATTGACAGTGCATTGTCATTTATTGCTAAAATAAAAGTGTATTTCCTGTTGAAGCCAGCAGAAGTGGATGCATGTCATCTGTGAACATTACCAAGTGTAACCAATCTAATTCTCTGAGCCCTTAGGTCGAGACATTCTCCACGGTTTGCTTGAAAAGACAAGTTTGCCGTGACTGTTTGTTATGGACAAGTAGCATCAAGGCCACCTATTTAGAGCACTATAAACACGGCAATTTACATGGGTAGCAAAATCGTTACTAGTTAGCACAAATAGCATGTTTATGTTAAACATACCCTGACCATGACTAAAACTCAAACAATGAATTCATACTGTATGTTCATGATGTTCCAAGATGTTTAGATTATGTATTTACATTTAACCAGTACAATGAGAGGAGATATAGAAAAATGCCTTTCTTTGAATGAAATGTAAAAATTCTAATGGAAATTATGGACTTTTGAACGTTTATCTTTACTGAAATGAGTGATACGACAATGGGTCTAGTTCCAAACTGAAAGCGAATATATGTTCTGTCAGAATCCCTTTAATAACGGAAGAGCGAGCAATGGCAGGCTGGCCTGTCCCAAGGACCTTCAAGATATATTCAAATATTAACCTTATCAGAGCAAACAGAAATTTCCACTCATGCTGGGACATGAACACGATGTCTAAAAGCTTGTGTAATTCTCTAGGTTCAACAGGTTACTGTATGTCAGGTCTCTGCCATTTTAATAAGTACCGTTGGTACCAAATTTGTACCTACACGGTTATTCTTTAATAGATTTGAATGATTTAGTGTAGAAGATATCAGACAGCCTATTAGGAGATAGGAATGTGACATGCACTTTTGAACATAGGTCAGAAATACATTTTGCTAAGGGAAAAGGGCGATGTAAGTGAGTGAATACAGCAATGTCCTTAAACAATGTCAGGGAGTATTATCTTAATTTCAGTTTGTAAGTCAACATAACCTCACAATAAAGTTAGGTATTTATGCACTTTTCATAACAATTACCATGTTTTTTTTTAAACTGTTAAACAGATATTAAAGCTTTACCTGTTTTGCTAATATGAAAAACTAAAACCTCTATAGACTTTTATTTTGATGTATGTTTCGCGGACCACATGCCCATCCAGTAACTCTCTATAGACAGTGACCTTTAAGTCAAAGTTGTCATCCAGCCTTCACTAATTAGCAGCTGTGATTGACATTCAGGTTCTAATGGCATGTCATGACAAGGTCAGTGGCATTTCCTCGACTATCTTGGGAGCTACATTGGCATTTTAGAGAGAGGCCACTTGTAACATAATCTGAACAGCTAGCGCCCCTCCCCTTCCCCCTAGTGGGTGACTGACAAGCTGAATCTCAGAGTCTGCGTCTCAAATGGCACCCTAGTTCCTATATAGTGCACTACTTTTGACAAGGGCCCATTAGGCACACAGGGTGCCAGTAACACAGTCAGATACCTTCTGGATGGATTAATGAAGATCTGTCTAGTAGTCAACTGCTTTCAGACACTGAGGTGAGGAGATATCAGGGCTGAACACTAAAAGCCTGTGCATGGTGACATATTTTTGAAAACAGTGTGTTATAGACATATAGTATTCATGTAGGGAAATATCAGCTGTATAAATACGTATACGAAATTGTTCAATGGCTCTAAGATCTTCAACCTCAAACCACTGTTACAAAAAATCTGCTTTGATTTCCAGCTGGAATTGGCAAGGCAGGGTCGCCTTCTAGATATTATCATTCCACTAATGTTTTGCCGTGATGGTCTGCCATATCTCTCTACCTCTACCTGTAGCAGACTAATCAATGTGATATCTCCATCCAATTCAAAAGCTTCCTTTATTCATAGGTTTTTCGTAATATTAATTGGAAATGTTACTGGCTGCATTCAAGTTTCAATATCCACTAAGCATGCAATGATCCACTAATATATGCAATGATATTTCTTTAATGGCAACTGGGAGGATTTTTTTTTTTCTGCAGCTGCAGTTATTTAAAACCTGCTTCTCTGAAGGACCAAATTAAATGTCAAAAGAATCACATTCAAGCTAAAGCCGCTGCATTGATAAGGGAAGCCCTTCCCTCAGAATAATCCACCAAGGAGCCGTCTCCCTGTGGTACTTTATGGTGCTTTAAAAGTCATAATTCCCTCACAACCTCCAGTTCATCCAGTCCATTGGGCGGCGCAGGCAAACAACGATTCGTCTGTCAGCCCAAAAATTGCTTATTTATCTTTGTTGGTCTACGTCCCAAATGGTACCTGGGGTCATAGCTAGACGCAGTAGAGTTATAGTCTTTTGACCATACAGACATACAAACAGGTCATATTATGTATTTTTCATGTCAAGTAATCTATGCTTTAAGTTGATTGGAAAATAAAAAAAAATTGTTAGATATAAGAAGAATAAACCTTTTTGTTGCACCATATCCCTGGATCTCATTGAATGTTTTGGCCATTTGGAAACTTTGAATGTGGACTGTATGCGTACGAAACAACCCCGCTTTCAGGCTAGGGCAGTGGCTATGGTCAAGAGGAAAGGAAGCCACTACAGTACCCTATTCCACTACTTTTGAGCAGGGCCCAATGGACTCAGGTCAAAATCAGTACATTATATAGGGAATAAGGTGCCATTTAAACATGTTGTGTATTTAAGTTTTAAAAAGGCTTCTAAAGTTTATTATTTCCAATTTGATATTTCAGACTTGATTTGCCCTAACAAAAAAATGGATCAACCCCTACCCACATGTCCATTAATTATAATCCACACAATAATTCACATTTCTTGTTGCTGCAGAATTATTTTCCTGCTGTAGAAAACTGTCTCAAATTAATCTCCTACATCTGTAGATGCAGAGTAATCAAAAGTAACATGGACATGAAAGGTTAATGTTTACTGTACATTTACACAATTGCTGTAAGTAATTGACAATCATGCATTCTTTACTCTCTCTCTCCTACATTATACTGTATCTCGGCCTCTCTCATTGTATTAGTAGCCTAGTGTACAATGTAGGTCTCAGTATGAGACTTGGTCACAGCTACATGTATTAATGCCGGCTTAATCGGCTGAGTGTTGGGAGCAAGGCTAGCCTGAGGTGATGGGCTGATTCATACAGAAATGAATCATCTTCCCCTTTGTATATGAAGGCCTTCTCTTGCTAGTTGCCATTCAGAACAGGCTGCATATATGTATTTTGTAAAGAGACATTTACAAGATCGCTCGCTGTATGGAGTGGCAAGGCATGGCAGTGCAGTATTCTGTTTGATTATGTGGTTGTTATACAATTATACTACAGCGTAGTGTTGAAATGGAGAGACGGCAGACTTTAAAGAGTTCACAGTAAATTCAGAATAGAGCACTGTGTCTGAATACTTCCTTTGGACTCTTTTCTGAGATGGGAGATAAGAGTGAGTCTCAAATAATAATAATAACACATGGGACTTATATGGTGCTTTTCAAGGACCCAAAGTAACTTTACAATTATAGAAATTAAAAAGAAAAACAACAAATCAGGAGTCAAAACAACACAGGAATAAAGAGGGGTGGGCTCAAAGAAAGGGAAAGAGTGTGATGTATCAGTGTATTAGGGTAGTGTTGGGATTTGGACACGAACCCGGTTTAGGGTAAGGGGCTGGATTGGAATTTGGATACGAACCCAAATGGCACCATATTTCCTATGGGCCCTTGTGAAAAGAAATGTACTGTATAGGGAATAGGGTTCCATTTGGGATGTAACCAGAGTATGCATTCATGTGCTAGTGAATACTGCACATGAATATCTTGGTATAATTGTGTCTGCATGTATGACATGTATTGATAATTCCAGTACACAACTTTATTAATTTCAACATATTAACCTTAACATATTCAACATATTCAGTGGTACTCATGTCGTCTTTAAAATGTGTCCATTATTGAATTAGAGACTTCAGCAAAGGTATATTTAAACTGCAGTTAGTATAGTCTACCACAATGTTCCTCATAATCAAATAAAATCTAATTGTATTTGTCATATGTGCCGAATACAACAGGTGTAGACCGCACAGTGAAATGCTTACTTACAAGCCCTTAACCAACAATGCAGTTTTAAGAAAATACCCGCGAAAAAAGTAAGAGATAAGAATAACAAATAATTAAAGAGTGACAGTAAATAACAATAGTGGGGCTATATACAAGGTGTACCGGTACAGAGTCAATCTGTCAATGTGCGGGGGCACCGGTTAGTCAAGGTAATTGAGGTAATATGTACATCAGTTATTAAAGTGACTACGCATTGATAATAACAGAGAGTAGCAGCAGCGTGTGGGAAGGGGGGATGACCAACAATGCAAATAGTCTGGGTAGCCATTTGATTAGCTGTTCAGGAGTCTTATGGCTTGAGGGTAGGAGCTGTTTAGAAGCCTCTTGGACCTAGACTTAGAGCTCCGGTACGGTAGCAGAGAGAACAGTCTAAGACTAAGGTGGTTGGGGTCTTTGACCATTTTTAGGGCCTTCCTCTGACACGTCTGATGTAGAGGTCCTGGATGGCAGGAAGCTTGGCCCCAGTGATGTACTGGGTCGTACACACTACCCTCTGTAGTGCCTTACGGTCAGAGGCCAAGCAGTTGCCATACCAGGTAGTGTTGCAACCAGTCAGGATGATCTTGATGGTGCAGCTGTAAAACCTTTTGAGGAGCTGAGGACCCATGCCAAATCTTTTCAGTCTCCTGAGGGGGAATATGTTTTGTCGTGCCCTCTTCACGACTGTCTTGGTGTGATTGGACCACTTAAAGCTCTCAACCTGCTCCACTACAGCTCCGTCAATGAGAATGGGGCATGCTCAGTCCTCTTTTTATTGTAGTCCACAATCATCTCCTTTGTCTTGATCACGTTGAGGGATAGGTTGTTGTCCTTGCACCACACAGTCAGGTCTCTGACCTCCTCCATTTAGGCTGTCTCGTTGTTGTCGGTGATCAGGCCTACCACTGTTTTGTCATCGGCAAATGTAATGATGGCATTGGAGTCGTGCGTGGCCGTGCAGTCATGAGTGAACACTGAGTACAGGAGGGGACTGCGCACGCATCCCTGAGGGGCCCCCGTGTTGAGGCTCCCCAGCATTACGCACTCCTGCCACCATCAGTACGCACACCTGCCTTCCCCCGTCACACACGTCAGCGATTATTGGACTCACCTAAACTCAATCACCTGTGTCATTACCTCCCCATATCTGTCTGTTCCCAAGCTCTGTTCCCTGCTTCAGGATTAATGTTAATTTGTCTTTGCATACCCGGTTCTGACGCTGTCTATATCCTGTTTGTTACATGTTAAATGTTCTACTCCCCGTACAGTGCCTTGCAAAAGTATTCATCCCTCTTGACGTTTTTCCTATTTTGTTGCATTACAATCTGAAATTAAAAAGATTTTTGGGGGGATTTCATGTAATGGACATACACAAAATAGTCAGAATTGGTGAAGTGAAATGAAAAAAAATTACTTGTTTCAAAAAATTCAAAAAAAAAAAAAAAAAAAAGAAAAGTGGTGCGTGCACATGTTTTCACCCCCATGTCCTAAGAAGCCACTAAATAAGATCTGGTGCAAACAATTACCTTCAGAAGTCACGTAATTAGTTAAATAAAGTCCACCTGTGTGCAATCTAAGTGTCACATGATCTGTCACATGATCTCAGTATATATACACCTGTTCTGAAAGGCCCCAGAGTCTGCAACACCACTAAGCAAGGGGCACCACAAAGCAAGCGGCACCATGAAGACCAACGAGCTCTCCAAACAGGTCAGGGACAAAGTTGTGGAGAAGTACAGATCAGGGTTGGGTTATAAAAAAATATCTGAAACTTTGAACATCCCACGGAGCACTATTAAATCCATTAATAAAAAATAGAAAGAATATGGCACCACAACAAACCTGCCAAGAGAGGGCCGCCCACCAAAACTCACAGACCAGGCAAGGAGGGCATCAATCAGAGAGAAAACAAAGAGACCAAAGATAACCCTGAAGGAGCTTCAAAGCTCCACAGCGGAGACTGGAGTATCTGTCCATAGGACCACTTTAAGCCGTACACTCCACAGAGCTGGGCTTTACGGAAGAGTGGCCAGAAAATTTGCCATTGCTTAAAGAAAAAAATAAGCAAACAGGTTTGGTGTTCGCCAAAAGGCATGTGGGAGACTCCCCAAACATATGGAAGAAGGTACTCTGGTCAGATGAGATTACATGTAGCTTTTTGTCCGTCAAGGAAAACGCTATGTCTGGCACAAACCCAACAGCTCTCATCACCCCGAGAACACCATCCCTACAGTGAAGCATGGTGGTGGCAGCATCATGCTGTGGGGATGTTTTTCATCAGGCAGGGACTGGGAAACTGGTCAAAATTGAAGGACTGATGGATGACTAAAAGATTGCTGTACACCAGCGGAACCCATCCAACTTGAAGGAGCTGGAGCAGTTTTGCCTCGAAGAATGGGCAAAAATCCCAGCGGCTAGATGTGCCAAGCTTATAGAGACATACCTCAAGAGACTTGCAGCTGTAATTGCTGCAATAGGTGGCACTATAAAATATTGAGGGGGGTGAATAGTTATGCACGCTCAAGTTCTCTTTTTTTTTTTGTCTAATTTCTTTCACAATAAAAAATATTTTGCATCTTCAAAGTGGTAGGCATGTTGTGTAAATCAAATGATACAAACCTCCAAAAAAATCGATTTTAATTCCAGGTTGTAAGGCAACAAAATAGGAAAAATGCCAAGGGGGGGTGAAGCAAGTCACGGTCCTTACAGCTTTGATGTCTTCACTATTATTCTACAATGTAGAAAATAGTACAAATAAAGAAAAAATCCTTGAATGAGTAGGTGTGTACAAACTTTTGACTTGTACTGTATATATACGTTTTTATTTGTTTTGTAATTCTTTATTGGGTGGTACATTATCCAATTCATAAGTTTATAAAACACGTAAGCGTAGGCTGCCACTCAAAAGAAAAACAACAATAACAACTACATACAGAGTTAAAGTAATAATACATTCATTATAAACTGGAAAATAAAATTAAAAAGCATTGGGCCTCCACCCCCAACCTCCTATCCCATTACCCCAACTCTAACCAGCCAACATGTCTCCGTCCATCCCCCCACACCCGGAAACCATGTCTTGGGTATGACGCTAGAAGCTTGGCACACCTGTACTAGGGGAGTTTCTCTCATTCTTCTCTGCAGATCCTCTCAAGCTCTGTCAGGTTGGATAGGGAGCGTTGCTGCACAGCTATTTTCAGGTCTATCCAGAGACGTTCAATCGGGTTCAAGTCTGGGCTCTGGCTGGGCCACTCAAGGACATTAAGAGACTTGTCACGAAGCCACTCCTGAGTTGTCTTGCCTGTGTGCTTAGGGTCGTTGCCCTGTTGGAAGGTGAACCTTCACCTCAGTCTGAGGTCCTGAGCGCTCTGGAGCAGGTTTTCATCAAGGATCTCTGTAATTTGCTTTGTTTATCCTTCCTTAGATCCTGACTAGTCTCCCAGTCCCTGCTGCTGAATAACATCCACAGAGCATGATGCTGTCACCACCATGCTTCACCTGCCAGTTAAGGTTTTCTCCAGAGGTGACGATTGGCATTCAGGCCAAAGAGTTCAATCTTGGTTTCGTCAGACCAGAGAATCTTGTTTCTCGTGGTCTGAGAGTCTTTAGGTGCCTCCTGGAAAACTCAAAGCAGCCTGTTATGTGTCTTTTACTAAGGAGTGGCTTTAGTCTGGCCACTCTACCATAAAGGCCTGATTGGTGGAGTGCTGCAGAGATGGTTGTCCTTCTGAAAGGTTCTTCCATCTCCACAGAGGAACTCAGGAGCTCTGTCAGAGTGACCAACGGGTTCTTGGTCACCTCCCTGACCAAGGCCGTTCTCCACTGATTGCTCAGTTTGGTGGGGCGGCCAGCTCAAGGAAGAGTCTTAGTGGTTTCAAACTTCTTCCATTTAAGAATGACAGAGGCCACTCTGTTTTTGGGGACCTTCAATGCTGCAGACATTTATTAGTACGCTTCCCCAGATCTGTCCCTCGACACAATCCTCTCTCGGAGCTCTCCGGACAGTTCCTTCAACCTCATGGCTGGGTTTTGCACTGACATGCACTTTTAACTTATATAGACAGGTGTGTGCCTTTCCAAATCCTAAATTGAATTTACCACAGGTGGAATCCAATCAGTTGAATAAACATCAATTTTGAGTCTCATAGCAAAAGGTATGAAAACTTACATAAATTAGGTATTTGTTTTTTTTTTAATACATTTGCAAAAATTTCTAAAATCCTGTTTACATTTTGTTATTATGGGGTATTGTGTGTAGATTGATGAGGAAAAATGTTGATTTAATCCATTTTAGAATAAGGCTGTATTGTAACAACATTTGGAAAAAGGGTCTGAATACTTTCCAAATTCACTGTATATTATATATATATATATATATATATATATATATATATATATATATATATATATATACATACACATATGTTATATATATACACACTGCTCAAAAAATAAAGGGAACACTTAAACAACACAATGTAACTCCAAGTCAATCACACTTCTGTGAAATCAAACTGTCCACTTAGGAAGCAACACTGATTGACAATACATTTCACATGCTGTTGTGCAAATGGAATAGACAACAGGTGGAAATTATAGGCAATTAGCAAGACACCCCCAATAAAGGAGTGGTTCTGAAGGTGGTGACCACAGACCACTTCTCAGTTCCTATGCTTCCTGGCTGATGTTTTGGTCACTTTTGAATGCTGGCGGTGCTTTCACTCTAGTGGTAGCATGAGACGGAGTCTACAACCCACACAAGTGGCTCAGGTAGTGCAGCTCATCCAGGATGGCACATCAATGCGAGCTGTGGCAAGAAGGTTTGCTGTGTCTGTCAGCGTGAGTGTCCAGAGCATGGAGGCGCTACCAGGAGACAGGCCAGTACATCAGGAGACGTGGAGGAGGCCGTAGGAGGGCAACAACCCAGCAGCAGGACCACTACCTCCGCCTTTGTGCAAGGAGGAGCACTGTCAGAGCCCTGCAAAATGACCTCCAGCAGGCCACAAATGTGCATGTGTCTGCTCAAACGGTCAGAAACAGACTCCATGAGGGTGGTATGAGGGCCCAACGTCCACAGGTGGGGGTTGTGCTTACAGCCCAACACCGTGCAGGACGTTTGGCATTTGCCAGAGAACACCAAGATTGGCAAATTCGCCACTTGCGCCCTGTACTCTTCACAGATGAAAGCAGGTTCACACTGAGCACGTGACAGACGTGACAGAGTCTGGAGACGCCGTGGAGAACGTTCTGCTGCCTGCAACATCCTCCAGCATGACCGGTTTGGCGGTGGGTCAGTCATTGTGTGGGGTGGCATTTCTTTGGGGGGCCGCACAGCCCTCCATGTGCTCGCCAGAGGTAGCCTGACTGCCATTAGGTACCGAGATGAGATCCTCAGACCCCTTGTGAGACCATACGCTGGTGCGGTTGGCTCTGGGTTCCTCCTAATGCAAGACAATGCTAGACCTCATGTGGCTGGAGTGTGTCAGCAGTTCCTGCAAGAGGAAGGCATTGATGCTAAGGACTGGCCCGCCCGTTCCCCAGACCTGAATCCAATTGAGCACATCTGGGACATCATGTCTCGCTCCATCCACCAACGCCACGTTGCACCACAGACTGTCCAGGAGTTGGCGGATGCTTTAGTCCAGGTCTGGGAGGAGATCCCTCAGGAGACCATCCGCCACCTCATCAGGAGCATGCCCAGGCGTTGTAGGGAGGTCATTCAGGCACGTGGAGGCCACACACACACTACTGAGCCTCATTTTGACTTGTTTTAAGGACATTACATCAAAGTTGGATCAGGCTGTAGTGTGGTTTTCCACTTTAATTTTGAGTGTGACTCCAAATCCAGACCTCCATGGGTTGATAAATTTGATTTCCATTGATAATTTTTGTGTGATTTTGTTGTCAGCACATTCAACTATGTAAAGAAAAAAGTATTTAATAAGATTATTTCATTCATTCAGATCTATGATGTGTTATTTTAGTGTTCCCTTTATTTTTTTGAGCAGTGTATATACACCTACTCATTTAAAGGGTTTTTCTTTATTTTGACTATTTTCTACATTGTCGAATAACAGTGAAGACATCATAACTATGAAATAACACATTTGGAAACATGTAGTAAGCAAAAAAGTGATAAACAAATCAAAATATATTTTAGTCCATCATTACTTTAAGACATGAAGGTCAGTCAATCCGGGAAAATGTATTCAAGTGCAGTCACAAAAAACATAAAGCCCAACAAAGGGTATATAACAAAGTATTGAGATAAACTTTTGTTATTGACCAAATACTTATTTTCCACCATAATTTGCAAATAAATTCATAAAAAATCCTACAATGTGATTTTCTGGATTTTTTTCCTCATTTTGTCTGTCATAGTTGAAGTGTACCTATGATGAAAATTACAGGCCTCTCTCATCTTTTTAAGTGAGAGAACTTGCACAATTGGTGGCTGACTAAATACTTTTTTCCCCCACTGTATATTCCCCAGAATATGGAATGGATTGTTTATTTGCATTTGTTGGGCTTTAGCTGAGATTATTCTTTACACAGTAAAGTATATTTGTCCAGGCTTCACTTATTCCTTGACCAGCACCATTCATTCTTGCTGTCGATAATTAAAATGTTATAACTTCTAATAGTAACTGTATCCACTGGTGAATTGGGAGAGAGTGAGGTGATTGCCTTCTAAGAGCCATAATATTTTTTGCGGCAGTGCTGCCTGCCAGCAGTAATTGTCTCTGATTTACTAGAGATTCAAGGAGATATCATCATTAAGTAACATAATATATGCAAAGCATTGAATATTTACATTTATACATTTCGAAATGAATTTTGTAACTTTGCCTCAGAAGCATTTAATTGTGCCTACAGTACCATACCTACTTCCACACAGCATGCGCACAGATATGGCTCTACCAGTGCAGAGCACATGCCCCTTCCAGTCTCCAAAGTGCCCTTTTAAGTGGTGGTATAAAATCTCCAAAAATATATGTATTTTTATGTAGGCCTACTCTGTTTATGCCTGGCAAAACTAGAGAAAATTCTGGTCACTAATATGGATATGCGTGACTGCCTTTGCGCGCCAATGCTGATGACTGGTCATTGGTCAACAATATAAATGTTGTCGTTGTTGTTCTGTACACACTGCCTGCAAGTCGTCATTCAATTCTCATCTATGCTTCAGAACCAAAAAGTTGCTCATCTTGATTGTTGACCAATGACCAGTCATCAGCATTGGCACGCAAAGGCAGGCACGCATATCCAGATTAATGACCAGAATTTCCACCAGTTTTACCTGGCATAAAGAGTAGGCCTATGTTCATCATCTATATAAAAATATACAGTTTAGCAATCTACCACTGACTCATCTTTGCCAGAACAATAGGCTTCCTGGCGATTTGATTGATCATTTTGTATTTTCATACCTAGTTTGGGTGGCTACAGGCTATGTCTACAGATAAATAGCTGCAGCTGTAACATTGCACTGCCTTCAATATTTATTATGGGATGAAGATGTAACATATTCTAGGGATTTTATTGAAATATTTGTGAGGAAGCACAGGGCTACTCGGCAGCCAACAAGCACTCTGCAGGCAGGTTGCCCACCTGGTGACTGTGTCAGAATGCATGCGGCTGGCCCGCCACAGGAGTCACTACAGCGCGATGGGACAAGGACTTCCCGGCCGGCCAAACCCCTCTCTAACTCTGACGACGACAATTGTGCATCGCCTCATGGGTCTCCCTGTCGCTACTGGCATGGGTAGCAAACTAGCATCTATAGTAATGCAGTTTGCACTGCGATGCAGTGTCTTAGATCGCTGCGCCACTCGGGAGGCTCCATCCAAAGTTTTTAATGCCTATCAATTGCCTTGCACAAAGACTCTTAAAGAATTGTGTTTAATTGTATTTTTTGATCACATAAACAATGAGAAAATATGGAAAAATAAATAAATAATAAAATGTTATATAAAGCAGCCAGTGTAATTAATACTGCCTAAGGCGGCCCAGACTCGGGCCACATAACTTTGCATGTTTTGTACCTCTCCTTTTTGCGAGTCGTGGGTCAAAAAGTTTGAAAACCACTAGGAGATATGATAATGGCAACAAATGGAGTTGGGTTGGATATAAGTAATGGTAGGCTACAGTATTTCTTACAATATTTTAATTGGACTGGAATTATGTTTGTCATTGTTAGTGAAGCATTTATTCCAGTTGAGGATTTTTTTTTTATGGGGTCCCCATTTGTTTGTTTGAGCACTTGCCTCCCAAAAGGTGTGCACTGCCCTGCCTCCACATCAGATGATGGAATGTGCCTATCTGATTTAGGGGACACATTGAACAGTTGGGAGTTAGGGCCAATTTCATTGTAAAATGTTTCCTTGGTGTTAAATACAGTCTGTGAACAAACTTAAAATGTATAAATTGATGGTTCGGATTACCGCATGCCAAGGTCATATTTTTCCATATTCGGTTCCAGTTGATGGGTTTTTCAGATTTAATTAGATCTATGGACCATGTAATGGATAAACGCCAACGTTCTGTACATTACCTTGGAAATAATGGACGACGCAGCGGGACGAAGCGGAGCAGCCTTTGCAGAGATTATTTTTCCAAGATAATTTACAGAACGTTGGCGTTTATCCCCCTTATACCACAGATGCAAAAGAAAACAATATGAAAGCACTAATTTACCGGTAGAAATAAAAAATTATTGTTGATATTGACATTTTTATGAGCAAATTCATAATTTCTCATCTTTTGGTTGTTGGAGACAAGACCCAGTTGTTTGTTTTTTATGTTCCTGGCGACATTCTTATCCCTTGTTTGCTTCTAGCTAGCCAACTAGCTTTGACTCCACAGTCACTACTTCTGCAGCCAGAGTGTTTGTTTAATCTGTTTATGTCGCTTATATCACAGTTGCAAAAGAAAACGTTACTAAGCATTCGTTCTTTATGCTCCTTTGCCATGCTTGCTGACAACATTCTTATTCCTTGCTTGTTAGCTAGCCAGCTAGCTACGGCTAGCACAGTCACGACTTCTGCAACCAGAATAACAGCAACAATAAATAAGTAGCTGTTTTCTATTGACATTCATTTGGATAGATCCGTAACAATGAGTTGATAATGCCCGATCTTGCCTGGCACAGCTAGAAATGTTTGCCTTCTCGTCAGGACACTTATCAACACTGACAGTTAATTATAAGATTGCATTGCATATCAAACACTAGCCTAGAAGCTAGGTAAATAGTTTGCTGCTAGCAAACCTGCCAATATAACAACCAAATAAGTAGCTGAAAACAGCTGGTCAAACTAGGAACATTTGGGAGGATTTGACAACTTTAGCGGTGGAAGAGACAGGAGAAATTAATGTACATCACTCATTACGTTAGGTCATCAGATGCTCCAAAAATATGTCTGCAAAAACAAATCAATGCTAGCTAGCTACGTTTTTTCCTCGGTGGATCTGTGTTTACAATGTCTCCAATTTCAGTTTGTGGTTGTTGTTTTAGCTTTCTGTATCTTTGTAGCAAGTACGGTCTGCATGTGTAGGCACTTACTGGGTCATGATTGCAAGGCGTCCCAATATCGTTTCCATTTTCTTGTTGCATGCTTGTTTTAGTCAACTACAAAACTACATTTAAGAAAAGTACAACATGTCTAAAGATGACTTTTCAACATTGCCTGCTCCCACGGTGTTCTCACTACATAGAAAAAGGTAATATTGTAGTTCTTCCCTCGTGCCCCTTTTCAAGACAATGCTCGCAGTGCTAGCTGTCTACCGACCGAAACATTAAGCTAGCGATGACCAACAACACAAACAAACAGACTAAACAGTTACAAGTACTGAGTGGAGTTACAAACGGATTGTACTAAACAAGTTAAATGTCCAACCTGATTAAATGTTTTTCACACACATAGCTACGTGTAGCCTACTCCGACACCACGTCCACGATTTATGGCCTGGCTACATGTACATTGAACAACACAGCAGCTTTAAGGGCATTTTATTTTTTTATTTATGTACTACAAAGTTGCCTCTTTTACAATGGGGATCAATAGGTAAGAATGTTGGTTTTCCCCAATTTGTGGGCGTGGACGAGGGGAATTCCTTATCATTACGTGAATATCAACTGGGACTATTGGCATGACTATTTCAATTTTGCACCAAATAGAAATTGTGTGGGCAATAATAGGACCAAAGAGTTGTTTACATTGTTTAAGGGATACAGTGCCTTTGGAAGTGTTCAGACCCGTTGACTTTTGCCAAATTATGTTACGTTACAGCCTTATTTTAAAATTGATTAAATTGTTTTTTTCCTCATCAATCTACACACAATACCCCATAATTACAAAGCAAAAACAGGTTTTAGATGTAAAAACTGAAATATCACATTCACAAAAGTATTCAGACCCTTTACTCAGTACTTTGTTGAAGCACCTTTGGCAGTGATTTCAGCATTGAGTCTTCTTGGTTATGACACTACAAGCCAGTAGCATACCACCCTGCATCCTACTGCTGTCTTGCTTCTGAAGCTAAGCAGGGTTGGTTCTGGTCAGTCCCTGGATGGGAGACCAGATGCTGCTGGAAGTGGTGTTAGAGGGCCAGTAGGAGGCACTCTTTCTAAGGGTAAAAAAAAATAGCCCAATACCCCAGGCCAGTGTTTGGGGACATTGCCCTGTGTAGGGTGCTGTCTTTTGGATGGGATGTTAAATGGGTGTCCTGACTAACTGAGGTCATTAAAGATCCCATGGCACTTATTGTAAGAGTAGGGGTGTTAACCCTGGTGTCCTGGCTAAATTCCCAAGCTGTCCCTCGTACCATCATGGTCACCTTATCATCCCCAGTTTACAATTGGCTCATTCATCCCCCTCCTCTCCCTGTAACTATTCCCCAGGTTGTTGCTGTAAATGAGAACTTGTTCTCAGTTAACCTTCTTGGTACAATAAAGGTAAAATAAATTTTAAAAAAAGCTTGGCACACCTGTATTTGGGGAGTTTCTCCCATTCTTCTTTGCAGATCCTCTCAAGCTCTGTCAGGTTGGATGAGGAGTGTCGCTGCACAGATATTTTCAGGTCTCTCCAGAGATGTTAGATCGGGTTCAAGTCCGTGCTCTGGCTGGGCCACTCAAGGACATTCAGAGACTTGTCCCGAAGCCACACCTACATTGTCTTGGCTGTATGCTTAGGGTCTGAGGTCCTGAGCGCTCTGCATCAGGTTTTCATCAAGGATCTCTCTGTACTTTGCTCTGTTCACCTTTGCCTCGATCCTGACTAGTCTCCCAGTCCCCGCTGCTGAAAAACATCCCCACAGCATGATGCTGCCACCACAAGGTTTCACCGTAGAGATGGTGCCAGGTTTACTCCAGATGTGACGCTTGGCATTCATCTCCAAGCAGCTTGTCATGCCTTTTACTGAGGAGTGGCTTCTGTCTGGCCACTACCATAAAGGCCTGATTGGTGGAGTGCTGCAGAGATGGTTGTCCTTCTGGAAGGTTGTCCTTCTGGAAGGTTCACCATCGGGTGCTTGGTCACCTCCCTGACCAAGGCCCTTCTCCCCCGATTGATCAGTTTGGCTGGGCGGCCAGTTTGAGGATGAGTCTTGGTGGTTCCAAACGTCTTCCATTTAAGAATGATGGAGGCCACTGTGTTCTTGGGGACTATCAATGCTGCATAACTGTTTTGGTACCCTTCCCCAGAAAAAGATCAGAGCCAGTCTCTCAACATTCCCAATGCAGTTCTTATAAATGTTAGGCAAATGTTAGGCAACAGGAGACTATTTCTCGATATACTCAGCCAGGGGGCAGAAGAATCATGTCTAAACCAATTTAGTATGGGGTGAAATGCTAGTGTATGGAAATACAATTTAAAGTTTGGTATGGATAGTCCTGTGCCTAAAATACAACATTTCTCATGTGGAATTGTGCTATTGTCCTGCGGGAGGTAGCCTAGCAGTTAAGAGTGTTGGCGCAGAAAATGAAAGTCCACTAGTTCAAATCCCAGAGCCAGCAAGGTGGAAAAATCTGCTATTCTGCCCTTATGCAAGGCAGTTAACCCCCAACAACAACTGCTGGCATGCTGTCAATTAACTTCTGGGCCACATCCTGACTGATGGCAGCCCATTCTTGCATAATCAATGCTTGGAGTTTGTCAGAATTTGTGGGGTTTTGTTTGTCCACCCGCCTCTTGAGGAGGTCTGGGGGGTTTCTTGGCCTTGGACCCAAAATATCAATGTTGTGTTCCCCGAGCCACTTAGCTTTCACTTTTGCCTTATGGCAAGGTGCTCCATCATGCTGCAAAAGGCATTGTTTGTCACCAAACTGTTCCTGGATGGTTGGGAGAAGTTGCTCTCGCAGGATGTGTTGGTACCATTCTTTATTCATGGCTGTGTTCTTAGGCAAAATTGTGAGTGAGCCCACTCCCTTGGCTGGGAAGCAAACCCACACATGAGTGGTCTCAGGATGCTTTACTGTTGGCATGACACAGGACTGATGGTAGCGCTCACCTTGTCTTCTATTTTCCAGATGCCCCAAACAATCGGAAAGGGGATTCATCAGAGAAAATGACTTTACCCCAGTCCTCAGCAGTCCAATCCCTGTACCATTTGCAGAGTATCAGTCTGTCCCTGATGTTTTTCCTGGAGAGAAGTGGCTTCTTTGCTGCCTCTCTTGACAACAGGCCATCCTCCATAGTATTAGTCTCACTGTGCGTGCAGATGTACTCACACCTGCCTGCTGCCATTCCTGAGCAAGCTCTGTACTGGCTCTCCCGATCCCGCAGCTGAATCAACTTTAGGAGACGGTCCTGGCACTGCTTGACATTCTTGGGCGCCCTGAAGCCTTCTTCACATCAATTGAACCACTCACCTTGAAGTTCTTGACGATACCATAAATGGTTGATTTAGGTGCAATCTTACTGGTAGCAATATCCTTGCCTGTGAAGCCCTTTTTGTGCAAAGCAATGATGACGGCACGTGTTTCCTTGCAGGTAACCATGGTTGACAGAGGAAGAACAATGATTCCATGCACCACCCTCCTTTTGAAGCTTCCAGTCTGTTATTCTAACTCAATCAGCATGACAGAGTGATCTCCAGCCTTGTCCTCGTCAACACTCACACCTGTGTTAATGAGAGAATCACTGACATGATGTCAGCTGGTCCTTTTGTGGCAGGGCTGAAATGCAGTGGAAATGTTTTTGGGGGATTCAGTTCATTTGCATGGCAAAAAGAGACTTTGCAATGAATTTCAATTAATCTGATCACTCTTCATGACATTCTGGAGTATATGCAAATTGCCATCATACAAACTGAGGCAGCAGACTTTGTGAAAATTAACATTATTGGCCACGACTGTACATGTACAGTTGAAGGCAGAAGTTTACATACACCTTAGCCAAATACATTTAAACTCAGTGTTTCACAATTCCTGAAATTTAATCCTAGTAAAAATCCCTGTCTGGGGTCAGTTAGGATCACCACTTTACTTTAAGAATGTGAAATGTAAGAATAATAGTAGAGAGAATGATTTATTTCAGCTTTTATTTGTTTCATCACATTCCCAGTGGGTCAGAAGTTTACATACACTCAATTAGTATTTAGTAGCATTGCCTTTAAATTGTTTAACTACTTAGGGAGCAGTGGGGCGCTAGCTCCCGACACTACCCAATGAAATGCAAGGCGCCAAATTCAAAATCCAAAATTTGAATTATTAAACATTCATCAATATACAGCGTTGTCAGATTTCAAAAAGGCTTCACGGCGAAAGCACAACATTTGATTGTTTGAGGGTAGCACCTCCAATATTTCTGCATTAGCATGAATTCATAAACCATCGCGGTTCACACAAAACACATTTCACAGCGAAAACAAATCCCTTACCTTTTTAAGAACTTCTGCTGAGGGCTTCCCAAGTGTCCAACGAAGACATCCAATGGTTCTTTTGTTAGAAAAAGTCATTTATTATATCCATAAATCTCCGTTTGGTTGGTGCGTTATGTTCAGAAAATCCAAAGTCGAATTGCCCATTGAAACGTGAAGAGAACGCGTTCAAATATACCTATGAACTTTTCCTAAACAAATCAAATACCAGTTGTAATGCATCCTTAGCTATCCTTTTATGAATATTAGCGATAATATTTCACTCGGATGGTCACCTAAACGTTATATAAGTAAAATAAAGTGGGGCGCGCACCCAGACTCGAGCCCGAGAAAACTTGTTGACATTTCAGATCCCCTTACCATTTCCTGTTCCTATCCGTTCTGCTTAATCCATTCACTCCCAGTCTTTGTATATAGACTGTTGACATCTAGTGGAAGCCATAGGTACTGCAATCCAGGAGCTGGATTGCCTTGAAGTCAATGGGGAGAGTGTCAAACAGAGCAAAGGTCACCAAAAACTGCATTTCCGGATGGATTTTCCTCGGGTTTTCGCCAGCTATATCAGTTCTGTTATACTCACAGACATTATGTTAACACTTTTAGAAACTTCAGACTGTTTCCTATCCAATAGCACTAATTATTTGCATATCCTATTTTCTGAGCCTGGGTATTTTACTTTGGGCACACCAGACTCTCTAAAACCGTCACCTCTGCTGCCGCTCCCTAAGAAGTTAACTTGGCTTTCCAAAGACCTTAGAAAGGCAGGGTAGGATAGATATAGGTCTGTAGCAGTTTGGGTCAAGAGTGTCTCCCCCTTTTGAAGAGGGGGATGACCGCAGCTGCTTTCCAGTCTTTGGGAATCTCAGACGTCACGAAAGAGAGGTTGAACAGGCTAGTAATAGGGTTTGCAACAATTTATTGATAATTTTTAAAAGAAAGGGTCCAGATTGTCTAGCCCGGCTGATTTGTAGCGGTCCAGATTTCACAGCTCTTTCAGAACATCAGCTAACTGGATTTGGGAGAAGGAGAAATGGGGGAGGCTTAGGTGAGTTACTGAGGGGGGTGCAGCGCTATAGACCGGGGTAGGTGTAGCATGGCCAGCCGTAGAAAAATGCTTATTGAAATTCTCAATTATTGTGGGTTTATCGGTGGTGACAGCGTTTCCTATCCTCAGTGCAGTGGGCAGCTGGGAGGAGGTGCTCTTATTCTCCATAGACTTTACAGTGTCCCAGAACTTTTTTGAGTTTGTGTTACAAGAGCTAGCCTTGGCTTTCCTAACTGCCAGTGTATATTGGTTCCTGACTTCCCTGAAAAGTTGCATATCACGGGAGTTGTTCGATGCTACTGCAGAACGCCATAGGATGTTTTTGTGCTGGTCAAGGACAGTCAGGTCTGGAGAGAACCAAGGGCTATATCTGTTCCTGGTTCTAAATTTCTTGAATGGGGCATGCTTATTTAAGATGGTGAGGAAGGCACATTTAAAGAACAACCAGGCATCCTCTACTGACGGGATGAGGTCAATATACTTCCAGGATATCCGGGCCAGGTCGATTAGAAAGGCCTGCTCGCTGAAGTGTTTTAGGGAGCGTTTGACAGTGATGAGGGGTGGTCGTTTGACCGCAAACCCATTACGGATGCAGGCAATGAGGCAGTGATTGCTGAGATCTTGGTTGAAAACAGCAGGGGTGTATTTGGAGGTCAACTTAGTTAAGATGACATCTATGAGTGTGCCCGTGTTTACGGCTTTGGGATTGTACCTAGTAGGTTCAATTATGATTCGTCTGAGGTTTAGGGAATCAAGCTTAGATTGTAGGATGGCCGGGGTATTAAGCATGTCCCAGTTTAGGTCACCTAGCAGCACGAACTCTGAAGATAGACGGGGGGCAATCAGTTCACATATGGTGTCCAGAGCACAGCTGGGGGCAGAGGGTGGTCTATAGCAAGCGGCAACAGTGAGAGACTTGTTTCTAGAAAGGCGGATTTTTAAAAGTAAATTTCAAATTGTTTGGGTACAGACCTGGATAGTAAGAAAGAACTCTGCAGGCTATCTCTGCAGTAGATAGCAACACCGCCCCCTTTGGCCGTTCTATCTTGTCTGAAAATGTTGTAGTTAGGGATGGAAATTTCTGCGTTATTGGTGGTCTTTCTAAGCCAGGATTCAGACTCGACTAGGACATCCGGGTTGGCAGAGTGTGCTAGGGCAGTGAATGAAACAAACTTAGGGAGGAGGCTTCTAATGTTAACATGCATGAAACCAAGGCTTTTACGGTTGCAGAAGTCAACAAATGAGAGCGCCTGGGGAATAGGAGTGGAGCTAGGCACTGCAGGGCCTGGATTAACCTCTATATCACCAAAGGACAGAGGAGGAGTAGGATAAGGGTACGGCTAAAGGCTATAATGGCTGCTCGTCTAGGACGTTCTGAACCGAGAGTAAAAAGAACAGGTTTCAGGGGGCGATAAAATAGATTAAAGGCATAATGTACAAACAAAGGTATGGTAGGATGTAAATACAGTGGAGGTAAACCTAGGTATTGAGTGGTGATGAAAGAGATATTGTCTCTAGAAACATTTAAACCAGGTGATGTCATCGCATGTGTGGGAGGTGGAACTAAAGGGTTGGATAAGGCATATTGAGCAGGGCTAGAGGCTCTACAGTGAAATAAGACAATAAACACTAACCAGAACAGCAATGGACAAGGCATATTGACATTGAGGAGAGGCATGCTTAGCAAGGGTTCAAGTTAGTAGTGAGGCAGGTTGGGGACACGGCGATTCAGACAGCTTGCCGGGGGTAGCAACCTAGCAAAGGCTAGCAGGCCAGCTAACAAAGACAGAGGAAGTCTGTTTATAGCCTCCTCGTGCGTTTCCGTCGGTTGACCAGTCGTGATGGGTTAGTGGGGTTCCGTGTGGTGAAGGGGACCAGGCCAATTGGCAAAAATAGGTAATAGTGGCCCAAGAAATTGTCCGATGGACCTGTTTAGCTAGCAGCCAATATGCTTTAGACAGCTAACATTAGCAGGCCGCAGTTAGCTGATGGGCGTTCAGCTGACGTCGCGATGGAGGGCCCGGTTGAATAACCCCCTCAGGCAGATAACGTCGGTAGTCCAGTCGTGAAGGCCTGGTGAGGCTCCGCAGTGGCAGTAGAAAACGGGTCCGGATAGGTGTTGTAGCCAAGGAGTGGTTGATGGGATTCTTCAGCCAGCCGGGAGATGGGTCGAGCACGGGCTAGCTTCAGGCTAATTGGTGCATTGCTCCGGGACCGACGTTAGCCAATAGGCACTCGGGTAGCAGCTAGCTAGCTGCAAGATCCAGGTGAAAAATAGGTCCAAAATAAATAGGTCCGGTCCGGGTAAACTCTGGTTTGAGTCGCGTTATACGAACGGCGAGAGCTTTTCCGAGCTTAAGGTTAGCTGATGTCCGTTAGCAATGGTAAGCTAAATACTAACGTTAGCTAGTGAAGTTAGCTAGCATTTGTTGGGTGACTCTGGATTCGAAAAACAACAACAACAAAAAATACAGATCCGCACCACATTGGGTGAGGCAGGTTGCAGGAGTGTTTTGAAGTTGAAGTTTAGAAAGCATATATAAAAAGATATGTGAAGAAAATATATAAAAATATTATAAAAACGATATTCACATGGGACAGGACGGGACAGGACGGGACAAGACAAAATACACGTCCGACTGCTACGCCATCTTGGATTCAATATTATGCTGCCACCCCCATGTTTCATGGTTGGGATGGTGTTCTTCGGCTTGCAAGCCTTCCCCTTTTTCCTCCATACGTTATAGCCAAACAGTTATATATTTGTTTCATCAGACCAGGGGACATTTCTCCAAAAAGTATGATCTTTGTCCCCATGTGCAGTTGCAAACCGTAGTCTGGCTTTTTTATGGCGGTTTTGGAGTGGTGGCTTCTTCCTTGCTGAGCGGCCTTTCAGGTTATGTCGATATGGGACTTGTTTTACTGTGGATATTGATACTTTTGTACCTGTGTCCTCCAGCATCTTCACAAGGTCCTTTGCTGTTGTTCTGGGATTGATTTGCACTTTTCGCACCAAAGTACGTTCATCTCTAGGAGACAGAACGCGTCTCTTTCCTGAGCGGTATGACGGCTGCGTGGTCCCATGGTGTTTATACTTGCGTACTATTGTTTGTACAGATGAGCATGGTACCTTCAGCCGTTTGGAAATTGCTCCCAAGGATGAACCAGACTTGTGGAGGTCTACAATTTTTTTTCCTGAGGTCTTGGCTGATTTCTTTTGACTTTCTCATGATGTCAAGCAAAGAGGCCCTGAGTTTGAAGGTAAGCCTTGAAATACATGCACAGGTACACCTCCAATTGACTCAAATGATGTCAATTAGCCTATCAGAAGCGTCTAAAGCCATAACATACTTTTCTGGAATTTTCCAAGCAGTTTAAAGGCACAGTCAACTTAGTGTTTGTAAACTTCTGACCCACTGGAATTGTGATACAGTGAATTATAAGTGAAATAATCTGTCTGTAAACAATTGTTGGAAAAAGTACTTGTGTCATGCACAAAGTAGATGTCCTAACCGACTTGCGAAAAATTTGTGGAAGGTTGAAAAACAAGTTTTAATGACTTCAACCTAAGTGTATGTAAACTTCCGACTTCAACTGTATATACAGTGGGGCAAAAAAGTATTTAGTCAACCACCAATTGTGCAAGTTCTCTCACTTAAAACGATGAGAGAGGCCTGTAATTTTCATCATAGGTACACTTCAACTATGACAGACAAAATGAGGGAAAGAAATCCAGAAAATCACATTGTAGGATTTGTTATGAATTTATTTGCAAATTATGGTGGAAAATAAGTATTTGGTCACATACAAACAAGCAAGATTTCTGGCTCTCACAGACCTGTAACTTCTTCTTTAAGAGGCTCCTCTGTCCTCCACTCGTTACCTGTATTAATGGCACCTGTTTGAACTTGTTATCAGTATAAAAGACACCTGTCCACAACCTCAAACAGTTACACTCCAAACTCCACTATGGCCAAGACCAAAGAGCTGTCAAAGGACACCAGAAACAAAATTGTAGACCTGCACCAGGTTGGGAAGACTGACTCTGCAATAGGTAAGCAGCTTGGTTTGAAGAAATCAACTGTGGGAGCAATTATTAGGAAATGGAAGACATACAAGACCACTGATAATCTTCCTCGAACTGGGGCTCCACGCAAGACCTCACCCCGTGGGGTCAAAATGATCACAAGAACAGTGAGCAAAAATCCCAGAACCACACGGGGGGACCTAGTGAATGACCTGCAGAGAGCTTGGACCAAAGTAACAAAGCCTACCATCAGTAACACACTACGCCGCCAGGGACTCAAATCCTGCAGTGCCAGACGTGTCCCCTGCTTAAGCCAGTACATGTTCAGGCCCGTCTGAAGTTTGCTAGAGAGCATTTGGATGATCCAGATGAGGATTGGGAGAATGTCATATGGTCAGATGAAACTTTTTGGTAAAAACTCAACTCGTCGTGTTTGGAGGACAAAGAATGCTGAGTTGCATCCAAAGAACACCATACCTACTGTGAAGCATGGGGGTGGAAACATCATGCTTTGGGGCTGTTTTTCTGCAAAGGGACCAGGACTGACTGATCCGTGTAAAGGAAAGAATGAATGGGGCCATGTATCGTGAGATTTTGAGTGAAAACCTCCTTCCATCAGCAAGGGCATTGAAGATAAAACGTGGCTGGGTCTTTCAGCATGACAATGATCCCAAACACACCGCCCGGGTAACGAAGGAGTGGCTTCGTAAGAAGCATTTCAAGGTCCTGGAGTGGCCTAGCCAGTCTCCAGATCTCAACCCCATAGAAAATCTTTGGAGGGAGTTGAAAGTCCGTGTTGCCCAGCGACAGCCCCAAAACATCACTGCTCTAGAGGAGATCTGCATGGAGGAATGGGCCAAAATACCAGCAACAGTGTGTGAAAACCTTGTGAAGACTTACAGAAAACGTTTGACCTCTGTCATTGCCAACAAAGGGTATATAACAAAGTATTGAGATAAACTTTTGTTATTGACCAAATACTTATTTTCCACCATAATTTGCAAATAAATTCATTAAAAATCTGGATTTCTGGATTTTTTTTCCTCATTTTGTCTGTCATAGTTGAAGTGTACCTAAGATGAAAATTACAGGCCTCTCTCATCTTTTTAAGTTGGAGAACTTGCACAATTGGTGGCTGACTAAATACTTTTTTGCCCCACTGTAGGTATCCCCTTCCCCATCTGCCTCCCCTGAAGCTCATACGTTCCTTCGCCGTATGCAACCTTTAAATAAAGTAAAAGAACAAAAAGACTTTGTATTTGCACATTTTTAACAGCCCAAGATTGTATGCATTATATTTAGATTTGCAGATTTCTATCAGCACTTAAATAATTATGTGCTTAAGCCTTAACTCATCTCGAGCCCTTGTGGTTGAGTGAGGGTTGTAACAGGGTTACAACAGATGCAGTTGAAGGTGTTTAATTCTCAGAGCATATGATTGCAGCCTCAGCCAGACAGCTCTGCCACTCCTGTTGTCCTCCTGGCTGACATGGAGGTTACTTGGGATGCACCGCTGGAGTCTGACGGCTGTCTGCTGCCTGGCATCTCCCATCTCCTCTCCCCTTTCCTCTTCCCTCTCCTCTCCCCTTCTCTTCTCCCCTTCTCCTCACCCTTCATCTTCTCATCCCCTTCCATCTCCTCTTCCGCTCCCCCAGTGATGGTCTGCTTGCGCACGGCAAAAGAACATGCTTCTCATCAGTCTGTTTGGGAAAATGGAGGTGCGTGCGTACAAGCATCAGGGGAGACAGACGGATGGAACAAAAATACTAACAGCTAAAGATAAAGAGATGGACAGACATGCAGAGAATAGCAAAGCTGAGTTGTGGTGTCAGACATACAAAGAATGGCAGATCTGTGGACCTTTGTCTAACAGAGAAGGTAATGTAGTTGTTGATAACAGCACAGTATTATAAAAGGATGATGGAGGTCAACAGACAAACAAAATGCATACAATGTTGTCTGAGGCTACACAGTGCTATACTGTAAGAGCAACAGTTCAATTTGTGAACAAACCTACAGTACCATACCTACACATAGCAGTTTGTCTCAATCCTTCTCTCACACCATCAAAGCATCCACAAGTCCCTGCCATCCCCCACCTTCCATCCCCCACCTTCCATCCCCACCTCCACCCCACTGACATCTGACCTCTGACCTGTACCTGTACCAGGCCTTCAGAAAATATGTGTGCAGGACGGGGGTGTGTTAGGGGTGGCGCTTAGCTGAGCTCTCTAGCATTGGCTGTACTCTGTAGGAATGAATGTTCACTAGTCAAATGCTTGTACAATATAACACTACTTGCCACAAACCTCATCGTGTCTGCCTAACATTTGTAAGAGCTGCATTGTGAATGTTGAGAGACTGGCTCTGATCTTTTTTTTTTTACACTGTGAAAAGACATGCAACTGATGAACTACTTAATGTGTTTCTCATTCTGACTGTCTGGAACTAATCTTGTCAACCTCTGTAATTCAGCGTTATGCATGATTCTGTTCTGGTGTTTTCCTTGTGTGAGTTGAAGGGATTTTGGCTTGAATCACATATTCATATCTGGGTGATTTTAGCAGGTGTCTCTATTATTCTCCTTGTATCAGGTATCAAGGTAAGACCCAAGTGCAGACTGTGTGAAGTAACAATGTTTATTGTAACAACAGGGGCAGGCAAATGACAGGTCAAGGCAGGCAGGGGTCGATAATCCAGAGTAGAGGCAAAGGTACAGGACGGCAGGCAGGCTCAGGTCAGGCAGAGTGGTCGGGGGGGTAAAGGGTCAGGAAAGGCAAGGGTCAGAAACCAGGAGGACTGGAAAAAGCATGAGCTGAAACACGAAACACTGGTAGGCTTGAACAAACAACACGAACAGGCAACAGACAGAAGATAAGTGACACCTGGAGGGGGGTGGAAACAATCACAAAGACAGGTGAAACAGATCAGGGCGTGATACCTGGTGAATCTTACTTTTCAATAGATCTCCTTTTGTGTTTGTATTTTGTATTATTCATCTCTTGGACTTCAAGCTCTCTGTATTACTTGGAGGTCCCATCTTTTCTTTATTGGATGGGGAGCAGTTATGGATTGTGCATGAGAGTAGTGGGCTTGGACTGGGGACTGTGGGCTGTGTATGCAATTTAATTCCTGCCCTCCGGCTGTTTATTGCTTGTGCATAAAAAATAGGGTGGTTAGGACAAGGCAACTGGAGACCAATTCTGGGCATTTCAAAAGGAAAATGTCTACCGCTGTTAAAGCTAAAATCTCAGATAGTGTAAGACATTTTGGGGGTAACTATTCTATAATTAACTCATTGGGTGTGCCCGAAATAGTATCATGTTCAATATATAGTGCAGTACTTTTGACCAGGGTCCATAGGGCTCTGGTCAAAAGTAGAGCACTATGTAGAAAATGGGATGCCATTTTAGACTCACAAATGCATCCAAAAACTATAACTTATCTTCGGGCAATATCTAAGGATACACCTCAAATGTGCGACCTCAGACTTAATTTTGGTAAAAAATGTGCAGTGGAGGTTGCTTGCTACCATGTGGTTTGCATATACCACCTGTACTGGTGCAGGATCCAAATTCTTTCATCATACAGGATGTCACCTGGGGCTGCATAATATGTAAAAATAATCTAATTGTGTAGTTTTTTTTGTGTTTTGCGATTTGACTTGCAATATACATATAGGTCAAAACACTTGGGTGAACTGTTGGAATCATGGAAATATAATGGTTATTCAAGCAAATAATATAATGGTTATTCAAGCAAAATTTGTTGGAATACAGAGGGCACTTCGAATACAGTGTTGTTTGGCATGACAATGAATGAAAAAGCCATGGAATGTAGGGAACTTCTGTGCTCCTTGAAGTCTGTGCTGCTTGGGACTGTAACACTGCTGGGTTTTTCATGCTCAACAGTTTCCCGTGTACAGTACCAGTCAAAGGTTTGGACACTTATTCAAGGGTTGTTCTTTATTTTTACTGTTTTATACATTGTAGAATAATAGTGAAGACATCAAAACTATGAAATAACACATATGGAATCATGTAGTAACAAAAAAAGTGTTAAACAAATCAAAATAGATTTTATATTTGAGATTCTTCAAAGTAGCCACCCTTTGCCTTGATGACAGCTTTGCAGACTCATGGCATTCTCTCAACCAGCTTCATGCGGTAGTCACCTGGAATGCATTTCAATTAACTACTTAGGGAGCAGTGGGGCACTCCCGACACTACCCAGTGAAATGTAAGGCGCCAAATTCAAAATCCAAAAGTTGAATTATTAAACATTCATCAATATACAAGTGTTGCATAGTCATCAAAAGCTCTGATTCTTGGCAATATCACAGCGTTGTCAGATTTCAAAAAGGCTTTACGGCGAAAGCACAACATTTGATTGTTTGAGGATAGCCCCTCTCATATTTTATGCATTAGCATAAATCCATAACCAACGCGCGTCTCACAAAACTTCAGAGTGTTTCCTATCCAATAGTACTTATGTGCATATCCTATTTTCTGGGCCTGAGTGGCAGGCCTTTTACTTTGGGCACGCCAGACTCTCCAAAACCGACACCTCAGCTGCCCTAAGAAGTTAAGACATGAATGTCAGTCAATGTGGAAAATGTCAATAACTTTGAACGTTTCTTGAAGTGCTGTCGCAAAAACCATCAAGTGCTATGATGAAACTGTCTCTCATGAGGACCGCCACAGGAAAGGAAGTTACTTCTGCTGCAGAGGACAAGTTCATTAGAGTTAACTGCACATCCGATTGCAGCCCAAATAAATGAGTTCAAACAACAGACACATCTCAACATCAACTGTTCAGAGAAGACTGCGTGAATCAGGCCTCGAATTGCTGCAAAACCACTACTAAAAGACACCAATAAGAAGAGACTTGCTTGGACCAAGAAACACAAACAATAGACATTAGACTGGTGGAAATCTGTCCTTTGGTCTGATGAGTACAAATGAGAGATTTTTGGTTCTAACCGCCATGTCTTTGTGAGACGCAGAGTAGGTGAATGGATGAACTCAGCATGTGTGGTTCCCACCGTGAAGCATGGAAGAGGTGTGATGGTGTGGGGGTTCTTTGCTGGTTACACTGTCTGTGATTTATTTAGAATTCAAGGCACACTTAACCAGTAAGGCAACCACAGCATTCTGCAGAGATACGCCATCCCATCTGGTTTGCACTTAGTGGGACTATCATTTGTTTTCAACAGGACAATGACCCAACACACCTCCAGGCTGTGTAAGGACTATTTGACCAAGAAAGAGAGTGATGGAGTGCTGCATCAGATGACCTGGCCTCCACAATCACCCGACTGTAACCTAATTGAGATGGTTTGGGATGAGTTGGACCGCAGAGGGAAGGAAAAGCATCCAACAAGTGCTCAGCATATGTTGGAACTCCTTCAAGACTGTTGGAAAAGCAATCTAGGTGAAGCTGGTTGAGAATGCCAAGAGTGTCATCAAGACAAAGGGTGGTTACTGTGAAGAATCTAAAATATATTTTGATTTAACACTTTTTTGGTTACTATATGATTCCATATGTGTTATTTCATAGTTTTGATGTCTTCACAATTTTTCTACAAAAAATAAAAATAAAGAAAAACCCTTGAATAAGTAGGTGTGTCCAAACCTTTGACTAGTATTGTATATCAAGAATGATCCACCACCCAAAGGACATCTGGCCAACTTGACACAAATGTGGGAATCATTGGAGTCAACATGTTCTCGGACATTTCTCGGGGGAATGGCCCTAGCCCTCACCCTCCGATCCAACAGGTCCCATATGTGCTCAATGGGATTGAGATCTGGGCTCTTCGCTGGCCATGGCAGAACACTGACATTCCTGTCTTGCAGGAAATCACGCACAGAATGAGCAGTATGGCTGGTGGCATTGTCATTCTAGAGGGTCATGTCAGGATGAGCCTGCAGGAAGGGTAGCAGATGATGGAGGAGGACGTCTTCCCTGTAACGCATAGCGTTGAGATTGCCTGCAATGACAACAAGCTCAGTCCGATGATGTTGTGACACACCGCCCCAGACCATAACGGACCCTCCACTTCTATCCTGCTCCAAAGTACAGGCTTCTGTGTAACGCTCATTCCTTCAATGATAAGCGCGAAGCCGACCATCACCCCTGGTGACTCGTCAGTGAAGAGCACTTTTTGCCAGTCTTGTCTGGTCCAGCGACGGTGGGTTTCTGTCAATAGGCGACGTTGTTGCCGGTGATGTCTGATGAGGTCCTGTCTTACAACAGGCCTACAAGCCCTCAGTCCAGCCTCTCTCAGCCTATTGCGGACAGTCTGAGCAGTCACTGATTGAGGTTTGTGCATTCCTGGTGTAACTCGGGCAGTTATTGTTGCCATCCTGTACCTGTCCCGCAGGTGTGATGTTCGGATGTACCGATCTTGTGCAGGTGTTGTTACACGTGGTCTGCCACTGTGAGGACAATCAGCTGTCTGTCGAGTTTCCCTGTGGTGCTGTCTTAGGCGTCTCACAGTACGGACATTGCAATTTATTGCCCTGGCCACATTTGCAGTCCTCATGCCTCCTTGCAGCATGCCTAAGGCACGTTCACGCAGATGAGCAGGGTCTCTGGGCATCTTTCTTTTGGTGTTTTTCAGAGTCAGTAGAAAGGCCTCTTAAGTGTCCTAAGTTTTCATAACTGTGACCTTAATTGCCTATCTGTTAGTGTCTTAACGACCGTTCCACAGGTGCATGTTCATTAATTGTTTATGGTTCATTGAACAAGCATGGTAAACAGTGTTTAAACCATTTACAATGAAGATCTGTGAAGTTATTTGGATTTTTACGAATTATCTTTGAAAGAAATGCCTTTTGGCGAACACCAAACATGTTTGATTATTATTTTCTGGACACTCTTCCGTAAAGCCCAGCTCTGTGGAGTGTACGGCTTAAAGTGGACCTATGGACAGATACTCCAATCTCCACTGTGGAGCTTTGCAACTCAAATAATGGATTTAATGGTGCTCCATGGGATGTTCAAAGTTTCAGATATTTTTTTATAACCCAACCCTGATCTGTACTTCTCCACAACTTTGTCCCTGACCTGTTTGGAGAGCTCCTTGGTCTTCATGGTGCCGCTTGCTTGGTGGTGCCGCTTGCTTGGTGGTGCCGCTTGCTTGGTGGTGTTGCAGACACTTGGGCCTTTCAGAACAGGTGTATATATACTGAGATCATGTGACAGATCATGTGACACTTAGATTGCACACAGGTGGACTTTATTTAACTAATTATGTGACTTCTGAAGGTAATTGGTTACACCAGATCTTATTTAGAGGCTTCATAGCAAAGGGGGTGAATACAAATGCACCCACCACTTTTCCATTTTTTATTTTTTTATTTTATGAATTTTCTTACACAAGTAATTTTTTTTATTTTACTTCACCAATTTGGACTAATTTCTGTATGTCCATGACATCCAAATAAAATTCATTTAAATTACAGGTTGTAATGCAACAAAATAGGAAATACGCCAAGAGGGGTGAATACTTTTGCAAGGCACTGTATCCGTTAATTAATTGATCAAAAGTATATCATAGGCTAGTGGTTGACTTGCCTAGATAAATAAAGGTGAAATAAAATAAAAAAAACATATTCCCTACATTGTGCACCACTTTTGACCAGAGCACTATGGGCCCTGGTCAAAAGTTGTGCACTACTGTATATATAGAATATGGTGCCATTTGGGACGCAGACAATATGACCTTGACTTGCCTCCCTTCTCCCGCTGTGCCTCAGTGTGTCACAACTAGTGTTTTATTACTGGACAGGGTGGTTCTTTATCAGCCGTCGTAACATCACATTTATGTATTTGAACCAATCTCATTAGGCTGCTATTGCTGCAAGGCTTGAATTCTGACAAAGAAAAATGCTAGTGTTTGTGTGCGTGTGTAAGCACAGTGCAGATGACAAAGAACATTTAGCTCATAACGACAAAGAACATTTAGTCCATAATACTTTGAAGGTATGCTTACAGATGGATTACAAACATAAAACTTTTATTAAGTTAAACAACGGATCCTGAAAATGCAGGTTCATGAAATGCTTTAAAGCTGCAAAGGTTTTTTTCTCCAACTACTTTAATAATATGTACCTCCACATTGTCTGCATAAGTAATAACCTACCCGAGTCAGATTTAAATAGCTTTAGGGCTTTTCTTAATAATTCACCAACCATCTACCTATTTCCCTGTTGGAGACTTTCAATGAGCAGCAGTACCAGTACAGCACTGATCAACGGCAGATTAAGCATCTGAATGGGGACAGACATACAGAGAGACAAACAGGCAGGCAGGCAGTCCGGAAATTCCTCCTTCTCTCTCGCCCTACAACATCCTCAATAACCTTTAGCAGCGGCCCTTGGGGAATCTCTCCAAGGAGAGATAGTACACAGAATGGAACAGAATGGTGGCCAACTGGGGCTGGGAGGGGAAAGATTACACCGTACGGCGGGCGTAACTCTTTGAAACTTAATTTACACTAATCCTTCCATGTTTTCCCACCGATGCCCCAGGCCGTGCAAGACCTTTTAATTCTGCCCTGGGCACCTGGGTCCGTGCCAGTGGTGACTCTCCTCTCCTCTTTCTCTGCTGCTTTCTACTGCAGGGAAAGGAGCCAGCCTGCCACCAGCCTGCCATCCAGCAAGACATCCAGCCACCCAACAAACAGCCAGCCAGCTGTTAGCTCTCCTCATTATCCCTACAACCCTTTCCCCCGTTCCTCCAGATGGAACCAAATGTAATGTATCTCTCTCTCAGCCTCTCTCTTTTAGCCCCCCCTGCCCCCCTCTCTCCCAGCAACTTTCTTTACATAGAGGGCCCATGCCTCCAGCTCTCCTCCTGCCCCATCTCCCCCTTAATTAGTCATTCAGTAAATAAATAGATAGCTCCATTACCATGGTTATTATAGCCAGTAGGCCAATTTCGTGCCCTTGATGTTTATCTGCTTTCCTTTGTATGTGGAGTTACAGAGGATACACTGCACTTGAGAGACTGTTAAAAAAAAGAAATTGTTGTTGTTAGAGACATACAGCCTCTATGGTGACTCATGTCTGTGTTGTCTCACCTGTTATCGTGCCAATGTTTACTTGAGAACAAGCTAGCTGGTATACATTATGAGGTGGTTTTCCTGAGCCTAGTCCTGGACTAAAAAGCATTTTCGATGGAGATTCAGTCCAGGGCTAGGTTTAATCTGTATCTGAGAAACCGCCCTTATCTATGTTTTAGAAATGTTTTTGAGAAACAGGCATAACTATTTCCCCTGTTGTTTTTTCTTTTCATAAATACCTTTCAGAAGATGGTGGTCAAAGTTCCGGTAATATACATTATGATCCTTATTCACTGTACTACTCTTAGAGAAACAAAAAATATACATATATTTTCTTGTTCGATTCTCTCAAACTAGGAAGGATAAGGAAGTGTAGGGTCGTCGAATGGCAGCTCTTATAAGGAGGTTTGACACTATTATCCCTGTGAAGAATAGATAAAAGGATAGAAAGCATTCAGAACACTTTGGGTTGATTGCGTTTGACAAACAAGTCCATCTTTGCCTTCTATGTTCCCCTGTGAGGGTGCTCTCAGTAGGACAGAACAAAGAGGAGGGATTCACAGCCTCAACACACACACACACACACACACAGGAATCTTCAAACTCTACAATGGCGAGGGTGGTATTAGGGAGAGAGAGAATGTCCTACTTTGATCCTTGTGCTGATTATTCTTATGCTTGTTACTGAAGGAAGGTTGGGAGTTTAATGATTGTTATTATATGATTTTGCGTGTAAAACGGTGGAAGAAAAATCATAATAAATCGGATCCTGAAAGTAACATTATTTGTATGTTTCTGGATGTATGCCATAACATTGACCATACATGGCAGTCATTAGCGTAGTTATCTAAAAAAGTAGTATGGATGAATTATAATACTGGTCAATAGCATGATACTACTAGACCATACTACCTTCTCATGCGTAAAACAAATTACAGAACCAGTCAAATGTGTTTGTATCAGAGGCTATGGCATATTATGGCATATAGTGTGTCACAGTATTCATCGGAGAGCATGACAAAGAAGGTCAGGGCCAAAACCATCCATTTCTCAGCAACTACACATTCATGAACCGACCAATCAGTGGATAACTGCTTTTAATTCAATGTCAGTCCTATAATTGCATTTTCATGACATGCCATGTGTATTTTTTTCTCTCACTTAAGTGTTCAGCCACACATTACATTTCAACCCTAGCACTAAGAACCAGTCACAGACTATGTCCAAAAGCCCCCCTAGTCACAACCAGGGCCCTGGTCAAAAGTAGTGAGCTATAAAGTAAATAGGGTGCCATTCGGCCCATTTGGGACACAACCACAGTCTTTAATGTAAAGGAAGCTCCCATTAAAGACTGGTCCATCTCTGTGAGTAGCTAAAGACCTAAGAGATGAGAGGGGCATGAATCACATCACAGCCATGGATGTGTCCCATTTCGGAAGCAGACAGAGCCATATGAGCAGAACAAAAACTAATTTAACATTCCTCTCCATTCCTTTACTTTAAATCAATACCTGAATCTGGATGTTTATTTTTTTCTCAACCCAACCCAAGGTAAAGTAAGGCTTAATACGCTCACTAAAGAAATAAAATTTACCATTCCTAGGCCCTTGGCTTAGGAATGGTAAATGCTCATATCTCCCGATGTTCCTCCCTTGACATCTTTTATTCTTTCTATTTGTATGTGCTTCATTTTATTTATTTATTTGTTTCTCAAATAATGTTTCAGTGTGGATACATTTGCATTGAGATGGTATTGGCAGACGTTGTTGGACAGCTGGACAGTGTCGTTACTGAGACACCCTCCCTGTCCCTGTCCGGGAGCCATAATACCTCCTGTTTGCTCAGAATAATTTTCAAACAGAATTAGAAAGTTGACTGAGGCAGCTCTAGCAGGGCAGAAATTTTACAAACTGACTTGTTGGAAAGATGGCATACTATGTCGGTGCCACATTAAAAGTCACTGAGTTCTAAAGAAGACCATTCTATGGAGATTGCATGGCTGTATGCTAAATTTTATATACCTGTCAGCAACGGGTGTGGTTGAAATAGCTAAATCCACTCATTTGAAGGGGTGTCCACATACTTTTGCATATGTAGAGTATGTATAGAATAAGTTCCAGACATCTGTTGAATGTATAATGTCTACATTTCATGATGTTGAGTTGAACTAAAGGACAATGTACACCCCTACTGTGCAGCACCATCTTTACTTTACAGTCAAGTGTATCTCCTATTTAAGCTTTGTCCCAAATGGCACCCTATTCCCATAGAGCACTGGTCAAAAGTATTCCACTATATAGGGAAAGGGTTGAGATTTGGGACGTTAACGAAGTCAATCTCCTATTTCCTGTCTGTCTAAAATGGCTCCTTCAAGTTCCCTTCGCTTCCTTTTATATTCAAACAGTGTCAGTGTGACCCATCAGTGGACGCTGACAGAGAATGACAGCCCATCACGTCCTGTCAGTCAGCCCCAGGCAGCAGGGAGATATGTGTCAGTCAACTCTGGGAGACCAGGCCTGGGGGACACCAGAGCATGCAAATGCACGCATGCATGCACATGCTTACACACGACATACACACACGCACAGGAGCGACTCCGCTCTGACAGCAGGGGGCACTGAGCAGCTTAGGCTGCTGTCCTACCGTTGGTCCTCGAGTAAACACTTAACATTCACACATACACACGCAGACCTTCGGTAAATACTGAACAGTCCCTCTGTTGTCACTTCAGCCAACAGCTCTCCATTTTCTGTCAGATGAAGCCAACTTCCAACGACGGATACACTGTATGGCTTTTACTCTACGATAAGGCCACCCAAACGGAATCCGGGGAAGTAGGATTCTTCTTCTTCTTTTTCTTGATTAAAAAGACAATGTTAACACACTGTATGACTGACTACATGTTGAATATTCAGCTTGTACTTAGCTATGAAGACTCCAGGACTCAGAAAGATCTGTCTTTCTTCCATTTTGGTGCATATAGAGCACATTAATAGAATGTCATTAACTTGACAGTGATCAAGCTCTTCATTAGCATCGCTGAATGCGTCCATATTTTCAGACTTTCCAGAGCATACCAGACTGTGTGAGGATCCATCTGCTGAGGAATCGATTAGAGACTTTGTGCCATAAAGCATAGTCATTTCTAACTCTCTGTAGACCCCTATAAGAAATACAACGACGGTTTTCAGAATTTTGTCATAGAAGAGGCAGCTGCTTTGTGCCAATATAGTGGGATTGTGGAAGCTCAAAAGTAGTGCACTACATAGGAAATAGGGTGCCATTCGGGACACTGGCTAGCTCTACTGAATGGGTCTAGCTGTTGTTTAGGGATCAGACAAATGTCAGTGTATCAGTCATTGTAGTTTATAATTTAATTCAGGCAGATGTTTAGTGTTGTCAAGTCTAAGCATGCAGCCGTTTGCCCCCCACTCTGGTCAAATGTACCGCACTATATTAGGAATAGAGTGCCATTTTGGACACAGAAGTGGTTAATTTGGTCTGATCTACTATAGATTTACTATGAATCACGAGAAGGCAACTAGGCCAGTTGAAATTGTTGGATCAAACCTCTGCTGAAAAATATCACAATAACTGTGGTTAAATGACTAATCACTACCAATAACAAATGATTTATCTGTTTTCATTGTTCCTGTAGTTTAGAATCCAAAATATTTTAAGCATTTCTCCAAATGCTCTCAATCCTCAGAATGAGAAAGTAAGTTATTCTTACCTCCAAATATGCTTTCCTGTCTGCCAATGTCAAATGTAATGATATACAGTACCACTTTCACTAAAAGCTAAAATTACATTTCGGACAGGTGTATAAATCACGTAGAGACTGCCATAATGGTCAACCTAATGAGCTTCATCAGTTGTACAACTGGACACCCACATCAAATGGTTAGAAGCATTTAGTGATGTTCTCTATAATTGTGCAGATGTTTCTGACTTATTTTGGTAGAGAACCAGGTGAAAGGTAGCCCACACATAGGACTCGTCCCAAAGGCACCCTGTTCCATTTGTAGTGCACTGCTTTTGACCAGGGCCCACATGGCTTATAATAGAGAATAAGGTGCCATTTGGGACATAATCATACACTGCTTAATCTGCTCCCTGATGAGACTGTTTATCGGTAAGTACACAAAGGTATACAACCATTTTAACAAATCCTTCCATGTTCTGAAGAAAATGTGTGTGCTTGCTTCAGCCTTTATTGGTATCGTAGTGAAAAAAGTTATTCCTGAATTCTTATAAATATAAATTCTAGATGTTTTATTTCACATTTTTTCCCATTTCATCTGGCTCCTATGATGTGCTAATGAGAGAGATAACAAGATAAAAAGAGAGAGAAAGAGATCTGTTTTATTACATGTGTCGGGTCTTGGCTATCATTAATGTGATGATTGTTTTATCAAATCAATTAACTATGCTTAATAATTACGATGATTAAATCGCTCATGTAACAATTATTTAAGTAGTAATATTGGGGCACCATGGAAACAGTTTATTTAACCAGTTACCGTTTTCCGAATGAACTCTTAAAGATATAAATATCTCTTACATTTCAGTCATCAATCAGTCATTAATTAATTGTTTACCTTCTATCAGTCTCATTCTGAATGTCACAAAATCCTTGGATATCTGCATGAACCCTAGCATAAATGATGAATCAGTGATATACAAATTGGCTTAATTATTTATTTACTAACTAACTACGTAATCACACATAATTACATAAACACAAACAGAATAGTTGTTGGTTACTAACACAGTGTAATGAAAAGTCCCTAGTGGACTAAACCGATATGGCGGCTTCGTGGACAATGGATAGGGGTGGGGACAGATAAAGAACGGGAAAGACAGAATGGACCCACTACATGAACGGCAATTCATTCTAAAATAATTGCAATGTACATACTTACATGTGTATATCTTTGCTGTCTCTCTGTTGAAAACACTTGATTCGTCTGGGGAGTAATTTGACAGAAAGTCTCTGGTTTGTCCACCAGAGATCAAAGTCTTTCGTAGTTGTAGCTTGTTCCCTTTGTTCTGGAAGTGTCTGTTATAATGAATACGTTAGACGTACCAACGGTCGTTCGATGGGGAAATGTTCTCCTCTCGTCTTCGTTCGAGTTTCATATTATACATATACAGCTGCAGACTGTGTAGTCTTTAGTTTTGTAGATGTCTTAACTACTTACGGAGTGTTGGGGCGCCCCACTCCCGACACTACCCAGTGAAATGTGAGGCGCCAAATTCAAAATCCAAAGTTGAATTATTAAACATTCATTAATATACAAGTGTTGTATAGTCATCAAAAGCTCTGATTCTTGGCAATATCACAGCGTTGTCAGATTTCAAAAAGGCTTTACGGCGAAAGCACAACATTTCATTGTTTGAGGGTAGTACCTCTAATATTTATGCATTAGCATAAATCCATAACCCAACACGGGTCTCACAAAACGCATAAAATCGCTAATATAAATCGCTTACCTTTGATGAACTTCTGCTGAGGGCTTCCCAAGTGTCCAACGAAGACAATCCATGCTTCTTTTGTTAGAAAAAGTCATTTATTATATCCATAAATCTCCGTTTGGTTGGTGCGTTATGATCATAAAATCTACCGTTGAGTCGCCCATTGAACCGTGAAGAAAACACGTTCAAATTATACCTATACACTTTCTACAAACAAATCAAACATCATTTTTAATGTATCCTTAGGTATCCTTTTGTTTATATTTGCTGTAATATTTCAACCGGACGATAACGTGAACGATAGGAAAGAAAAATAAAGCGGTGCGCGTTCACAATCTCGTGCGCATTAACAATCTCGCGCGTGTCAAACCTTGTTTACAAAAGTGTTCACCTGACAATTTCCTGTTCCTATCTGTTCTGCTCACTCCTAGAATTCCCAGACTTTGTATATAGACTGTTGACATCTAGTGGAAGCCATAGGTACTGCAGTCTCAGTCCTACATAAAGTTGTATGTAATAGGCACAATGGAGAAGATGCTAATTTACAAAAAAAAAAACTGCAAATCCGGATGGATTTTCCTCGGGTTTTCGCCTGCTATATCAGTTCTGTTATACACACATACAACATTTTAACACTCTTAACACTGTTTCCTATCCAATAGTACTAATTATGTGCATATCCTATTTTCTGAGTGGAATGCATTTTACTTTGGGCACGCCAGACTCTCCAAAACCGTCACCTATGCAGCCGCTCCCTAAGAAGTTAACCATTCGTGACGTCTGGTTTACACGGTCCGCCTGCTTGGTCTGTATTTAAATTGCCAACCATTTCAACATGTAGCTACAGCTCCATGCTCTCTGGTCTATAGAGTAGTAGCCATTTCAACGTGAGGACTTCCTACCCTGGGTTTTCTTGACTAAATTAAAATTTTGTCACAAGTGCTATTTAAGCACTCAGGGAAAAGGGGGGGCCTTTTGTTGTAATGTCTGTGCTCACGTGGGTGTGGCCACTGACTTGGTTAAGACTTCATATGAAAAACAATTATCTCATTTAGAAGGCTAACATCACATTACATCTTCTCACAAATAGTTTCATATTTAATCATATCAGTTCCCCAACATGTGGATGTGAATCTGATCACTGAGAGCTATACACATTCAGAGATACAGTTATGTTGTTCTACTGTCCTTAGTTACATTGCAAATTATGAACAAATTAAACAGGATTGTCCTTTAAAAAACGTAGGGATTGCCCCCTTTTTTTCAATTTTTGCCTAAAATGACATACCCAAATGTAACTGCCTGTAGCTCAGTCCCTGAAGCAAGGATATGCATATTTTTGGTACCATTTGAAAGGAAACACTTTGAAGTTTTTGGAAATGTGAATTGAATGTAGGAGAATATAACACAATAGATCTGGTAGAAGAAAATACAAAATAACCATTCAAAACCTTTTTTTCTACCACCATCTTTGAAATGCAACAGAAAGGTCCCACTTCCAGCCATCACTCTGGTTGTAATTCCAATGGTGTCCACAAGATGGCAGCAGCGCCCCACTTCCAACATATTTTTCAAACTAGCACAGGTGTTAAAAAAAAAAAAATAGCGATAAAATAAATCACTTACCTTTGAAGATCTTCCTCTGTTTGCAATCCCAAGGGTCCCAGGAACATAAAGAATCGTTGTTTTGTTCAATAAAGTCCTTCTTTATATCCCAAAAAGTCTGTTTAGTAGGCGCCATGGAGTTCTGTAATCAAGTCGTTCAACATGCAGACAAAGAAATCCAAAAAGTTATCGGTAAAGTTTGTCCAAACAAGTCAAACGATGTTTCTAATTAATCCTCAGGTTGTCTAATATCGAACTAAACGATAATATTTCAGACGGAGAATAGTATGTTCAATAGGGAAGAGAAATAACGAAGAGCACGCACCCCATTCACACGCGCCAAAACATTATGTCCTTATCATGAGCCACCTGGAAAAACTACAATTTCTTGTTCGTTTTTCAAAAAACAAGTCTAAAACCATGTCTAAAGACTTGACATCTAGTGGAAGCCATAGAAACTGCAATCTGGGCGCTATTGTCATGTACAGTCGTGGCCAAAAGTTTTGAGAATGACACAAATATTAATTTCCACAAAGTTTGCTTCTTCAGTGTCTTTAGATGTTTTTGTCAGATGTTACTATGGAATACTGAAGTATAATTACAAGCATTTCATAAGTGTCAAAGGCTTTTATTGACAATTGCATGAAGTTGATGCAAAGAGTCAATATTTGCAGTGTTGACCCTTCTTTTTCAAGACCTCTGCAATCCGCCCTGGCATGCTGTCAATTAACTTCGGGGCCACATCCTGACTGATGGCAGCCCATTCTTGCAAACTCAATGCTTGGAGTTTGTCAGAATTTGTGGGTTTTTGTTTGTCCACCCGCCTCTTGAGGATTGACCACAAGTTCTAAATGGGATTAAGGTCTGGGGAGTTTCCTGACCATGCACCCAAAATATCAATGTTTTGTTCCCCGAGCCACATAGTTTTCACTTTTGCCTTATGACAAGGTGCTCCATCATGCTGGAAAAGGCATTGTTCGTCACCAAACTGTTCCTGGGTGGTTGGGAGAAGTTGCTCTCGGAGGATGTGTTGGTACCATTCTTTATTCATGGCTGTGTTCGTAGGCAAAGTAGTGAGTGAGCCCACTCCATTGGCTGAGAAGCAACTCCACACTGTTGGCATGACACAGGACTGATGGTAGCGCTCGCCTTGTCTTCCCCAGACAAGCTTTTTTCCGGATGCCCCGAACAATCGGAAAGGGGATTCATCAGAGAAAATGACTTTACCCCAGTCCTCAGAAGTCCAATCCCTGTACTTTTTGCAGAATATCAGTCTGTCCCTGATGTTTTTCCTGGAGAGAAGTGGCTTCTTTGCTGCCCTTCTTGACACCAGGCCATCCTCCAAAAGTCTTCGCCTCACTGTGCGTGCAGACGCACTCACACCTGCCTGCTGCCATTCCTGAGCAAGCTCTGTACTGGTGGTGCCCCGATCCCGCAGCTGAATCAACTTTAGGAGACGGTCCTGGTGGACTTTCTTGGGCACCCTGAAGCCTTTTTCACAACAATTGAACCGCTTTCCTTGAAGTTCTTGACGATCCGATAAATGGTTGATTTAGGTGCAATCTTACTGGCAGCAATATCCTTGCCTGTGAAGCCCTTTTCATGCAAAGCAATGATGACGGCACGTGTTTCCTTGCAGGAAAAACTGGGTTGACCGAGGAAGAACAATGATTCCAAGCACCACCCTCCTTTTGAAGGTTCCAGACTGTTATTCTAACTCAATCAGCATGACAGAGTGATCTCCAGCCTTGTCCTCGTCAACACTCACACCTGTGTTATCGAGAGAATCGCTGACATGATGTCAGCTTGTCCTTTTGTGGCAGGGCTGAAATACAGTGGAAATGTTTTTGGGGGATTCAGTTCATTTGCATGGCAAAGAGGGACTTTGCAATTCCTCTGATCACTCTTCAAGACATTCTGGAGTATATGCCAATTGCCATCATACAAACTGAGGTAGCAGACTATGTGAAAATGTATATTTGTGTCATTCTCAAAACTTTTGGCCACAAGTGTATAGTCAATAGGAAGTCAATGTGACCTAAAAAAGAAATAATTCCGGATGGATTTTCCTCAGGTTTTCGCTTGCCATATCAGTTCTGTTATACCCACAGACATTTCTTTAACAGTTTTAGAAACTTCAGAGTGTTTTCTATCCAATACTACCAATACTATTTATATCCTAGCTTCTGGGCCTGAGTAACAGGCAGTTTACTTTGGGCACATCAGACTCTCCATACTTTCGAACACTGCCCCCTAGCCTCAAGAGGTTCAAGTTTGGCCACGTCTCTCTGTGTGTTCCACAGTCACACATTCCACTCTCAATAATGCAGACCCCAAAAGCAGAGTTTTTACGACCGGTCATGAAACTGGTGGGAGAGAGAGAGAGAGAGAGAGAGAGAGAGAGAGAGAGAGAGAGAGAGAGAGAGAGAGAGAGAGAGAGGTAGGAAAATCTGACGCCTTGTAATCCTCACCCAACAGGGCAAGTCATGACACATGTAACCCCCACTGAGTCCCTATAGAAATCCCAAACTAACACATCAAGACCGCATGGATATTATAGTTTATTTTACTTGATTCTAGGAATTATTTTATTGGATGCCATAACTTTTATTAGCCTTCCTAGACTCTCATCATATTTCACCTTGAAACTTTGCAGTTTGTCCTGCTTGCGTCATTGGTTTTGAGATTTCTATACATTACTATTTGTCCAGTGATAGTAGGACATGAACCACGTATCTTCTGCCTATACCATGTCTGTGTGTTTAAAGTACTTTGTACGGCGCTGAACTATCCAAACCCTCCTCTAAGGTTAAAACGTATCTTTATTTTCTGGTTCTGTTGGTAAGGATACTGCTGACTTTTCGTCAATGAAGGGAAAAGAGGAGCCTTGTTTGACAATGAAAGGCTGTGACCGAGTGTGTCTCTATCTGGTAAATAGACAAACACACAGAAACAGTTTCAGGTGCTGGGTACAGTAAAATCCTTAAGAGTCTATTGACGCACCCTTGTAACATAATAAACAAGTACCCAGTTAGTTTAAGTAAGAAATATGTGTTTTTTTGCATTGGCTGTCTCAATCTGTCACATCCACCTATGCCGGCCTTTCGCATCTGCGGTGGAAGGTGGCCCAGCTACAGGGGTGTTTGTCAGACCATGAGACATCCCAAAAATCTGTCGATAGCATCCAAACGGTTTGGCCTATAAACTAATGTGACCATTCTTTGGATAGATTAGACTCCCACGTGTGTCACGTGACTCGTCTGAAGGTAACCCATACAAATGAATGGAAAAATATTTTGTGAGCTTTCTTACATCTCCGAATGCACGGTCGGAACTAGAAGCACAAGCATTTCGCTACACTCGCATTAACATCTGCTAACCATGTGGATGTGACCAATAACATTTGATTTTATTTAACTTCAAAACCGTATTTTTTATACCTAAAGGGGTCAAAAACAATTCCATTTGTTAGCTTAGACTTTTATTAAATAAATAATAGATCCCCACACACTGATGAATACTCCCACAGTTTATTGTACATAATAAATCAATGGGAGCATTCGTAAGATTACGGCTGGGTATCTACCCTTTATTTCAAACACACATTACCACAATGGCAAGACTGCCCATCAACAGACATATACCCAGATTTTCCCATTACCCTGACAGTCGTTATACGTGTATATCAGTCATGTCTCTCTGGTCTTCCATAATTATTCTCTGGGGTCTGAGATCAGAAGTGATTCTTAGGTCCTCATCATTTCACAGGGCGCAGTAGTGACCACAGAATAACTCTATGGTCACGTCCCAAATGCAACCCTATTCTCTACATAATGCACTATTATGTAGGAAATAGGGTGCCATTTGCGACTTGATCTAGGGTAAGATGCAGATGGGTGTAGCTCACTTCAGCTCCAGTTGAGTCATGATGTTATTAATAACTCACCACTAGGTCATCGTTAAGCCAAGCCTTCATTGACAAGGTCATCTTCAGGGAACAAGGTCATCTTGTCTGTGAATCATAACTGAGCTATCTCCTACATTATGCTTTATTAATGATCAAAATGCCGAACAGTCCGGCTACTGACTGAACTCAAACTGTAAGAAGGTTGGAGGAAAATAATGAAGGCGTTTTGGTGCTATACTCTGTGATAATAAAGGTTATATTATATTATTCCAGGCTTTTAGAATTTGTATAAACTATGGTTATGTCAGAGCAAGAGTCTTCACTTTTGTGCAGATATGGGATATGCATTTTCAATAAAAAATATATAGTTTGTTTATTCATGATGGAATGGTGCCAACCCTATATCCTAGACACCCATCTGAGCGACCCACCTAGTAAGGAGAAGTTTTATAGGCTTACTGCAAGTAGCCTACTCATCCATCACAGAAAGGTAAACGTGTTGGGGGGAAGGGTGGTATACAAACTCCATTAGTTAGGACTAGATATTGGTTAATCAAATGTTCCTGCTCAATTTGGCAAGCCTTCTTAAACTGCCAAACTTTATATGCATTCACACATCAAGTCTTCTCTTGAGTTGGGCTTCGGGATGGAGCAACTGTTGAACATTTGAGCTTGTGTGTGTGTGCGTGTATGGTGTTCATGTTTTTGTTACTCACCCACTGTTTGTGGGTCTGATGGACCCACAACATGATTTGGTTTTTAAAACAATACAGCCATTACAATTTACGTAGAAATACTTAATACTTGATACTTAGATGTCGACATATATCAATTACAAACAATAGAGACAGCATAAATGGTTAATATTTGTTATTTACCTCTGCTAGATCACATTTATCAATAAAAGCGCTATTTTAATTTTTTTTATAAAATGTGATTTTTTTTCGTAAACAGAAATCTATTATAATCAAGACATGGTTGGAATAAATCATGTTTATCTTGAACAAATATAAATGAAGCAAAGTTTTCATCACTATTGATGTTTATTGCTTGAACTGAACAAATTGGAAGGACACATTTTGCATACAGTATTTTATGGAAATTATAAATGAGCCGCCCCAAAAAATGTAAAATAAACGTATCGAGCTTAGAGGCAATACATGACTCAATTATTATGGTGCGAGATTATAAAACAGTTTTAAGTACCTCAATGGACTGTAAAAGAAATCACACTACAAAATATCACCCTCATGCACTTGAGGAAATTACAAATATTATGGATATATTGGAACTAGTGGATATATGGAGGCTTAAATATCCTGACCTAGTGAGATATACATGGCAGAGGTTCAATTAAGCTAGTTGTCTTGACTACTTTCTTATGTCATTTTCACTGGCACAAAAAGTTAAAAGAGTGTTGATAGGGGACAGAATGCAGTTGGACCATCAAATAATTGTCATACCCATTATTCTTACAGACTTTTTGTGAAGATATTGGACATTTAATCAAAGCCTATTGAATGACAACTTGTTTTTAACCAAGACAGATTTTTTCCTACATAGCATACAGTAGGTACAGAAGATCCCCTTGTTGTATGGGACACTTTTAAATGTATCTTCAGAGGCCATGCAATTAAATACTCGTCTTTAAAACAAAAACTATTTAGGTCAAAATAGTTCATCTTAAAAAAGGAAATAGAGGAACTAACAGTACAGATAGATAGCAATAAACTGTAACAGAGGCACAGAATAAATTAGAGGAAAAACAAAAAGAAATGGAGTAACTTATTCCAGAAAGTGTAATATAATATAAAAATAAAGTAAACTGGTTGGATGGCATACCAGTTGAGGTATATCAAATATTTTTTATATATACTTCCAAGGTCATTATTAACATGTTTTGACCACTCCTATAATAATGATAGACTATCAGATACTCAACAGAAGGTCTGATTTCACTATTACTGAAAAAGGACTCAGGTGACAAATATAAAGATCCAGTCCACCAAAAAACTGGAGACCCTTTACACTTCAGTGTTGTGATGCCAAAATCCTAGAAAAATTCATAGTGCATAGAATTAAAAAGTGATTATCGGATATTATTTATCCTAATCAGACAGGTTTTTTACATGGACGATACATTGGAGATAACAATATAACAAATCTGTGAAACAGGGCCTGGTATGCATAGCTGACTTTGAAAAGGCCTTTGATAAATTATGACTGGAATTTATGTATATAATTTTGGAGAATCTCTTTTACAGTCGGTTAAAGTTATGTATTGTAACCCATGGTGTAAAATATAAAAAAATGTCTACTTCTCAAAAAGTATTAAATTGTCAAGAGGAGAAAAACAAGGCTGTCCGCTATTGGCATATTTATTTATTATGGTCATCGAAATGTTAGCTAATAAAATCAGATCCAACAAAAATATCAAGGGGCTAGAAATCCAGGGCTTAAAAACAAAAGTGTCGTTGAAAGCTGGCAATTCATTTTTTCTTTTAAATACACAATTTGGATCCCTGCACAGCCTCATAGATGATCTAGATAATTTTTCTAACCTCTCTGGATTAAAACCGAATCATGATAAACGTATCGTATTACGTATTGGATCTCTAAAAAAAATTTACTTTTACATTACAGTGTAATTTACCAATAAAATGGTCCGACAGTGAAATTATCTCACTACAATACATTTTAATAGACAGTTAGCAAAATTAGATGAGATTCTGCTAACATGGTAAGGTCAACAACTATCAATTTGTGGATAAATCACTTTAGTCATATCCCTGTTCACTGATTTACCTATGACCCTGCCTACACCAAACGACTTGTTTTTTAAATTATATGAACAAAAAAGCATTAGACCTCTCACTAAAGTCTTCAGTAATGCAAAATTATACTTAAATCTGAACTGGTTCTCTAGCAGATTAGTAAGAATGTATCACCCCATGTTCAAGAATGGCCTTTTTCCTTTTATTCAGATTATAACCTCTCACTTTCGGTTGTTTGAAAATTAAATAATCACCAAAATATCACTATTTTAAAATAAGCAATAGAAAGTTGGTTGCAATTTCAGTTTAATCTACCAGAAAAAGATATAACAAATATTACAACAATTATGGTTAAACTCAAATATACTAGTTGATAAAAAATATATATAAACTCAGCAAAAAAAGAAACGTCCTCTCACTGTCACCCACTTTTATTTTCAGCAAACTTAGCATGTGTAAATATTTGTAGGAACATAACAATATTCAACAACTGAGACATAAACTGAACAAGTTCCGCAGACATGTGACTAACAGAAATGGAATAATGTGTCCCTGAACAAAGGGGGGGTCAAAATTAAAAGTAACAGTCAGTATCTGGTGTGGCCACCAGCTGCATTAAGTACTGCAGTGCAGCTCCTCCTCATGGACTGCACCAGATTTGCCAGTTCTTGCTGTGAGATGTTACCCCACTCTTCCACCAAGGCATCTGTAAGTTCCCAGACATTTGCGTAACGCACAGCGTTGAGATTGCCTGCAATGACAACAAGCTCAGTGATGCCTTGACACACCACCCCAGACCATGACAGACCCTCCACCTCCAAATCGATCCCGCTCCAGAGTAGAGGCATCGGTGTAACACTCATTCCTTCGACAATAAACGCAAATCCGACTATCACCCCTGGTGAGACAAAACCACGACTCGTCAGTGATAAGCATTTTTTTGCCAGTCCTGTCTGGTCCAGCGACGGTGGGTTTGTGCCCATAGGCAATTGTTGCCGGTGTTCTCTGGTGAGGACCTGCCTTACAACTGGCCTACAAGCCCTCAGTCCAGCCTCTCTCAGCCTATTGCGGACAGTCTGAGCAGTCACTGATTGAGGGATTGTGTATTCCTGGTGTAACTCGGGCAGTTATTGTTGCCATCCTGTACCTGTCCCGCAGGTGTGATGTTCGGATGTACCGATCTTGTGCAGGTGTTGTTACACGTGGTCTGCCACTGTGAGGACAAACAGCTGTCCGTCGAGTTTCCTTGAAGGTACCACGTTCATCTGTACAAACAATAGTACGCAAGTATAAACACCATGGGACCACGCAGCCGTCATATTGCTCAGGAAGGAGACGCTTTCTGTCTCCTGGAGATGAACGTACTTTGGTGCGAAATGTGCAAATCAATCCCAGAACAATAGTAAAGGACCTTGTGAAGATGCTGGAGGAAACAGGTAAAAAAGTATCTATATCAACAGTAAAATGAGTCCTATATCGACATAACCTAAAAGGCCGCTCAGCAAGGAAGAAGCCACTGCTCCAAAACCGGCATAAAAAAAAACAGACTACGGTTTGCAACAATTGAAAGCCGAAAAACACCATCCCAACCGTGAAGCACGGGGGTGGCAGCATTATATTGTGGGGGTGCTTTGCTGCAGGAGGGACTTGTGCACTTCACAAAATAGATGGCATCATGAGGAAGGAAAATTATGTGGATATATTGAAGCAACATCTCAAGACAAGTCAGGAAATTAAAGCTTGGTCACAAATGGGTCTTCCAAATGGACAATGACCCCAAGCATTTATCCAAAGTTGAAGCAAAACGGCTTAAGGACAACAAAGTCAAGGTATTGGTGTGGCCATCACAAAGCCCTGACCTCAATCCCATAGAAAATGTTTGGGCAGAACTGAAAAAGCGTGTGCGAGCAAGGAGGCCTACAAAATTCACCCAACGTATTGTGGGAAGCTTGTGGAAGGCTACCGGAAACATTTGACCCAAGTGAAACTATTTTAAGGCAATGCTACCAAATACTAATTGAGTGTATGTACATTTCTGACCCACTGGGAATGTGATGAAACAAATAAAAGCTGAAATAAATCATTCTCTCTACTATTATTCTGACATTTCACATTCTTAAAATAAAGTGGTGATCCTAATTGACCTAAGACATGGAATTTTTACTAGGATTAAATGTCAGGAATTGTGAAAAACTGAGTTTAAATGTATTTGGCTAAGGTGTATGTAAACTTCTGACTTTAACTGTTTATGGGAGATACAACAATCCCAGCTCTGCAGAATTTGCTGCAAAGAGACAGAATCATTAGAACATTTGTTTTGGTACTGTACATATATAGCTTGTTTTTGGTCACAGGTTTAACAATGGCTGAAGACTTGCAACATTTACCCCACGCTAACTCTGCAAATAGCACTGCTGGGTGATTTGAAAAGTCCTAATTAATCTATCAATAATATAGTAATACTCTTAGCAAGAAATATATCTTTAATTTACAATATTTTGAAACTATGAGAATAGAAAGTTTCAGAACTTTTGGCGAAATAGCACAGTTAAATTATATGGCAAATATAAACTGGATGGTGTTCAGAGATAGATGGGAGTGGTTGAGGGGGAGCTGAAGGGTGGGACTAAAAATAACAAGATAACTAATGTAAATTATACTGTGTCCATTAAATGTATATACTGTAGGTTCAGCACTTTTGTGAAACAGCACAGATGGAAAATATATGGCAAATAGAAATCAAAACTGGATGGCCTTCATAGATAGATTGGTGGGGTTGAGGGTAGCTGAAGGATAGGACTAAAAACAAAAGATAACTATTGTAAAATATACTGTGTCCGTAAAATGTAGATAATATGTATTTGCTGGAAGTAAGTATTGTCCATTAGTTTACTCCAATAAGGGGAGGGGTGGTAGGGTTAGGGGAAATTTGAAATTGTGTTTTTTACATTGGATAGAAGTTGAGACTCAGAGATAGGAAATGGTATATCATACAAATCAAATCAAATTGTATTTCACATGCAGCGAATACAGCAGGTGTGTCACGTCCAGGCCTGAGTTGACAGGCTGTTGTGTTTAGTTTCGTTTTTGGTGTAGGGTTTTTCTGTTCTAGGGTGTGTATTTCTATGTTGGGGAAATGGTTCCCAATTAGAGGCAGCTGTTTGTCGTTACCTCTAATTGGGAACCATATATATGTTTGTAGTTTTCAGTAGGGTTTTGTGGGTTATTGTTTGTTCATAGCATAAGTGTTTAGTTTATGTTATGTTCTATGTTACGATCTTCGTTCGTTTATTTGTTATTTTCCCCAGTTACGTGATTTAATAAATATGTATACTGGAAACATCGCTGCGTCTTGGTCCGTCAATAATGAAGATCGTGACAGAATAACCCACCAGAAAAGGACCAAGCAGCGAGAGAACAAGGCGTCCTGGACATGGGAAGATATATTGGCTGGAAAGGGATCCTGGACATGGGAAGAGATATTGGCTGGAAAGGGACCCTGGGAAGACTGCGGAGCATCGTCGCCCCAAGGAGGAGATGGAAGCAGCGAGGGCAGAGCGGAGCGTTAATAAGGAGAGATATGCTGGAACACGCCTGGCTAGAAATCTCGAGAGGCAGCCCCCAATTTTTTTTGGGGGGGGGGCACACGGGGAGGTTGGCCGGTTCAGGGTGGACTCCTGAGCCAACTCCTCGTGCTCTTTGGAGGGAGCGTTGGAGGGAGCGTCGCACTGGTAAGACGCCATGCAGTATTGCGCACGGTGTTTCCAGTGTGCATTCATAGGCCGGTGCGCGACATTCCAGCTCCACTCATCTGTCAGGCTAGGGTGAGTGTGCAGCCTGGAAGAGTGGTGCCGGCTCAGCGCGCTAAGTCTCCCGTGCACCTTCTTGGACCAGGATATCCTGCACCGGTTCTGCGTGCAGTGTCTCCGGTGTGTATCCACAGCCCGGTACGCGACATTCCAGCTCCATTCATCTGTCAGGCTAGGGTGAGTGTGCTGCCTGGAAGAGTGGTGCCGGCTCTGCGCGTTAAATCTCCAGTGCACCTTCTTGGACCGAGATATCCTGCGCCGGCTCTGCATACGGTGTCTCCGGTTCGCGCCCACAGCCCGGTGTGTGACATTCCAGCTCCCACCATCTGTGAGGCGAGGGTGAGTGAACAGCCGGGGAGAAGGGTGTCGGCTCCGCGCAACAGGCCCCCTGTACGCTTAGAGAGCCCAGTACGTCCTGTCCCTGTTCCACGCTCCAGGATCCCTGTGCGCATCGTGAACCCAGCACGGCCCGTTCCTGCTCCCCGCACCAGAGTCCCAGTGCGCATCGTGAGTCCAACATGGCCCGTTCCTGCTCCCCGCACCAGAGTCCCAGTGCGCATAGAGAGTCCAACACAGCCCGTTCCTGCTCCCCGCACCAGAGTTCCAGTGCGCATCGTGAGTCCAACACGGCCCGTCCCGGTGCGCATCGTGAGTCCAACACGGCCCGTTCCTGCTCCCCGCACCAGAGTCCCAGTGCGCATCGTGAGTCCTACAAGGCCCATTCCTGCTCCCCGCACCAGAGTTCCAGTGCGCATCGCGCATGTTACGATCTTCGTTCGTTTATTTGTTATTTTCCCCAGTTACGTGATTTAATAAATATGTATACTGGAAGCATCGCTGCATCTTGGTCCGTCAATAATGAAGATCGTGACAAGGTGTAGGTAGACCTTACAGTGAAATGCTTACTTACAAGCCCTTAACCAACATTGCTTTAAAAGAAAAATAAGTGTTAAGTAAAAAATAGAAAATAGAAAATAAAAGTAACAAATAATTAGACAGTAGCAGTAAAATAATAACAAGCGAGGCTATATGCAGGAGGTACCGGTACAGAGTCAATGTGTGGGTGCACCAGTTAGTCGAGGTAATTGAGGCAATATCTACATGTAGATCAGTGGCGGTCAGTGCCGTTTTAGATGAGGGAGGATGTTTTTTTTTCATGAGGATGGCCTTATTTCTATTACAGCATATTGAATGACTGTCATTCATATTCCATTCACCCATTTCTATAACGATAGATGGTTTGAGCTCTGATATTTATTATAGTCCAAGGGGTAGGCAAAACGCAGGACAAGCAAGAGTTCATAACCAGGTCAGAGTTCAAAACGGTACAGGGCGGCAGGCAGGCTCGAGGTCAGGGGCAGGCAGAATGGTCAGGGGAGGCGGGCACAGAGTCAGGACAGGCAAGGGTCAGAGATTGGGGAAAAACAGGACTAGGAGAAAACCGCTAGTTAACTTGGCAAACAAGACCAACTGGCACAGATAGACAGAAAACACAGGTATAAATACACAGGGGATAATAGGGAAGATGGGCGACACCTGGAGGGGGGGTGGAGACAAGCACAAGGACAGGTGAAACAGATCAGGGTGTGACAACTTCAATGTAACAGGTTTAGGCTACTACATGATACTCAGATTTTCCCTATACCCATCATGAGGTTGCTACAACCTAGCCTATGAATGAAGATTTACAACGGAGGTGCACACAGGTCGAGAGACAAATTTGAGGTGACAAACAGTGACACATGGACAGACAGTGACATTTAATACCGCCTTGCACACTCTTGCCTGCATCTAGCTGATATAGTATGTAATAATTAGTCCAACAGTTGCAAACAAGTTTCTATTGGACAAATTCAAGTATGTTTATTCCTGTTTTGTTCCGTTTGCTTCCGTTTAAGAAAGGTTTTTCAACAGAATCGGCAGAATGAATACACCCCTGATCATGCGTACACACAGCCATTTTTTATTCCTTCTCACATCCATGTGCTCTCCTCCTCTCACATCTTCCCTTTGCTTGTGGATGCACAACCCATAAGCTGTATGTGAACAAGGAGAAAAAAAACTTTCCAAGTCAAACTGCTACACACAGCCTACATCATTGTCACCATATTAGCTAAAGTTACGTCATAGTCAGCATAGCTAATAGAACTAACACGTTAGTATACCTGCTACAATCATAAAGTAAAGTTACAGTGAAATTAGTTGCAAAATGAATAGGGCATATAGTCAAGACGTTGACAAGGTTATAAATAATGATTTTTAATTGAAATAATAATTGTGTCCTTTAAACTTTGCCTTCGTCAAAAGAATCCTCCATTTGCAGCAAATACAGCCTTGCAGATCTTTGGCATTCTAGTTGTCAATTTGTTGAGGTAATCTGAAGAGATTTCACCCCATGCTTCCTAAAGCACCTCCCACAAGTTGGATTGGCTTGATGGGCACTTCTTACGTACCATACGGTCAAGCTGCTCCCACAACAGCGCAATAGGGTTGAGATCCGGGGTCTGTGCTGGCCACTCCATTATAGACAGAATACCAGCTGACTGCTTCTTCCCTAAATAGTTATTGCGTAGTTTGGAGCTGTCCTTTGGGTCATTGTCCTGTTGTAGGAGGAAATTGGCTCCAATTAAGCGCTGTCCACAGGGTATGACATGGCATTGAAAAATGGAGTGATAGCTTTCCTTCTTCAAGATCCATTTTACCCTGTACAAATCTCACACTTTACCACCACCAAAGCACCGTTAGACCATCACATTGCCTCCACCATGCTTGACAGATGTCGTCAAGCACTCCTCCAGCATCTTTTAATTGTTTCTGCGTCTCACAAATGTTCTTCTTTGTGATCTGAACACCTCAAACTTAGATTCGTCAGTCAATAACACTTTTTCCCAATCTTCCTCTGTCCAGTGTCTGTGTTCTTTTGCCCATCTTAATCTTTTCTTTTTATTGGCCAGTCTGATATGGCTTTTTCTTTGCAACTGCCTAGAAGGCCAGCATCCCGGAGTCGCCTCTTCACTGTTGACGTTGAGACTGGTGTTTTACGGGTACTATTTAATGAAGCTGCCAGTTGAGGACTTGTGAGGCGTCTGTTTCTCAAACTAGCCACTCTAATGTACTTGTCCGCTTGCTCAGTTGTGCACCGGGACCTCCCACTCCTCTTTCTATTCTGTTTAGAGACAGTTTACGCTGTCCTGTGAAGGGAGTAGTACACAGCGTTGTATGAGATCTTCAGTTTCTTGGCAATTTCTCGCATGGAATAGCCTTCATTTCTCAGTACAAGAATGGACTGACGAGTTTCTGAAGAAAGTTGTTTGTTTCTATTTTGAGCCTGTAATCGAACTCACAAATGTTGATGCTCCAGATACTCAACTAGTCTAAACAAGGCCAGTTTTATTGATTCTTTAATCAAAACAACAGTTTTCAGCTATGCTAACATAATTGCAAAAGGGCTTTCTAATGATCAATTAGCCTTTTAAAATGATAAACTTGGATTAGCTAACACAATGTGCCATTGGAACACAGGAGTGATGTTTGCTGATAATGGGCCTCTGTACGCCTATGTAGATATTCCATAAAAAATCGGCCGTTTTCAGCTAATATAGTCATTTGTAACATTAACAATGCCTACACTGTATTTCTAATAAATTTGATATTATTTTAATGGACAAACAATTTGCTTTTCTTTCAAAAACAAGGACATTTCTAAGTGACCCCAAACTTTTGAACGGTCGTGTATATTTCTCTCTTGCTTCTCCTTCATTTTGGAAGAAATTAATTTGTTTAAAACTATTGTCTTTCTCTCTCTTTGAGTCAACTACTCGACACATTTTATGCACTGCAGTGGTAGCTAGCTATAGTTTATGCTTTCAGTACTAAAATAATTCTCTTATCCTTTGATTGGGTGGACAACATGTCAGTTCATGCTGCAAGAGCTCTGATCGGTTGGAGGACATTCTCCCGGAAGTTGTCATAATTACTGTGTAAGTCTATGGAAGGGGGTGAGAACCATAAGCCTCCTAGGTTTTCTATTGAAGTCAATGTACCCAGAGGAGGACGGAAGTTAACTGTCTTCCGGCTACACCATGGTGCAACCCTACAGAGTGCTGTTGAGGCTACTGTAGACCTTCTTTGCTAAAGAGTGTGTTTTAATTAATTATTATTTGGTGACGTGATTATATTTTGTATAGTTTTATATAAAAAGGATACGTTTTAAATTGTTATGGTCCTCCCCTTCCTCCCCTGAGGAGCCTCCACTGATGTAGGTAGAGTTAAAGTGACTATGCATAGATTATAAACAGAGAGTAGCAGCAGCGTAAAAGAGGTGTCTGGGTAGCCCATTGATTAGCTGTTCAGTAGTTTTATGTCTTGGGGGAAGAAGCTGTTGAGAAGCCTTTTGGACCGCTTGCCGTGCGGTAGCAGAGGGAACAGTCTATGACTAGGGTGGCTGGAGTCTTTGACAATTATTTTGGCCTTCCTCTTACACTGCCTGGTATAGAGGTCCTGGATGGCAGGAAGTTTGGCACCAGTGATGTACTGGGCCGTACGCATTACCCTCTGCAGTGCCTTGCGGTCGGAAGTCGAGCAGTTGCTATACCAGGCAGTGATGGAAACAGTTAGGATGCTCTCAATGGTGCAGCTGTAGAACTTTTTGAGGATCTGAGGAACACATGACAAATCTTTTCAGTCTCCTGAGGGGGAATAGGCTTTGTCATGCCCTCTTCACAACTGTCTTGGTGTGTTTGGACCATGATAGTTTGTTGGTGATGTGGACACCAAAGAACTTGAAGCGCTCAACCTGTTCCACTACAGCCTCGTCGATGAGAATGGGGGCGTGCTCAGTCCTCCTGTCAAGTAGTCATCTTCTTTGTCTTGATCACGTTGAGGGAGAGGTTGTTGTCCTGGCACCACACTGCCAGGTCTCTGACCTCCTCCCGATAGTCTCATCGTTGTCGGTGATCAGGCCTACTACCACTGTCGTGTCATCGGACAACTTGTTGATGAGTGAACAGGGAGTACAGGAGGGGTCTGAGCACGCACCGCTGAGGGGCCCCCGTGTTGACGATCAGCGCGGCGGATGTGTTCTTCCCTACACTTACCACCTGGTGGCGGCCTGTCAGGAAGTCCAGGATCCAGTTGCAGAGGGAGGTGTTTAGTCTCAGGGTTCTTAGCTTAGTGATGAGCTTTGAGGGCACTACAGTGTTGAACGCTGAGCTCTAGTCAATGAATAGCATTCTCACATAGGTGTTCCTTTTGTCCAGGTGGGAAAGAGCAGTGTTGAGTGCAATAGAGATTGCATCATCTGTGGATCTGTTGGGGTGGTATGCAAATTGGTGTGGGTCTAGGGTTTCTGGGATGATGGTGTTGAGGTGAGCCATGACCAGCCTTTCAAAGCACTTCATGGATACAGACGTGAGTGCTATGGGTCGGCAGTCATTTAGGCAGGTTACCTTAGTGTTCTTGGGCACAGGAGCTATGGTGGTCTGCTTGAAATGGGTATTATAGACTCAGTCAGGGACTGGTTGAAAATGTCAGTGAAGACGCTTTCCAGTTCGTCAGTGCATGCTCGGAGTACACGTCCTGGTAATCCGTCTGGCCCTGCGGCCTTGTGAATGTTGACCTGTTTATCTACTTAGGGAGCAGTGGGGCACTAGTGCTAGCGCCTCACTCCCGACACTACCCGGTGAAATGTAAGGCGCCAAATTCAAAATCCAAAAGTTGAATTATTAAACATTCATTAATATACAAGTGTTGCATAGTCATCAAATGCTCTGCTTCTTGGCAATATCACAGTGTTGTCAGATTTCAAAAAGGCTTTACGGCGAAAGCACAACATTTGATTGTTTGAGGATAGCTCCTACAATATTTAACCATTAGCATAAATTCATAAACCATCGCGGTTCACACAAAACCCATTTCACAGCGAAAACAAATCCCTTACCTTTTGAAGAACTTCTGCTGAGGGCTTCCCAAGTGTCCAACAAAGACATCCAATGGTTCTTTTGTTAGAAAAAGTCATTTATTATATCCATAAATCTCTGTTTGGTTGGCTCGTTATGTTCAGAAAATCCAATGTCGAATCGCCCATTGAAGAGAAGAAGTGAAGAGAACGCGTTCAAATATACCTATAAACTTTTCCTAAACAAATCAAATACCAGTTATAATGCATCCTTAGCTATCCTTTTATGAATATTAGCGATAATATTTCACTCGGATGGTCACCTAAACGTTATATAAGTAAAATAAAGTGGGGCGCGCACCCAGACTCGTGCCCCGAGAAAACTTGTTGACATTTCAGGTCCCCTTACCATTTCCTGTTCCTATCCGTTCCTCTTACTCCATTCACTCCCAGTCTTTGTATATAGACTGTTGACATCTAGTGGAAGCCATAGGTACTGCAATCCAGGAGCTGGATTGCCTTGAAGTCAATGGGGAGAGTGTCAAACAGAGCAAAGGTCACCAAAAACTGCATTTCCGGATGGATTTTCCTCCTGCAAATGGCGGGGATGAAGGCCCTGTCGGGCGTTGAAAGTAAATCCTTTCCGTCCAACTCGTTGAAGAAGAAGAATTCCTCTAGAGCTGCCCTGATATCAAGAAGCTATTTTCGGTCATAAGACATGGTGGCAGAAACATTATGTACAAAATAAGTTACAAATAACACAAAAAAACATACACAATAGCACAATTGGTTATGCGATTGTACAACGGCAGCCATCTCCTTCGGCGCCATTATTCTACACTACAGTTGAGGAACAGTGGGAAAGTAATTCTGCTTTGAATGTTTTGGTACCTGCTGGAGAGCTCTTCTTTGTCTACACCCATTCAGCATCGTTCACACCCTTTTAAGCTTTAGCCCCACCCATCTCTTTTTCTCTCTCTTTGGCTAGCTTGCTAGCTACTTCCAGACACAAATGAGAGAACAGCTCACTGACCATTTTACTCGCCCTAGCAGAGCTGGTTAGGCTGTTTTTATGTTATCCAGAGCGTTGGTGACTGCAACTGTGCTTCTGGCAACAATTTATGCTTTTTTTGATGACGTTTACTGATACCGACCATATTCAACGGGTGTTGAGCGTTCATATATTCAGCAGTTATTCTGTGCTCTGACACACTCAAACAAGAGTGCTCTGAAATCAGAGTAGATAGCCAGAGCGAATTTACCAATCGTAGTGACATTCTTCTGAAATGGTTACTTGCATAGTGGAGGCTTTTGTTAAGACATGTAGATAGCTAGCTAGGTAAACAATTATCCATAATCCCAACTCATGACGTTACTAGCCTGCATGAATCTGCAGGTAGCTAGCCAACCTGGTTCAACTAGCAAAGCAAATGGCTCTGAGATACGAATAATATTACTACACAGATCATACACGTAACGTTAGCTAGCTGACCTAACAACAGCAGTCAAGGACCCAACTAACTGGCTAACATTGGCTAGCTTGCTAGCTACTTCCAGACACAAATGAGAGATCAGCTCACTGACCATTTTACTCGCCCTGTTGAAATGGATACTTGCATAGTGGAGTATTTTGTTAAGACATGTAGCTAGCTAGCTAAAACAATTACCATAATATCAACTCATGACATTACTACCCTGCATGAATCAGCATTTAGCTAACCAACCAGGTTCAATGTTAGCTAGCTAACATTAGGCTATAACTAGCAAAGCAAATGGCTCTGAGATATGAATAATATTACTACACAGATCATACATGTAATGTTAGCTAGCGAGCCAACCAGCTAATGTTAGCTAGCTAGCTAACAGTACACTTTAACTTGAAATGAAAACAACTTTCTGACAAAATTAGAAACGTGTAATATCTGAAAATGTAGCTTGCTAGACTATCTTACCCATATACATTGAATGGATGCTTCTCCCTGTCATAAATACCATGGTTAAGTTTGCTTAGTTTGAAGATGTAATCTGTAGACAGGTGTTTTATCCATCTCCTTAGCTATCATACTCTAATTCCATTGATTTCAAAACTCAGTATTCCAGAAAGTGGAGAGCAACACTTATGCTGTTCTACTACGCAATATATCTTTTTTAAACCCCATTAGACAGGATTACCTGCACATACTGACCAGCTCAAATAGACAGAAGTGTGCTACATGGAAGACCAATCCGAACTCATCTCTCGGCATGTCCAGCCCACTCATTATCTCAGCAAATCATTGCTAGCGGGAAGGTTGCTGACTTTTTCTCTGGCTAAACCAACAAGGCTCATAATTTAACAATTGTATTCATATTTACAGATGGCTTACAAGTTTGTTATTAAGGCACATGAAAGTTCACATGTTCCAGAAGGCATTTCTGCCAAAAAAAACGCATATTGATAAAACGTTCAAATGGTGCTCCTGTGAAGTAGTGACGCGCGACATATGCATAGTTTCCTGAAACGAGTCACATTTGTTTTGTTTAAATGTGTGTATGCATGTGTGCATGTCAGTGTGTGAGAGTTAGGCTATATGGAGGAGATTACTGAGTATTTGGCTGACCCCAAGGCTTTGCTTGAAGTTATTGAGGGATGAAGATGATTGGCGTACATTAATGTCGTAAATAGACAAGATATTGAGTTTCTTAAACAAAAGTGCAGATGGAAGGAGGTAATTAGAGGAAGTGACTAGTCTTGCAAATGTATTTTGTATGATGAGTCATTTGTGTAGGTTTGAGGAATATGTACTGGCCCAGACAATATTACAGTAAATGAGATATGGGTAAATGAAACTATAGTATAGAGTTAGGAAGCAAGCCTGATTAACCAAACCACTAATATTTCTGATGATACCAAAATATGTTATCTCTTTGCTGTAGACAAATTGAATATGATCTTTCCCGGATAACCTTTCATCAGTTAGAACTCTAGTGGATGTGACTTGTTCAATTTCATTCCCACCAATTGAGATTCTGGCTCCTTTTTTACAATATTTATTATTCTTACTAGTGAATACAATAAAGTTGGATTTTTTTACATTTAATGGTAATTTGTTTAGCTGGAACATTCAGAAAATGTGGCCATGCCTGAGTAGGCTTCATTAATTAGTGAATCAAAAGTCTTATGTGATAAAATAAAATTGGTATCATCAGCAAAGAAAATGGGAAGTATGGTAGAAGCAAGGTCATTGATATAGATTAGGAATAACAAAGGTTAAATTATCGAACCCTGTGGCACGCCACAGGATATCTTGGCCCTGCCGTTTGCATAAACAAATTGTTCTCTATCATAAACATAACTATATAACCAATTATTTGTATAATCTTAAAAGCCATAATGCAATTTAGAAAGTAATATTTCATGAGTGTATTCATTGTTCATAAGGGCTGTGCAGATTTTATCTGCATGTTGCAAAAGAGCCATATATGTGGAGTAGTTTTTACAAAAAACATATTGGTGCTCATATAGAATAAAGTGTTGATTTAAAAATATTAAACCTTCTCTTATACATCAATTATTCAAGGATTTTAGAAACACATGGTAGTACAGATATTGGGCGATAATTTGTAAAAGATCTTGGATCCCCAGATTTTTAGAGGGGTTAACTTCAGCAATTTTCAAATCTTTAGGAACAGTACCAGTTTGCTTAGATTTGATGAAGATATAGACTCAGTAATCGAGGAAGACACTGATTTCAACAAAGAGGCACCAATCTCATCATGGCCTACTGCTGATCTCTTTAAGTTACCAATTACCTCGATCACCTCTATTACATCAGGAGGATCAACTGAAGCAGAGAAGGGAAATTATCCTTAATGTAATCCAAGAGATTTCCAAGTTTTCAAAATCTTCTTTGACACAGAGGAACCCACATTCACAAACAAGTTCACATTAAATAACATCAGGATTGCTATAGGTCTTATTCCCAACAATAAAATGGGATAGTTGTAGATGCCTTTATATTATTTAAGGATTCTTGGAATTTGTTAGTAAAATATTTTTTGGGGGATACATTTGTTCTTATGCTTTTTTTTTTCAGGGGAGAAACTTTTTATATATATATTTTTTTTAACTGTGGATCGTTTGAGACCGGTTGTAAACCAAGGTTTCCAGAACCCTTCTGCTGCTGTCTCGCGTCATTTAACTAAGGGAACGCAGTGGTGAAATACAGAATTGAAAGATGTGAGAAAAGTCTGGTCAGCAGACTGATTATAAAAAGCATCAATCAACATTTTAATGCGCTCACAATTACTTCTGTTAAATATTCTACATTTAATGCTACTAATCAATCCCTCTGTTCATTTCCATCTTCCAAAGAGAAGTCAGAAATGTCAGTATAAGGTATACCTGTATTAGCACATTATTCAAATTATTTGTAAAAAATATTATCAACAAGGGTGGCAGATGAACTGGTCACTCTTGTGGGCTTATATATAGATAAGGGGATACTGATAGCTGGAGTATAAAGTATTCAAAAGGCCAGATATCAGTGAGTGGTTTTCACTTTTATATAAGTAGTAATCACCCAATAGAAAAGATTTGTTATCTTCATTATTCATCCAATCCAACGTTGATGCAATGATGTCAATTAAACTACCAATGTCAGAATTGGGTGGCCGATAGATGCATCCAATTACCACTTTATCACCCAAAAATGAACAGGAGGGAATTTCTATTAAAATTATTTCAACAACAATATTAGATGTACAGTCGTGGCCAAAAGTTTTGAGAATGAAACACATATTAATTTTCACAAAGTCTGCTGCCTCAGTTTGTATGATGGCAATTGGCATATACTCCAGAATGTTATGAAGAATGATCAGATGAATTGCAATTAATTGCAAAGTCCCTCTTTGACATGCGAATGAACTGAATCCCCCAAAAACATTTCCACTGCATTTCAGCACTGCCACAAAAGGACCAGCTGACATCATGTCAGTGATTCTCTCGTTAACACAGGTGTGAGTGTTGATGAGGACAAGGCTGGAGATCACTCTGTCATGCTGATTGAGTTCGAATAACAGACGGAAGCTTCAAAAGGAGGGTGGCACTTGGAATCATTGTTCTTCCTCTTTTAACCATGGTTACCTGCAAGGAAACATGTGCCGTCATCATTGCTTAAACAAAAAGGGCCTCACAGGTAAGGATATTGCTGCCAGTAAGATTGTACCTAAATCAACCATTTATCGGATCATCAAGAACTTCAAGGAGAGCGGTTCAATTGTTGTGAAAAAGGCTTCAGGGCGCCCAAGAAAGTCCAGCAAGCGCCAGGACTGTCTCCTAAAGTGGATTCAGCTGCGGGATCGGGGCACCACCAGTACAGAGCTTGCTCAGGAATGGCAGCAGGCAGGTGTGAGTGCATCTGCACGCACAGTGAGGCGAAGACTTTTGGAGGATGGTCTGGTGTCAAGAAGGGCAGCAAAGAAGCCACATCTCTCCAGGAAAAACATCAGGGACAGACTGATATTCTGCAAAAGGTACAGGGATTGGACTGCTGAGGACTGGGTTAAAGTCATTTTCCCCTTTCCGATTGTTTGGGGCATCCGGAAAAATGCTTGTCCGGAGAAGATAAGGTGAGCGCTACCATCAGTCCTGTGTCATGCCAACAGTAATGCATCCTGAGACCATTCATGTGTGGGGTTGCTTCTCAGCCAAGGGAGTGGGCTCACTCACAATTTTGCCTAAGAACACAGCCATGAATAAAGAATGGTACCAACACATCCTCCGAGAGCAGCTTCTCCCAACCATCCAGGAACAGTTTGGTGACAAACAATGCCTTTTCCAGCATGATGGAGCACCTTGCCATAAGGCAAAAGTGATAACTAAGTGGCTTGGGGAACACAACATTGATATTTTGGGTCCATTGCCAGGAAACTCCCCAGACCTTAATCCCATTGAGAACGTGTGGTCAATCCTCAAGAGGCGGGTGGACAAACAAAAACCCACAGATTCTGACAAACTCCAAGCATTGATTATGCAAGAATGGGCTGCCATTAGTCAGGATGTGGCCCCGAAATTAATTGACAGCATGCCAGGGCGGATTGCAGAGGTCTTGAAAAAGAAGGGTCAACACTGCAAATATTGACTCTTCATGTAATTGTTAATAAAAGCCTTTGACACTTATGAAATGCTTGTAATTATACTTCAGTATTCCATAGTAACATCTGACAAAAATATCTAAAGACACGGAAGCAGCAAACTTTGTGAAAATTTATATTTGTGTCATTCTCAAAACTTTTGGCCATGACTGTAAGTGCGTGATCTTCTCTTACAAATAATTAAAAACGTTTATGAACAAAAATCTATAACCTCCTCCTCCCGCTCTTGATGTTCTACAGTGGTGAACAGGTTCAGAACTTTTGTAAAACATCACAGCCCAGTGGGAAAATATATATCAGCTAGAAATCAGATATAGATGGGAGTGGTTGAGAGTAGCTGAAGGCTGGGATTTAAAAATGAAAAAAAAAACGTAAAATATACTGTATTAGCTTGAAGTATTGTTGTCCATATGTTTACTCCAATTAGTGGGTGGTAGGGTTAGGGGAAAATAATAAAGAAGGAAAATATATTTAAAAATGTATATATATTTTAAATAATATACAGTGCATTTGGTAAGTATTCAGACCCCTTGACTTTTTCCACATTTTGTTACGTTACAGGCTTATTCTAAAATTGAATGAATCATTTTACCCTCATCAATCTCTAAACAATACCCCATAATGACAAAGCAAAACAGTTTTTTTTAGATTTTTGCAAGTGTATATATTACATTTACATAAGTATTCCGACCCTTTAATCAGTACTTTGTTGAAGCACCTTTGGCAGCGATTACAGCCTCGAGTCTTCTTGGGTATGACGCTACAAGCTTGACACACCTGTATTTAGGGAGTTTCTCCCATTCTTCTCTGCAAATCCTCTCAAGCTTTGTCAGGTTGGATGGGGAGCGTTGCTGCACAGCTATTTTGGTATTTGGTATTTTATTAGGATTCCCATTAGCTGTTTCAAAATCAGCAGCTACTCTTACTGGGGTCCACACAAAATATGAAACATTACATAATACAGAACATCAATAGACAAGAACAGCTCAAGGACAGAACTACATAAATAAAAAAAAAAGGCACATGTAGCCTACGTATCTATGCATACACACAAACTATCTAGGTCAAATAGGGGAGAGGCGTTTTGCCGTGAGGTGTTGCTTTATCTGTTTTTTTAAACCAGGTTTGCTTTTTGTTTGGCAATATGAGATGGAAGGAAGTTCCATGCAATAAGGGCTCTATATAATACTGTACGCTTTCTTGAATTTGTTCCGGATTTGGGGACTGTGAAAAGACCCTGGTGGCATGCCTGGTGGGGTACGTGTGTGTGTCAGAGCTGTGTGTAAATTGACTATGAAAACAATTTGGGATTTCCAACACATTAATGTTTCTTATAAAAAGAAGAAGTGATGCAGTCAGTCTCTCCTCAACTCTTAGCCAAGAGAGAATGGCATGCATAGTATTTATATCAGCCCTCTGATTACAATGAAGACCAAAACGTGCGGCTCTGTTCTGGGCCAGCTGCGTTGTTGGTATTTCCTGCCTAAGTTTGTCCACATGCCAATGAAGTAATCATTGAAATAATTGGCAACATCAAATGGTTTTGTGATAAATAAGCCATCTGATTTGATGAAAGGTGGAGTTGAATTTGTCTTTCTGCCCATCATTTCATTTAAAGTACTCCAAGGTTTTATATCATTGATCTTGGCTTCATAATACAATTTCTTCTTCTTTTTGTTGAGTTTAGTCACATAATTTCTTAATTTGCAGTAAGTTAGCTAGTCAGATGTTCAGCCAGACTTATTAGCCACTCCTTTTGCCCCATCTCTTTCAACCATACAGTTTTTCCATTCCTCATCAGTCCATGGAGGCTTAACAGTTCTAACAGTCAGTTACTTAACAGGTGCATGTTTATCAATAATTGGAAGAGCTATTTCATTTTCAGGTCTCTCCAGAGATGTTGGATCGGGTTCAAGTCCGGGCTATGGCTTGGCCATTCAAGGACATTCCTAAACTCATCCCAAAGCCAATCCTGTCTTGGCTGTTTGCTTAGGGTCGTTGTCCTGTTGGAAGATGAACCTTCTCCCCACTCTGAGGTCCTGAGCACTCTGGAGCAGGTTTTCATCAAGGATCTCTCTGTACTTTGCTCCGTTCATCTTTGCCTTGATCCTGACTAGTCTCCCAGTCCCTGCCATTGAAAAACATGCCACAACCATGCTTCACCGTAGGGACGGTGCCAGGTTTCCTTCAGACGTGACGCTTGGCATTCAGGCCAAAGAATTCAATCTTGGTTTCATCAGACCAGAGAATCTTACTTCTCATGGTGTCATGGCAGACCTGTCAGGATTCGAATGGGTGAGATCAGCTTGGCAATGTATGACAGTAACCAGACCCTCTCTCTCCCACAGAGGGGAGGAGGAGGGAACTGGTGGGGTGTTGACAGTTCACACCCTGTCGTAAATTAAAGGAGAGGAGATCCAGAGAGGTCAAGCTAAATAATAATAATGTCATATGGGTTATTATTTTGTGATGTCATTAAAAGTGTTTTAAAGGAAATACTCTATCTTGAAAAGTATATACACTACATGTACGAAGTCTCCATCCTTAACACTGTATATGAAATATGAGATAGTAATTTGATTTTAGGAGTCATAAGAGATCATTTGTGTCCTATAAACTTTGCACTGTAAGTAGCCATGCCCAGAGTGAGGTCAGAGAGCGTGTCAGCCTGATGGAACCGCCCCATTCGACCTGAGTGCATAAAAGGATTGGTAAAGAAATTGACATTCAGACCAGAACATCGCCAGGTTGCAGCTGCGCGTGTAAAGTAGTTTGAACCCTGAATATCAACACGAGTTGGAGGTGAGAAGCTCACCTCCCAGACAATCACTGGTTGGCTGATTAGCTGTCCTAAGTCAAATTTCTAGAAAAGCTCATTTAAGTTGGACCATTCTACTACTCTTCAAACCATCCTGTCTTAATACTCATCTCAAATCACCGTATTCTACCACTCTCATCACCCAATGGGAACCATCAACACGACTGGCTAGCCTATCTTCAAAGGAGCTTTGTCCAGAGTGAACAACAGTTGAAGAGATGGGTCCGGACCCATTTTGGACAATCAGAGGCTTACAAGCGTGCCCGCTGAAAGGCCCATCACCCTTCCTAAGGAGGGCTGGTTCCAACAGAGATCAACGGCAAACGAAGGCAAACAAATACGTTCATGATTTGTTACTCCAAACGGGCTACGGTTTGTGTGCAAAGCATGTGATTACTGTGAGAATAGTTTCTAAAGTGTAGAAACGATAAGTCTCTTTTTCTCTCTCTCTCTCCCTCCCTCTGAAAAAAAAACAACTGAAAATTGTTGCGTGCATTTGTATTCACCCCCTTTGCTATAAAGCCCCCTAAATAAGATCTTGGTGCAACCAATTACCTTCAGAAGTCACATAATTAGTTAAATAAAGTCCACCAATCTAAGTGTCACATTATCTGTCACGTGATCTCAGTATATATACACCTGTTCTGAAAGCCCCCAGAGTCTGCAACACCGCTAAGCAAGGGGCACCACCAAGCAAGCGGCACCATGAAGACCAACGAGCTCTCCAAACAGGTCAGGGACAAAGTTGTGGAGAAGTACAGATCAGGGTTGGGTTCTAAAAAAATATCTGAAACTTTGAACATCCCACGGAGCACCAATAAATACATTATTAAAAAATGGAAAGAATATGGCACCACAACAAAGCTGCCAAGAGAGCGCCACCCACCAAAACTCAAAATCAAATCAAATCAAAGGCAAGGAGGCAACAGATTAAAGATAACCCTGAAGGAGCTGCAAATCTCCACAGCAGAGATTGTAGTATCTGTCCATAGGATCACTTTAAGCCGTACACTCCACAGAGCTGGGCTTTACGGCAGAGTGGCCAGAAAAAGCCATTGCTTAACCTCTACGGGATAAGGGGCAGTGTTCGGAAGTACGGAGAGTCTGACCTGCCCAAAGTAAACTGCCTGTTACTCAGGCCCAGAAGCTAGGATATGCATATAATTGGTAGTATTGGATAGAAAACACTCTGAAGTTTCTAAACCTGTTAAAATAATGTCTGTGAGTATAACAGAACTGATATGGCAGGCGAAATCCCGAGGAATATCCATCCGAATTTTTTTTTTTTTTAGGTCACAGTCTTGCCATTGACTTGCTATTGACTACAGAGGGAATCAGCTCCCAGATTGCAGTTCCTATGACTTCCACTAGATGTCAACAGTCTTTAGACATGGTTTCAGGCTTGTTTTTGGAAAAAACGAACAAGAAATTGAAGTTCTTCCAAGTGGCTCATGAAACGGACACTACTGTTTTGCACGCGTGAATGGGTGCGTGCTCCTCGTTATTTCATTTTTCCAATTGAACAGATTATTTTCCGTCTGAAATATTATCGTTTATTTAGATATTTGACAACCTGAGGGTTGATTAGAAACATTGTTTGACTTGTTTGGACAAACTTTACCGGTACTTTTGGGATTTCTTTGTCTGCATGTTGAACGACTGGATTACAGAACTCCATGGCACCAACTAAACAGACGTTTTGGGATATAGAAGGACTTTGTAGAACAAAACAACCATTCTTTGTGTTCCTGGGACCCGTGGGATCGCAAAACAGAGGCAGATCTTCAAAGGTAAGTGATTATTTTATCTCTATTTTAAATGTTGTAATGCCTGTGCTGGTTTGAATAATATGTTGATGTGGGGCGCTGTCCTCAGACAATCGAATGTTCTGCTTTCATCGTAAAGCCTATTATAAATCCGACAACGCGGTTCGATTACCAAGATTCTAAGCTTTTGAATGTTGTACAACACTTGTATTTTCATGAATGTTTATTGTGACTATTTTTGTCATTTGAATTTGGCGCTCTGCATTTCACATTTCACGCTAGCGTCCCACCTATCCCTAAGAAGTTAAAGAAAAAAATGTTGTTCGCCAAAAGGCATGTGGGAGTCTCCCCAATGGAAGAAGGTACTCGGGTCAGATGAGACTAAACTTTGCTTTTTGGCCATCAAGAAAAATGCTATGTCTAGCGCAAACCCAACACCTCTCATCACCCTGAGAACACCATCCCTACAGTGAAGCATGGTGGTGGCAGCATCATGCTGTGGGGATGTTTTTCATCGGCAGGGACTGGGAAACTGGTCAAAATTTAAGGAATGATGGATGGCGCTAAATACAAGGAACTTCTTGAGGGAAACCTGTTTCAGTCATCCAGAGATTTGAGACAGGGACGGAGGGTCACCTTCCAGCAGGACAATGACCCTAAGCATACTGCTAAAGCAACACTTGAGTGGTTTAAGGGGAAACATTTATATGTCTTGGAATTGCCTAGTCAAAGCCCAGATCTCAATCCAATTGAGAATTTGTGGTATGACTTAAAGATAGCTGGACACCAGCAGAACCCATCCAACTTGAACGAGCTGGAGCAGTTTTGCTCTGAAGAATGGGCAAAAATCCCAGTGGCTAGATGTGCCAAGCTTGTAGAGACATACCCCAAGAGACTTGCAGCTGTAATTGCTGCAAAAGGTGGCTCTACAAAGTATTGACTTTGGGGGGGTGAATAGTTATGCACGCTCAAGTTTTCTGTTTTTTTGTCTTATTTATTGTTTGTTTCACAATAAAAATATTTTGCATCTTCAAAGTGGTAGGCATGTTGTGTAAATCAAATTATACAAACCCCCCAAAAATCTATTTTGATTCCAGGTTGTAAGGCAACAAAATAGGAAAAATACCAAGGGGGTGAATACTTTCGCATGCCACTGTAGGTAAAGACCTTAAGAGTTTAATTCGGGAGATGGTAACTCTTTAAACAACTGCTCTCGTGGTGCCCCAAATTCCTAATGAGTTAATTGTTATTAAACAAAGTTGATTCAATAAATAACAGTCATCAGGTTAATGAAAGCAAAGTCATAACAATGGTCTGAGAGTCTTTAGGTTAATTTTGGCAAACTCCATGCGGGCTGTCATGTGCCTTTTACTGAGGAGTGGCTTCCTTCTGGCTACTCTACCATAAAGGCCTGATTGGTGGAGTGCTGCAGAGATGGTTGTCCTTCTGGAAGTTTCTCCCATCTCTACAGAGGAATTCTAGAGCTCTGTCAGAGTGACCATTGGGTGCTTGGTCACCTCCCTGACTAAGGCCCTTCTTCCCCGATTGCTCAGTTTGGCCGGGCGGCCAGCTCTAGGAAGATTCTTGGTGGTTCCAAACTCCTTCCATTTAAGAATGATGGAGGCCACTGTGTTCTTGGGAACCTTCAATTCTGCAGAATTTTTTTGGCACCCTTCCCCAGCTTTGTGCCTTTCTTCGATATCATGGCTTGGTTTTTACTCTGACATGCGCTGTCAACTGTGGGACCTTATATAGACAGGTGTGTACCGTTCCAAATCATGTCCAATCAATTGAATTTACCAAAAGTGGACTCCAATAAAGTTGTAGAAACATCTCAAGGATGATTAATGGAAACAGGATGTACCTGAGCTCAATTTTGAGTCTCATAACAAAGGGTCTGATTAATTATGTAAATACGTTTTTTGCTAACATTTCTAAAAACCTGTTTTCGCTTTGTCATTATGGGGTATTGTGTGTAGATTTCTGAGGACCATGTTTTATTTAATCCATTTTAGAATAAGGCTGTAACGTAACAAAATGTGGAAAAAGTCAAGGGGTCTGAATACTTTCCGAAGTTACTGTATATATTTACTAATAAAAAATATATGTGGGATTGGAAATGATGCAGATAATTACATTGATAGAAGCCACAATCTATGCAATATTAAAGCTGATCTACACCCTAAAACAGAATTTTAAAAAAATTATGTAAATGCTTGCCAAATTATACCCTATCTACTATTCTGTATTTAGGTCTCTGGTCAAAACTTGTGCACTATATAAGGAATAAGGTGTCATATGGGACGTAGAGTGATCTCCTCTTGTGAACGCATGTTTCTGTCATGACCAAATTACCACAGAGTCGTGCTGTGACTCATGAGAGAACACTCATCATAGTCATACAGTAGCTTACTGTATAAGTTCGGACTGGAGCACCACAAAATTGGAATAAAAACCTTCCTTTTCTCTAGTCCACTGCACAGCTCTTTTCCGGGGTCACACGTCACACTCTAATTCCAGTGTCTCCTTCATGGTTCTGTTGGCTCTTGGCCAGGGGTGGGTGATAGAGGAGAGAGAGAGAGAGAGAGAGAGAGAGAGAGAGAGAGAGAGAGAGAGAGAGAGAGAGAGAGAGACTAAGACAGAGAAAGGGTGAGAGGTAGAAAGACAGAGCCAAAGAGACAGAGCCATAGAAAAAGGAAGAGAGACAGAGATAAAGAAAGAGAGGGGGAGAAAGCAAGAGCACTCCCCCATTCTCAGTAGCAGCAGAGTGAGTGACTGATAAAAGGCTTTTGTGGCTGTGAAGAGTGCAGGCCGCAGCATCAAACCCTGGCCTCCCAGAGGAATAGCATGTCGTTTTGAAGCGAGGCACAGAACCCATCCTCTATGTCACATTGCATTACACTCTAGACCTCAGTTCAACTCATCTTTTCAATGGAACCATTTTGCTGCCTCGCCTGTCCAAGGTTTTGGGGTCATACTCATTATTCCTTAAATGTTGATGGAGTGTACTGTATAGTGCAGAAGAAAAGAAATGTGCCTGACCATAGGCAAAAATAGGTTTTAAAATTCATGACGACATACATGTGCTATGATTCTGAGAATATATAGTATATAGTATGAATTATTTGCATTAATACAGCATTATGACATGACTGGAATATTATAGAGAACTTGGCACTTTTACAAAAATCAGATTTATAAATACACTTTAATGTAGAGTAGAGAATGTATACTTAATTAAATTCTCTGTGGATTGGTACCCACAATATAGAAATGACCTATGGTCAGGCACACATGGACCATGCAGCTGCTTCTAAATAAAAGTCTTACTCTTAACGGGATACTTCGGGATTTCGGCAATGATGCCCTTTATCGACTTCCCCAGAGTCAGATTAACTGGTGGATACGATTTTTATGTCTCTGTGTCCAGTATGAAGGAAATTAGAGGTAGTTTCGCGAGCCAATGATAACTAGCGTTAGTGCAATGACTGGAAGTCTATTGGTATCTACTAGCATGCTTTAAATTTTGAAAACCAGCATGGGCCCTTGTGGTTTCCCCTTTATTAGGATACTGATTATAATGTAAGTAATGGCTTTCTGCCAGTTCGCTATTCTGGTGTCCTGAGCCATAGCACAATGTAGCCCATGCTCCATGGCCTTTCTCAATGCCACAATGTCTAATGGATTGGCTTGATTAATCAATAACATTATTGATCCATATACGTACATAAAGTAGGCTGGGACAGCACATGCAAGACCTTCCCCTTTATAGTAGTATTCAACCTTTCCAGAGTAGTTTAAATCAGATCTTGTTCGACAACAGCTGCGTTGTCAGATATGTTTGTTTCAAGAGAAAACATTGGCTTGAAGATTTGATAGTTCAGAGGAACATCAACTATAAGGATCCTTATGACTAGACGGAGACAGCATATAGGAGCTGATAAACGCTACTTTTTTTCTGCAAGCAAGCACCATCTCAAACATCTCTCAGACGGAAAACAATTTATACACTCTTAGAAAAAAATGTTGCTTTCTAAAACCTAAAAGGCGGTCCCCATAGGAAAACCCTCTGAAGAACCATCTTTGGTTCCAGGTAGAATCCTTTTGGTTCCAGGTAGAACACTTTTGGGTTCCACAGAGGGTTCTACATGGAACCCAAAAGTGTTCTACCTGGACCCAAATAGGGCTCTTCCTGGGACCAAAAAGGGTTCTTCCTGGGACCAAAAAGGGTTATCCTATGGGGACAGCTGAAGAACCCTTTTGGAACTCTTTATCTTAGTGTAGGCACTTGTCAGGCATTACTAATCACTCAATTAATCATCAACATACAATTTCCAATCTTAAAATACAGTATGTTTTGTGCTTGGGTGTAGACAGCATTTGTGTACACAAGTTTGTGTCCCTGGGAAGTTGGGAGCTGTCACTCAACTTCCTATTGTAGTGGTGAAATAAGTGCACCCCTCCTCACTGACTGATTGTGATATTTGACTATAAGCCACTATTTTCACAAAAATGGTCATTCAGTTAGCGTCTTATCCAATGTTCATTCCAGTGTGTCAACAAACACGTTCTCATCCTTCCATCTCCTCTAAACATTTAGTATATGATAGAGACATAACCCAGACTCGAGCTCCAGCGTCCTCTGTCCTGTCAATCAGCCACATAGCATTATCCTTTTTCCCTCTTCCCTTGACTCCTGTGCTCTTTAATCATTTATTAATTTCCCCCGTGGTCCATTGGAATAGGCATCATGGTCTGAATTTAAAGAGCAGAGATCAGAGGAGTGGAGTGACACTAGCTCATATAAGAAAATAATAGGGAATGTGCTTTTTCAGGAATCTCCATTGTAGCAATCAACTGAAAACTAACCCACACCAAAAAACATTAGTGTGTAGAAAGAAGTGTGTTAGTGTAAAGATATTTACCATACAATCATAGAAATAGAATCTATGGATTGTAATTCTATGCATATAACCTTGTGGGAAGAAAGGTCAGTAACATATTCAGGAAACACCAAAGAAGCAGACTCCTGAGCCAGCCTTAAAAAAAAAACTCCCACAGCATTACAGCTTTGCACACTGTTCACTCCTATTATCAACATGACCCGTTGGGGTCTCCAGAAAATGTAATTTTCATTACAAGGGAAGTTGTCAATACAACAAGGATTAAGTGTTGACTGTTACCCTGTCTGACTCTCTCTTCAATTATCAGCTGCTGCATCTCACACATCAACAGTATAGGCAGGAGGCTGAATATAACCCATCAACAGGCAGAAAGGTGCATATAACACACCAACAGGCAGGAGGCTGAATATAACCCATCAACAGTAGGCGAAGGATGCACTGAGGGGATACAAGGTCAAATGACATGCACAAATATCCTTCAGGGAAGAGGAATTCTCATATACCTCCATGACCAGAGAAATGGCAGTGGAATTGCATCCTGACACGTTAATCATCATTTTTGAGAATGTTTTATTCATGGTTTACTGTCCATGCTTGAGAATACAAAATGAAGAGCCTGTGTGTATTCTGTTTTACACGCCGTTTTACATGAGACTCTCTACAGCGCTATTTTTCTGACTTTCATGGCTTTCAATACTGAAAATTGTGTGGGAAATTCAAAGCAAATTGCCTCTCAGTAACGGTTTGCAATACAGGCCAATAATGTGCATATTTTAGTCTAATACAGTATATTAAATCAGAAAAGCTAAGGTGTATGATTTCAGACATCTACAATATAACAATACTGTATATTCCCCATAACCATTCATACAAAGATATACAAATTGACTGATTGCGGAGTGCAGCTGTATAACACCTTGAAATCTATTTGTTATGCTTGACCAACTGCTGCTGTGAAGCATTGTTAAGAATCTGTGTAAAAAAATTCATTAAAATACTTGTTGATCTTGTGTATGGGAAACAGGCACTCATAGTGTTGGTGCTGGCCTCCAATTATCCCTATGTAACAGTGAAGTGTTCTAGAGAGGAAGTGAAGCAGAAAGGTTACAGTCTGATGGGCAGGAGAACACTGCCTCTATCTGCTACAAGAGCCCTTTACAACACTCAAAGACACAATTAGCCTCGATGAGCAAAAGAGCCTCATCCCTGTCTCTAATTCAATTTATAACCAGCAATTGTGATTGCTATGCTGATTTAAGATAAAAAGATTCCCTGTTTGATTGTTTTCCTGTTGTAATGGAATCACAGTTGACTACCTGTACTGTCCTCCCGCCATCCTCCATAGATTTCAACTGAGGTTACTTCCTCCTTCTAGCCCGGTTCCAGATCTGTTTGTACTGTATAGCTAAACATTTTTGGGACCAGGCTATCCTGCCATTGGCTTTGAATGACAAACACATTTTCCATTGTCAGGTAAATGTTATCAATTGTGATGGATGTCACATTTCTTGAAATAGTATTTTAAATAGTATTTGAACCCAGGTCTAGTAGCTAACAGTTTCTGAAACAAGGGGTTGTGAGTACAATACCAGTTTGGATGGAGGGCACAGGGCTGATCAGACAACCCGTCTGCGCCCCAAATGGCACCCTATTCCCTATGAGCCCTGTTCAAAAGAAGTTCACTATAAAGAGAACAGGGTGCCATTCGGGACTCAGCCAATATCTCCTTCTATCTCTCTCACTGCCCATGCCTGTAGAAGAAACTCATCAGAATATTTCATCACACAAGGAAATATCCATTGAGCGTTTTTTCTGTAAGAGCACATCATATGATCACTACTGTTGAAATATCTTTAGAAGGTGCAGTTAGTTCTTCTACTCCAGGCTTGCATTTTACAGCGTGCTACATACTGACTCCTACTAGCGATAGAGCTACAAGTTCTGTACAGTACGTAGAAGTATACAGAAGTGTATTGAAACAAATCAATCTATTGCCAGCCAAAACAAATGGTTAGTTTATAGTTAGGACACTGCTGATAGGATAGAAAGGGCTGGATGTTTCATTTTGTCTACGTCCCTAATGACACCCTAATCCCTAGTGCAATATAAGGAATATGGTGCCATTTGGGACTCAAGCTTTTCCTGTATTAGGTTGGGACGTGATTCATTAAGATAAACAGATGTTAGGTGAAGCTGACAGAGTAATGTGTTCCATCGTTCTTAACACACACAAACACACACACAAAAACAATGTTGCCTTTCCATTTGTCACTGTGTGGCAGTGCAAGAGTATTTAGATGATTTTAAAGGATGAGTTACGTCAACCTGAGTCTAGGATGGAAACTGTGCTCTGGTCCTGTTCCCACCCCTTGGTAAATTAACTTTTCATGTGGCCGACCGTTATTGATGACTCTTGCACGTCCCCCAGTCTGACTTCATTATAGTAACTGTGTCCCAAATGTCACCCTCTTCCCTATATAGTGCACTACTTTTGACCAGTGCCCATTATAGTGCACTATGTAGGGAATAGGGTGCCATTATGTTTCTCCTGCCAATGCATTGAATGATATACCTGGGCCTGTAGTCAGTCAAAACTGCTAAACTGGTTTTGTACAGAAAAAAAATTGTTAATTCAATTCCTCTTGTGCCTCAACCTGGGCATGTTTAAAACATTATGCAGTTGGGTTTCTTTTTTTTCTCTCAAGGTTATCATTGTTTTATTACATAAAACCACACATACATTCTCACAGCTCAAGAAAAACGTTTTTGTCTTGTACAAAAAAATTGATGTCAGGATAGGCTATTCTTAGTCCGGGACCCATACTTTTGGAAAAAAGGTGCTACATAGAACCTAAAAGGGCTCTTCGGCTGTCCCCATAGGAGAACCCTTTTACATGGAACCCAAAAGGGTTCAACCTGGAACCAAAAAGGGTTCTCCATGGAACCAAAAAGGGTTCTCCTATGGGGACAACCAACAAACCCTTTTGGAACCCTTTTTTCTAAGACTGCACCCAAGCTATCAAATACTAGCCCATCCTAAAATTCAGAATACAGCTCACACACATCTTGTTATTTAATGAATGATCATAGTCTATTCAAACAAACACCATGTTATTCTTAGTGGCATATCTTTCTATTGTAATCGTCTACAGAATTGTGTTTTCTTCTACAGTATTGTGTTTGTTCCATCCCAAATGGCAACCCATTCCTTATATAGTGCCCTACCTGGTCTAAAGTATATAGAGTTGAAGTCGGAAGTTTACATACAACTTAGCCAAATAAATTGGCCTGTAAATCCCTGTCTTAGGTCAGTTAGGATCACCACTTTATTTTAAGAATGTGAAATGTCAGAATAATAGTAGAGAGAATGATTTATTTCAGCTTTTATTTCTTTCATCACATTCCCAGTGGGTCAGAAGTTTACATACACTCAATTAGTATTTGGTAGCATTGCCTTTAAATTGTTTAACATGGGTCAAACATTTTGGGTAGCCTTCCACAAGCTTCCCACAATAAGTTGGGGGAATTTTGGCCCATTCCTCCTGACAGAGCTGGTGTAACTGAGTCAGGTTTGTAGGCCTCCTTGCTCGCACACGCTTTTTCAGTTCTGCCCACAAATGTTCTATAGGATTGAGGTCAGGGCTTTGTGATGGCCACTCCAATACCTTGGCTTTGTTGTCCTTAAGCCATTTTGCCACAACTTTGGAAGTATGCTTGGGGTCATTGTTCATTTGGAATACCCATTTGCGACCAAGCTTTAACTTCCTGACTGATGTCTTGAGATGTTGCTTCAATATATACACATAATGGTGGATAGATTGGTGTTCTTCGGCTTGCAAGGCTCCCCCTTTTTCCTCCAAACATAACGATGGTCATTATGGCCAAACAGTTATTTTTTTGTTTCATCAGAACAGAGGACATTTATCCAAAAAGTACAATCTTCGTCCCCATGTGCAGTTGCAAGCCTTAGTCTGGCTTTTTTATGGCGGTTTTGGAGCAGTGGCTTCTTTCTTGCTGAGTGGTCTTTCAGGTTATGTCGATATAGGACTCGTTTTACTGTGGATATAGATACTTTTGTACCTGTTTCCTCCAGCATCTTCACAAGGTCCTTTGCTGTTGTTCTGGGATTGATTTGCACTTTTCGCACCAAAGTACGTTCATCTCTAGGAGACAGAATGTGTCTCCTTCCTGAGCGGTATGATGGCTGCGTGGTCACATGGTGTTTATACTTGCGTACTATTGTTTGTACAGATGAACGTGGTACCTTCAGGCGTTTGGAAATTGCTCCCAAGGATGAACCAGACTTGTGGATGTCTAAAAAAAGGTTTTTTTCCTGAGGTCTTGGCTCATTTCTTTTGATTTTCCCATGATGTCAAGCAAAGAGGCACTGTGTTTGAAGGTAGGCCTTGAAATACATCCACAGGTACACCTCCAATTGACTCAAATTATGTCAATTAGCCTATCATAAGCTTCTAACATGACATAACATAACATATACAGATAAATAAATACAGAAAAAAAGAAACAGAAGGCATTTGAGATGTAACTGTGAGGGTAACTGTGAGGGTTTTCTAACCCAAAACCAAATGTACATCCCAAATGGCGTCCTATTCCCTATATAATACACTACTTTAGTAGGGTCAAAAGTAATGCACTATGTAGGGAACAGGGTGCCATTTGAAACACAGTCAAGAGACCAACCAAGCTCTTGAGAAAACTGCACAAAATCCCCCCTGCTTCCTTCCTGTAATTCAAGGTCAGAGGTGAGGTCTGACTGGTCCGGCAGTTTGCTTTGTTGCAACCGAGTACGTTTTTTAACCCAGTGAATCCCATTAATTCTTGGACCTCCTCAGTATTCCATTCCATGCATAGAGGAAGGCATAGAGAACAACAGACATTATGAGGGATGAGGGTATGACACAGTAAGAAATATGGATGTAGATCGGACCAATAAATACTAGTCCAGAGACAGGGAGGGGACAGATGCATTAGTTTAATCCACTTTCAGAAAGGCTGGGAGGCTGGTTGGCTGTGCCAGTAGGCAGAGCCTTCTTTAGGATCCTCCTTGAAAAGTACTGAGAGGGATATAGAGCAGGATTTAAAATGGGGGCTGTTTTAATGTAACAATTACAACTACAAAATGTCAAGGCCCGTATTCATAAAGCATCACAGAGAAGGAGTGCTGATCTAGGATCAGTTGCCACCTGTCCATAGAATCTTCAAAGTCGTTATGATTGAAAAGGCAAACTGATCCTAGATCAGCGCTCCAAGTTTAAGACACTTTATGAATGTGATTTCTAAATATAATGAATAGAACCGGAGCATAATGAGTGCAAACTGAGAGTAGCTAACATTCACACATCATCCATATTCTAATATCTTCTCTTATAATTCTGTGGACTTAGGCTATAATGTACACTATGGGTGATATGTGATCACTGGCCCGAAAACAACCACTTGACGGAATGATTTAAAACACAAAGCAAGACACAGAATATGGATTATTCAACGCATTACTCACAAAGGTAGGAGAAAAGAAATCAACCATTTTCTTCTGTCAATCAATTTCAGTTTGTCTGTTGGATGGAGAGCAGTTGTCAGAGAGAAAAGAAAAACGAAACGTCCTTGGTTCAACATTGAGATTGATGAGTCGGCCGTGATAGAAAGTACATGTGTCTTCAGTCTGAGTACCCTGGTCGTCTAGAAATCTGTTGACGAGGGTTGGATGCATGCAGAGATGGGAGCAATAACATTTACCCATCCACAGAAAAGGCCCTGCTACCCTTTCTTCTGATGCAGTGTGCATGGGCAATGCAATGCAAAAGGCATCCATCAAACTGGTCTATTCATGTGCATAAAACATTTATCCTAGACCAAAGCAATAGGTCTTGGTTTCTGAAGACATGTCATTTTTTCTTTTCTTTATATGGATGAATCTTTTTTAGTTCACAAAAAACAAACCATTTGTATGTATTCCTTTTGGAGGTTGCATTGTGTAAATCATATATTTGATCACTTGTTACCAGATTTGTACTTTATCCGATGCATTTTGTATGCAGCTACCTTTTTCCTTTGTATGCTTATATAATGATGATAGCACTGGAGGCTGGTGAGGGGAGTACGCTCATAATAATGTCTGGAATAGAGTGAATAGAATGGTATCTCATCATATGGAAACCATGTGTTTGATACCATTCAATTGATTACTTTCCTGCCATTACTATTAGCCCGTCTTCCCCAATTAAGATAGTAAAATTGTCTGCTATGCTGATTCCCTGGGCAAGCACATTGAGTGAACATGACTATAGTGTGTATCAGGACTGGTATGCACAGATAAAGAAGCAGGTTTAGAGGGAGTGAGTTTTTTAAAATTAGATTGGAGTAAAAATGTGTTTAACAAATACAGGAGTGTTTTCTATATCACATACACCAACAGTAATTTGGCAGTTGTACTTGTGACAAGTTAGTTAGATAAGCCTGCTGATTACCTACCCAAAAGTACAACTTCTAACTACAATTTCCTTCACATTTTAAATGCCATTTAGATGGTACCAGATCCCAGATGCCATTTTATGTGTGAACATGTGGTCCTTCTGTGTGCATTCCTCTGCTACATTTGGGCACTACTCACTGGGCACAGACATCAAATCAACGTCTATTCCACATTGGTTCAATGTCTATTCCACGTTGGTTCAACATAATTTCATTGAAATTACATGGAAACAACGTTGATTCAACCAGTGTGTGCCCAGTTGGTACCCACTGGGCACAGACGTCAGTACAACGTATAGTTTTTACCTTTGGTTGAGTTGTCAACTAACCGTGAATTCAACGTGAAATCAACAACAAATGTCACCATGTCATTGGATTTAGGTTAATACAAGTTTTGTGAAAAAAAGATGCCCTTACTTTGATGACTTTTTAACTTTTTGCAAATCCAGTTTTCCAAGTTTATTCAACGTCATCACATAGATGTTTTGGTTTGAAATGGCGTGGAAACAACGTTGATTCAACCAGTGTGTGCCCAGTGGGTAATTCCTTCCCTAAACTTTAAAATGGCTGGATAAGTCAAAGGAACAGCTGACAAGACTTACTTGGCAGATGTGTTATGCACATTTCTGCACAATCGAGCAGATTGAGGCCTTTTCAGTGGCACAGATGGGAGGACATAGGGGGGAACAGGAAGCTATACAGTAGCATTGCTAATGCAGGACATTCTGTCAGTACAAAATCATTGCCCTTTTTGCACAAACATTCTGTTTGGATTCTGCCCAGCTTTGAATAACATTAGCACGCCCACCCGCATGGGAAAAAGTAGTTATTTTATTCAGGGATGGAAGGGAAGGGATGTTCTCTAAAAAATAAAATAAATACATTACAAAGCAGGAAGGAACACAATACAGGACAATATGTTGTGATTTTCTATCTTGTCCTATCCCAGTGTCCTGTAATGTATAGCAGTATGGGACTCATTTGAAACAGAGGTGCTCTTCAGGGCCTGCGATATCTATTAGAAAAAGTTATGAGTGCTGAGCAGAGCTACCTTTAGTAGCAACATAAAGAGAGATCAGGTGTATGCTATACGTTAGCATAATATATAGTGGTTTTCTGATCAATACAGTTGTAGAATTACTGTAACACCCCACAATGTTCTCCAACAGTCATTATTTTAGAGGTAGCAAGTGTAAGGTTACATTATGGTGTGCCTCCCAAATAGCACCATATTCCCAATATAGTGCACTACATTTGACCAGCCCCCCTATGGGCACTGGAGTGGAGTGTATAATGGCGCCGGAAGGGATGGCTGCCGTTTTACGGGCTACTAACCAACTGTGCTATTTTATTTTTTCACATTGTTTGTAACTTATTTTGTACATCTCTTATGGCCGAAAAGGGCTTCTGGACATCTAAACAGCGATTACTTACCTCAAACTGGATGAAAGAAATTTCTTTAATGAGTCTGACACAAAGGATATACTGCTTTGTCAAGTCAAGGCCCAAATCCCCATCATCAGCGTGAAGAAAAGACGGAGGAAAAGGGTGAGAAGGGAGGGATGCCTTTACAAATTTTGCTGGCGAGTAGGTAAACCACCACTTCCCTCTGTATTATTGGGCAATTAAAAATTGGAAATGGGACATTAAAAACTGTTGTTTTACCAAGACGTGGCTGAACGACTACACAGATAATATAGAGCTGGCTGGCTTTTCCGTCAACGAGCTGTATAAGACCACAAGCAAACAAGAAAATGCTCATCCAGTAGCGGCGCTCCTAGTGCCCGGGGACTTTAATGCAGGTAAACTTAAATCCGTTTTACCTCATTTCTTCGAGCATGTCACATGTGAACCAGAGGTTAAAAAAAAAACTCTAGACCACCTTTACTCCACACACAGAGACGGATACAAAGCTCTCCCTCGCCCTCCATTTGGCAAATCTGACCATAATTCTATCCTCCTGATTCCTGCTTACAAGCAAAAAGCAGGCAGTACAAGTGACTCGTTCAATACGGAAGGGCTCAAATGACGCGGATGCTACGCTACAGGACTGTTTTGCTAGCACAGACTGGAATATGTTCCGGATTTCATCCAATGGAATTGAGGAGTATACCCCATCAGTCATCGGCTTCATCAATAAAATGCATCGACGACGTCGTCCCCACAGTGATGGTACATACATTTCCCAACCCGAAGCCATGGATTACAGGCAACATCTGCACCGAACTAAAGGCTAGATCTGCCGCTTTCAAGGAGCAGACGCTTATAAGAAATCCCGCTATCATCAAACAAGCAAAGTGTCAACACAGGACTTTATTGAATCCTAATACACCGGCTCTGATGCTCGTCAGATGTGGCAGGGCTTGAAATATTTTACGGACTACAAAGGGAAACACAGCCGTGAACTGCCTCGCTTCGCGGCAAGCAACACTGAATCAATCAATCAAATGTATTTATAAAGCCCTTCTTACATCAGCTGATGTCACAGAGGGCTGTACAGAAACCCAGCCTAAAATCCCAAACAGCAAGCAGGTGTAAAAGCACGGTGGTTAGGAAAAACTCCCTAGAAATGTCTGAACCTAGGAAGAAACCTAGAGAGGAACCAGGCTGTGAGGGGTGGCCAGTCCTCTTCTGGCTTCTGGCTGTGCCGAGTGCAGATTATAACAGAACATGGACAAGATTTCAAAATGGAATGGGGAGTCATCAGGCCAGGTAGGCCTTGATGAATGGTCCTAATGATCAGGTCCTCAGAGAGAGAGAGAGAGAGAGAGAGAGAGAGAGAGAATACTTAAATTCACACAGGACACCGGATAAGAGAGGAGAAATACTCCAGTTATAACAGACGGACCCTAGCCCCCCGACACATAAACTACTGCAGCATAAATACTGGAGGCTGAGACAGGAGGGGTTGGGAGACACTGAAGCATGCATGAGAGCACCAGCTGTTCCAGACGACTGTGTGATCATGCTCTCCGTAGCCGATGTGAGCAAGACCTTTAAACAGGTCAACATTCACAAAGCCGCAAGGCCAGACAGCCTGCGTGGACCAAATGGTCCACGCAAAGTGTCTTCACTGACATTTTCAACCTCTCCCTAACTGAGTTTGTAACACCTACATGTTTCAAACAGACAACCATAGTCCCTGTGCCCAAGAAAGCGAAGGTAACCTGCCTAAATGATTACCACCCCGTAGCACTCACGTTGGTAGCCATGAAGTGCTTTGAAAGGCTGGTCATGGCTCACCAACACCATCATGCCGGATCCCTAGACCCATTCCAATTCGCATACTGGCCCAACAGATCCACAGATGACGCAATCTTAATCGCACTCCACACTGCCCTTTCCCTCCTAGACAAAAGGAACACCTATGTGAGAATGCTGTTAGTTGACTACAGACTCAGAGTTCAACACCATATTGCCAGCAAAGCTCATCACTAAGCTAAGGACCATGGGACTAAACACTTCTCTCTGCAACTGGAACCTGGACTTCCTGACTGGCCACCCCCAGGCGGTAAGGGTAGGCAACAACACATCTGCCATGTCAGAGACAGACAACAAACGCTCCCTCAATGTGAGCAAGACAAAGGAGCTGATCGTGGACTATAGGACATCGACAGGGCTGAAGTGGAGCGAGTCGAGAGTTTCAAGTTCCTTGGTGTCCACATCCCCAACAAACTATCATGGTCCAAACACACCAAGACAGTTGTGAAGAGGGCACGACAACACCTTTCCCCCCTCAGAAGACAAATTACCTTGACTAACCTGTACCCCCGCACACTGACTCGGTACCGGTACCCCCTGTATATAGCCTCGTTATTGTTATGTAATTTTCTTGTGTTACTTTGAGATTTGTTTTATACATTTTCTTGCTTTAGTTTGTTTAGTAAATATTTTCTTAACTTAATTTATTGAATTGCATTGTTGGTTTAGAGCTTGTAAGTAAGCATTTCTGTAACGTGTATGCTGGGAGTCGGGAAGCAAGTTCAGGGAGTGTATTAATAACACAATGAAAATAGAACAAAACAAGAAACACAGATAGCATATAGACACGTACACGAACAGATGCCTAGGGAAGAACCAAAGGCTCGGGAACCTGTTGAGCCAGCTGAGGCATGGAAGCCTGTAGAGCTAGCTGAAGCATCCTCGGTATACTTGGCAACAGACGCTTGACGGGCCAACCGGGTCTTGCAAACCTGACGTGCCGGCTGAGGCAATTACGGTTGCTCCGGTAGCGACCCCCGCACCCTACGTCACCTACACTAACAAAAATAACAAAAAAACACTCCCTGATGCTTCCCTTTGGTGAGGCGTTATTCTGTAACGTGTACGCTGGGAGTCAGGAAGCAAGTTCAGGGAGTGTATTAATAACGAAATGAACATAGAACAAAACAAGAAACACGGAGCATATAGACATGAACACTGGAACAGAAACAATAACGCTTAGGGAAAGAACCAAAGGGAGTGACATATATGGGGAAGGTAATCAGGCAGGTGATGGAGTCCAGGTGAGTCTGATGAGGCGCTGGTGTGCGTAACGATGGTGACAGGTGTGTGTAATAATGAGAAGCCTGGTGACCTTGAGCGCCGTAAAGGGATTATACGTGACAATTTCAGGTCTACACCTGTTGTATTCGGCACATGTGACAAATACAATTTGATTTGATTTGAAAAGTAGTCTAATACATAGGGAATAGTGTGCCATTTTTTGCCCCTCTCCCATCCCTGGAATGATTTATTAAGCCAGAATTTAGTTATATCAGAGCTGGGAAGAAGGAGAGAGGATTTGAATGACATTTTTACTCTTCTGATGGGCATTCCTTAGGGAGCACAGATATAAACTGTTGTTGATTTCAAAGCAACATTTAAAACACATTTGAGTCTGTAGTCAAATGCAGTTTACTCCATAATTTATGGGTGCAGTCGTACTTTAAAGCGTTGGACTAGACTTGCAAGGAGCACTGATTATATCCTTTTACCATCTTACGGCAGTTAGGAGTCAAGCATATCTAAGTCACTTAGTTAGAAAGCTGTCCAGCTCCTTTGAAGTAGGCAATAGGGAAACACATCCACATACTGTAAATTACTGGATGTACTCCACAATTAAAAATACAAACAGAACTAAATTCAAGGTCTTTCAACTGTCTTTTCTAGTGTGTGGTTTTTACACTTGTTTTTGAATACTCCAAATTACAATTTTATTTGTCTTTGTTTGTTTCACTGGTTTCAAACCTATTAAGGGTCTGACCCTTTTTTTCAATTTTTCATCTAAAATGACATACCCAAATCTAACTGCTTGTAGCTCAAGACCTGAAGCAAGGATATGCATATTGTTGATACCATTCGAAAGGAAACACTTTGAAGTTTGTGGAAATGTGAAAGGAATGTAGGAGAATATAACACAATAGATCTGGTAAAAGATAATACAAAGAATTAACTGTTCCATCATCTTCGAAATGCAAGAGAAAGGCCAGAATGTATTATTTCAGTTTAGGAGCAATTTTGATTTTGACCATTAGATGGCAGCAGTGTATGTGCAAAAAAAATTGACTGATCCAATGAATCATTGCATTTCTGTTCAAAATGTTGTATCAAGTCTGCCCAAATATGTCTAATTGGTTTGTTACATTTTCAAGTACATAACTGTGCACTCTCCTCAAACACTTGCATGGTATTCTTTCACTGTAATGGCTACTGTAAGTTGGACAGTGCAGCTAACAAAAATTCTTTCTGCCCATATCAGATATGTCTATGTCCTGAGAAATGTTCTTGTTACTTACAACGTCATGCTAATCCCATTAGCGCATGTTAGCTCAAACGTCCCGCGGGGGGGACCTCGATCCTGTAGAGGTCCTGTTGCAGTTTGCTTCATTGTCAAGCATAGGTTGCCATGCCTCTCCCTGTGACTTTATGAGACTTCATTGCACAAGGTTAATGTACCTTTTCATATCCAGGAAAAAGGCGTGCAGAAGATTGTGACTCTTGAAAAGAAATACTTCAATAGCTTTTGGTGGCAGTGCACAATTAACTTTTTTAAAATCTGTTTAATCAACCTTTTCAATCTAAAACAGGGCATTCTGCTCTCCTGTAAGCAGATGAGAGTTTTTTTCAGGTGCAACTGCGAAGAATAACGCATGAGGAAAAACTGGTTAATATTCGAATGGCGACTAATCCAAAAACATCTGCCTTTTCTTCTATCATAAATCAACAAGCAAACGAGTGCCGCCACACCTGTTGTGTATCTAGACTTGAGCTATGTGATTATGGCAAGAAGAATTATGAAATCCGGCAATCTGGACATTTAAATATCAATATTTACACAATGTTTAACTCTCCGTTGGTCTCAGTAAACGGCCCCTGATGCTAACAGTATGCTGCAGATGATATTACCCAGAGGCTTGTATCAGTCCCCACTCTGTTGTTCATAAATCCCAGCTTTAGTGTGATTTATAAAACATCCCCATGGTGTTAGCAGTGCTTATCTCTACGGGAATACAGATGGTAATTAAGCAACAGTGTGCAGATGGCTGCAAATGGCCACAGCCATGGGGGAGACGGATCAGAATGACATTAAGCAAAGCAGCTACACAAAATGTGCTTGAGTCCCATTGCTGCCTCTAGTAACCCAAAGTCACAATCAACTGAGCATTGGATCTGGCCATATAGATCTACCAAGTAACCCAATCACCATCTACAATGGATCTGTAGAGACAGCCTCCTAACCTTCTCAGTGGTTTCTCTAGTTTACTGTATCTAGTAGTAAGCAAAACACAATTACGGCTTTTCACTTTGGTTCTTTTGATTTTGTGTCAAATCCGATATAGACTTGTTGTTTATGAGATAGATATCTTGAACACTTAACTAAATGATTAAGTCACACATTTAGAGGACTATTTAGGAACACAAAAGCTGGGTTAAGTGAAAAAAAGAAAATCAAACACTTCACTCTGAGATTAAAATATTTGTGATGAAAAGGCATGATTTATCATGGTTTATAAATATATATAACATAACTTTCCCTCAATTACGTTCTGTAACTTTCATCTCCTTCTTCAAAGCTGTTCCATGCCTTACAGCAAGTATTGTACTGTATTTCCCATCCTTTCTTGCTTGTACTTTTCAACAACATAAAATAACTTTCCCTGAATGGACAACACTGGAGAAAATGAAAATGTTTGAGGCCATGTCAGAATAGTCTTTCATAATTCTGACACTTAGGGGATGACAATTAGTTTTATTTTACGGGTCCAGAGTGAATTTAAAGAGTTTAGCCTAAATGTGAACAGTCTTAAATTATTTAAATGAAAGGAGATAAATTCAAGGAGAGATTCAAAATCATGTTTTTTTATGCATCCTTATCCATTCATTAGCCAAAGGGGATTGTTGAATTATTTCCAATTGCTGACAGTTAGGTAGTTGATTTTTACGGTTGAGAAAGCATCTCTTTTCATGTTGCACTTCCAAAGAAGAGGAGCCCTTGGCTTCTAAAGTCCAGTTCAGATAAAACAGCCTAGACGAGATGGTTTTATGCAGTTTTAGAACAGAGTTTTCTTGATCTAAAATTCCCTCTTGGTACAACACATCACTATGGGAAGTCACGCTCTTGAAACTACAACTATAGAACTACAATCATGCCTGACAAGGCCAATGAAAACCGTGCCTCGCTGGAAATCCCGCCTTCCACAAGGAATAACACTGAGGCTCTGATTCATTCCTTCAATTCTTCTGCTCTTTTGTTTTCGTAGTTTCCTACCTACAAACCAATTAGTTATTCATCGGGTTGCTTAGCCTGGCAGTAGCAATGAGTAAAATGGCTTACATGACCGAAACAACGAAGGCTAACAATCTAACAAATTTGATGTTTTGAATGTCTCGACTTGGTGCATGCTCAAGCTGCCCTCGCTCAAACTAGTTTGTGTGTGCTTTGTCAATGGCTGCTTGGCGTTTCCAATAGTGACTGTCTGAGTTTCAGGACGCGGGATGGATTTGGGTCTTTGGTCAGATCAAATGTCTCGTTTAACCTGGGCTTGGTGCATGCGGAAGCTGCCCTCACTCAACCCAGGTCCTGTGCGTATTGTCGCCGGTTGCGGGAGGCTACTCTCGAGAGGAGAGGTTGGCCAGGTTTGACAGAGACTCCTTGCCTGCTGTGCCTGCCTCAGTCAAGCGTCGCTTGCCTCTCTTCCCAGATGTGGTCAACAAAGGGTCCGGCCTGCCTCGGTGATCTGGTCCTACGAGACTGTCGAGACCAGGCCAGCTAATTGCTGCAAAGTATGCTAACCAGGTTAGCTGACTCGCCAAGGTGGGCTAGCTACTGCTACTAGCTATTCCTGCCTCTTCATGGTGGAATTGCTGGTGTAGCTCTCTTATTTAGTGTACATAGCGTTCAGTCGCTTAGTTAACTGACAAGGTCCCACCTCACAGTGCTACTGTCAAAAAGCCTTTCTTTGGCTTGCTATGGGCTATCTCAGGATTGGCTACCAGTTTAGCTTAGACTAAAGACTCACGGCTAGTATACATAACTACCGGTAAATTAACCCCCTATGGTGTGGCAACCCCACCCATGTTTCCAACTCCTGGAGTTGTAGGAAGTGGAGGAAACAAGGCATGTGTGTGCACCTCCAATGAGGAAACAGCCCCCGGGCTTCTAGCTCGGGTAACCCCTGGAGCGAGGGGCTTGTGACATGGGTCTAACTCACTGAGTCGCTTGTGTTCCCCTCCACCAAAACATTACTGTGACAACAGTGCTCCATGCTGGTTATGGCCAAATGGAGTACTTCAGCTGTTGTGTGAGCCCCCTGTACCCAAAAAGGGTCCGGTTTCAGGAAAGCACAACTTATGTTGGAAGGTTATCCAAGCTATTAATGCCCCCTCTGTTCTCTTGTGTTCACGGGTTTCTAGTGGTATTTCTTCTAAGGGTGAGTGATAAGACAAGCAATTCGCTCGCTTTACACAAGGGGGCTCCTTATGGGATTCATTGCTAATGCTGTCTCTGTGGTTCATAAGGAACCCCAAAATGAGCTGTCTGTTTCCAGATAATGCATTTCATTCCTGGGAATAAGATTCAATTGCGTATCGCTAGTCTGTTTTTTGTCAGGGATTTCATCGCCAAGCCTGGCCTGTGGCGTGCATGTGTGCTAGTCCCTATTGCGTCTGATTATACGAGTTATGGTCTTTTAAAGGGAATAACATTTTGGTAGCAGAGTTGCTAATCTAACTGCACTGTCCAATTTACAGTAGATATTACAGTGAAAAAAGAAAATGGTATTGTTGAGGAATTTTGCACAATTTTGAACATGAAAAGTTATTAATAAACAAATTAGGAACACTTGGGCAGTCTTGATACAACATTTTGAACAGAAATGCAATGGTTCACTGGATCAGTCTAAAACTTTGCACGTACACTGTTGCCATCTAGTGGCCAGAATCAAAATTACACCTGGGCTGGAATAATACATTTTGGCCTTTCTCTTGCATTTCAAAAATTATGGTAAAAAAAAATACAAAAGAACGGTTGTGTTTTCTTTGTATTATCTTTTACCAGATCTATTGTGTTATATTCTCCTACAGTGGGGAAAAAAAAGTATTTAGTCAGCCACCAATTGTGCAAGTTCTCTCACTTAAAAAGATGAGAGAGGCCTGTAATTTTTCATCATAGGTACACTTCAACTATGACAGACAAAATGAGGAAAAAAAAATCCAGAAAATCACATTGTAGGATTTTTTATGAATTTATTTGCAAATTATGGTGGAAAATAAGTATTTGGTCACATACACACAAGCAAGATTTCTGGCTCTCACAGACCTGTAACTTCTTCTTTAAGAGGCTCCTCTGTCCTCCACTCATTACCTGTATTAATGGCACCTGTTTGAACTTGTTATCAGTATAAAAGACACCTGTCCACAACCTCAAACAGTCACACTCCAAACTCCACTATGGCCAAGACCAAAGAGCTGTCAAAGGACACCAGAAACAAAATTGTAGACCTGCACCAGGTTGGGAAGACTGAATCTGCAATAGGTAAGCAGCTTGGTTTGAAGAAATCAACTGTGGGAGCAATTATTGGAAATGGAAGACATACAAGACCACTGATAATCTTCCTCGATCTGGGGCTCCACGCAAGATCTCACCCCGTGGGGTCAAAATGATCACAAGAACGGTGAGCAAAAATCCCAGAACCACACGGGGGACCTAGTGAATGACCTGCAGAGAGCTGGGACCAAAGTAACAAAGCCTACCATCAGTAACACACTACGCCGCCAGGGACTCAAATCCTGCAGTGCCAGACGTGTCCCCCTGCTTAAGCCAGTACATGTTCAGGCCCGTCTAAAGTTTGCTAGAGAGCATTTGGATGATCCAGATGAGGATTGGGAGAATGTCAGATGAAACCAAAATAGAACTTTTTGGTAAAAACTCAACTCGTCGTGTTTGGAGGACAAAGAATGCTGAGTTGCATCCAAAGAACACCATACCTACTGTGAAGCATGGGGGTGGAAACATCATGCTTTGGGGCTGTTTTTCTGCAAAGGGACCAGGACGACTGATCCGTGTAAAGGAAAGAATGAATGGGGCCATGTATCGTGAGATTTTGAGTGAAAACCTCCTTCCATCAGCAAGGGCATTGAAGATGAAACGTGGCTGGGTCTTTCAGCATGACAATGATCCCAAACACACCGCCCGGGCAACGAAGGAGTGGCTTCAGAAGAAGCATTTCAAGGTCCTGGAGTGGCCTAGCCAGTCTCCAGATCTCAACCCCATAGAAAATCTTTGAAAGTCCGTGTTGCCCAGCGACAGCCCCAAAACATCACTGCTCTAGAGGAGATCTGCATGGAGGAATGGGCCAAAATACCAGCAACAGTGTGTGAAAACCTTGTGAAGACTTACAGAAAACGTTTGACCTCTGTCATTGCCAACAAAGGGTATATAACAAAGTATTGAGATAAACTTTTGTTATTGACCAAATACTTATTTTCCACCATAATTTGCAAATAAATTCATAAAAACTCCTACAATGTGATTTTCTGGATTTCTTTTCCTCATTTCGTCTGTCATAGTTGAAGTGTACCTATGATGAAAATTACAGGCCTCTCTCATCTTTTTAAGTGAGAGAACTTGCACAATTGGTGGCTGACTAAATACTTTTTTTCCCCACTGTACATTCCTTTCACATTTCCACAAACTTATGCATATCCTTGCTTCAGGGCCTGAGCTACATGCAGTTAGATTTGGGTATGTCATTTTAGGTGAAAATGTAAAAAAAAGGGGCGGATCCTTAAGAGGTTTTTAACAGAACAAGCAGTTCTGAACGCAACCTTGCTGTTTTCTGCGTACAGTCTCGGAGGTATCAATTTCCAGATGACACTGTTTCAGTGTCAAAGCATTCCCCTCCAGTGGGGAGCATTGTACGAGGGCGGTTCAATAGGGGGGTGCGCAGTGCTCACTCCATATCTAATAAATGGAACGCCGGATGGTGTTCTTGGCACAATTGGAGGTCAGGGAGCGCTCAATGGCCTGGTACTCTATTTTACTCTGACTCAGCCTGCACTGGGGAGGGTGTGTCTGGAGAGTTTGTCTTTGTGTCTTGTGGCCCCCCGATGTCTCAAGAAAACGGGACTCACAGTTGCCATTCCCCTGTTGGGCTAAGATCTGTGGCCACTCCCTGGGCGTAGGGACTTGTTGTCTCGAGCGCAGGGAGTGTGGTAAGTGGTGGTTGCAGATCAAGGAAGCAAGCAGTGTTGAACACATGCTGGTGTCCCACACACAGTCCCCTAGGTTGTCTAAACACATTTCATTTCTGGGTGGAATTGTATTCAATGATGAATCACACCTGTCTGTTAGCACAGAGGGTTTCCGTATTACAAAGCTGTCTGTACCTTTACCAGCTACGTTACAAAGTACATTTTTACATGTACCTGTCTGTTGGGTATGATAATCTCCATGGTAGCGTTTTTTCCCCTGTGTCTTTTCAAAATGCGTGCATTCCAGCGCTGGTGGCTAGTCAGTCACCTGGACGTGGCTTACCACCTAAACCAAGTACTATCCCCTTCATTCCATGGGCCCTGACTCCGTGCTGAGATCATTTGCTTTGGAGTAGGATGCTCCCAGGGGCCGGATTTATCCCTCTGTATGGGGGCGGCAGGTAGCCTAGTGGTTAGAGTGTTGGACTAGTAACCGGAAGGTTGCAAAATCAAATCCCTGAGCTGACAAGGTTAAAAATCTGTCATTCTGCCCCTGAACAAGGCAGTTCCTAAGCCATCATTGAAAATAATAATTTCTTCTTAACTGAGTTGCCTAGTTAAATAAAGGTAAAAAAAGATTGGTAAGATGGGGGATGTGGACGGTGACACACTCCATATCTAATAACTGGAAATCCCTGAGGGTGTTTCTGGCACTCAAAAGACAAGGCTCACTCCCTCTTGTTGTGGAGTATGAATCTTTTGGTTGGAGTACGGATCGCTTGGCTAGGGAGGGCCCTCTCCTTCTGTTCTTCTCAATGGGGAACTTGAGTGCTCCTCTTGGAACGGAGAAGCTGGCCTACAAGTGGCCACAACATTTTATTTACGCATTTCCTCCAGTGGGGCTGATTCAGCCCACTCTGGAGGAAGCACGTCTGGGGGGCTTGTCATTGACTCTTGTGGCTCCCTGATGGCTGAAGAAACCATGGTTTACCATTTATGTTGCTCAGGGATTTAATGTCTCAGGCTAAGGAGTTATTCCTTTTCAAAGTTTTATTGTAAACAATTCTGATGTTTCTACAGGAGCTTTTGAGCAGGGTCGTTCATTCTCCATTCTGAAAGTGAGCATGGCTGCTATATCTGCATGTCATGTTGGTGTTGATGGAGCCACGCCGGGCGCTCACTCCCGGCTCTGGCGCCTCCTAAAGGGTGTGCTCCGGCTTAGACCGTTTTTTGAGTTGGGTTGGAATTGGTGGATTCGTAAATCTTCTCCTATAAATATTCTCTGCTCCTGGCTTTAGCTTTGGCTAAGCACGTGGGTGATCTCCACGCATTATCTTTGCACCCTTCCTGTTCTCAGTTCTCCCCTTGCAAATCTAAGATGACGTTACGTCCTAATGAGGCCTATTTCCTACAGAAATTTAGCTTTTGAGCTATTCCCATTTTCACCTCATCTGTTTGCATCTGAGGAGCAATGGAGGTTGCATGCCGTGTGTCCAATACGAACATTGAGCGGACCCAAGATTTCCGTTTGGGTAACTAGCTTTTTGTCTGTTTTGCTAATCCGGCTCAAGGTAGAGCGTTCCCTAAGCAGTGCCTCCCACACTGGATTGTGGAGGATATCTCCATGGCATGTAGCAGAAAAAGGGCAGGGGTTACCTAATGGTGTGCGCAGCCACTCCACCAGGGGTCTAGTAGTGTCTTGGTCAATATTTAAGGGTTGACTGTAGGGGAGTTGGTTGGCACCACACACTTTTGTGAGGTTTTATTGCTTGGATGTCACTGCTCCAAGTGAGACCCACAGTGTGCTTACAGCTGGGATATGAGAGGGTCATTAGGCAGTTTGCACAATATCCAGAATACCGCTTTTTGAGGGTTGGAGGTCTGTGTAGTCTGCCATGGGCTGTTTCATTTGGTACCTGTTGGGGTTGGCTTAGGGCTGTATTGCAGTTCCCATAGTGATGTGTTGTACCGAGCGTACCGACTGAATGGGAACGTAAAGTTATGACTATACAGTGAGGGAAAAAAGTATTTGATCCCCTGCTGATTTTGTACGTTTGCCCACTGACAAAGAAATGATCAGTCTATAATTTTAATGGTAGGTTTATTTGAACAGTGAGAGACAGAATAACAACAACAAAATCCAGAAAAACGCATGTGAAAAATGTTATAAATTGATTTGCATTTTAATGAGAGAAATAAGTATTTGACCCCCTCTCAATCAGAAAGATTTCTGGCTCACAGGTGTCTTTTATACAGGTAACGAGCTGAGATTAGGAGCACACTCTTAAAGGGAGGGCTCCTAATCTCAGCTCGTTACCTGTATAAAAGACACTTGTTCACAGAAGCAATCAATCAATCAGATTACAAACTCTCCACCATGGCCAAGACCAAAGAGCGCTCCAAGGATGTCAGGGACAAGATTGTAGACCTACACAAGGCTGGAATGGGCTACAAGACCATCGCCAAGCAGCTTGGTGAGAAGGTGACAACAGTTGGTGCGATTATTCGCAAATAGAAGAAACACAAAAGAACTGTCAATCTCCCTCGGCCTGGGGCTCCATTGCAAGATCTCACCTCATGGAGTTGCAATGATCATGAGAACAGTCAGGAATCAGCCCAGAACTACACGGGAGGATCTTGTCAATGATCTCAAGGCAGCTGGGACCATAGTCACCAAGAAAACAATTGGTAACACACTACGCCGTGAAGGACTGAAATCCTGCAACGCCCACAAGGTCCCCCTGCTCAAGAAAGCACATATACATGCCCATACATGCTGAAGTTTGCCAATGAACATCTGAATGATTCAGAGGACAACTGGGTGAAAGTGTTGTGGTCAGATGAGACCAAAATGGAGCTCTTTGGCATCAACTCAACTCGCCGTGTTTGGAGGAGGAGGAATGCTGCCTATGACCCCAAGAACACCATCTCCACCGTCAAACATGGAGGTGGAAACATTATGCTTTGGGGGTGCTTTTCTGCTAAGGGGACAGGACAACTTTACCGCATCAAAGGGACGATGGATGGGGCAATGTACCGTCAAATCTTGGGTGAGAACCTCCTTCCCTCAGCCATGGCATTGAAAATGGGTCGTGGATGGGTATTCCAGCATGACAATGACCCAAAACACACGGCCAAGGCAACAAAGGAGTGGCTCAAGAAGAAGCACATTAAGGTCCTGGAGTGGCCTAGGCAGTCTCCAGATCTTAATCCCATAGAACATCTGTGGAGGGAGCTGAAGGTTCGAGTTGCCAAACGTCAGCCTCGAAACCTTAATGACTTGGAGAAAATCTGCAAAGAGGAGTGGGACAAAATCCCCCCTGAGATGTGTGCAAACCTGGTGGCCAACTACAAGAAACGTCTGACCTCTGTGATTGCCAACAAGGGTTTTGCCATCAAGTACTAAGTCATGTTTTGCAGAGGGGTCAAATACTTATTTCCCTCATTAAAATGCAAATCAATTTATAACATTTTTCACATGCGTTTTTCTGGATTTTTTTGTTGTTATTCTGTCTCTCGCTGTTCAAATAAACCTACCATTAAAATTATAGACTGATCATTTCTTTGTCAGTGGGCAAACATACAAAATCAGCAGGGGATCAAATATTTTTTTCCCTCACTGTACCTACTTTTCCCTGATTGAGGGAAATGAGGAACAACACCTGTTTGGAAGGAATGAATCCGAGCATCAGCATTATCACCTGTGGAATGCAAGGCATCCAGTGAGGCACGATTTTAATTGGCCTGGTCAGGCATGATTGATGTGGTTAGAACGCGACTCCCCATAGTGATGTGTTGTACCTGGTTTTCCTCCTTCAGGGAGCAGTAGTTATAGTCATAATGTTATGTCACTCTGATAGACAACACTTTCAACAGCATATGCTTGAGCATCTTCAACACCTCAAATTGGTCTCCCAGATACTCATCCTTATTCAAAATAAAAACAAATAATTATCTGCCATACAGTTGAAGTCGGAAGTTTACACACACTTAGGTTGGAGTCATTAAAACTAGCTTTTCAACCATTCCACAAATGTCTTTTTGCAAGTTGGTTAGGACATTGTGCATGACACAAGTAATTTTTCCAACAATTGTTTACAGACAGATTATTTCACGTATAATTTACTGTATCACAATTCCAGTGGGTCAGAAGTTTACATACACTAAGCTGACTATGCCTTTAAACAGCTTGGAAAATTCCAGAAAATGATGTCATGGCTTTAGAAGCTTCTGATAGGCTAATTGACATCATTTGAGTCAATTGGAGGTGTACCTGTGGATGTATTTCAAGGCCTACCTTCAAATTCAGTGCCTCTTTGCTTGACATCATGGGAATAATCAAAAGAAATCAGCCAAGACCTCAGAAAAAAAATTGTAGACCTCCACAAGTCTGGTTCATCCTTGGGAGCAATTTCCAAACAGCTGAAGGTACCACGCTCATCTGTACAAACAATAGTACGCAAGTATAAACACCATGGGACCACGCAGCCGTCATACCGCTCAGGAAGGAGACGGGTTCTGTCTCTTAGAGATGAACGTACTTTGGTGCGAAAAGTGCAAATCAATCCCAGAACAACAGCAAAGGACCTTGTGAAGATGCTGGAGGAAACAGGTACAAAAGTATCTATATCCACAGTAAAACAAGTCCTTTATCGACAGAAGCCACTGCTCCAAAACCGCCATAAAAAAAGCAAGACTACGGTTTGCAACTGCATATGGGGACAAAGATCGTACATTTTGGAGAAATGTTCTCTTGTCTGATGAAACAAAAATAGAACTGGTTGGCCATTATGACCATCATTATGTTTGGAAGAAAAAGGGGGAGGCTTGCAAGTCGAAGAACACCATCCCAACCGTGAAGCATGGGGTGGCAGCATCATGTTGTGGGGGTGCTTTGCTGCAGGAGGGACTGGTGCACTTCACAAAATAGATGGCATCATGAGGAGGGGGAAATTATGTGGATATATTGAAGCAACATCTCAAGACATCAGTCAGGAAGTTAAAGCTTGGTTGCAAATGGGTCTTCCAAATGGACAATGACCCCAAGCATACTTCCAAAAATGGCTTAAGGACAACAAAGTCTAGGTATTGGAGTGGCCATCACAAAGCCCTAACCTCAATCCTATAGAACATTTGTGGGCAGAACTGAAAAAGCATGTGCGAGCAAGGAGGCCTACAAACCTGACTCAGTTACACCAGCTCTGTCAGGAGGAATGGGCCAAAATTCACCCAACTTGTTGTGGGAAGCTTGTGGAAGGCTACCCAAAACGTTTGACCCATGTTAAACAATTTAAAGGCAATGCTACCAAATACTAATTGAGTGTATGTAAACTTCTGACCCACTGGGAATATGATGAAAGGAATAAAAGCTGAAATAAATCCTTTTCTCTACTATTATTCTGACATTTCACATTCTTAAAATAAAGTGGTGATCCTAACTGACCTAAGACTTCCGACTTCAACTGTACACGTATCCTCCACTCCAATTTTAGACAATTTCATTTTTGTTCCATTCTTTGACAATAGTGTTGTCCATTCATCTCCACCAATTTTGCTTGACACGATTAAAATTCGTCATCCACTTCAGCCATCTCTCGCTGATTGGCTAGTTGTATTTGGAGAGGTAATTTAACATCACATTGACAGTAATATATTTACTGTTGCTTAATACAAAGGTGCAGCTCATATTCTGCTTTCTTGATAACCGGAACAGCCTAACCCCTTCATTTTCGCTATGCTTCTTACAGTACTGGAAGTCACTGGTCATTCGTTTTTGCCTCAGACCTCCTTTGTATTATCACCGCTGATTCCAGTTATGATGTGATGACTTGAGTCTGTGAGGAATCCTTTCACACATTGGAACTGTGTTATATCTCCCTCTTCATTATGGATGAAAATGACCTTCTTAAAGCCAGTGAATAGGAGAACCACAGAGTTATAATCCTACTCTGCACTACTACGCTATTATGGTTTGACACTTGGGAAAAACGTATCACCCATCATCCTATTGCTTTTTATATTTTGACACATAATTATTGAGATTTTTTACATGTTGCAGTCTGTCGGGAATGCCAACACCTATTCAATAACAATGCACACCTCAACATCACAATATATTGAATTTAAACATATAAAGACAATCTTGATTATAAAGTCATTATCAAATAGTACAGGTGTGCTGCATATGCAATTACATTAATTGATGAGGCAGAGCAATAAATGGAATATCAGCCAAAAGGAACTAGGTGTGTTATTTTACGAAGAGGTAAGTGAAGAATGCTAAATTAAAAACAGATGATGAGATGTTGACCATACATAGTTGTCAGGGATTTCTAATGTGAGTAGAAATGGATTAACATCGCATCATTACTTTATGTACAAATTGCCCAGCCCTGCGGCTTTTACTCTTTGCTAAACTGTACAAGAATGCATCCCAAATGGCGCCCTAACTCCTACATAGTGCACTACTTTTGACATTAATTAGGCATTAATTCTGAGGGGTTGCATTAAGGGTTAAGGTTTGGGAAAGGCTTGGGGTTTGAAAACGTGACCCTTGGAGCCGGACTCTGTGGCTTAAACATGTGGTGCCGTATCTTAGCTGTTAGTCAATCTCTGCAAAGGTGAATCTAAAACTTAAGTTTAGGCATTAATGGTTTCTGAATGGTTAAGGTTAAGCTTAAGTTCAGGCATTCATTCAGAGTGGTTAAGTTAATGGTTAAGGAAAGGCTTGAGGTTTGAACACGCGACCCTCGGAGCCGGAGTCTGCGGCTTTAACGCCCATCGACCATTCACATCCACAATGCCCTAGCAAGACTTAAGCCTATAGAGTACCACACTATGAGTCATAATACCCATTCAAACTAGCGGTCAAACAGGAAAATGGTTCCAATTGTTTTTACACCATTCATTTTTGGGGATTTTAGAAACACTTAAAATAAGGTCTGTGTTTTGTGTGGGCTTACCCAGGCGTGACGTTTTGTTAACCATGTAAATCCTTCTAGGACAAGATTACTTTTATCAATATATCCGTCTGTATTTACTTCCACAAAATGAAATTCTAATTAGCTGCTAATGTGGCTATCATAAAGAACTACAAATGCCATGATGATCTGGACGAGACTGCCGAATCAAGGCAAAGGTAAGAATCTCTGGATTAACTATCTAATGTTAGTTTAATGTAGTAATTAATAAATTGGCAACATTTCTTGACAATTCTGTTGACTGGCTTGTGCAAGTTTTTAAGTGACACAATACCTATTAGCAAATGGGTTAGCTAGAGATGACGTGCAGGAGTTTGAAGGGATTTGTAGTTTTGCATGTTGTCTACTTTGACGTTAATTCAAATTTTTTAATCTGAGAATAAATAGAGCTGAATATTTTGGTAAAAGTCACCTTGTCCGAGAGAAATTTACATGGCTATCAAAATGACACGCCAGGGTAAGCCTACACAAAACACAGCCCTATTTGCAAGTCTTTATAAAATCCCCTATTGGAAAAATCACAACAATGCAAACATCTATAAATATATAATATATAAATATTAGATTGAGCAATGTTGGAGTGGCATCGACTAAAATACAGTAGAATAGAAAACAGTATATACATATGAGATGAGTAAAGCAGTATGTAAACATTATTAAAGTGACTAGTGTTCCATTATTAAAGTGGCCAATGCCTGCTCATATTGTGGAATGGTGTAAAAACAATTGGAACCATTTCCCTGTTTGACCACTAGGTTTTGTGGCACCTCCACTGTGGGGCTGTATTATAATGAAAAAATATATATAAATAAAACATTTAAAGTGTTGGTCCAATGTTTCAATAGCTAAAATAAAAGACCCCAGAAATGTTACATTTGCACAAAAAGCAAATTTCTCTCTGTTTACATCCCTGTTAGTGAGCATTTCTCCTTTGCCAAGATTTTCCATTCACCTGACAGGTGTGGCATATCAAGAAGCTGATTTAACAGCATGATCATTACGCAGGTGCACCTTGTGGTGGGGATAATTAAAAAAGGCCTCAAACATCATTTTTGAGAATTTGACAGGATGTCCAACCAGCCTCACAACTGCAGACCACGTGTAACCACGCCAGCCCACTTCTTCACCTTCGGAATCATTTGAGGCCAGCCACCTGGACAACAGATGAAACTGTGGGCTTGCACAAGCGAAGAATTTCTGCACAAACCGTCAGGGATGCTCATCTGTGTGCTTGTCGTCCTCACCAGTGTCTTGACCTGACTGCAGTTCGGCATCGTAACTAACTTCAGTGGGAAAATGCGCACTTTCGATGGCCACTGGCACGCTGGAGAAGTATGCTCTTCATGGATTAATTCTGGTTTCAACTGTACCGAGCAGATGGCAGACAACGTGTATGGCATCATGTGGGCGAGCGGTTTACTGATGTCACTGAGTAATTTACTGAGTACCCCATGATGGAGGTGGGGTTATGGTATGGGCAGGCATGAGCTATGGACAACGAAAACAATTATATTTTACCAATGGCAATTTGAATGCACAGAGATACCGTGGCAAGATCCTGAGGCCTATTATCGTGTCATTCATCTGCCGCCATCACCTCACGTTTCAGCATGATAATGCATGGCCTTATGTCGCAAGGATCCGTACACAATTCCTGGAAGCTGAAAATGTCCCAGTTCTTCCATGGCCTGCATACTCACCAGACACGTCACCCATTGATCATGTTTGGGATGCTCGACGTGTACGTTTTTCCTGTGTTCCAGTTCGCACCAATATCCATCAACTTCGCACATCTATTGAAGAGGAGTGGGACAACATTCCAAAGGCCACAATCAACAGCTTGATCTTTGCAAAGGAGATGTGTTGTGCTGCATGAGGCAAATGGGGGTCACATCGGAATCTGACTGGTTTTCTGATCCACGCCCCTATCTTTTTTTATTTAAGGTATCTGTGACCAACAGATGCATATCTGTATTCCCAGTCATTTTAATCCATATCTTTTGGCCTAATTTATTTATTTATATTGACTGATTTCCTTATATGAACTGTAACTCTGTAAATCTGTAAATCTTAACTGTAAATCTTTGAAATTGTTGCATGTTGTGTTTTTGTTCAGTGTAGATGGCGCTTACGAAGCGCTCTGAATTTACAAATGGACAATCTGACAACTCCCTGAACGCACTCTGAGCGCACTCTGGCACTCCAGATTGAATTTACGAAAACACATGTAGTATAAAAACCAGCCTTTAGTCTTGAAATCTTTGGTTGTTTACCACATGGCCTCACATGTGAATCCTTTAAGAGATGGGTGAGGCTAAGGCTTAAGAGGGTGTGAACGATGCTGAATGGGTGTAGACAAAGAAGAGCTCCCCAGTAGGTTTACCAAAAGGCCATTTTCTCAAATGTGAGGTTACAAGTTTATCAACTTTCAAAGCAGAATTACTTTCCCATTGTTCCTCAAATACAGTGTATGATATACCATTTTCTAGCTCTGAGTCTCTACTTTAATCCAGTGTAAAAAACACAAATTCAAATTTTGCTACATAAGACCAAATCAAGCCAGTCGGTCACATTCAATCTCATAACCTATAACAAGGTAGGACATAGAAACCCAATAATCTATTGATAAACTAACAATATTGTCCTTTGCATGCTATGACCTAATGGCAAAAGTTCCAAATTATCCAGTGAATAAAGGCTGTTATTGTTTGTCAGCATAAAAGGGCGTTTTCCAGTGGAAAATTAATGCTTGTTCATGTGCGCACAGATTTACGACAGGTCTGATTTATAAAGGGGAAACATGCGTATGTACTGTATGACGTGTGCCAAGTTTATAAATCTCTATATTTTTGCACATGCGCAGACTTCAGAAATGGCGCTCAAAGAAATGTATACAATGATAATAAATGAGGCCCCTGCTGGGCTATAACTTTTCACTTTTCAACACTATGAATTATTGATATATCATCCCAGGCCATTCCATCAGTCTTCTGGCTGTATACAAATGATTATATCTTCCTTCCTGCCAGTAAGTTGAACTTTTGAGACTGACAAAAATTTCCCTGTTAGACATAGTAAAGTTATTTGCTTTCAACCATGCAAGTACTTTTGACACCTCTGGCGAATTTTAACAATCACTGCATAGTAAATCATACTGTACATTCTGGTCAGGGCTGGCCCTACCCAAAAAGCTACATAAGCAAACCAAAACTTGCTAAGGGCCCCCAAAAAGACAGGGCTAACCCTGATTCTGAAGGTATATATAAAATGTCAAATACAAAATAGAAATGTATAACTAGCAGTTGTGAAAAACAAATGTTTCAGGGTTATGGATATGTTTCTAAACACTTGAATTTGATGTTAAAAACTCTAAAGAAAGAGAAATTTGGCAGTGGATGTCAGTTTTCTGAATACAAATGACCTGTTGATCAATGGCTAAATTAGCAGTAGGGAGAAAAAAGGCCAAAATTGTGCTAAAACTGAGGTTAAGGCTGCCACTTAATAGGACAAAGGCCCCTGGCCCCACAAAAAAATATATATATTTTGGTAAACAGGCTGAGTTTCGCATGTCTAATACCAGTGCATGCCTTAGCCTATTCTCCTGGAGGCTAGCAACCACTCCAGGGCATCAGCAAACCTCTGCATATTGTTGTGATTGCACTCAGAAGCCAGTCTCCATCCAACACTAGGGCTACGTCCCAAACGGCACCCTATTACCTACATCCCCCATACTCAACTGGCGGGCCGCAGTCCGGATCCGGATCCAGAACGGGGTCAATACGGACCACGGACCTCTGGTATCACATAAACGCACATAAGACATGATTTCATTAATTTTTTGTAAGAAATTAGCTTTAAAACTGTAAAATAATTCTCTGCCCCATACAAAATGTGTACAATTGCGGGAAAAGAGCTTTAAAAATGCCACAAAAAAAAGAATGCCAACGAGGGGTGTGAACATGCAAAGGCTATCAAACTGACGTTGATGAAGGTAGTCTTAGCTGAGAGATTTGGCACGCAAGGTTTAAGCTATGCATGAATTAATAAATAAAGGGTTATTTTTACGTTTGCTAGATATATGGCAACCACTGTAACAGAGACCCCTGCTACTCTCTTCTGGTGCCAACATGCCATTCCAAAGTGGCTAACATTAGCATAATATTGCGTAATTCACCCTGCTAGGGAAAATTTCAATTACAGAGGAAAATGTATCAGCCTGGAGCATCCCAGCCCTTGACTTCCCAGTTGTGCAGGAAGTTGTGCCAAAAGCTTTTCTCTGGATAAACAGGAGGAATTATTGAACTTTTTAGAGTGTGATACAGCTTTGAAAACCTTCTACAGATCTTTCTCTTTCCTTTGCTCGATCCCTCCCTCTCGTTCTCTCTCTCGCTCTCTCTTTCTAATGTCTGATGTCAGGGTAAAGTAAGGAACTACATTACAATCATTATAATTATGCCTTCTTCTTGAATTTCTAGAGCTAGTGTTTCAACATTCACAGTGCAGCTCTACAATTGTTACTATGACTGACGTGATTGCCTTGCTGTATCCATAGAATATTGCAGCTAATCTGAGTATTACCATGGTTCGTTGCTGTTTGCTACTTATTAATACATTGTATTTTAAGCCATTGGGCTTCCATCCACAAGCCCTGCAGTGATAGTATCAGAGAACCTGCTTTTTGATCAAGCATAAAAGCTAATGACAAACTGAGCCACTGCGTAACTTTGTAGACATGTTTTGGGTTCTGCATTCATTGATGGTACTGTATTATTATGCAGTACAGCTTTCGCAGTGAGATTCCTATTTGTTGGTTTGGTTCAAGCTGTGAAGCTGAACAGGCGCTGTGCCGTATTGCAGTGAGCGACAGAGGCAGAATGGCAGTTGAGTGGTATAAAAAGGATTGTTTTTCCTACATTGCTGATTCTCAAAGACACCGCCTAGAGTTCAACAGCCCCCATGGCTTCCAATTCTCATCACTTCATCATCCAGGGGATAGAGGGAGGAGATGGAGGGATGAAAGGCCTCGGGAGAGAGATAGAGGTTTGGTTTGATTTGGTTGTCCTTTGTGTAAACAGTCCCTGAAGGCGATCTCTCTCTCTCTTCTCTCTCTCTCTCTCTCTCTCTCTCTTGCTCACTCTCTCTCTCTCTCTGTCAGAGTGCAGCGTGGGGAGGCCATGTGCACCACTAACACACTGTAATTGATTATCAGCCAAACCAGGAACAACCAGATGTTCAGCATCCAGTCCACATCATTAGCCTAATATCAAGCGTTAGCATGAAGAATGATAACCTGCCACTTACAAACAGAATAACATTAATTACGACTGCTGGGTGATTCTGCTAAACAGATTTTTAATTTTGACAAAGTTTGGTGATTTTCATTTTGACGTAATATATTCCAAGTAAGATGAAACTATACTGGCAATTTCCATCTTAAATTCAGAGTAATGACCATGTACAGTTGTAGATTAAAATTCAGTTTGATAGCAGAGTATATGGGTTATTAAATTAACCTGCAGGTTGTTTTTTTACCTTAAATTATCCTAAAGGGTCCTACAGGAACCTTAAGGTTCCCATCGCAACCTTAAATTATCCTGAAGGATCTTCAAGGAAACATTTATTTTTGGAGTGTGTTATATTCTAAATGAATGGCAAATACAGACTTTCATTAGTGCTTCTAGACAAAACTGCCAAAGTTGGACCAGTGTCATTAAATGGGGCAGCACAAAGGAGAGGAGGGGTAGGTAGGTGCTAATGTATTGATTAATCACATGGAAGCCCAGCCTTCCTGCCAGGAAATCGCAAAACATGTAAACAATTTTGGTTAAATATACCTTTATAGGATTTACCTGCAGCTGCAGTGACACAATTACATCTTTCTCACTTACACTTTCATAGGAACTCAAAGAGTTACTAATATACATTTTTGGACATTATTTTATTCCATATTTTCATTTTATCCCATTCGCCATTCTGCCATTAATGACAGTGGGAAGAAAAGTCCACTATGTGTCACGACATAATAATCAGTCTGAATGCAGCATCCCCATCATTACCACAGTAGCCATCTCTTCCTGCTGTCTGATATTTTGTCTGTGTCCCAAATAGCACCCTATTCCCTATATAGTGACCATTTTTTTTACCAGAGCCCTAGTAACAAATAGTGCACTATATAGGGCATAGGGTGCCCGCCATTTGGGACTTTTCCTCAGTGACATGTTTTAATGAGGTCGTCAGGTCCCCCACAATTTGCTAAACACCATTTCCCTTCAATCCTCCTGCTCACCCATTAATTCCAGTACCAAATCAAATCCCCACTCAGAGCCACATAGATGAACCCCCAGCAAACCCATTAGGGAGCTAGGAGGAGGGATGAAGACGATGGACAGAAGGAGGGAGGGAAAGGGTGGGGTTAGAGAGAGAGAGAGTGTTAATGGGGGTCGATAATTACCATGATCATCGACATCCTGATGTATTATGGGAGCCTATGGTTAGATTTGGAATTTTAAATTGTTGACTTCTGACAGACAGCAACACATTGAGGCTAAATCTGTGTCTCAAAAGGCACACTATTCCCTATGTACTGTAGCCACACTATTCATTATATATTCCCTATAAGGCTCTGACCAAAGGTTGTGCACTAAATATGGAATAAGGTGCCATTTGGGATGCAGCCTAAAGCTTATGATGCATACCCATAAACCAAACTAGTTTTTCCCCTGAATGTTCCCTCAGGGTAGTATGTACAGTGGTGAAAGACAGACAGAGGGATTTTGAAAAACACAAAACGTCCTTTAATAAAACAGCTGATTTAGTGACAAATGTCTTGCAATCAAGCACCAGCATCATCGACTTTTCATGGATTTATTGGAGTTACTTGCATGGCCCTTGTCGTACCTCTCATTAGAGTGAATGGGAGCACACTAATTGCATTGATTTAACCCACATCAAGCGGAAACCAAGAGTTTAGATCTTTTTGCCAAAAAAATCTATGCAGCTGATAGGAAGTCGAAGCCACCATTTCAATTCATTTTGCAAATGTAACAGAAGTTGTTTTGGACCACGCTCATCTGATGAGTAACCATGCCTGAGAGATGAACAATCGTGTTGCCTCCCCAAGTTAATGACTAGGCTAATGACTAAGCTAACAGTCTAATGACGTGGGATCTAACCCCAGTCTGACACACAATCCATTTATGTTCAATGATAAACCCACCATTGAAATCCACCATCATGCCATGCAACACTTCCTTGTTTATAACCATAATGACAGGAGCTTTATTTCCCTCTAACCCCTCCCTCATTATATCCAGTTAGCTTGCTGGAGCCTGCTATATTGACCCTGCATGTGGTGATAATCAATCTGATTGGCCCCTGGCTGCCTGTGCAGAGCAGTAGCACACAGCACACTCCGCCCTCCCACATGTTGCGACGCAGTTAAGCTGAGCCTTTGGAGATCTTCCTTCGTTCTTTCCTTCTTCTCTTCCTTGTTGCTTCTTTCTTCCTGCTTTCTGCCTTATCAAGCAGCTAAAGACTTGAAGCAAATGTCTATGGCGAATTAATCCAAGTCCATCAGATAAGTCGATGTGAGATGTTTGAGTCTATACAGTATTGTATTGGCACGAAATCAGGATGAGTTCTTTATTATGTACGACAATACTCTAGTCCAGAGCCTGTATTCACAAAGTGTCTCAGAGCAGGAGTGCTGATCTAGGATCAGGTCCCTCCTGTCAATGTCAACTTATTCATTATCATCTGAAAGGCAAAACTAGATCAGTAGTCCTAGATCAGCAGTCCTAGATCAGAAGTCCTGCTCTGGGACTTTTTGAATACAGGCTCAGGCCTTTTCTGCCACTTCACCTCTACTGCGGTATTAAAAACAGAGGCTTCATTAAAATCAATGAACGGTGACATGAACTCAACAGCCTTTCTCTGTCTCCTAGCAGCAGTGTGTGGGGTGCTGAATCAGTCTTTGGAGACAGAGCAGCAGACCTGGGTTCAAATACTATTTGAAATCTTTTAGCATTTGCTTTAACCTAACTGGAGTTTCAGATGGGTGTGGTTTGCACTCTTACGACTATTCTATTGGTTCCATTATGGCAGGCAAGCTCAATCAAGTATTAGAAATGATTTCAATCAGTACTGGTATTTAAACCCAGGTCTGATGGAGCACTGCATCAGTCTTCAGAGACTGAGCAGAGCAAAAGGAATACCAGCTTTGTGAAAAGGAGGGATTATAGGGAACAAACAGAACAGAGGACTACCACAGCTCTTTGGGATAGGAGGCAGAAGGAATGAGAGCTCTTAGCCTAACTCAGTGGAAAATGCCATCACCCACAGGGGAACCGTTACACATAGTCTAGTTGGACTAATAAGTATCAGCGAGAGAGAGACTCTGATCCACTACAGCTGAACACACCAGCACGCACACACACATACAGACATGCACGCATGCACACGCACACATACACACACACTCCCTGATCCACTACAGCTGAGCTGATACCAGAACATGGATTTCTCCCCAGTCTCTCATTTCTACACTGATGTCTGAGTCATCCCAAATCATGTTTACTCTCTGACTGTGTCCGAAATGGCACCATATTCTCTATATGGGGCCTGCCCAAAAGTAGTGCACTATGTAGCGAATAAGGTGGGAAGCAGCCATGCCAAGCTGCTTCCCCTCATGCTAGACAGGAGCTCTTTAAATTCCTGACTCAGTCTCCCATGTAATATGTTAGTAGGGCCATAGGGAAATGGAGAGGGGGAGAGGGGATGAGAGGAGTCAGTGTAGCAGGCTATGGGAGACAGGGGAAATGTTGAATTATACAACAGGTGAGTCTAATCCTGAATGCTGATTGGTTTAAACCACATTCCAGCCGGTGTCTATTCCACAAGTTACCACTGGCTAAATATATGACATGAAAATGCCTATTTACTCTATTCCATCTGACTGCGCAATCCAATGTCTCATCAGCCCAGCCAGACAATTTATAAACTCCACTATAAAAAGCATCTAGATATTATCTCACATTTCTTTTAGACTAACATTTAATTTTCAACAGCAGAGATTTGTATAAACCATGGTGTCTGTCTCTCCGACATATGCAACATTGTTTCAATATTGAAATTTGATCTCCAGCTGTCCCACAGTAATGATTGTGTCGGGAGTTGGAAAGAGACAGACAGGTAGAGCTTTTCTTAGCCAGTCGAAATCATGAATCAGCTGACATCATTTTTAAGGAAACAGTTGAAGTCGGAAGTTTACATACACTTAGGTTGGAGTCATTAAAATTAGTTTTTCAACCACTCCACACATTTTTTAACAAACTATAGTTTAGGCAAGTCGGTTAGGACATCTACTTTGTGCATGACACAAGTCATTTTTCCAACAATTGTTTACGACAGATTATTTCACTTATAATTCACTGTATCACCATTCCAGTGGGTCAGAAGTTTACATACACTATGTTGACTGTGCCTTTAAACAGCTTGGAAAATTCCAGAAAATGATGTCATGGCTTTAGAAGCTTCTGATAGGCTAATTGACATCATTTGAGTCAATTGGAGGTGTACCTGTGGATGTATTTCAAGGCCTGCCTTCAAACTCTGCCTCTTTGCTTGACATCATGGGAAAATAAAAAAAAATCAGCCAAGACCTCAGAAAGAAAATTGTAGACCTCCAGACGTCTGGTTCATCCTTGGGATGAAATGCCTGAAGGTACCACGTTCATTTGTACAAACAATAGTACTCAAGTATAAACACCATGGAACCACGCAGCCGCCATACCGCTCAGGAAGGAGACGCGTTCTGTCTCCTAGAGATGAACGTACTTTGGTGCGAAAAGTGCAAATCAATCCCAAAACAACAGCAAAGGACCTTGTGAAGATGCTGGAGGAAACAGGTACAAAAGTATCTATTTCGACAGTAAAGCGAGTCCTTTATCGACATAACCTGAAAGGCCACTCAGCAAGGAAGAAGCCACTGCTCCAAAACCGCCATAAAAAAGCCAGACTACAGTTTGCAACTGCATATGGGGGAAAAAGATCGTACTTTTTGGAGAAATGTCCCCTGGTCTGATGAAACAAAAATAAAACTGTTTGGCCATAATGTGCATCTTTATGTTTGGAGGAAAAAGGGGGAGGCTTGCAAGCCGAAGAACTCCATCCCAAAAGTGAAGCATGGGTTGGCAGCATGTTGTGGGGGTGCTTTGCTGCAGGAGGGACTGGTGCACTTCAAAAAATAGATGGCATCATGAGGAGGGAAAAGTATGTGGATATATTGTTGCGCCTCATTAGCTCATTGTTATGGATCTATCCAAATAAATGTAATAAGGAAACAGCTTAAACTAATGCAAATGCAGCTAATGTTATTCTGGCTGCACTGTTTGACGTGACTGTAAGTTTGCCGTAGTTGGCTAGCTAGCAAGCAAAGGATAAGAACGTTGCCAGCCAGTACGCCAATAGAACATTTAGAATGAACGACTGGGTGGCGTCCATAGATACAGAACAAAAAGACTGAACGACTATTGGGTAGCGTCTCTGGCAACCGAACCGATAGAACAAATGACCAGCCGGGTAGCAACCCTAGATTTTTTTTTATGAAAATACGTAAATCATTATTTGAATGTGAAAATGAACTTGAAGCCGGTGTTTGGAGAATATATTGGCACTGTTTGCCGGCCATCGACTTCTTCTCGGGCCTAACAGCCGTGCCAATATATCCTCCAAACACTGGCTTCTTGGGCATTATCACTTAATTAATACACTAATTCACAAACATGACTACTGTTAAACAATACTTGTGACGTTTATTCAATTGTAACATATACCGGGGACTCACTCACTGTACCTGTACTGCATAATAGGAGACAGAGGGGATGTTGAATCAGTACACTCCTTCACAGCCATCCATGACTGTTTAAATGACTGTGTAATTTATTCAAATGGAATATCTTCCATATATGATCATTAATGTCCAGGTCTATGCTTGTGGTTATATTGAAATGAAAGACACTGATCACAAAGTAAACTTGTTATTCACTGAATACAATATTAATAATATCCATAATAAATGTCCAGGTCTATACACTTTCAGTAATATTGAAATGAAAGACACTGATCACAAAGTACACTTGTCATTCTATTGAATACACTAATGATAATATCCATTTCATTACTATGCAGTATAAAGACGTGATAAGATATTGTATGCTCATGCACTGAACGGTTGAGCATACACTATCTAATTGTTGTTCCGCTATTCTTAACAGCAAGGGGATTCCAGCAGCTCTGCCAAGGATTAGATTTGTCACAGTGAAATTATGCTAGGATTAATTTAGTGACAGGGGAAGAATATGACGTCGTCAAGAATGACAACCTAGTGGATGGCAGGAATATGACAGTCTACTATACTGGAAAGAAAGAATATAACAGCAATGAATCTATGTCCCAAATAACACCCTATTCCCTATGTAATGAACTTCTTTTGACTAGGGTCCCATTTTGGACACAATCAGTGTCTACTGGGATGATTATGTCAGCAAGAAGAACAGTCTATTCTACTGGAACTCTACTCTCATGTGAAACTCCCTCCTACAGTACACATCTTTGCAAGAAAGACATACATACAGCCCTGTAACTGTCATGCAAGAGAACAGCTTTGTTCAGTGACTGACATAATAGATACCTCAAGGCTATAGAGCCAGGCCTCACCTAGGTCTTCTGTTGCCACTCTTACTCTGGCATTCAGTTTATTAAGCCAGCGTGAACAACCGTGACTGAATATAATACTGAGAAAACCTGCTAGCAGTCTATAAATGTAACCCTAATGGCTAAACCATTCTAACATTGTTACAGGCCCTGCCTGACTGCAGTGTGTAAATGCAGTGCTAGGGAAAAGGAGGAGGAGGAGAAAGCATGCTGCTTCTTCCATTAGCTAATTGAATTGGAATCGTTCCTATTCTGTAGCCTTGGATTTTCTTCCCTTTTGCTTTTTACAGTACGCCAAGCAAGTTCACATATAGGAGCTGCAAATAATTACACTTGTTTTGGAAGTAGCTAGAGAAAGAAAAGTTGGGAAATTAGAAGTAAAAAAAGTGTCCACCCAGCAACTGCTAACCTGTGAGATGTAGCTATTTACATGAACTCCTATTTCGCTTCTTTCTGCTCGGCTGTACACAACAGTATTATCCGTTGCATGTTTTCCATAAGCCATAGTGAAGGGCTAATAGACCAAGGCTTGCTGTAGTGGCGGCAAGTTGTCGAAAACAACACCCTATATAGCCTACCTTACAATCCAATATGGACCAGTGTGCAGGAGTGTCACTACATCTATAATCCACTATTCTGGCTTGATGCCCTAATGTCTTCCCAGTTCTCAGACAGCTGGAGTCCTGCCTTAAAGGTGGAATCTGGGATCTGGGAATCAATGTATTTGTCATTTAAAAGGGAAAGTGGCGTGACTACAATTGTACTGGAAAAAAATCCCAGATTGTAGCCTTGAAAACATGGAGAAGGTGAAGAGCTGTACAAAACATCAGTGTTTCTAGGTTTCATGCAATCATACAACCAGGTCACAGAGACGTGTATAGCGTTAGAGATGGGAGAGAAGGGAAATGTCGTGATCCAGAACTAAGAGCTAAGCATGGCACAGCCTGTGACTGTGGTTGCGCGCCTGGCGCCATGCCCCGTGGTCATGAAGAGCGGGATCTCATTCAGAACCCACACCAGCCTGTTGGGTCTTGTTAACATCTACAGAGGCTAACACAGAGGGCGACCATGACTCGAAGAGGCAGGAGAAAGGAGGAAGGACTGTGAGGGTGTCTACTACTCCATATTCCCTGAGAAATACAAGACCAGAGAGAGAAGAAGATGTCATCTTGTCACGCCAATTGGTAACTGCCACACTTAGGGCTGAGTTTCCCAGAATACTACCCAGCAAACCAAAATTGGTTATGTGAAAGTTCCCAGAACATTCGTTAGGTCGCGTAACACAAAAACTGTCCAGTGTTCTCATATCACAAAAACTGTCCATTCATGCTGATGATAATATAATTTTTGTATAAAACATTTGCCTGATGTTGCAATAATGTTCCTCAAACACATTTAGTCTGTTTCTTTAAAGTTTCCTAGAATGTTTAATTAGGTTGTGGGAACAGTCTGGTGAGAACATTGTGGGGACAAAAGATATGTTCGCAAAATAACTTCCTGTTGAACGCGAAAACGAGGCAGCTCTCGGTTTGTTGTTTGGAAAATTAGCTTGGACTCGAACCAGGATCTCTAGTGGTACAGCTAGCACTGTGCTCCAGTGCCTTAGACCACCGTGCCACTCGGGAGGCCCCTAGCTAGCTATCTTTTGAGTTTGGATCGTGCGATGCTGTTCCTGGGACCGCTGCTATCTGTCCAGGGATCCTGCCGACCAATGATCTGCTAGCTGGCTATCAAGCTTGCATGGTTTCCTTGAGGGCTTGAACACACCCCGTGACACGGTTAGCCCTTGTGGCTGGGACTGCAAATTGTCCCAGGTTTGTGGCTGTCTAGATCCCTGCTGTTTGTTGCTGTTTCTATCTTCCCTGCTACCTGCCCTGTCTGGAACTGTGAGGAGTAACAGCATAGCCTACATTGCTACCATGACAAAGACCAAAGCTGGTGGGAGTACCATTGAGGACAGTGGTGTCTCTCCATCACAGGTGAAGGATCTTTTAAACAAATAAAATAGTTATACAAGCAGTGGTTATAACGACAAGGAAAAATCTTCAAGTGTTGTGTCCAAATACCGGTGGAGATAAATAATAAAAGAATGGATGACCTTACCAAAGAGGTCCAGGAACTGAAGAACAGTTTGCAGTTCTCCCAGGGTGAGTTTAAACAGGAGAACGGCAAGATTACAGCCGTCTGTAAGTCATTGAGAGAAGACATCAGTTCTGTATGTGAATCCATGATAACAATGACAGAGAAATCCAATTATATCAAGGGACAATTAAAGTAAAGTGGAGCAACATTATTACGGACGGAATTTCAGATTCTCCACGAGACATGGACGGAGTCAAAGTGAGGAAATGATCACGGAGAAACTCAAAACAGGAAGATTGAGGTGGAGTGTGTCCACAGGACTGGAAAACTCACCACCTGCCCAGGTGACAGGCCCAGGCCAATAGTGGTCAAGTTCCTGAGGTTCAAGGACAAGGTTGCTGTTCTGGAAAGAGACAAGAACTTGAGAAGAACATAAATCTTCCTCAACGAGGACTATCTTGGTTCTGTGCGCCAGACGAGGAAAGAACTTATCCCAGCCATGACAGGCTCATTGTCCACCCTCCCTCCCAAAAGCCTGGAAGGGATGAGAGAGCCAAGCCTATGCGTTCATAGCTTCAATCCCGCAGCAAACACTATACACTTACACACTCTCTTGCTTTGTTTCCATATTATTATCTATCTCTGATAAGCTAGCCAGGAAAGGGCTGATAATAGCTCATATTATTATATACACTATGTATACAAAAGTATGTGGACACCCCTTAGTGGATTTGTCTATTTCAGCCACACCTGTTGCTGACCGGTGTATAAAATCGAGCACACAGCCATGCAATCTCCATAGACAAACATTGGCAGTAGAATGGCCTTACTGAAGAACTTGTGACTTTCAACATGGCACCATCATAGGATAGTGGTGGGCCACACAACCTCACAGAACAGGACCGCTGAATGCTGAAGCGCATAGCCACTAGAAACCGTCTATCCTCGGTTGCAACATTCATTACCGAGTTCCAAACTGCCTCTGGAAGCAAAGTCAGCACAATAACTCTTCGTCGGGAGCTAAGATCACCATGCACAATGCCAAGTGTCGGCTGGAGTGGTAGAAAGCTTGCTGCCATTTGACTCTGGAGCAGTGGAAACGCGTTCTCTGGAGTGATGAATCACGCTTCACCAACTGGCAGTCCGACGGACGAATCTGGCTTTGGCGGATGCCAGGAGAACGCTACCTGCCCCAATGCATAGTACCAATTGTAAAGTTTGGTGGAGGAGGAATAATGGTTTTGGGCTGTTTTTCATGGTTTGGGCTAGGCCCCTTAGATCTAGTGAAGGGAAATCTTAACGCTACAGCATACAATGGCATTCTAGACGATTCTGTGCTTCCAACTTTGCAGCAACAGTTTGGGGAAGGCTCTTTCCTGTTTCAGCATGACAATGCCCCCATGCACAAAGCAAGGTCCATACAGAAATGGTTTGACAAGATCGATGTGGAAGAACTTGACTGGCCTGCACAGAGCCCTTGCCTCATCCCCATCAAAACCCTGGAATGCCGACTGCTTGCCAGGCCTAATCGGCCAACATCAGTGCCCGACCTCACTAAGGTTCTTATGGCTAACTGGAAGCAAGTCCCTGCAGCAATGTTCCAACATCTAGTGGAAAGCCTCCCCAGAAGAGTGGGATATAGCAGAAATGGGAGGGCCAACTCCATATGAATGCCCATGATTTTGGAATGAGATGTTCGACGAGCAGGTGTCCAAATACTTTTGGTCATGTAGTGTATGCAGCCTTAGAAATAAGGTTAACGAAATCAATAACTTGCTTACTTAGATAATTCCTTTGATGATACAGCAGTAGCAATACATGGATATAACATCTACAGAAGAGACAGGAATGCTTATGGTGGAGGTGTTTCTGTATATATTCAGAGCCATTTCCCTGTAATGTCAAGTGTTATTGAAGTGCTGTGGTTGCAGGTTCACCTGCCTCATCTAAAGCCTATTATTATGGGGTGCTGCTATATGCCACCAATTGCTAACTGTCAGTATGTAAATAATGTGTGTGAAATGCTTGATAGTGTATGTAAACAGAGAGGTCTACTTTCTTGAGGACCTGAATATTGATTTCATCAAGCTGTCCGTTCAAGAGGAAGCTTCTCACTGTAACCAGTGCCTGTAATCTGGTTCAGGTTATTAATCAAGGTTGTTTACAAACACTACAGGAACTAGATTGTCCACATGTGTTGATCACATTTTTACTAATACTGTTGAACTTCATTCTAAAGCTGTATCCATACCTATTGGATAAATTGATCACAATGTAGTGGCTATATCCAGGAAAGGCAAGGTTCCAAAAGCTGGGCCTAAAATATTGTATAAGAGATCATACAAAAGTTATACATTTTTTACCCCTGTTGTCTCCCTAATTTCATGATATCCATTTAGTAATTACAGTCTTTTCCCATTGCTGCAACTCCCGTACGGGAGAGGCGAAGGTCGAGAGCCATGCGTCCTCTGAAACACGAACCTGCCAAGCCGCACTGCTTCTTGACACACTGCTCGCTTAACCTGGAAGCCAGCCACACCAATGTGTCGTAAGAAACACAGTACAACTGGCGACCACAGTGTAACGATGTGCGCTGAGAGTCGGGAAGCAAGTTCAGGAAGTGAGTGTTTTAATAAATAAACGTAATACAAACAACACACAGACATGAACTAGAACAGAAACAATAACGTCTGGGGAAGGAACCAAAGGGAGTGACATACATGTATATAGGTAGGTAATCATGGAGGTGATAGAGTCCAGGCGAGTCTGATGACACGCAGGTGCGCGTAACGATGGTGACAGGTGTGCGCCAATATAAGCAGCTTGGTGACCTAGAGCCCGGAGAGGGAGCACACGTGACCAAGATCAATGATATAAACAATTATATACATTTTGGAGGGAGTATTATTACGTATGGGCAATAAGACGAATTCAAATCCATCTTTCATCCAATCAGATAGCTTATTCATCACAAAACCATTTGATGTTGCCAATTATTATAATAATTACTTAATTGGCAAAGACAGGAAATGCAAACAACGAACAGTGAGCCTTTGTATTCATGCATTAAAAAAAGAACAATGAAAGAAAATCATTATAAGTTAGAACTTTGTAAATTTAGTGTGGGAGAGGTGGGAAAATTATGGTTATTGACCAATAATGACAAACCTCCTGGCATTGACAACTTAGATGAAAAGCTACTGAGGATGGTAGCTGAATCTATATGTCATATATTTAATCTGAGCCTAGAGGAAAGTGTTTGTCCTCAGGCCTGGAAGGAGGCCAAAGACATTCCGCTACTCAAGAGTGGTGATTCTAACAGCCAACCTATCAGCTTGCTGCCAGTTCTTAGCAAACTGTTGGAAAAAAATGTTTGACACAATAGAATGCTATTTCTCTGTAAACAAATTAACAACAGTCTTTCAGCATAATTATAGAGAAGGGCACTGAATATATACTGCACTGACACAAATTCCTTATGATTGGTTGAAAGAAATGGATAATAAGAAGGTTATGGGAGCTGTACTGTTAGATTTCAGTGCAGCCTTTGATATTATTGAGCATAGCCTGCTGTTGAGAAAACACACACTACCGTTCAAAAGTTTGGGGTCACTTAGAAATGTCCTTGTTTTTGAAAGAAAAGCACTTTTTTGGTCCATTAAAATAACATAATATTTATCAGAAATACAGTGTCGATTTTTTATAGAATATCTACAATGGCGTACAGAGGCCCATTATCAGCAACCATCACTCCTGTGTTCCAATGGCACGTTGTGTTAGCTAATCCAAGTTAATCATTTTAAAAGGCTAATTGATAACCCTTTTGCAATTATGTTAGCACAGCTGAAAACTGTTGTGCTGATTAACCCTCCTACTGTGTTCCAGTCGTTTTCTCTCTGAAAAATGTAGTTCATTTAATCTGATTGTCATAAATTCCATGACTTTGTCCACACAGGGCATCTGAACACACAAAATACATTTTGATGATTTTCATTACATTGTGGGTGTTTTATTTAACTTTCTTACACCTGTGGGTTCCCGTGTATCAAATTGAGTTCAGGCACATGCACATTCATCAGATGGACACACTTCCTCTCCCAGACCCCCATATGCATGTGTTTGAGCACACACACACACACCTCACTCCCCTTCTTGGCTTCCATGGCAACCCCCACATATAATCTTTCCCCCACGGGAACCACACCTGTTGGCATTCTCACAAACAATTGCAACATTGTTTCAATAATATATAGAACTTTTCTCGCAGCTTTCGTTTATAACGCTTTTTTGAGGCTTTGCTCACAATAATTTCTATGGCAGCACAATGACCAAACGATATACTGTATGTGAGGCTCTTGATCATATCTTTGATCATGACACTGGTGAGGGGGAGAGAGTCCTTGTTAAAATTTGACACACAGACTAATAAATAGCAGAATATGTTTCATCTGAGAATTTGTTATAGTCAAAATAATCCAAACATTATGCTTTTTTATTTTTTTACTCAATGACACCTACAGGCCATAAATAACAAATAGAGGTTCAAAACTTGTAATGTTCACAAGAACTTTAGCTGATAAAAAGATCTAACACAACATTAGGTGATAAAATACAGCAGCATGCGAAAGTATTCACCCCCTTGGCATTTTTCCTATTTTTTTGCCTTACAACCTGGAATTAAAATAGATTTTTGGGGGGTTTGTATCATTTGATTTACACAACATATCTACCCCTTTGAAGATGCAAAATATTTTTTACTGTGAAACAAACAAAAAATAAGGCAAAACAACTGAAAACCTGAGCGTGCATAACTATTCACCCCCCAAAGTTAATACTTTGTAGAGCCACCTTTTGTAGCAAATACAGCTGCAAGTCTCTTGGGGTATGTCTCTATTAGCTTGGCACATCTAACCACTGGGATTGTTGCCCATTCTTCAGAGCAAAACTGCTCCAGCTCCTTCAAGTTGGATGGTTTCTGCTGGTGTACAGCAATCTTTAAGTCATACCACAGATCCTCAATTGAATTGATGTCTGGGCTTTGACTAGGCCATTCCAAGACATTTAAATGTTTCCCCTTAAACCACTCAAGTGTTGCTTTAGCAGTATGCATAGGGTTGTTGTCCTGTTGGAAGGTGAACCTCCATCCCAGTCTCAAATCTCTGGAAGACTGAAACAGGTTTCCCTCAAGAATTTCCCTGTATTTAGCGCCATCCATCATTCCTTCAATTCTGGCCAGTTTCAAAGTCCCTACCGATGAAAAACATCCCCACAGCATGATGCTGCCACCACCATGCTTCACTGTGGGGATGGGGTTCTCGGGGTGATGAGAGGTGTTGGGTTTGCACCACACATACAGTTGAAGTCGGAAGTTTACATACACCTTAGCCAAATAAATTTAAACTCAGTTTTTCACAATTCCTGACATTTAATCGTAGTAAACATTCCCTGTCTTAGGTCAGTTAGGATCACCACTTTATTTTAAGAACGTGAAATGTCAGAATAATAGTAGAGAGAATGATTTATTTCAGCTTTTATTTGTTTCATCACATTCCCAGTGGGTCAGAAGTTTACATACACTCAATTAGTATTTGGTACCATTGCCTTTAAATCATTTAGGTTAGCCTTCCACAAGTTTCCGACAATAAGTTGGGTGAATTTTGGCCCATTCCTCCTGACTTAGTGTATGAGCTGGTGTAACTGAGTCAGGGTTGTAGGCCTCCTTGCTCGCACATGCTTTTTCAGTTCTGCTGACAAATCTTCTACAGGATTGTGTTCAGGTCTTTGTGATGGCCACACCAATACCTTGACTTTGTTGTCCTTAAGCCATTTTGCCACAACTTTGGAAGTATGCTTGGGGTCATTGTCTATTTGGAAGACCCATTTGCAACCAAGCTTTAACTTCCTGACCGATGTCTTGAGATGTTGCTTCAGAATATCCACATTATTTTCCTTCCACATGATGCCATCTATTTTGTGAAGTGCACAAGTCCCTCCTGCAGCAAAGCACCCCCACAACATGATGCTGCTACCCTTTGCTTCATGGTTGGAATGGTGTTCTTCGGCTTGCAAGCCTCCCCCTTTTTCCTCCAAACATAACGATGGTCATTATGGCCAAATAGTTATATTTTTGTTTCATCAGACCAGAGGACATTTCTCCAAAAAGTATGATCTTTTTCCCCATGTGCAGTTGCAAACCGTAGTCTTGCTTTTTCATGGCAGTTTTGGATCAGTGGCTTCTTCCTTGCTGAGCGGCCTTTCAGGTTGTGTTGATATAGGACTCATTTTACTGTGGATATAGATACTTTTGTACCTGTTTCCTCCAGCATCTTCACAAGGCCTTTGCTGTTGTTCTGGGATTGATTTGCACTTTTCACACCAAAGTACATTCATCTCTAGGAGACAGAATGTGTCTCCTTCCTGAGCGGTATGACGGCTGCGTGGTCCTATGGTGTTTATACTTGAGTACTATTGTTTTGTACACATGAACGTGGTACCTTCAGGCATTTGTAAAATGCTCCCAAGGATGAACCAGACTTGTGGAGGTCTACAATTTTCTGAGGACTTGGCTGATTTCTTTTGATTTTCCCATGATATCAAGCAAAGAGGCACTGAATTTGAAGGTATGCCTTGAAATACATCCACAGGTACTCTTCCAATTGACTCAAATGATGTCAATTAGCCTATCAAAAGCTTCTAAAACCATTAAATCATTTTCTGGAGTTTTCCAAGCTGCTTAAAGGCACAGTCAACTTAGTGTATGTTAACTTCTGACCCACTGGAATTGTGATACAATGAATTATAAGTGAAATAATCTGTCTGTAAACAATTGTTGGAAAAATTACTTGTGTCATGCACAAAGTAGATGTCCTAAAAAATATATATATAGTTTGTTTAACAAAAAATTTGTGGAGTGGTTGAAAAACGAGTTTTAATGACTCCATCCTAAGTGTATGTAAACTTCCGACATCAACTGTAGATTCAATGGTTGTAAAGATGGGCAGAGGTATATCCGTGACAAAGAGATGCTTTGCTTCTTTGACACCACATTCCACAAAGAAAGTCCTGCAGGCTCTAGTTTTATCTTATCTTGATTATTGTCCAGTCATAATTGTGGTCAAGTGATGCAAAGGACCAAGGTAACCCTTTCCTGCATTCAAATTACCTAGCAGCCTCATGGATGGAATGTTTTCAATATTTTTCATATTTAATCAACTTTTATTTTTATGCCGGATATCCAGTATTTCTATGTCACACAGTTTTGTTATACTTCAGTCTTCTGTGATGTACAGTACCAGTCAAAAGTCTGGACACACCTACTCATTCAAGAGTTTTTCTTTATTTTTACTATTTTCTACATTGTAGAATAATAGTGAAGCCCTCTAAACTATGAAATTGAATCATGTAGTAACCAAAAAAGTGTTTTTCATATTTGATATTCTTCAAAGTAGCCACCCTTTGCCTTGATGAGACCTGTGCACACTCTTGGCATTCTCTCAACCAGTTTCATGAGGTAGTCACCTGGAATGCATTTCAATTAACAGGTATGCCATGTTAAAAATGATTTTGTGGAATTTCTTTCCTTCCTAATGCGTTTGAGCCAATACGTTGTGTTGTGAAAAGGTAAAGGTGGTATACAGAAGATAGCCCTATTTTGTAAAAGACTAAGCCTACATTATGGCAAGAACAGCTCAAATAAGCAAAGATAAATGACAGTCCATCATTACTTTAAGACAAGAATGTCAGTCAATACGTAACATTTCAAGAACTTTGAACGTTTCTTTCAGTGCAGTCGCAAAAACCATCAAGCGCTAAATTGAAACTGGCTCTCATGAGGACCGCCACAGGAAAGGAAAACACAGAGTTACCTCTCCTGCAGAGAATAAGTTCATTTGAGTTACAAGCCTCAGAAATTGCGGCCAAAATAAATGATTCAGAGTTCAAGTAACAGACACATCTCAACATCAACTGTTCAAATGAGACTATGTGAATCAGGCTTTCACGGTCGAATTGCCAAGAAACACGAGCTATGGACATTAGACCGATGGAAATCTGATGAGTTCAACGTTGAGATTTTTGGTTACAACCGCCGTGTCTTTGTGAGACGCAGGGTAGGTGAACGGATGATCTCTGCATGTGTGGTTCCCACCGTGAAGTATGGAGGAGGAGATGTGATGGTGTGGGGTTTGCTTTGCTGGTGACACTGTAAGTGATTTTATTTAGAATTCAAGGCATACTTAACCAGCATGTCTACCACAGCATTCTGCAGCGATACGCCATCCCATCTGGTTTGTGCTTAGTGGGACTATAATTTGTTTTTCAACAGGACAACAATCCAAAACACACCTCCAGGCTGTGTAAGGGCTATTTGACCAAGAAGGAGAGTGATGGAGTGCTGCATCAGATGACCTGGCCCCCACAATCACCCAACCTCAACCCAATTGAGATAATTTAGGATGAGTTGGACCGCAGAGTGAAGGAAAAGGAGCCAATGAGTGCTCAGCATATGTGGGAACTCCTTCAAGACTGCTGGAAAAGCATTCCAGGTGACTACCTCTTGAAGTTGTTTAAGAGAATGTGAAGAGTGTGCAAAGCTGTCATCAAGGCAAAGGGTGGCTACTTTGAAGAATATAAAATAAAATATATTTTGATTTGTTTAACACTTTTTTGATAACTACAAGATTCCATGTGGCACAGCGGTCTAAGGCACTGTATCTCAGTGCTAGAGGCATCACTACAGACACCCTGGTTCGAATCCAGGCTGTATCACAACCGGCCCTTGTCTGGTACTGTATGTAAATTGTAAAGTATTTTGTTTCGAATTTCAGACGCCAGTAAGACTAGCTGTTGCCATTGGCGTTGGCAAATGGGGATCCTAATAATAATTTTAAAAATTAAGTCCAGTTGTGCAAAAACATGTCACCTGATGTTACAAGAACGTTCCCAGAACACATTTCATCTGTTCTTTAAAGGTTCCCAGAATGTTTATTTAGGTTGTGGGAACATTGTGGGAATATGACAAGTAATAGGTTCCCAAAACACTAAAACTGTCCAGTTGTGCTGACATTCAGATAATGGTTGCACAGGATATGACATTCATAGCGTATTTGTTTTAGTTTTAACATAATATTCCATTGATGTTAACGCAGTATACATTTGACCTTGCCTTAAAAGTCTTAAAAGTGAGCCAGCACCAATATGTTCTAGGTGACTTGCTTCGTAATCCCAGGACCAAGACCTCCATTTAAGTAGACTTTGCATATCGAGCAATTCAATGGTTTTGGACATATTCAAGGCCAGAACATTTAAAGAACATTTATAAAATGTTATATTTCAGTTTTACCTAATATTACCACAACATTCTCAGCAGGCACATTTGTAGCTCCTTAAAGCATAAGAAAGCAGATTGGAATAAATCCTCACTATGGTTCTCTCCAGATTTAATTGCAATTCGCATTTGAGGACTTTAGTGTATCTCTAGTTATATCCCCACAACGTTCCCACCACCTAAAGAAACATGCTGGTAACATTTAAGGAACAGACTAAATGTGTTCTGGGAACATTCTTGTAACATCACCTCAATGTTTTTTTTTCCACTCTAAAAGAAACATTCTACAATCATCTGCACAATGGGACAGTTTTTGTTTTTAGCAATATATATTTTGTGATGTCCCCACAATGTTCCCACCAGGCTGTTCCCACAACCTAATGAAACATTCTGGGAACCTTTAAAGAACAGACTAAATGTTTTTCTGGGAACATTCTTGTCACATCAGGTGAATATATTTTGTACCCTAAAAGAACTGTTGTATAAATATCTAGCCACAAATGGATTTTTTGTTTGTTTTGGGAACATATATTTTGTGATCTCCACATAATGTTCACACTAGACTGTTCCCACAACTTAAAGAAACATTCTGGGAACCTTTAAATAAGAGACAAAACATTTTCTGTGAACGTTTTTTGCAACATCAGGCAAATGTTTTCTACAAACATTGTAGAATCATCAGCACAACTGGACAGTTTTTGTGTTATGAGAACATTTGCCGCAACCTAACGAAAGCTCTGGGACCTTTCACAGAAACAATTTTGGTTTGCTGGAAAAATATTTCTGGCTCAGTTGGTAGGGCATGGCGCTTGCAAAGGCAGGAGTGTGGGTTTGATTCCCGGGACCATTCATACGGAAAAATGTATGCACTCATGACAGTATTTCACTTTCGATATAAGCTTCTGCTAAATGGCATATATTACCTGGAAACCGAATGAGAACTTTTGTGGAATGTTCTGTGGTGGTTGTTACAGATGTTTTGGGGATGTTATTATATGTCATGACGTGGCCCTCTTTGGGGATGGTGTGCCTTCCCCCCTCCCTCTCCCGCCTACACCCAGGCTTCTGTTATCTCAGGTCATAAATTCCTGGGTGTAGACTCTCTCTCCCAGTATATGTAGAAAGAGACCCATAGAAAGAACAAAGGAATTTCTGCCACATCACAGAACTTGAGAACTGAACAATACCCATGTTTTACAGAATGTGTACACGGTCGAGGGAGAATCCAGCTACGACCGGTCCATTTTGTTTAATGTTTGTGAAACTCAGGAGAGACAATACAGCCACATTACCATAACTCTGTTTATACAAGAGTCTCAGTTGTGAGACTTGCATCTAATTGTTGTATAAAATGATTGAGTAAAGATGAAACTATTTGTGAAATTATGTAATGTGATTTTAAACTGTTTAATGAAAGAGAATCCAAATCCCTTTAAAGTTAACTAAGTCATAGGCCCGCCCCATGAGCGCAGACATTGATCTGGCGTCATGGGACAGCCCTTTTCTACTTACTAGTCTGCAGATAGAAATTATGTCAACCTGAATGCGAGGACCGACAACCAACGAAACATCTACTCTATAAGAACATTTCTTAATGGTACTCTGAAGTACCCATTCTAACCACGAAATACTTATTGGAAGAGAGAGAGGGGCGGATTAACTTTCCAACAGAAAGACGGACGATCCCAACAGAGATCACGACGACACACTGAGCGTAAATATATATCGATTGCAATTGTGCAATTGACTCTTGTATTTCCCGCCCTTCTCAGTCTACACACCATTCCCTTTGTCCACCAAGCCGTCATACCAGCTTATCCCACTAGGGAAACATCCCCTATCATTTCCTTGTAACCATATCTACTTTGTTTGTTTGTTGTTTGTTTGTGCATTTCTGTGATTATTTAGTTAGTTAATGAATAAATGATTGAGACAATTGGTGTATTAATTATTCATAGTAAAGACTGGGTTCGTGCAGATAACCAACAATTTACGACGTTCGGAATGAGACTAACGTGAGGTAAAGAATAATTCATTAATTAGAAGACTAATTTATCAGATATTAAAATATCTGAAAAGTTATGTTAGGAAAATTATAACTTTGTAATCTGAAGATTTTCCTTGGTGACCCAACTTCCTAGTTAATTACATTTACATGATTAGTTTAATCACGTAATAATAATTACAGAGAATTGATTTGATAAAATAACAGTCTTCAATTTAATGATGCCAAAGACACGACATATACTAATGTTAGATAAAACCTAATCAATTGAGCATGCTTTTTAGTCCAGGACTAGGCTTTGTAAACTGTGTCCGGGACCATAGGCTTTGAGGGTGTAGAATAATATTAAAAGATGAGGGATAATGTCAATATACATAACATAGAATGGGAAAATATGTTGCCAGTTAACAATGGCTGATATCAATGTCTTTTAAACCCTGTTTTTACCTGCTGCTAAAATGCGTCCTTCGTCCTGATCTTGTCTGTTTACACTTATAAGATCTGCTCACAATCAGATCACAATGTGCCTTTTAGTCATCTACACCTGTCTAAAAATGTGGGCAAAATCAGGACAAAGGAGGCATGTTAGAACCAGGTATAAACAGGGCTTCTGTGAGAGACAGGGTCAGCACTGGTTCACCATGACAAGGCACCATCTTGCCAAGGCATCAATGTACTGTACATCTACAGAAAAGGTGAACAAATGCACAATTCATACTGTACAATTTTTTTTTTTTTTCATCAGTGCAAGTGCAACCTTGTCCTTACTTGTTAACATTTCAGCTGACACTGTAATTTGTGCCATATACATGTGTCACATCATGCACAAAGACACTTAACCAAGCGCCTACTGCTTACCATGTTGTGATTGCAAGCCGTGTATGCATCCGCATCTCATTTATCTGTCATCTAGAGAAATTACCCATCTAGCATTTTAGCAGCAGCGACAGTGCATCAACTTGGAGTGTGTGTGTACTTGCGTGTGCGTGTGTCTGAGGCTGATTGGCTTAAAGAACATGCTGTGCCAATGCTGTTCCTGAAATGAGAAGGGTGACCCATATTTCTATCCAGCCCTATAGTGAAATGCTTCAAAGTGTGTGTGTGCGTTTGTGCCTGTGTGTCTGCATACAGTACGTGTGTGTGCATGTTTGTGTGTGTGACAGGTGAGGGGGTGGGTCAGGAACCAATTAGAGTGTACATTGCTTTGGGGAGCTAACAGGGAGGGAGCTAACATGTTGCTATTAAAAAAGTGAGAAAACATGCCTGAATTACTGAGGAGCAGGGATATGACATCAACCCAGGGCTCTGACATGACTGATCCAGATGAGCCCTGATAGGGGTTGGGAGAGCCTGTGTTGTCGTTTATACTCCATTTAAAGGAGCATAGAACTGACACTGACAGAGAGGACAGAGACAGGGCTAGACACACAGAGACAGTATACACACACGCAGCCAAGCACTCACACACACAGATGCACGTACTCACATACACACACACATAAACAGCATCCTACAATACAGCACATACTATATGCCTCTGCATGGCTGCTTTGTCCAGTGAGGTATTATGAGTTTCTTTCACTCAAAGACTAATCCGCCCTTGACATTTTACAACATGTTAGCATGAGAGCCCCAGGGACAGCCTGAGAAGAGAACTCTAGTTACTGTACAGTATATCCCTTAATGACAAGGGCCATACCGCTGCACTGTACAAGCAAACTCCTAGAGAGCTGAGCTCTGTATTTGCTATTCTTCCTTTTTTCTCTCCCCTCCACTTGAAAACATGCTGCACCTCTTTAGGTGTTCAAAACCTTGAATCCCTGATATCTAATATTAGAACCTTGTATGGCGCAGACATGTCTATTATTGTTAGACCGACAAGTTTTTTCATGGTTGTGTCCAATATGGCACCCTATTCCGTATGGGCCCTGGTCAAAAGTAGTGCACTATATGGATAATAGGGTGCAATTTGCACATCATACTGTATTGATATTTAAAAACATGTATTCTGGTTATAATGTACTGTCCATTTAATTGGGTTACATGTGGTTGGTTCTACTATTGATCTGTCAATGAATGACTCTTTGGTTATTTTAACTGGCATATTGATATTTCAAAAGCTATGGGCTTTCTACTCATGCAGAAAATTGGGCTATTAAATAGACTCAAAGTTATTTCTGGCACACACGTCTTAAGAAAAGCATTGTGGTAACTGGCTTTTAAATTGGTTTCCTCAGGGACCTGGGTGAAGTGGGATCAGGTAACCTAGCAACATTGATCAAATTGATCATGACATCAGCTACCATATTGATTATATAACCTAAGGTGTTCAAGAATACATCTTAACTTCATGGTTTCGTTTCAAAATGTGTTGAATAATCTACGTCTCAATAGGGTCTAAAACGTTAAATGATTTCAGAGATTTCAATGTCAGACTCAGACAGCATAAGGTGAATTGGCGTTACATCGCGACATATGCACGAGATGCATGCAAGACCCACAGCCTTAACTATCTCGTTCCCCATCGCATGTATAATAATAGCCAAGTCCCGGTAGTCTACAGCATACTCTGCTCCTTTAGTCAAATGCAGGTCAGTGGGGTTCTTTGGATGGATCGCATCTGTTTAATTCAATTCCAGAATATCTATAATGTATTGTCTTTGGTTCTGCCTCAATCATCTTTATTTTGACTTTGAATGCAGACAGGCAGTGGCCCCTACGGGCAATCATATGGAGAGTAGATATTATGTGGAATTGTGCAGATCTTAAATACTGTTAAACTACTGTGTAGTCTATTCTGAAAGAAACAGAATGTCACATTATGCAACATCTGTTCTCTACAAGTTATCAAATTGTGAAGTCTATTTTTATTGTTCGTTATTTGCTGTAAGAACGGCAATGTGTGTGTGATCACACAGCTAACATAGAGATCACAGCCTACAGTATCAGAAATAACCTCTGCACATGGAGAAACTGTGCTCTCTGGTTTTAATGAAATCCGCTCCATGGTATATTTAAGAGTGCAAACCCCATCCAGCTATTTCGTTTGATTTAGTGCATTTTGGGAGCATATCGGTAGAATAAAATGCCACTTCAAGTTCTCTGACGAGTTCTACATTCGCCTTTTCCTTCCTGGTCTGGGGAGCAACGCAAAATGGGAAAACTCGATTCTCCGCGTGCTCAGTGGGACCCTCGACTGAACAGCGATAGTGCTGAAGACACCGCTGTCTATCGCTGTTCCGCTCTGCCGCTGTCCATGGACCTGAAGTACAGTGCGTCGTCTTGCTCACAAGGGTCATGAGAAGCGCAGCTGTTACTGCATGCTCCTCTTCACAACATTGGCCATATAGGCGGAGGACTTGATTCGGTGCTTTTTCGCCTCAACTTATTAAACTAATGAGCATCAAGCTATGATTGTTACAATGTTCTCAACTTCTTCCCGGTGGGTGCGCACGGAAAAGTGTGGAAGATAAAACGTATATTTAGGCTAAGATTTAACTTTCCCTCGCGAAAAGGGGATTTTAGGTGTAAAGTCGTTTCTTTTAGATATTTTTTTTCCTCTTAAAGTTGTATCTTCCGGATCTCTGGTCTATTATCTTTCCCATTGCCATGCACGCGATTCTGGATGTGTGCAACACGACCGAATGGTGTTTTTGATCTGCAGCAATTGGAAGTTGATTGAAATGAATCTCACTGCCGTGGACGTCTAGGATCAGCCTATTGACAACAATAGAGGGAAATATACATTTTCGAGTCTTATTTTTCACACATGAACTGCCTATTGTGGTGTTGTTATCTTAACCTCTGGAAAATAAGGGATAATCATGTATCAGACCGATTTGTGTGTGCATATCACATCGCTCGCGCTGCTCCAAAGGCATCGGTACCGACAATGGTCTAGTATCTAACTGCTTTTACGCACAACAATAGCAACTGAAGGGGGATTATCTTTTTATCTGGAGCCTGGTGGTTTTATCGAATTGTTAATCTGGAAGTTGTTGTGTCCTGTGTTTAATCCGTTCTACCGGTTTGGATCTCTGTTGATCCGACTCCTACTAGTGGAACCAGGCATTTCAACGCGGTGAGTCTGTAATGCCCAGTTCATCCACCTTCCCAATTATTGTAAAATCCATTGTAAGACCTCATCGCCCTTTTCCATTGTCAACACATCTTATTTCTCTTGGAGCTTTCTCTTACTTAAAATACTGACATTATTCAGTTTATATCATAAATGTAATGATAGGAAATAGGCCTACCTTAGATTGGTATTTGAGGAAAACAATATTGTCAAGAAATGTTTCTGTCAATTAAGATTCAGTGAGTCTCTCCCCTTGGCAGGAAGGAATATAATGAACAGAGCTCAGTTTAGTCTCGAGGCTAGTATAGAATTCCGTTCTTCTAGCTACCATCGCGAGGGGCGAAGTGTTTGGACTAAAGCCTTTTGCGCATTAAGCACTGACTGGGGAAATATGTCATTATTTTGGTAAAGGCGGTTGAAGTAAAATAAAAACAAAGAAAAGCAACACTAAGCATGTGGGGGGGTGATCAAATCTCCACTGACAAGGGTGTTCAAATCAAAATCAAATCAAATCAAATCAAATCAAATTTTATTTGTCACATACACATGGTTAGCAGATGTTAATGCGAGTGTAGCGAAATGCTTGTGCTTCTAGTTCCGACCATGCAGTAGTATGAGAACGTGAAGCGAGGCTGCCATCTCTGTCGGCGCCGAGATGGGGAAACCTGTTGGTCATGTAATTCACATTGAAGTACCAAATCTGTTTTTATTTTTATGAAAGCAAAGCACATGAGACCTATAAGGTTAGGTTATATTTTCAATCTGCACTGGGTTCAAGGTGCCATAGCCTTTAGTCGATAAGAAAACACCGGTGTTTGCAATGTAGCCTACGAGCCTATCAACTGTACGAATCCTTTACCTGGTAGGTTTCCGCTACGGATGCAATGGGCGACCTCATTTTTGGGAATCCAAAAATTAGCCCAAGACATTTATCCTACCCATTTCTGTTTATTGGTCTTATTTATTGTAATACACATATTGTCCCTCTTAATTTCTTTCTCTCTCTCTCGCTCTCTCTCTCTCTCTCTCTCTCTTTCTGTGTCTGTCTGTCTGTCTCTCGCACGCACACACACACACAAAGGCGACTTAGATTGTAAACCTTCTCTGTGATTGTGTCCCTTGTTGTGAATAAGTCTAATTGAAAATATCCCACACCATTTGTATGATATCATCCGGATGTTTACTTGCCACCTGTCCTAAACAGCCTTGTCTTGATTCATGCAAGAACAGACAGTGAATGAAAAGTTAAGGGTAAAGTAAATGCAACTTCGACCCTCTCCTTGAATGCAATAGGAATACCGCGGCGAAGGATGGGCCCTCTCTTTCCAATGACCTGCGTTGTCCTCCTCGCCCTCCACGCCACTGTGTCACCAGCCTCCTTCAGTCCCGAGGATTACGCCGCGGACGAGGCGGAGTTAACTGCCAACAGCGACACCATCATTTTCGACGACTACCGGGGGAAAGTTTGCGTGGACGACAGTGGCTTCGTTTACAAACTGGGGGAACGTTTCTTCCCGGGACACTCGAACTGCCCGTGCGTTTGCACGGAGGATGGGCCGGTGTGCGATCAGCCGGAGTGCCCCAAGATACACCCGAAGTGCACAAAAGTGGAGCACAATGGATGTTGTCCGGAATGCAAGGAGGTTAAAAACTTTTGTGAATACCGGGGAAAAACTTACAAGATCCTGGAGGAATTTAAGGTAGGGATGTTTTGTGTTTATTGTCTAATTTGCATGGTCTATTGATCAACCGTTTGTAATAATTTTAAATGTTAATTTCTACATTTTGATGCAATTACATTTGTACCACAATACACATCATAATCAGGCATATAATTCGTTTTGCTTAATTAGGTAATGAGCTGAGAGAGAACAATTGAATGTGATCAAAACAATGCAGCAGTGTTGACTGCATAATTGTTGCAACCCCAACAACCATTCCACTCAAAACATGATTGTAATGTTTGCCCTCTCATAATATAGTAGTATAAAGATTTGCATGGCCATGCCAGATGGAGAGGGTCAACTATAGCTGGTATTTTGTTTCCCCTCAATGGTCTCTGCTGGTAGGAGAATCCATTTAATCTATTCTGTTTGTAGAGTCACAGTGCAACATGAACTCATTAACTCACTGCATTATTTGACGTCTGTCCTATTTAACGGATATGGCTGATTAGCAATGACACTATGTGCTGCACAATAACTACAGGCACCTCACACTGTATCAATGGGCTTGGAGATTCCCCAAGCAAGAAAATTCATCAACGGCAAACTGGAGATGCTTTGAGCCAGCCATGGTTTGAGTATTATTGTATCATGCTTGAAGTAGGCTTGTCTACCATACTGAATGAAACCCAAATCCAGGCCTGCCTTCAAGTGTCAACTGGGCTGATCTATGTATAGCATATGATTATTAATCATGTCAATTAGCTGTGGTGGAGTCGGACATTACATGGTGGAAGAGGCTGTAGCACAGCGTAGGAGGAGTATGCGTCAGTTGGGTGAGAGCAGGAGAAGAGGTCAGAGTCATTTAGTGTTGGCGTGGACAGTCCTAGTCTATACTGACCAATGATGAACACAATTAGCATTGCTTATTACTGGCTTATAAACAGGGCCTATACTATAGTGCTGTTCTTTTTATTTGGCTGTGAGTGAGTCAGTTGACCCTACAGATAAAAAAAAAAGTAAGGGCCAGGAATAAGTACATTTTCAGACTCATTTTTCAGTCATATACTGTTGCCTATACCCAGCAGTGTTTACTACTACTATGCTGGATAATGCAGCATTCATTCTAAACATGAGAAGGAATTGTGCCAACTTTCCCCCCTCAGAAGATGCATTTCTTAGACCCGTCACAGTGACAGGAGGAACCACCTGGTGAATACAGATGAGCTGAATACTGTAACAGCAGCAGTGACATGACAAACATAAACAAAACCAGAGATATGCCCTGAATGGTAATGGGTAGTTGTTAGTTGTTGTACAATGTGAAATGTTTAGTGATGTGAAATAGGAGATGTTCTAGTAACTAGCTACAAGATCAGGGTAATCCCATGATACCTCCCTATTTCTCTTTATACCAAATAAACATGATGAAATGACTCGACTGAATGTCAGTTGTTTCAGTCCACGTTACTAAAACACATACAACACTAATTACAGGACTCATAATTATTTAACTGCATATTGTAAAGAAATGTAATGAAACTAAACAATTTAAGGACATTTTACAGGAGAGCAAAGATTATCTAATTCGAAATCTTTTGTTTGACTTACTTTAACAGAAAATGTGTTGTAATATAAGGACCAGCCTAAAGTACTTCTGCTAAAACCCTGTAACACAATTGCACATGATTGAGCTCTACGGGTGGTTGTATTTTATTGTATAGTTTGAGTAGTTTCCATGATGATTTAGCATTTTAGTGCATGAGGTGACCAATGACATTGATTACATTTACGCTTTTGTGAAATCATACTGTGTTCCCAATCATCCACTTGTGTGATGGTTAGCATTACATCAAATTATGCTAATGTTCCATTTCCATTCCCCAGAAAAGCATGGTCTCTAAAGTATTGTTGTGAAGTTTGGTATACAAGTTTGTCTAGGTTGGTGGTAAATGCAACACAGAGATCAAGGGTATTCAACTCTTACCCTACAAGTTCCGGAGCCTGCTGGTTTTCTGTTCTACCTGACAATGAATTGCACCCACCTGGTGTCCCAGGTCTAAATCAGTCCATGATTAGAGGGTAACAATGAAAAAAAGCAGTGGAACTGGCTTCAAGGTCCAGAGTTGAGTTTGAGGGGCATAGACCATAGTTGTCTGTTTCTGTTATATTATTATTTGTCATTTTGTTTCCAAGAAATCTAATCTCTCAAAAAGGCCAGGTAGTTTATTTGATTAGCCTAATGTCCTTGATCATATTCTCCAACTCAATTCAATTCAATCAAACTGTGACTGCTCATCCCAAGTGATACACCTGCCACTAATTCTAGGCAGCTCTATATCACTTACAATGCTCTTACATCTCCAGCAAGAGGCCTGGCATTAGCTAATTAGCATGGGGGACTTCAGTGAAGCAGTGTGTTGCTAATAAGGTTGTGAGAGATCAGCCATTTACACCTGTGTACTTAATCCATTGTGATCGGTGACTGGGACTGCGTCCCAAATGGCACCCTATTCCCTTTCTAGTGCACTAGTTTTGATCAGGGCCCATGGGACTCTGGTCAAAAGTAGTGCGCTGTAAAGGAAATAGGGTGTCATTTGGGACTTAGCCTGGGTGGATCGGTGTTGAGCGGATGAGCGGCACATCAATGAAGCCTCTTAGCCCTGTATTGGGATGCACAGCCATGCTCCCCTCAGGGAGAGAGAGAGAGGCCTGTGAGCGTGTCTAAAGCCTGCTGGTTTGATGTGAGATCAAGTCCATCAATAGTGCATCTCAACCTCCAATCCCCACTAACCTTGAGTGGCGGGGCCCAGCGAGAGGGAAGGACATTTCCCGCCTCTTGAAAAACCATTAATTTGTTCCTATCGATTTTCTCAACAGAGAAATTACACATGGAGGCAGAACAGAGATGGAAACTGTGACTGGAACAATAAAAATGGCCACTCTTCAGTTAGTTTAGATAAATAATTGATATAGGCAAGGATGGCCATTGACCACAGCGTTGAAGCTTCAATCAGATCACTGTTGTGGGATTGTTGATTCGTGACAGGAATCTGATGACTTGAGGAAGCTAAAGTCATAAATCCATGGTTGTGTCCAGCATGAAAGTGCCTGTTTATGAAAGCATGAAAGACATATGAAAGTATTATATCTCTTTGAATTACTGTATAAAACGAGGACTGCATATGGTGTCCAGCGGTTAACAGAAATCAAAGGATGTCAGTCGTTTCTAAAGAAAGTCCCAATTAAGAGGATACCAACAGGACTGGTTTGCATTTCCTTTGCCCTCGTTCTGGCGCTTTATGCAGAGCTCCATAGTTACATTCTATAGATGCCATGTCAGTAATAAAACCCATTGATGAAGAATGACTTGATTGACCATTGATTGATCATGGATGGTGCCCTGTAATCTGTTAAGAAATATGCTCCAGCCTTAAAGACCTAATTCGTCAGAAAGTGAAACTTTCCATCCGCAGAATGCTGAGTCAGTCTGTTGGCCTGTGGTCCATTATTTATGTAGATGTAATGTAGTTGGAGGGAAGCTACTTTATTAGGTCTGGTGGACAGTTGGGTGACGGGGGAGCTGCTGTGCTGTATACTATATCCCACTCTCAGCAGACTTGTGCCACTCACCGTAGATGCTAAATATACTTTCATTTTAGATGTATTTTTTGTAGTATATAAGATAGATATAAGATAGAGAGAGAGAGTATAAGTATATCAAAAAGAGAGTACATTAGAGTATATGAGAGAGTTGTGCCACTCACCCTCGGTAGGTGTTTCACCTACAGGGTTCCCCGTCCGACGAGGAAGGGACCAGTCCGCCCGTCGTGGCTCCCGCCATCACGCCTGTACTACCCCCGGCCCTTCCCCCAGCCTCAGCCCCAGACTCTGCAGCGCAGCTCCAATCAAGAACCAGGAGATATAGGGTGAGTTCAGATCCCAGGCCATAGAGATAAAACAATTGTTCTATATCTATGTCCCAGGCTGGCAGAACGTGACAGACCAGGACAGAACAGAACAGTACAGAACAGGCTACAGGGCTAGGATGTGAACTCAGATCAATCCCCATCCCATCGTGCTCCTGACTGAGATCCTTAGGGGAGAGGGTTACAGAGAGGGGGTGTGAAGGACCTCAAGGACATTTGTTGTTGAGTCCTCATCAATTCAAAAACAGACACAAAAAGCAAAATAAGTCCTACAAGCCACACTGATTTGATTTGTTGGTGCATAATGTTGAGGCTCTTGAAAATAGTTTCTTACTTCTATTGCAAATACTGTGCAGAGATTCTGTAGCTCTCTGCTCTTAGGCATTACTACACATATTGTTATGAGAGAGATGGATTAGACACAGTCTACTGACATGGGAACCCAAGAGAGACAGATTGGAGGCAGTCTAATGACAAAGGAACCCAAGACAGACAGATTAGACACAGTCTAATGACAATGGAACCCAAGACAGACAGATTAGACGCAGTCTAATGACAAAGAAACCCAAGAAAGACAGATTAGACACAGTCTAATGACGATGGAAAACAAGAGAGAAAGATTAGACAGTCTAATGACATGGGAACCCAAGAGAGACAGATTAGACACAGTCTAATGACAATGGATCCCAAGAGAGACAGAATAGAGACAGTAAATGACATGGGAACCCAAGAGAGACGGATTAGACACAGTCTAATGAAATGGAAACCAAAGAAAGATGGATTAGAGAAAGTCTACTGACATGGGAACCCAAAAGAGACAGACTAGACACAGTCTAATAACATGGAAAATCAAGAGATACGGATTAGACACGGTCTAATGACATGGGAACCCAAGAGAGACGGATTAGACACAGTCAAATGACATGGAAACCCAAGAGAGACGGATTAGACACAGTCTAATGGCAATGGAACCCAAGAGAGATGGATTAGACACAGTCTACTGTCATGGGAACCCAAGGAAGATGGATTAGAGAAAGTCTACTGACAATGGAACCCAAGAGAGATAGATTAGAGACAGTCGAATGACATGGGAACCCAAGAGAGACAGATTTTACACAGTCTAATGGCAACGGAACCCAAGAGAGACAGATTAGAGACAGTCTAATGACAAAGGAACCCAAGAGACACAGATTAGACACAGTCTAATGACAATGGAACCCATGAGAGACAGATTAGACAGTCTAATGACATGGGAACCCAAGAGAGACAGATTAGACACAGTCTAATGACAATGGAACCCAAGAGAGCCAGATTAGAGACAGTAAATGACATGGGAACCCAAGAGAGACGGATTAGACAAAGTCTAATGACAATGGAACCCAAGAGAGTCAGATTAGAGACAGTAAATGACATGGAAACTCAAGAGAGACAGATTAGTCACAGTTTCATGACATGGGAACCCAAGAGAGACAGATTAGACACAGTCTAATGGCAATGGAACCCAAGAGAAACAGACTAGACACAGTCTAATGAGATGGGAACCCAAGAGAGATGGATTAGAGAAAGTCTCCTGACATGGGATCCAAAAAGAGACAGACTAGACACAGTCTAATAACATGGAAACTAAAGAGATACGGATTAGACACAGTCTAATGACATGGAAACCCAAGAGAGACAGATTTGACATAGTCTAATGGCAATGGAACCCAAGAGAGACGGATTAGACACAGTCTACTAGCATGGGAACCCAAGAAATGTGGATTAGAGAAAGTCTAATGGCAATGGAACCCAAGAGAGACAGACTAGACACAGTCTAATGAGATGGGAACCCAAGAGAGATGGATTAGAGAAAGTCTACTGACAAAGGAACCCAAGAGAGACAGATTAGAGACAGTCTAATGACATGGGAACCCAAAAGAGACAGATTAGAGACAGTCTAATGAAAAAGAAACCCAAGAGAGACGGATTAGACACAGTCTAATGACATGGGAACCCAAGAGAGACAAATTTGACACAGTCTAATGGCAATGGAACCCATGAGAGATGGATTAGACACAGTCTATTGGCATGGGACACCAAGAAAGTTGGAATCGAGAAATTCTACTGAATATGGAACCCAAGAGAGATAGATTAGACACAGTCTAAAGAAAAAGGAACCCAAGAGAGACAGATTAGAGACAGTCTAATGACATGGGAACCCAAAAGAGACAGATTAGACACAGTCTAATGACAATGGAACCTAAGAGAGACAGATTAAAGACAGTCTACTGACATGGGAACCCAAGAGAGTCAGATTAGAGACAGTAAATGACATGGAAACTCAAGAGAGACAGATTGGTCACAGTTTCATGACATGGGAACCCAAGAGAGACAGAATAGACACAGTCTAATGGCAATGGAACCCAAGAGAGACAGACTAGACACAGTCTAATGAGATGGGAACCCAAGAGAGATGGATTAGAGAAAGTCTCCTGACATGGGATCCAAAAAGAGACAGACTAGACACAGTCTAATAACATGGAAACTAAAGAGATACGGATTAGACACAGTCTAATGACATGGAAACCCAAGAGAGACAGATTTGACATAGTCTAATGGCAATGGAACCCAAGAGAGACGGATTAGACACAGTCTACTAGCATGGGAACCCAAGAAAGGTGGATTAGAGAAAGTCTACTGACAATGCAACCAAAGAGAGATAGATTAGACACAGTCTAATGAAAAAGGAACCCAAGAGAGACAGATTAGAGACAGTCTAATGACAATGGAAACTAAGAGAGACTGATTAAAGACAGCCTACTGACATGGGAACCCAAGAGAGACTGATTAGAGACAGTCTAATGACAAAGGGAACCCAAGAGAGACAGATTAGAGACTGCCTAATGACATGGGAACCCAAGAGAGACAGATTAGACACAGTCTAATGACAATGGAACCCAAGAGAGTCAGATTAGAGACAGTAAATGACATGGAAACTGAAGAGAGATGGATTAGACACAGTCTAATGACATGGAAACCCAAGAGAGACAGATTAGACACAGTTTAATGACATGGGAACCCAAGAGAGACAGATTAGACACAGTCTAATGACATGGAAACCCAAGAGAGACAGATTAGACACAGTCTAATGGTGATGGAACCCAAGAGAGACAGACTAGACACAGTCTAATGACAAAGGAACCCAAGAGAGATAGATTAGACACAGTCTAATGAGATGGGAACCCAAGAGAGAAAGAATAGACACAGTCTAATGAAAAAGGAAACCAAGAGAGACAGATTAGAGACAGTCTAATGACATGGGAACCCAAAAGAGACAGATTAGACACAGTCTAATGAAAAGGAAAACCCAAGAGGGACAGATTAGACACAGTCTACTAGCATGGGAACCCAAGAAATGTGGATTAGAGAAAGTCTAATGGCAATGGAACCCAAGAGAGACAGACTAGACACAGTCTAATGAGATGGGAACCCAAGAGAGATGGATTAGAGAAAGTCTACTGACAAAGGAACCCAAGAGAGACAGATTAGAGACAGTCTAATGACATGGGAACCCAAAAGAGACAGATTAGAGACAGTCTAATGAAAAAGAAACCCAAGAGAGACGGATTAGACACAGTCTAATGACATGGGAACCCAAGAGAGACAAATTTGACACAGTCTAATGGCAATGGAACCCATGAGAGATGGATTAGACAGAGTCTATTGGCATGGGACACCAAGAAAGTTGGAATCGAGAAATTCTACTGAATATGGAACCCAAGAGAGATAGATTAGACACAGTCTAAAGAAAAAGGAACCCAAGAGAGACAGATTAGAGACAGTCTAATGACATGGGAACCCAAAAGAGACAGATTAGACACAGTCTAATGACAATGGAACCTAAGAGAGACAGATTAAAGACAGTCTACTGACATGGGAACCCAAGAGAGTCAGATTAGAGACAGTAAATGACATGGAAACTCAAGAGAGACAGATTGGTCACAGTTTCATGACATGGGAACCCAAGAGAGACAGAATAGACACAGTCTAATGGCAATGGAACCCAAGAGAGACAGACTAGACACAGTCTAATGAGATGGGAACCCAAGAGAGATGGATTAGAGAAAGTCTCCTGACATGGGATCCAAAAAGAGACAGACTAGACACAGTCTAATAACATGGAAACTAAAGAGATACGGATTAGACACAGTCTAATGACATGGAAACCCAAGAGAGACAGATTTGACATAGTCTAATGGCAATGGAACCCAAGAGAGACGGATTAGACACAGTCTACTAGCATGGGAACCCAAGAAAGGTGGATTAGAGAAAGTCTACTGACAATGCAACCAAAGAGAGATAGATTAGACACAGTCTAATGAAAAAGGAACCCAAGAGAGACAGATTAGAGACAGTCTAATGACATGGGAACCCAAAAGAGACAGATTAGACACAGTCTAATGACAATGGAACCTAAGAGAGACTGATTAAAGACAGCCTACTGACATGGGAACCCAAGAGAGACTGATTAGAGACAGTCTAATGACAAAGGGAACCCAAGAGAGACAGATTAGAGACTGCCTAATGACATGGGAACCCAAGAGAGACAGATTAGACACAGTCTAATGACAATGGAACCCAAGAGAGTCAGATTAGAGACAGTAAATGACATGGAAACTGAAGAGAGATGGATTAGACACAGTCTAATGACATGGAAACCCAAGAGAGACAGATTAGACACAGTTTAATGACATGGGAACCCAAGAGAGACAGATTAGACACAGTCTAATGACATGGAAACAAGAGAGACAGATTAGACACAGTCTAATGGTGATGGAACCCAAGAGAGACAGACTAGACACAGTCTAATGACAAAGGAACCCAAGAGAGATAGATTAGACACAGTCTAATGAGATGGGAACCCAAGAGAGAAAGAATAGACACAGTCTAATGAAAAAGGAAACCAAGAGAGACAGATTAGAGACAGTCTAATGACATGGGAACCCAAAAGAGACAGATTAGACACAGTCTAATGAAAAGGAAAACCCAAGAGGGACAGATTAGACACAGTCTACTAGCATGGGAACCCAAGAAATGTGGATTAGAGAAAGTCTAATGGCAATGGAACCCAAGAGAGACAGACTAGACACAGTCTAATGAGATGGGAACCCAAGAGAGATGGATTAGAGAAAGTCTACTGACAAAGGAACCCAAGAGAGACAGATTAGAGACAGTCTAATGACATGGGAACCCAAAACAGACAGATTAGAGACAGTCTAATGAAAAAGAAACCCAAGAGAGACGGATTAGACACAGTCTAATGACATGGGAACCCAAGAGAGACAAATTTGACACAGTCTAATGGCAATGGAACCCATGAGAGATGGATTAGACAGAGTCTATTGGCATGGGACACCAAGAAAGTTGGAATCGAGAAATTCTACTGAATATGGAACCCAAGAGAGATAGATTAGACACAGTCTAAAGAAAAAGGAACCCAAGAGAGACAGATTAGAGACAGTCTAATGACATGGGAACCCAAAAGAGACAGATTAGACACAGTCTAATGACAATGGAACCTAAGAGAGACAGATTAAAGACAGTCTACTCACATGGGAACCCAAGAGAGTCAGATTAGAGACAGTAAATGACATGGAAACTCAAGAGAGACAGATTGGTCACAGTTTCATGACATGGGAACCCAAGAGAGACAGATTAGACACAGTCTAATGAGATGGGAACCCAAGAGAGATGGATTAGAGAAAGTCTCCTGACATGGGATCCAAAAAGAGACAGACTAGACACAGTCTAATAACATGGAAACTAAAGAGATACGGATTAGACACAGTCTAATGACATGGAAACCCAAGAGAGACAGATTTGACATAGTCTAATGGCAATGGAACCCAAGAGAGACGGATTAGACACAGTCTACTAGCATGGGAACCCAAGAAAGGTGGATTAGAGAAAGTCTACTGACAATGCAACCAAAGAGAGATAGATTAGACACAGTCTAATGAAAAAGGAACCCAAGAGAGACAGATTAGAGACAGTCTAATGACATGGGAACCCAAAAGAGACAGATTAGACACAGTCTAATGACAATGGAACCTAAGAGAGACTGATTAAAGACAGCCTACTGACATGGGAACCCAAGAGAGACTGATTAGAGACAGTCTAATGACAAAGGGAACCCAAGAGAGACAGATTAGAGACTGCCTAATGACATGGGAACCCAAGAGAGACAGATTAGACACAGTCTAATGACAATGGAACCCAAGAGAGTCAGATTAGAGACAGTAAATGACATGGAAACTGAAGAGAGATGGATTAGACACAGTCTAATGACATGGAAACCCAAGAGAGACAGATTAGACACAGTTTAATGACATGGGAACCCAAGAGAGACAGATTAGACACAGTCTAATGACATGGAAACCCAAGAGAGACAGATTAGACACAGTCTAATGGTGATGGAACCCAAGAGAGACAGACTAGACACAGTCTAATGAGATGGGAACCCAAGAGAGATGGATTAGAGAAAGTCTCCTGACATGGGATCCAAAAAGAGACAGACTAGACACAGTCTAATAACATGGAAACTAAAGAGATACGGATTAGACACAGTCTAATGACATGGAAACCCAAGAGAGACAGATTTGACATAGTCTAATGGCAATGGAACCCAAGAGAGACGGATTAGACACAGTCTACTAGCATGGGAACCCAAGAAAGGTGGATTAGAGAAAGTCTACTGACAATGCAACCAAAGAGAGATAGATTAGACACAGTCTAATGAAAAAGGAACCCAAGAGAGACAGATTAGAGACAGTCTAATGACATGGGAACCCAAAAGAAACAGATTAGACACAGTCTAATGACAATGGAACCTAAGAGAGACTGATTAAAGACAGCCTACTGACATGGGAACCCAAGAGAGACTGATTAGAGACAGTCTAATGACAAAGGGAACCCAAGAGAGACAGATTAGAGACTGCCTAATGACATGGGAACCCAAGAGAGACAGATTAGACACAGTCTAATGACATGGAAACCCAAGAGAGACAGATTAGACACAGTCTAATGGTGATGGAACCCAAGAGAGACAGACTAGACACAGTCTAATGACAAAGGAACCCAAGAGAGATAGATTAGACACAGTCTAATGAGATGGGAACCCAAGAGAGAAAGAATAGACACAGTCTAATGAAAAAGGAAACCAAGAGAGACAGATTAGAGACAGTCTAATGACATGGGAACCCAAAAGAGACAGATTAGACACAGTCTAATGAAAAGGAAAACCCAAGAGGGACAGATTAGACACAGTCTAATGACAATGGAACCTAAGAGAGACAGATTAGAGACAGTCTAATGACATGGGAACCCAAGAGAGTCAGATTAGAGACAGTAAATGACATGGAAACTGAAGAGAGATGGATTAGACACAGTCTAATGACATGGAAACCCAAGAGAGACAGATTAGACACAGTTTAATGACATGGGAACCCAAGAGAGACAGATTAGACACAGTCTAATGACATGGAAACAAGAGAGACAGATTAGACACAGTCTAATGGTGATGGAACCCAAGAGAGACAGACTAGACACAGTCTAATGACAAAGGAACCCAAGAGAGATAGATTAGACACCGTCTAATGAGATGGGAACCCAAGAGAGAAAGAATAGACACAGTCTAATGAAAAAGGAAACCAAGAGAGACAGATTAGAGACAGTCTAATGACATGGGAACCCAAGAGAGACGGATTAGACACAGTCTTTTAGCATGGGAACCGAAGAAAGATGAATTAGAGAAAGTCTACTGACAATGGAACCCAAGAGAGATAGATTAGACACAGTCTAATGAAAAAGGAACCCAAGATAGACAGATTAGACACAGTCTAATGACAATGTAACCTAAGAAAGACTGATTAGAGACAGTCTAATGACATGGGAACCCAAGAGAGACTGATTAGAGAGAGACTAATGTCAAAGGGAACCCAAGAGAGACAGATTAGAGACTGCCGAAAATACATGGGAACCCAAGAGAAACAGATTTGACACAGTCTAATGAAAATGGAACCCAAGAGAGACAGATTAGAGACAGTCTAATGACATGGGAACCCAAGAAAAATGGATTAGGGAAATTCTACTGACGATGGAACCCAAGAGAGACAGATTTGAGACAGTCTAATGAGATGGAAACCCAGGAGAGACAGATTTGACACAGCCTAATGGCAATGTAACCCAAGAGAGACGGATTAGACACAGTCTAATGAGATGGGAACCCAAGAGAGACAGATTAGAGACAGTCTAATGACAAAGGAACCCAAGAGAGACAGATTAGGCACAGTCTAATGAGATGGGAACACAAGAGATACGGATTAGACACAGTATAATGACATGGGAACCCAAGAGATACGTATTAGACACAGTGTAATGACATGGGAACCCAAGAGAGACAGATTTGCCACAGCCTGATGGCAATGTAACCCAAGAGAGACGGATTAGACACAGTCTAATGAGATGGGAACACAAGAGATACGGATTAGACACAGTCTAATGACATGGGAACCAAAAGAGACAGATTAGACACAGTCTAATGAAAAAAAAAACAAAGAGGGACAGATTAGACACAGTCTAATGACATGGGAACCCAAGAGAGACTGATTAGAGACAGACTAATGACAAAGGAACCCAAGGGAGACAGATTAGAGACTGTTTAATGACATGGGAACCCATGAGAGACAGATTAGACACAGTTTAATGACAATGGAACCCAAGAGAGACAGATTAGAGACACTAAATGACATGGAAACTGAAGAGAGATGGATTAGACACAGTTTAATGACATGGGAACCCAAGAGAGACAGATTAGACACAGTCTAATGACATGGAAACCCAAGAGAGACATATTAGACACAGTTTAATGACATGGGAACCCAAGAGAGACAGATTAGACACAGTCTAATGGTGATGGAACCCAAGAGAGACAGACTAGACACAGTCTAATGACAAAGGAACCCAAGAGAGACAGATTAGACACAGTCTAATGAGATGGGAACCCAAGAGAGAAAGAATAGACACAGTATAATGAAAAGGAAACCAAGAGAGACAGATTAGAGACAGTCTAATGACATGGGAACCCAAAAGAGACAGATTAGACACAGTCTAATGAAAAGGAAAACCCAAGAGGGACAGATTAGACACAGTCTAATGACAATGGAACCTAAGAGAGACAGATTAGAGACAGTCTAATGACATTGAAAACCAAGAGAGACAGATTAGACACAGTCTTTTAGCATGGGAACGAAGAAAGATGAATTAGAGAAAGTCTACTGACAATGGAACCCAAGAGAGATAGATTACACACAGTCTAATGAAAAAGGAACCCAAGATAGACAGATTAGAGCACAGTCTAATGACAATGTAACCTAAGAAAGACTGATTAGAGACAGTCTAATGACATGGGAACCCAAGAGAGACTGATTAGAGAGAGACTAATGTCAAAGGGAACCCAAGAGAGACAGATTAGAGACTGCCGAAAGACATGGGAACCCAAGAGAGACAGATTTGACACAGTCTAATGAAAATTGAACCCAAGAGAGACAGATTAGAGACAGTCTAATGACATGGGAACCCAAGAAAAATGGATTAGGGAAATTCTACTGACGATGGAACCCAAGAGAGACAGATTTGAGACAGTCTAATGAGATGGAAACCCAGGAGAGACAGATTTGACACAGCCTAATGGCAATGTAACCCAAGAGAGACGGATTAGACACAGTCTAATGAGATGGGAACCCAAGAGAGACAGATTAGAGACAGTGTAATGACAAAGGAACCCAAGAGAGACAGATTAGAGACTGTCTAATGACATAGGAACCCAAGAGAGTCAGATTAGGCACAGTCTAATGAGATGGGAACACAAGAGATACGGATTAGACACAGTATAATGACATGGGAACCCAAGAGATACGTATTAGACACAGTGTAATGACATGGGAACCCAAGAGAGACGGATTAGACACAGTCTAATGACATGGGAACCCAAGAGAGACAGATTTGCCACAGCCTAATGGCAATGTAACCCAAGAGAGACGGATTAGACACAGTCTAATGAGATGGGAACACAAGAGATACGGATTAGACACAGTCTAATGTCATGGGAACCAAAAGAGACAGATTAGACACAGTCTAATGAAAAAAAAAAAAAACCAAAGAGGGACAGATTAGACACAGTCTAATGACATGGGAACCCAAGAGAGACTGATTAGAGACAGACTAATGACAAAGGAACCCAAGGGAGACAGATTAGAGACTGTTTAATGACATGGGAACCCATGAGAGACAGATTAGACACAGTTTAATGACAATGGAACCCAAGAGAGACAGATTAGAGACACTAAATGACATGAAAATCAAGAGAGATGGATTAGGCACAGTCTAATGACATGGGAAACCAAGAGAGACGGATTAGACACAGTCTATTGACATGGGAACCAAAAGAGACAGATTAGACACAGTCTAATGAAAAAACAAAACAAAGAGGGACAGATTAGACACAGTCTAATGACATGGGAACCCAAGAGAGACAGATTAGACACAGTCTAATGACATGCGAACCCAAGAGAGACAGATTAGACACAGTCTAATGACATGGGAAACCACGAGAGACGGATTAGACACAGTCAAATGACATGGGAACCCAAGAGGGACAGATTTGACACAGTCTAATGAAAATGGAACCCAAGAGAGACAGATTAGAGACAGTCTAATGACATGGGAACCCAAGAAAAATGGATTAGGGAAATTCTACTGACGATGGAACCCAAGAGAGACAGATTTGAGACAGTCTAATGAGATGGAAACCCAGGAGAGACAGATTTGACACAGCCTAATGGCAATGTAACCCAAGAGAGACAGATTTGAGACAGTCTAATGCCATGGGAACCCAAGAGAGACAGATTAGACACAGTCTAATGACATAGGAACCCAAGAGAGTCAGATTAGGCACAGTCTAATGAGATGGGAACACAAGAGATACGGATTAGACACAGTGTAATGACATGGGAACCCAAGAGAGACGGATTAGACACAGTCTAATGACATGGGAACCCAAGAGAGACAGATTAGACACAGTCTAATGGTGATGGAACCCAAGAGAGACAGACTAGACACAGTCTAATGACAAAGGAACCCAAGAGAGATAGATTAGACACAGTCTAATGAGATGGGAACCCAAGAGAGAAAGAATAGACACAGTCTAATGAAAAAGGAAACCAAGAGAGACAGATTAGAGACAGTCTAATGACATGGGAACCCAAAAGAGACAGATTAGACACAGTCTAATGAAAAGGAAAACCCAAGAGGGACAGATTAGACACAGTCTAATGACAATGGAACCTAAGAGAGACAGATTAGAGACAGTCTAATGACATGGGAACCCAAGAGAGTCAGATTAGAGACAGTAAATGACATGGAAACTGAAGAGAGATGGATTAGACACAGTCTAATGACATGGAAACCCAAGAGAGACAGATTAGACACAGTTTAATGACATGGGAACCCAAGAGAGACAGATTAGACACAGTCTAATGACATGGAAACCCAAGAGAGACAGATTAGACACAGTCTAATGGTGATGGAACCCAAGAGAGACAGACTAGACACAGTCTAATGACAAAGGAACCCAAGAGAGATAGATTAGACACCGTCTAATGAGATGGGAACCCAAGAGAGAAAGAATAGACACAGTCTAATGAAAAAGGAAACCAAGAGAGACAGATTAGAGACAGTCTAATGACATGGGAACCCAAAGAGACAGATTAGACACAGTCTAATGAAAAGGAAAACCCAAGAGGGACAGATTAGACACAGTCTAATGACAATGGAACCTAAGAGAGACAGATTAGAGACAGTCTAATGACATGGGAACCCAAGAGAGACGGATTAGACACAGTCTTTTAGCATGGGAACCGAAGAAAGATGAATTAGAGAAAGTCTACTGACAATGGAACCCAAGAGAGATAGATTAGACACAGTCTAATGAAAAAGGAACCCAAGATAGACAGATTAGACACAGTCTAATGACAATGTAACCTAAGAAAGACTGATTAGAGACAGTCTAATGACATGGGAACCCAAGAGAGACTGATTAGAGAGAGACTAATGTCAAAGGGAACCCAAGAGAGACAGATTAGAGACTGCCGAAAGACATGGGAACCCAAGAGAAACAGATTTGACACAGTCTAATGAAAATGGAACCCAAGAGAGACAGATTAGAGACAGTCTAATGACATGGGAACCCAAGAAAAATGGATTAGGGAAATTCTACTGACGATGGAACCCAAGAGAGACAGATTTGAGACAGTCTAATGAGATGGAAACCCAGGAGAGACAGATTTGACACAGCCTAATGGCAATGTAACCCAAGAGAGACGGATTAGACACAGTCTAATGAGATGGGAACCCAAGAGAGACAGATTAGAGACAGTCTAATGACAAAGGAACCCAAGAGAGACAGATTAGGCACAGTCTAATGAGATGGGAACACAAGAGATACGGATTAGACACAGTATAATGACATGGGAACCCAAGAGATACGTATTAGACACAGTGTAATGACATGGGAACCCAAGAGAGACAGATTTGCCACAGCCTGATGGCAATGTAACCCAAGAGAGACGGATTAGACACAGTCTAATGAGATGGGAACACAAGAGATACGGATTAGACACAGTCTAATGACATGGGAACCAAAAGAGACAGATTAGACACAGTCTAATGAAAAAAAAAACAAAGAGGGACAGATTAGACACAGTCTAATGACATGGGAACCCAAGAGAGACTGATTAGAGACAGACTAATGACAAAGGAACCCAAGGGAGACAGATTAGAGACTGTTTAATGACATGGGAACCCATGAGAGACAGATTAGACACAGTTTAATGACAATGGAACCAAGAGAGACAGATTAGAGACAGTCTAATGACATGGGAACCCAAAAGAGACAGATTAGACACAGTCTAATGAAAAGGAAAACCCAAGAGGGACAGATTAGACACAGTCTAATGACAATGGAACCTAAGAGAGACAGATTAGAGACAGTCTAATGACATGGGAACCCAAGAGAGACGGATTAGACACAGTCTTTTAGCATGGGAACCGAAGAAAGATGAATTAGAGAAAGTCTACTGACAATGGAACCCAAGAGAGATAGATTAGACACAGTCTAATGAAAAAGGAACCCAAGATAGACAGATTAGACACAGTCTAATGACATGGGAACCCAAGAGAGACTGATTAGAGACAGACTAATGACAAAGGAACCCAAGGGAGACAGATTAGAGACTGTTTAATGACATGGGAACCCATGAGAGACAGATTAGACACAGTTTAATGACAATGGAACCCAAGAGAGACAGATTAGAGACACTAAATGACATGGAAACTGAAGAGAGATGGATTAGACACAGTTTAATGACATGGGAACCCAAGAGAGACAGATTAGACACAGTCTAATGACATGGAAACCCAAGAGAGACATATTAGACACAGTTTAATGACATGGGAACCCAAGAGAGACAGATTAGACACAGTCTAATGGTGATGGAACCCAAGAGAGACAGACTAGACACAGTCTAATGACAAAGGAACCCAAGAGAGACAGATTAGACACAGTCTAATGAGATGGGAACCCAAGAGAGAAAGAATAGACACAGTATAATGAAAAGGAAACCAAGAGAGACAGATTAGAGACAGTCTAATGACATGGGAACCCAAAAGAGACAGATTAGACACAGTCTAATGAAAAGGAAAACCCAAGAGGGACAGATTAGACACAGTCTAATGACAATGGAACCTAAGAGAGACAGATTAGAGACAGTCTAATGACATTGAAAACCAAGAGAGACAGATTAGACACAGTCTTTTAGCATGGGAACGAAGAAAGATGAATTAGAGAAAGTCTACTGACAATGGAACCCAAGAGAGATAGATTACACACAGTCTAATGAAAAAGGAACCCAAGATAGACAGATTAGACACAGTCTAATGACAATGTAACCTAAGAAAGACTGATTAGAGACAGTCTAATGACATGGGAACCCAAGAGAGACTGATTAGAGAGAGACTAATGTCAAAGGGAACCCAAGAGAGACAGATTAGAGACTGCCGAAAGACATGGGAACCCAAGAGAGACAGATTTGACACAGTCTAATGAAAATTGAACCCAAGAGAGACAGATTAGAGACAGTCTAATGACATGGGAACCCAAGAAAAATGGATTAGGGAAATTCTACTGACGATGGAACCCAAGAGAGACAGATTTGAGACAGTCTAATGAGATGGAAACCCAGGAGAGACAGATTTGACACAGCCTAATGGCAATGTAACCCAAGAGAGACGGATTAGACACAGTCTAATGAGATGGGAACCCAAGAGAGACAGATTAGAGACAGTGTAATGACAAAGGAACCCAAGAGAGACAGATTAGAGACTGTCTAATGACATAGGAACCCAAGAGAGTCAGATTAGGCACAGTCTAATGAGATGGGAACACAAGAGATACGGATTAGACACAGTATAATGACATGGGAACCCAAGAGATACGTATTAGACACAGTGTAATGACATGGGAACCCAAGAGAGACGGATTAGACACAGTCTAATGACATGGGAACCCAAGAGAGACAGATTTGCCACAGCCTAATGGCAATGTAACCCAAGAGAGACGGATTAGACACAGTCTAATGAGATGGGAACACAAGAGATACGGATTAGACACAGTCTAATGTCATGGGAACCAAAAGAGACAGATTAGACACAGTCTAATGAAAAAAAAAACCAAAGAGGGACAGATTAGACACAGTCTAATGACATGGGAACCCAAGAGAGACTGATTAGAGACAGACTAATGACAAAGGAACCCAAGGGAGACAGATTAGAGACTGTTTAATGACATGGGAACCCATGAGAGACAGATTAGACACAGTTTAATGACAATGGAACCCAAGAGAGACAGATTAGAGACACTAAATGACATGAAAATCAAGAGAGATGGATTAGGCACAGTCTAATGACATGGGAAACCAAGAGAGACGGATTAGACACAGTCTATTGACATGGGAACCAAAAGAGACAGATTAGACACAGTCTAATGAAAAAACAAAACAAAGAGGGACAGATTAGACACAGTCTAATGACATGGGAACCCAAGAGAGACAGATTAGACACAGTCTAATGACATGCGAACCCAAGAGAGACAGATTAGACACAGTCTAATGACATGGGAAACCACGAGAGACGGATTAGACACAGTCAAATGACATGGGAACCCAAGAGGGACAGATTTGACACAGTCTAATGAAAATGGAACCCAAGAGAGACAGATTAGAGACAGTCTAATGACATGGGAACCCAAGAAAAATGGATTAGGGAAATTCTACTGACGATGGAACCCAAGAGAGACAGATTTGAGACAGTCTAATGAGATGGAAACCCAGGAGAGACAGATTTGACACAGCCTAATGGCAATGTAACCCAAGAGAGACAGATTTGAGACAGTCTAATGCCATGGGAACCCAAGAGAGACAGATTAGACACAGTCTAATGACATAGGAACCCAAGAGAGTCAGATTAGGCACAGTCTAATGAGATGGGAACACAAGAGATACGGATTAGACACAGTGTAATGACATGGGAACCCAAGAGAGACGGATTAGACACAGTCTAATGACATGGGAACCCAAGAGAGACAGATTAGACACAGTCTAATGGTGATGGAACCCAAGAGAGACAGACTAGACACAGTCTAATGACAAAGGGACCCAAGAGAGATAGATTAGACACAGTCTAATGAGATGGGAACCCAAGAGAGAAAGAATAGACACAGTCTAATGAAAAAGGAAACCAAGAGAGACAGATTAGAGACAGTCTAATGACATGGGAACCCAAAAGAGACAGATTAGACACAGTCTAATGAAAAGGAAAACCTAAGAGGGACAGATTAGACACAGTCTAATGACAATGGAACCTAAGAGAGACAGATTAGAGACAGTCTAATGACATGGGAACCCAAGAGAGTCAGATTAGAGACAGTAAATGACATGGAAACTGAAGAGAGATGGATTAGACACAGTCTAATGACATGGAAACCCAAGAGAGACAGATTAGACACAGTTTAATGACATGGGAACCCAAGAGAGACAGATTAGACACAGTCTAATGACATGGAAACCCAAGAGAGACAGATTAGACACAGTCTAATGGTGATGGAACCCAAGAGAGACAGACTAGACACAGTCTAATGACAAAGGAACCCAAGAGAGATAGATTAGACACCGTCTAATGAGATGGGAACCCAAGAGAGAAAGAATAGACACAGTCTAATGAAAAAGGAAACCAAGAGAGACAGATTAGAGACAGTCTAATGACATGGGAACCCAAAAGAGACAGATTAGACACAGTCTAATGAAAAGGAAAACCCAAGAGGGACAGATTAGACACAGTCTAATGACAATGGAACCTAAGAGAGACAGATTAGAGACAGTCTAATGACATGGGAACCCAAGAGAGACGGATTAGACACAGTCTTTTAGCATGGGAACCGAAGAAAGATGAATTAGAGAAAGTCTACTGACAATGGAACCCAAGAGAGATAGATTAGACACAGTCTAATGAAAAAGGAACCCAAGATAGACAGATTAGACACAGTCTAATGACAATGTAACCTAAGAAAGACTGATTAGAGACAGTCTAATGACATGGGAACCCAAGAGAGACTGATTAGAGAGAGACTAATGTCAAAGGGAACCCAAGAGAGACAGATTAGAGACTGCCGAAAGACATGGGAACCCAAGAGAAACAGATTTGACACAGTCTAATGAAAATGGAACCCAAGAGAGACAGATTAGAGACAGTCTAATGACATGGGAACCCAAGAAAAATGGATTAGGGAAATTCTACTGACGATGGAACCCAAGAGAGACAGATTTGAGACAGTCTAATGAGATGGAAACCCAGGAGAGACAGATTTGACACAGCCTAATGGCAATGTAACCCAAGAGAGACGGATTAGACACAGTCTAATGAGATGGGAACCCAAGAGAGACAGATTAGAGACAGTCTAATGACAAAGGAACCCAAGAGAGACAGATTAGGCACAGTCTAATGAGATGGGAACACAAGAGATACGGATTAGACACAGTATAATGACATGGGAACCCAAGAGATACGTATTAGACACAGTGTAATGACATGGGAACCCAAGAGAGACAGATTTGCCACAGCCTGATGGCAATGTAACCCAAGAGAGACGGATTAGACACAGTCTAATGAGATGGGAACACAAGAGATACGGATTAGACACAGTCTAATGACATGGGAACCAAAAGAGACAGATTAGACACAGTCTAATGAAAAAAAAAACAAAGAGGGACAGATTAGACACAGTCTAATGACATGGGAACCCAAGAGAGACTGATTAGAGACAGACTAATGACAAAGGAACCCAAGGGAGACAGATTAGAGACTGTTTAATGACATGGGAACCCATGAGAGACAGATTAGACACAGTTTAATGACAATGGAACCAAGAGAGACAGATTAGAGACAGTCTAATGACATGGGAACCCAAAGAGACAGATTAGACACAGTCTAATGAAAAGGAAAACCCAAGAGGGACAGATTAGACACAGTCTAATGACAATGGAACCTAAGAGAGACAGATTAGAGACAGTCTAATGACATGGGAACCCAAGAGAGACGGATTAGACACAGTCTTTTAGCATGGGAACCGAAGAAAGATGAATTAGAGAAAGTCTACTGACAATGGAACCCAAGAGAGATAGATTAGACACAGTCTAATGAAAAAGGAACCCAAGATAGACAGATTAGACACAGTCTAATGACAATGTAACCTAAGAAAGACTGATTAGAGACAGTCTAATGACATGGGAACCCAAGAGAGACTGATTAGAGAGAGACTAATGTCAAAGGGAACCCAAGAGAGACAGATTAGAGACTGCCAAAGACATGGGAACCCAAGAGAAACAGATTTGACACAGTCTAATGAAAATGGAACCCAAGAGAGACAGATTAGAGACAGTCTAATGACATGGGAACCCAAGAAAAATGGATTAGGGAAATTCTACTGACGATGGAACCCAAGAGAGACAGATTTGAGACAGTCTAATGAGATGGAAACCCAGGAGAGACAGATTTGACACAGCCTAATGGCAATGTAACCCAAGAGAGACGGATTAGACACAGTCTAATGAGATGGGAACCCAAGAGAGACAGATTAGAGACAGTCTAATGACAAAGGAACCCAAGAGAGACAGATTAGGCACAGTCTAATGAGATGGGAACACAAGAGATACGGATTAGACACAGTATAATGACATGGGAACCCAAGAGATACGTATTAGACACAGTGTAATGACATGGGAACCCAAGAGAGACAGATTTGCCACAGCCTGATGGCAATGTAACCCAAGAGAGACGGATTAGACACAGTCTAATGAGATGGGAACACAAGAGATACGGATTAGACACAGTCTAATGACATGGAACCAAAGAGACAGATTAGACACAGTCTAATGAAAAAAAAAAACAAAGAGGGACAGATTAGACACAGTCTAATGACATGGGAACCCAAGAGAGACTGATTAGAGACAGACTAATGACAAAGGAACCCAAGGAGACAGATTAGAGACTGTTTAATGACATGGGAACCCATGAGAGACAGATTAGACACAGTTTAATGACAATGGAACCCAAGAGAGACAGATTAGAGACACTAAATGACATGGAAACTGAAGAGAGATGGATTAGACACAGTTTAATGACATGGGAACCCAAGAGAGACAGATTAGACACAGTCTAATGACATGGAAACCCAAGAGAGACATATTAGACACAGTTTAATGACATGGGAACCCAAGAGAGACAGATTAGACACAGTCTAATGGTGATGGAACCCAAGAGAGACAGACTAGACACAGTCTAATGACAAAGGAACCCAAGAGAGACAGATTAGACACAGTCTAATGAGATGGGAACCCAAGAGAGAAAGAATAGACACAGTATAATGAAAAGGAAACCAAGAGAGACAGATTAGAGACAGTCTAATGACATGGGAACCCAAAAGAGACAGATTAGACACAGTCTAATGAAAAGGAAAACCCAAGAGGGACAGATTAGACACAGTCTAATGACAATGGAACCTAAGAGAGACAGATTAGAGACAGTCTAATGACATGGAAAACCAAGAGAGACAGATTAGACACAGTCTTTTAGCATGGGAACGAAGAAAGATGAATTAGAGAAAGTCTACTGACAATGGAACCCAAGAGAGATAGATTACACACAGTCTAATGAAAAAGGAACCCAAGATAGACAGATTAGACACAGTCTAATGACAATGTAACCTAAGAAAGACTGATTAGAGACAGTCTAATGACATGGGAACCCAAGAGAGACTGATTAGAGAGAGACTAATGTCAAAGGGAACCCAAGAGAGACAGATTAGAGACTGCCGAAAGACATGGGAACCCAAGAGAGACAGATTTGACACAGTCTAATGAAAATTGAACCCAAGAGAGACAGATTAGAGACAGTCTAATGACATGGGAACCCAAGAAAAATGGATTAGGGAAATTCTACTGACGATGGAACCCAAGAGAGACAGATTTGAGACAGTCTAATGAGATGGAAACCCAGGAGAGACAGATTTGACACAGCCTAATGGCAATGTAACCCAAGAGAGACGGATTAGACACAGTCTAATGAGATGGGAACCCAAGAGAGACAGATTAGAGACAGTGTAATGACAAAGGAACCCAAGAGAGACAGATTAGAGACTGTCTAATGACATAGGAACCCAAGAGAGTCAGATTAGGCACAGTCTAATGAGATGGGAACACAAGAGATACGGATTAGACACAGTATAATGACATGGGAACCCAAGAGATACGTATTAGACACAGTGTAATGACATGGGAACCCAAGAGAGACGGATTAGACACAGTCTAATGACATGGGAACCCAAGAGAGACAGATTTGCCACAGCCTAATGGCAATGTAACCCAAGAGAGACGGATTAGACACAGTCTAATGAGATGGGAACACAAGAGATACGGATTAGACACAGTCTAATGTCATGGGAACCAAAAGAGACAGATTAGACACAGTCTAATGAAAAAAAAAACCAAAGAGGGACAGATTAGACACAGTCTAATGACATGGGAACCCAAGAGAGACTGATTAGAGACAGACTAATGACAAAGGAACCCAAGGGAGACAGATTAGAGACTGTTTAATGACATGGGAACCCATGAGAGAGACAGATTAGACACAGTTTAATGACAATGGAACCCAAGAGAGACAGATTAGAGACACTAAATGACATGAAAATCAAGAGAGATGGATTAGGCACAGTCTAATGACATGGGAAACCAAGAGAGACGGATTAGACACAGTCTATTGACATGGGAACCAAAAGAGACAGATTAGACACAGTCTAATGAAAAAACAAAACAAAGAGGGACAGATTAGACACAGTCTAATGACATGGGAACCCAAGAGAGACAGATTAGACACAGTCTAATGACATGCGAACCCAAGAGAGACAGATTAGACACAGTCTAATGACATGGGAAACCACGAGAGACGGATTAGACACAGTCAAATGACATGGGAACCCAAGAGGGACAGATTTGACACAGTCTAATGAAAATGGAACCCAAGAGAGACAGATTAGAGACAGTCTAATGACATGGGAACCCAAGAAAAATGGATTAGGGAAATTCTACTGACGATGGAACCCAAGAGAGACAGATTTGAGACAGTCTAATGAGATGGAAACCCAGGAGAGACAGATTTGACACAGCCTAATGGCAATGTAACCCAAGAGAGACAGATTTGAGACAGTCTAATGCAATTGGGAACCCAAGAGAGACAGATTAGACACAGTCTAATGACATAGGAACCCAAGAGAGTCAGATTAGGCACAGTCTAATGAGATGGGAACACAAGAGATACGGATTAGACACAGTGTAATGACATGGGAACCCAAGAGAGACGGATTAGACACAGTCTAATGACATGGGAACCCAAGAGAGACAGATTTGCCACAGCCTAATGGCAATGTAACCCAAGAGAGACGGATTAGACACAGTCTAATGAGATGGGAACACAAGAGATACGGATTAGACACAGTCTAATGACATGGGAACCAAAAGAGACAGATTAGACACAGTCTAATGAAAAAAAAAACCAAAGAGGGACAGATTAGACACAGTCTAATGACATGGGAACCCAAGAGAGACTGATTAGAGACAGACTAATGACAAAGGAACCCAAGGGAGACAGATTAGAGACTGTTTAATGACATGGGAACCCATGAGAGACAGATTAGACACAGTTTAATGACAATGGAACCCAAGAGAGACAGATTAGAGACACTAAATGACATGGAAACTCAAGAGAGATGGATTAGGCACAGTCTAATGACATGGGAAACCAAGAGAGACGGATTAGACACAGTCTAATGACATGGGAACCAAAAGAGACAGATTAGACACAGTCTAATGAAAAAAAAAAACAAAGAGGGACAGATTAGACACAGTCTAATGACATGGGAACCTAAGAGAGACTGATTAGAGACAGACTAATGACAAAGGAACCCAAGGGAGACAGATTAGAGACTGTTTAATGACATGGGAACCCATGAGAGACAGATTAGACACAGTTTAATGACAATGGAACCCAAGAGAGACAGATTAGAGACACTAAATGACATGGAAACTCAAGAGGGACAGATTAGACACAGTCTAATGACATGGGAACCCAAGAGAGACAGATTAGACACAGTCTAATGACATGGGAACCCAAGAGAGACAGATTAGACACAGTCTAATGACATGGAAACCCAAGAGAGACAGATTAGACACAGTTTAATGACATGGGAACCCAAGAGAGACAGATTAGACACAGTCTAATGGCAATGGAACCCAAGAGAGACAGACTAGACACAGTCTAATGACAAAGGAACCCAAGAGAGATAGATTAGACACAGTCTAATGAGATGGGAACCCAAGAGAGATAGATTAGACGCAGTCTAATGAGATGGGAACCCAAGAGAGAAAGAATAGACACAGTCTAATGACATGGGAACCCAAAAGAGACAGATTAGACACAGTCTAATGACAAAGAAACCCAAGAGGGAAAGATTAGACACAGTCTAATGACATGGGAACCCAAGAGAGACAGATTAGAGACAGTCTAATGACATGGGAACCCAAAAGAGACAGATTAGACACAGTCTAATGACAAAGAAACCCAAGAGGGAAAGATTAGACACAGTCTAATGACATGGGAACCCAAGAGAGACAGATTAGACACAGTCTAATGACATGCGAACCCAAGAGAGACAGATTAGACACAGTCTAATGACATGGGAAACCAAGAGAGACGGATTAGACACAGTCTAATGACATGGGAACCCAAGAGGGACAGATTTGACACAGTCTAATGAAAATGGAACCCAAGAGAGACAGATTAGAGACAGTCTAATGACATGGGAACCCAAGAAAAATGGATTAGGGAAATTCTACTGACGATGAAACCCAAGAGAGACAGATTTGAGACAGTCTAATGAGATGGAAACCCAGGAGAGACAGATTAGGCACAGTCTAATGAGATGGGAACACAAGAGATACGGATTAGACACAGTATAATGACATGGGAACCCAAGAGATACGTATTAGACACAGTGTAATGACATGGGAACCCAAGAGAGACGGATTAGACACAGTCTAATGACATGGGAACCCAAGAGAGACAGATTTGCCACAGCCTAATGGCAATGTAACCCAAGAGAGACGGATTAGACACAGTCTAATGACATGGGAACCCAAAAGAGACAGATTAGACACAGTCTAATGACAAATAAACCCAAGTGGGAAAGATTAGACACAGTCTAATGACAATGGAACCTAAGAGAGACAGATTAGAGACAGTCTAATGACATGGGAACCCAAGAGAGACGGATTAGACACAGTCTAATGACATGGAAAACCAAGAGAGACAGATTAGACACAGTCTTCTAGCATGGGAACCGAAGAAAGATGAATTAGAGAAAGTCTACTGACAATGGAACCCAAGAGAGATAGATTAGACACAGTCTAATGAAAAAGGAACCCAAGAGACATGGGAACCCAAGAGAGACAGATTAGATACAGTCTAATGAAAAAGAAACCCATTAGGAACAGATTAGATACAGTCTAATGACATGGGAACCCAAGAGAGACTGATTAGAGAGAGACTAATGTCAAAGGGAACCCAAGAGAGACAGATTAGACACAGTCTAATAACAAAGGAACCCAAGAGAGACAGATTAGCGACAGTAAATTACATGGAAACTCAAGAGAGATGGTTTAGACACAGTCTAATGACATGGGAACCGAAGAGAAACAGTTTTGAAACAGTCTAATGAGATGGGAACCCAGGAGAGACAGATTAGACACAGTCTAATGACAAAGGAACCCAAGAGACAAAGATTAGAGACTGTCTAATGACATAGGAACCCAAGAGAGCCAGATTAGACACAGTCTAATGACAAAGGAACCCAAGAGAGATAGATTTGACACAGTGTAATGAAAATGGAACCCAAGAGAGACAGATTAGAGACAGTCTAATGAAATGGGAACCCAAGAAAAATGGATTAGGGAAATTCTACTGACGATGGAACCCAAGACAGATAGATTAGACGCCGTCTAAATACAAAGGAACCCAAGAGAGACAGATTAGACACTGTCTAATTACAAAGGAACCCAAGAGAGGCAGATTAGACACAGTCTAATGACATAGGAACCCAAGAGAGACAGATTAGAGACAGTCTAATGACATGGGATCCCAAAAGAGACAGAATAGACACAGTCTAATGAAAAAAAAACAAAGAGGGACAGATTAGACACAGTCTATTGACATGGGAACCCAAGAGGGACAGATTTGACACAGTCTAATGAAAATGGAACCCGAGAGAGACGGATTAGACACATTCTAATGAGATGGAAACCCAAGAGAGACAAATTTGAGACAGTCTAATGACATGGGAACCCAAGAAAAATGGATTAGGGAAATTCTACTGACGATGGAACCCAAGAGAGACAGATTTGACACAGCCTAATGGCAATGTAACCCGAGAGAGACGGATTAGACACATTCTAATGAGATGGAAACCCAAGAGAGACAAATTTGAGACAGTCTAATGAGATGGGAACCAAAGAGAGATAGATTTGACACAGTCTAATGACATGGGAACCAAAAGAGACAGATTAGACACAGTCTAATGAAAAAAAAAACCAAAGAGGGACAGATTAGACACAGTCTAATGACATGGGAACCCAAGAGAGACTGATTAGAGACAGACTAATGACAAAGGAACCCAAGGGAGACAGATTAGAGACTGTTTAATGACATGGGAACCCATGAGAGACAGATTAGACACAGTTTAATGACAATGGAACCCAAGAGAGACAGATTAGAGACACTAAATGACATGGAAACTCAAGAGAGATGGATTAGGCACAGTCTAATGACATGGGAAACCAAGAGAGACGGATTAGACACAGTCTAATGACATGGGAACCAAAAGAGACAGATTAGACACAGTCTAATGAAAAAAAAAAACAAAGAGGGACAGATTAGACACAGTCTAATGACATGGGAACCTAAGAGAGACTGATTAGAGACAGACTAATGACAAAGGAACCCAAGGGAGACAGATTAGAGACTGTTTAATGACATGGGAACCCATGAGAGACAGATTAGACACAGTTTAATGACAATGGAACCCAAGAGAGACAGATTAGAGACACTAAATGACATGGAAACTCAAGAGGGACAGATTAGACACAGTCTAATGACATGGGAACCCAAGAGAGACAGATTAGACACAGTCTAATGACATGGGAACCCAAGAGAGACAGATTAGACACAGTCTAATGACATGGAAACCCAAGAGAGACAGATTAGACACAGTCTAATGACATGGGAAACCAAGAGAGACGGATTAGACACAGTCTAATGACATGGGAACCCAAGAGAGACAGATTAGACACAGTCTAATGGCAATGGAACCCAAGAGAGACAGACTAGACACAGTCTAATGACAAAGGAACCCAAGAGAGATAGATTAGACACAGTCTAATGAGATGGGAACCCAAGAGAGATAGATTAGACGCAGTCTAATGAGATGGGAACCCAAGAGAGAAAGAATAGACACAGTCTAATGACATGGGAACCCAAAAGAGACAGATTAGACACAGTCTAATGACAAAGAAACCCAAGAGGGAAAGATTAGACACAGTCTAATGACATGGGAACCCAAGAGAGACAGATTAGAGACAGTCTAATGACATGGGAACCCAAAAGAGACAGATTAGACACAGTCTAATGACAAAGAAACCCAAGAGGGAAAGATTAGACACAGTCTAATGACATGGGAACCCAAGAGAGACAGATTAGACACAGTCTAATGACATGCGAACCCAAGAGAGACAGATTAGACACAGTCTAATGACATGGGAAACCAAGAGAGACGGATTAGACACAGTCTAATGACATGGGAACCCAAGAGGGACAGATTTGACACAGTCTAATGAAAATGGAACCCAAGAGAGACAGATTAGAGACAGTCTAATGACATGGGAACCCAAGAAAAATGGATTAGGGAAATTCTACTGACGATGAAACCCAAGAGAGACAGATTTGAGACAGTCTAATGAGATGGAAACCCAGGAGAGACAGATTAGGCACAGTCTAATGAGATGGGAACACAAGAGATAATGGATTAGACACAGTATAATGACATGGGAACCCAAGAGATACGTATTAGACACAGTGTAATGACATGGGAACCCAAGAGAGACGGATTAGACACAGTCTAATGACATGGGAACCCAAGAGAGACAGATTTGCCACAGCCTAATGGCAATGTAACCCAAGAGAGACGGATTAGACACAGTCTAATGACATGGGAACCCAAAAGAGACAGATTAGACACAGTCTAATGACAAATAAACCCAAGTGGGAAAGATTAGACACAGTCTAATGACAATGGAACCTAAGAGAGACAGATTAGAGACAGTCTAATGACATGGGAACCCAAGAGAGACGGATTAGACACAGTCTAATGACATGGAAAACCAAGAGAGACAGATTAGACACAGTCTTCTAGCATGGGAACCGAAGAAAGATGAATTAGAGAAAGTCTACTGACAATGGAACCCAAGAGAGATAGATTAGACACAGTCTAATGAAAAAGGAACCCAAGAGACATGGGAACCCAAGAGAGACAGATTAGATACAGTCTAATGAAAAAGAAACCCATTAGGAACAGATTAGATACAGTCTAATGACATGGGAACCCAAGAGAGACTGATTAGAGAGAGACTAATGTCAAAGGGAACCCAAGAGAGACAGATTAGACACAGTCTAATAACAAAGGAACCCAAGAGAGACAGATTAGCGACAGTAAATTACATGGAAACTCAAGAGAGATGGTTTAGACACAGTCTAATGACATGGGAACCGAAGAGAAACAGTTTTGAAACAGTCTAATGAGATGGGAACCCAGGAGAGACAGATTAGACACAGTCTAATGACAAAGGAACCCAAGAGACAAAGATTAGAGACTGTCTAATGACATAGGAACCCAAGAGAGCCAGATTAGACACAGTCTAATGACAAAGGAACCCAAGAGAGATAGATTTGACACAGTGTAATGAAAATGGAACCCAAGAGAGACAGATTAGAGACAGTCTAATGAAATGGGAACCCAAGAAAAATGGATTAGGGAAATTCTACTGACGATGGAACCCAAGACAGATAGATTAGACGCCGTCTAAATACAAAGGAACCCAAGAGAGACAGATTAGACACTGTCTAATTACAAAGGAACCCAAGAGAGGCAGATTAGACACAGTCTAATGACATAGGAACCCAAGAGAGACAGATTAGAGACAGTCTAATGACATGGGATCCCAAAAGAGACAGAATAGACACAGTCTAATGAAAAAAAAAAAACAAAGAGGGACAGATTAGACACAGTCTATTGACATGGGAACCCAAGAGGGACAGATTTGACACAGTCTAATGAAAATGGAACCCGAGAGAGACGGATTAGACACATTCTAATGAGATGGAAACCCAAGAGAGACAAATTTGAGACAGTCTAATGACATGGGAACCCAAGAAAAATGGATTAGGGAAATTCTACTGACGATGGAACCCAAGAGAGACAGATTTGACACAGCCTAATGGCAATGTAACCCGAGAGAGACGGATTAGACACATTCTAATGAGATGGAAACCCAAGAGAGACAAATTTGAGACAGTCTAATGAGATGGGAACCAAAGAGAGATAGATTTGACACAGTCTAATGAAAATGGAACCCAAGAGAGACAGATTAGAGACAGTCTAATGACATGGGAACCCAAGAAAAATGGATTAGGGAAGTTCTACTGACGATGGAAGCCAAGAGAGATAGATTAGACACAGTCTAATGAAAAAGGAACCCAAGAGAGACAGATTAGAGACAGTCTAATTACAAAGGAACCCAAGAGAGACAGATTAGACACTGTCTAATTACAAAGGAACCCAAGAAAAATGGATTAGGGAAATTCTACTGACGATGGAACCCAAGAGAGATAGATTAGACACAGTCTAATGAAAAAGGAACCCAAGAGAGACAGATTAGAGACAGTCTAATTACAAAGGAACCCAAGAGAGATAGATTAGACACAGTCTAATGGCATGGAAACCCAAGAGAGACAGATTTGAGACAGTCTAATGACAAAGGAACCCAAGAGAGACAGATTAGAGACTGTCTAATGACATAGGAACCCAAGAGAGACAGATTAGGCACAGTCTAATGAGATGGGAACACAAGAGATACGGAATAGACACAGTCTAATGACATGGGAACCCAAGAGATACGTATTAGACACAGTGTAATGACATGGGAACCCAAGAGAGACGGATTAGACACAGTCTAATGACATGGGAACCCAAGAGAGACAGATTTGACACAGCCTAATGTCAATGTAACCCAAGAGAGACGGATTAGACACAGTCTAATGAGATGTGAACACAAGAGATACGGATTAGACACAGTCTAATGACATGGGAACCCAAGAGACAGATTAGACACAGTCTAATGAAAAAAACAAACAAAGAGGGACAGATTAGACACAGTCTAATGACATGGGAACCCAAGAGGGACAGATTTTACACAGTCTAATGAAAATGGATCCCAAGAGAGACAGATTAGAGACAGTCTAAAGACATGGGAACCCAAGAAAGATGGATTGGGGAAATTCTACTGACGATGGAACCCAAGAGAGACACAGTCTAATGAAAAAAAAAACCAAAGAGGGACAGATTAGACACAGTCTAATGAAAAAGGAACCCAAGAGAGATAGATTAGACACAGTCTAATGAAAAAGGAACCCAAGAGAGACAGATTAGAGACAGTCTAATGACAATGGAACCCAAGAGAGACAGATTTGACACAGCCTAATGGCAATGTAACCCAAGAGATACGTATTAGACACAGTCTAATGAGATGGGAACACAAGAGATACGGATTAGACACAGTCTAATGAAAAAGGAACCCAAGAGAGACAGATTAGAGACAGTCTAATTACAAAGGAACACAAGAGAGACAGATTTGAGACAGTCTAATGAGATGGGAAACCAGGAGAGACAGACTAGACACAGTCTAATAACTTTGAAACTCAAGAGACACGGATTAGACACAGTCTAATGACATGGGAACCCAAGAGAGACAGATTAGAGACAGTCTAATGACAAAGGAACCCAAGAGAGACATATTAGAGACTGTCTAATGACATAGGAACCCAAGAGAGATAGATTAGACACAGTCTAATGAGATTGGAACCCAAGAGAGACAGATTTGACACAGCCTAATGGCAATGTAACCTAAGAGAGACGGATTAGACACAGTCTAATGAGATGGGAACACAAGAGAGACAGATTTGACACAACCTAATGGCAATGTAACCCAAGAGATACGTATTAGACACAGTCTAATGAGATGGGAACACAAGAGATACGGATTAGACACAGTCTAATGACATGGAAACCCAAGAGATACGTATTAGACACAGTGTAATGACATGGGAACCCAAGAGAGACGGATTAGACACAGTCTAATGACATGGGAACCTAAGAGAGACAGATTTGACACAGCCTAATGGCAATGTAACCCAAGAGAGACGGATTAGACACAGTCTAATGAGATGGAAACCCAAGAGAGACAAATTTGAGACAGTCTAATGAGATGGGAACCAAAGAGAGATAGATTTGACACAGTCTAATGAAAATGGAACCCAAGAGAGACAGATTAGAGACAGTCTAATGACATGGGAACCCAAGAGATACGTATTAGACACAGTGTAATGACATGGGAACCCAAGAGAGACGGATTAGACACAGTCTAATGACATGGGAACCCAAGAGAGACAGATTTGACACAGCCTAATGGCAATGTAACCCAAGAGAGACGGATTAGACACAGTCTAATGAGATGTGAACACAAGAGATACGGATTAGACACAGTCTAATGACATGGGAACCCAAGAGACAGATTAGACACAGTCTAATGAAAAAAACAAACAAAGAGGGACAGATTAGACACAGTCTAATGACATGGGAACCCAAGAGGGACAGATTTTACACAGTCTAATGAAAATGGATCCCAAGAGAGACAGATTAGAGACAGTCTAAAGACATGGGAACCCAAGAAAGATGGATTGGGGAAATTCTACTGACGATGGAACCCAAGAGAGACACAGTCTAATGAAAAAAAAAACCAAAGAGGGACAGATTAGACACAGTCTAATGAAAAAGGAACCCAAGAGAGATAGATTAGACACAGTCTAATGAAAAAGGAACCCAAGAGAGACAGATTAGAGACAGTCTAATGACAATGGAACCCAAGAGAGACAGATTTGACACAGCCTAATGGCAATGTAACCCAAGAGATACGTATTAGACACAGTCTAATGAGATGGGAACACAAGAGATACGGATTAGACACAGTCTAATGAAAAAGGAACCCAAGAGAGACAGATTAGAGACAGTCTAATTACAAAGGAACACAAGAGAGACAGATTTGAGACAGTCTAATGAGATGGGAAACCAGGAGAGACAGACTAGACACAGTCTAATAACTTTGAAACTCAAGAGACACGGATTAGACACAGTCTAATGACATGGGAACCCAAGAGAGACAGATTAGAGACAGTCTAATGACAAAGGAACCCAAGAGAGACATATTAGAGACTGTCTAATGACATAGGAACCCAAGAGAGATAGATTAGACACAGTCTAATGAGATTGGAACCCAAGAGAGACAGATTTGACACAGCCTAATGGCAATGTAACCCAAGAGAGACGGATTAGACACAGTCTAATGAGATGGGAACACAAGAGAGACAGATTTGACACAACCTAATGGCAATGTAACCCAAGAGATACGTATTAGACACAGTCTAATGAGATGGGAACACAAGAGATACGGATTAGACACAGTCTAATGACATGGAAACCCAAGAGATACGTATTAGACACAGTGTAATGACATGGGAACCCAAGAGAGACGGATTAGACACAGTCTAATGACATGGGAACCTAAGAGAGACAGATTTGACACAGCCTAATGGCAATGTAACCCAAGAGAGACGGATTAGACACAGTCTAATGAGATGGAAACCCAAGAGAGACAAATTTGAGACAGTCTAATGAGATGGGAACCAAAGAGAGATAGATTTGACACAGTCTAATGAAAATGGAACCCAAGAGAGACAGATTAGAGACAGTCTAATGACATGGGAACCCAAGAAAAATGGATTAGGGAAGTTCTACTGACGATGGAAGCCAAGAGAGATAGATTAGACACAGTCTAATGAAAAAGGAACCCAAGAGAGACAGATTAGAGACAGTCTAATTACAAAGGAACCCAAGAGAGACAGATTAGACACTGTCTAATTACAAAGGAACCCAAGAGAGACAGATTAGACACAGTCTAATGACATAGGAACCCAAGAGAGACAGATTTGACACAGTCTAATGTCAATGGAACCCAAGAGAGACGGATTAAACACAGTCTACTGGCATGGGAACCCAAGAAACCATGGATTACAGAAAGTCTACTGACAAATGAACCCAAGAGAGATAGATTAGACACAGTCTAATGAAAAAGGAACCCAAGAGAGACAGATTAGACACAGTCTAATGAAAAAGGAACCCAAAAGAGACAGATTAGACACAGTCTAATGAAAAAAACAACAAAGAGGGACAGATTAGACACAGTCTAATGTCATGGGAACCCAAGTGAGACTTATTAGAGACAGACTAATGACAAAGGAACCCAAGGGAGACAGATTAGAGACTGTTTAATGACATGGGAACCCATGAGAGGCAGATTAGTCACAGTTTAATGACAAAGGAACCCAAGAGAGACAGATTAGAGACAGTAAATGACATGGAAACTCAAGAGAGATGGATTAGACACAGTCTAATGACATGGGAAACCAAGAGAGACGGATTAGACACAGTCTAATGACATGGGAACCCAAGAGGGACAGATTTGACACAGTCTAATGAAAATGGAACCCAAGAGAGACAGATTAGAGACAGTCTAATGACATGGGAACCCAAGAAAAATGGATTAGGGAAATTCTACTGACGATGGAACCCAAGAGAGACAGATTAGAGACTGTCTAATGACATAGGAACACAAGAGAGACAGATTTGAGACAGTCTAATGAGATGGGAAACCAGGAGAGACAGACTAGACACAGTCTAATAACTTTGAAACTCAAGAGACACGGATTAGACACAGTCTAATGACATGGGAACCCAAGAGAGACAGATTAGAGACAGTCTAATGACAAAGGAACCCAAGAGAGACAGATTAGAGACTGTCTAATGACATAGGAACCCAAGAGAGATAGATTAGACACAGTCTAATGAGATTGGAACCCAAGAGAGACAGATTTGACACAGCCTAATGGCAATGTAACCCAAGAGAGACGGATTAGACACAGTCTAATGAGATGGGAACACAAGAGAGACAGATTTGACACAACCTAATGGCAATGTAACCCAAGAGATACGTATTAGACACAGTCTAATGAGATGGGAACACAAGAGATACGGATTAGACACAGTCTAATGACATGGAAACCCAAGAGATACGTATTAGACACAGTTTAATGACATGGGAACCCAAGAGAGACGGATTAGACACAGTCTAATGACATGGGAACCCAAGAGAGACAGATTTGACACAGCCTAATGGCAATGTAACCCAAGAGAGACGGATTAGACACAGTCTAATGAGATGGGAACACAAGCGATATGGATTAGACACAGTCTAATGACATGGGAACCCAAAAGAGAAAGATAGACACTGTCTAATGAAAAAAACAAACAAAGAGGGACAGATTAGACATAGTCTAATGACATGGGAACCCAAGAGAGACTGATTAGAGACAGACTAATGACAAAGGAACCCAAGGGAGACAGATTAGAGACTGTTTAATGACATGGGAACCCATGAGAGACAGATTAGACACAGTTTAATGACAATGGAACCCAAGAGAGACAGATTAGAGACTGTTTAATGACATGGGAACCCATGAGAGACAGATTAGAGACTGTCTAATGACATAGGAACCCAAGAGAGATAGATTAGACACAGTCTAATGAGATGGGAACCCAAGAGAGACAGATTTGACACAGCCTAATGGCAATGTAACCCAAGAGATACGTATTAGACACAGTCTAATGACATGGGAATCCAAGAGAGACGGATTAGACACAGTCTAATGACATGGGAACCCAAGAAAGATGGATTAGGGAAATTCTACTGACAATGGAACCCAAGAGAGATAGATTAGACAAAGTCTAATGAAAAAGGAACCCAAGAGAGACAGATTAGAGACAGTCTAATGACATGGGAACTCAAGAGACACAGATTAGACACAGTCTAATGACATGGAAACCCAAGAGAGACAGATTAGACACAGTCTAATGACATGGGAACCCAAGAGATACGTATTAGACACAATCTAATGACATGGGAACCCAAGAGAGACAGATTAGACACAGTCTAATGACATGGGAACCCAAGAGAGACAGATTTGAAACAGTCTAATGGCAATGGAACCCAAGAGAGACGAATTAGAGACAGTCTGATGACATGTGAACCCAAGAGAGACTGATAAGACACATTCTAATGACAATGGAACCCAAGAGAGACAGATTAGAGACAGTCTAATGACATGGGAACACAACAGACACAGATTAGACACAGTCTAATGACATGGAAACCCAAGAGAGACAGATTAGACACAGTCTAATGAGATGGGAACACAAGAGATACGGATTAGACACAGTCTAATGACATGGGAACCCAAGAGATACGTATTAGACACAGTGTAATAACATGGGAACCCAAGAGAGATGGATTAGACACAGTCTAATGACATGGGAACCCAAGAGAGACAGATTTGACACAGCCTAATGGCAATGTAACCCAAGAGAAACGGATTAGACACAGTCTAATGAGATGGGAACACAAGAGATACGGATTAGAGACAGTCTAATGACATGGGAACTCAAGAGACACAGATTAGACACAGTCTAATGACATGGAAACCCAAGGGAGACAGATTAGAGACTGTTTAATGACATGGGAACCCATGAGAGACAGATTAGACACAGTTTAATGACAATGGAACCCAAGAGAGACAGATTAGAGACACTAAATGACATGGGAACCCAAGAGGGACAGATTTGACACAGTCTAATGAAAATGGAACCCAAGAGAGACGGATTAGACACAGTCTAATGAAATGGGAACCCAAAAGAGACAGATTAGACACAGTCTAATGAAAAACCCAAAGAGGGACAAATTAGACACAGTCTAATGACATGGGAACCCAAGAGAGACTGATTAGAGACAGACTAGTGACAAAGGAACCCAAGGGAGACAGATTAGAGACTGTTTAATGACATGGGAACCCATGAGAGACAGATTAGACACAGTTTAATGACAATGGAACCCAAGAGAGACAGATTAGAGACACTAAATGACATGGAAACTCAAGAGGGACAGATTAGACACAGTCTAATGACATGGGAACCCAAGAGAGACAGATTAGACACAGTCTAATGACATGGGAACCCAAGAGAGACAGATTAGACACAGTCTAATGACATGGAAACCCAAGAGAGACAGATTAGACACAGTTTAATGACATGGGAACCCAAGAGAGACAGATTAGACACAGTCTAATGGCAATGGAACCCAAGAGAGACAGACTAGACACAGTCTAATGACAAAGGAACCCAAGAGAGATAGATTAGACACAGTCTAATGAGATGGGAACCCAAGAGAGATAGATTAGACACAGTCTAATGAGATGGGAACCCAAGAGAGAAAGAATAGACACAGTCTAATGAATAAGGAACCCAAGAGAGACAGATTAGAGACAGTCTAATGACATGGGAACCCAAAAGAGACAGATTAGACACAGTCTAATGACAAAGAAACCCAAGAGGGAAAGATTAGACACAGTCTAATGACATGGGAACCCAAGAGAGACAGATTAGACACAGTCTAATGACATGCGAACCCAAGAGAGACAGATTAGACACAGTCTAATGACATTGGAAACCAAGAGAGACGGATTAGACACAGTCTAATGACATGGGAACCCAAGGGAGACAGATTAGAGACTGTTTAATGACATGAGAACCTATGAGAGACAGATTAGACACAGTTTAATGACAATGGAACCCAAGAGAGACAGATTAGAGACACTAAATGACATGGGAACCCAAGAGGGACAGATTAGAGACAGTCTAATGACATGGGAACCCAAGAAAGATGGATTAGGGAAATTCTACTGACAATGGAACCCAAGAGAGATAGATTAGACAAAGTCTAATGAAAAAGGAACCCAAGAGAGACAGATTAGAGACAGTCTAATGACATGGGAACTCAAGAGACACAGATTAGACACAGTCTAATGACATGGAAACCCAAGAGAGACAGATTAGACACAGTCTAATGACTTGGGAACCCAAGAGATACGTATTAGACACAATCTAATGACATGGGAACCCAAGAGAGACAGATTAGACACAGTCTAATGACTTGGGAACCCAAGAGATACGTATTAGACACAATCTAATGACATGGGAACCCAAGAGAGACAGATTAGACACAGTTTAATGACAATGGAACCCAAGAGAGACAGATTAGAGACACTAAATGACATGGGAACCCAAGAGGGACAGATTTGACACAGTCTAATGAAAATGGAACCCAAGAGAGACAGATTAGAGACAGTCTAATGACATGGGAACCTAAGAAAGATGGATTAGGGAAATTCTACTGACAATGGAACCCAAGAGAGATAGATTAGACAAAGTCTAATGAAAAAGGAACCCAAGAGCGACAGATTAGAGACAGTCTAATGACATGGGAACTCAAGAGACACAGATTAGACACAGTCTAATGACATGGAAACCCAAGAGAGACAGATTAGACACAGTCTAATAACATGGGAACCCAAGAGATACGTATTAGACACAATCTAATGACATGGGAACCCAAGAGAGACGGATTAGACACAGTCTAATGACATGTGAACCCAAGAGAGACTGATTTGACACAGTCTAATGGCAATGGAACCCAAGAGAAACGAATTAGAGACAGTCTGATGACATGTGAACCCAAGAGAGACAGATTAGACACACTCTAATGGCAATGGAACCCAAGAGAGAAAGATTAGAGACAGTCTAATGACATGGGAACCAAAGAGAGACTGATTAGAGTCAGTCTAATGGCAAAAGAAACCCAAGAGAGACAGATTAGAGACTGTCTAATGACATGGGAACCCAAGAGAGACAGATTAGACACAGTCTAATGACAATGGAACCAAAGAGAGACAGATTAGAGACAGTCTAATGACAAAAGAAAACCAAGAGAGACAGATTAGAGACTGTCTAATTACATGGGAACCCAAGAGAGACAGATTAGACACAGTCTAATGACAATGGAACCAAAGATAGACAGATTAGAAACACTCTAATGGCAATGGAACCCAAGAGAGACAGATTAGAGACTGTCTAATGACATGGGAACCCAAGAGAGACAGATTAGACACAGTCTAATGACAATGGAACCAAAGAGAGACAGATTAGAAACACTCTAATGGCAATGGAACCCAAGAGAGACAGATTAGAGACAGTCTAATTACATGGGAACCCAAGAGAGACAGATTAGAGACAGTAAATGACAAGGAAACTCAAAAGAGATGGATTAGACACAGTCTAATAACATGGAAACTCAAGAGATACAGATTAGACACAGTCTACAACATGGGAACCCAAGAGATACGTATTAGACACAGTGTAATGACATGGGAACCCAAGAGAGAAGGATTAGACACAGTCTAATGAGATGGGAACACAAGAGATACGGATTAGACACAGTCTAATGACATGGGAACCCAAAAGAGACAGATTAGACACAGTCTAATGAAAAAAAAAACAAAGAGGGACAGATTAGACACAGTCTAATGACATGGGAACCCAAGAGAGACTGATTAGAGACAGACTAATGACAAAGGAACCCAAGGGAGACAGATTAGAGACCGTTTAATGGGAACCCAAGAGAGACTGATTAGAGACAGACTAATGACAAAGGAACCAAAGGGAGACAGAATAGAGACTGTTTAATGACATGGGAACCCATGAGAGACAGATTAGACACAGTTTAATGACAATGGAAGCCAAGAGAGACAGATTAGAGACACTAAATGACATGGGAACCCAAGAGGGACAGATTTGACACAGTCTAATGAAAATGGAACCCAAGAGAGACAGATTAGAGACAGTCTAATGACATGGGAACCCAAGAAAGATGGATTAGGGAAATTCTACTGACAATGGAACCCAAGAAAGATAGATTAGACAAAGTCTAATGAAAAAGGAACCCAAGAGAGACAGATTAGAGACAGTCTAATGACATGGGAACTCAAGAGACAGATTAGACACAGTCTAATGAAAAAAAACCAAAGAGGGACAGATTAGACACAGTCTAATGACATGGGAACCCAAGAGAGACTGATTAGAGACAGACTAATGACAAAGGAACCCAAGGGAGACAGATTAGAGACTGTTTAATGGGAACCCAAGAGAGACTGATTAGAGACAGACTAATGACAAAGGAACCCAAGGGAGACAGATTAGAGACTGTTTAATGACATGGAAACCCATGAGAGACAGAATAGACACAGTTTAATGACAATGGAAGCCAAGAGAGACAGATTAGAGACACTAAAAGACATTGGAACCCAAGAGGGACAGATTTGACACAGTCTAATGAAAATGGAACCCAAGAGAGACAGATTAGAGACAGTCTAATGACATGGGAACCCAAGAAAGATGGATTAGGGAAATTCTACTGACAATGGAACCCAAGAGAGACAGATTAGAGACAGTCTAATGACATGGGAACTCAAGAGACACAGATTAGACACAGTCTAATGACATGGAAACCCAAGAGAGACAGATTAGACACAGTCTAATAACATGGGAACCCAAGAGAGACGGATTAGACACAGTTTAATGACAATGGAACCCAAGAGAGACAGATTAGAGACACTAAATGACATGGGAACCCAAGAGGGACAGATTTGACACAGTCTAATGAAAATGGAACCCAAGAGAGACAGATTAGAGACAGTCTAATGACATGGGAACCTAAGAAAGATGGATTAGGGAAATTCTACTGACAATGGAACCCAAGAGAGATAGATTAGACAAAGTCTAATGAAAAAGGAACCCAAGAGCGACAGATTAGAGACAGTCTAATGACATGGGAACTCAAGAGACACAGATTAGACACAGTCTAATGACATGGAAACCCAAGAGAGACAGATTAGACACAGTCTAATAACATGGGAACCCAAGAGATACGTATTAGACACAATCTAATGACATGGGAACCCAAGAGAGACGGATTAGACACAGTCTAATGACATGTGAACCCAAGAGAGACTGATTTGACACAGTCTAATGGCAATGGAACCCAAGAGAAACGAATTAGAGACAGTCTGATGACATGTGAACCCAAGAGAGACTGATTAGAGACATTCTAATGACAATGGAACCCAAGAGAGACAGATTCGACAAAGTCTAATGACAATGGAACCCAAGAGAGACAGATTAGACACACTCTAATGGCAATGGAACCCAAGAGAGAAAGATTAGAGACAGTCTAATGACATGGGAACCAAAGAGAGACTGATTAGAGACAGTCTAATGGCAAAAGAAACCCAAGAGAGACAGATTAGAGACTGTCTAATGACATGGGAACCCAAGAGAGACAGATTAGACACAGTCTAATGACAATGGAACCAAAGAGAGACAGATTAGAAACACTCTAATGGCAATGGAACCCAAGAGAGACAGATTAGAGACTGTCTAATGACATGGGAACCCAAGAGAGACAGATTAGACACAGTCTAATGACAATGGAACCAAAGAGAGACAGATTAGAAACACTCTAATGGCAATGGAACCCAAGAGAGACAGATTAGAGACAGTCTAATTACATGGGAACCCAAGCGAGACAGATTAGAGACAGTAAATGACAAGGAAACTCAAAAGAGATGGATTAGACACAGTCTAATAACATGGAAACTCAAGAGATACAGATTAGACACAGTCTACAACATGGGAACCCAAGAGATACGTATTAGACACAGTGTAATGACATGGGAACCCAAGAGAGAAGGATTAGACACAGTCTAATGAGATGGGAACACAAGAGATACGGATTAGACACAGTCTAATGACATGGGAACCCAAAAGAGACAGATTAGACACAGTCTAATGAAAAAAAAAAAAACAAGAGGGACAGATTAGACACAGTCTAATGACATGGGAACCCAAGAGAGACTGATTAGAGACAGACTAATGACAAAGGAACCCAAGGGAGACAGATTAGAGACCGTTTAATGGGAACCCAAGAGAGACTGATTAGAGACAGACTAATGACAAAGGAACCAAAGGGAGACAGAATAGAGACTGTTTAATGACATGGGAACCCATGAGAGACAGATTAGACACAGTTTAATGACAATGGAAGCCAAGAGAGACAGATTAGAGACACTAAATGACATGGGAACCCAAGAGGGACAGATTTGACACAGTCTAATGAAAATGGAACCCAAGAGAGACAGATTAGAGACAGTCTAATGACATGGGAACCCAAGAAAGATGGATTAGGGAAATTCTACTGACAATGGAACCCAAGAAAGATAGATTAGACAAAGTCTAATGAAAAAGGAACCCAAGAGAGACAGATTAGAGACAGTCTAATGACATGGGAACTCAAGAGACAGATTAGACACAGTCTAATGACATGGGAACCCAAGAGATACGTATTAGACACAGTGTAATAACATGGGAACCCAAGAGAGATGGATTAGACACAGTCTAATGACATGGGAACCCAAGAGAGACAGATTTGACACAGCCTAATGGCAATGTAACCCAAGAGAAACGGATTAGACACAGTCTAATGAGATGGGAACACAAGAGATACGGATTAGAGACAGTCTAATGACATGGGAACTCAAGAGACACAGATTAGACACAGTCTAATGACATGGAAACCCAAGGGAGACAGATTAGAGACTGTTTAATGACATGGGAACCCATGAGAGACAGATTAGACACAGTTTAATGACAATGGAACCCAAGAGAGACAGATTAGAGACACTAAATGACATGGGAACCCAAGAGGGACAGATTTGACACAGTCTAATGAAAATGGAACCCAAGAGAGACGGATTAGACACAGTCTAATGAAATGGGAACCCAAAAGAGACAGATTAGACACAGTCTAATGAAAAAAAACCCAAAGAGGGACAAATTAGACACAGTCTAATGACATGGGAACCCAAGAGAGACTGATTAGAGACAGACTAGTGACAAAGGAACCCAAGGGAGACAGATTAGAGACTGTTTAATGACATGGGAACCCATGAGAGACAGATTAGACACAGTTTAATGACAATGGAACCCAAGAGAGACAGATTAGAGACACTAAATGACATGGAAACTCAAGAGGGACAGATTAGACACAGTCTAATGACATGGGAACCCAAGAGAGACAGATTAGACACAGTCTAATGACATGGGAACCCAAGAGAGACAGATTAGACACAGTCTAATGACATGGAAACCCAAGAGAGACAGATTAGACACAGTTTAATGACATGGGAACCCAAGAGAGACAGATTAGACACAGTCTAATGGCAATGGAACCCAAGAGAGACAGACTAGACACAGTCTAATGACAAAGGAACCTAAGAGAGATAGATTAGACACAGTCTAATGAGATGGGAACCCAAGAGAGATAGATTAGACACAGTCTAATGAGATGGGAACCCAAGAGAGAAAGAATAGACACAGTCTAATGAATAAGGAACCCAAGAGAGACAGATTAGAGACAGTCTAATGACATGGGAACCCAAAAGAGACAGATTAGACACAGTCTAATGACAAAGAAACCCAAGAGGGAAAGATTAGACACAGTCTAATGACATGGGAACCCAAGAGAGACAGATTAGACACAGTCTAATGACATGCGAACCCAAGAGAGACAGATTAGACACAGTCTAATGACATTGGAAACCAAGAGAGACGGATTAGACACAGTCTAATGACATGGGAACCCAAGGGAGACAGATTAGAGACTGTTTAATGACATGAGAACCTATGAGAGACAGATTAGACACAGTTTAATGACAATGGAACCCAAGAGAGACAGATTAGAGACACTAAATGACATGGGAACCCAAGAGGGACAGATTAGAGACAGTCTAATGACATGGGAACCCAAGAAAGATGGATTAGGGAAATTCTACTGACAATGGAACCCAAGAGAGATAGATTAGACAAAGTCTAATGAAAAAGGAACCCAAGAGAGACAGATTAGAGACAGTCTAATGACATGGGAACTCAAGAGACACAGATTAGACAAAGTCTAATGACATGGAAACCCAAGAGAGACAGATTAGACACAGTCTAATGACTTGGGAACCCAAGAGATACGTATTAGACACAATCTAATGACATGGGAACCCAAGAGAGACAGATTAGACACAGTCTAATGACTTGGGAACCCAAGAGATACGTATTAGACACAATCTAATGACATGGGAACCCAAGAGAGACAGATTAGACACAGTTTAATGACAATGGAACCCAAGAGAGACAGATTAGAGACACTAAATGACATGGGAACCCAAGAGGGACAGATTTGACACAGTCTAATGAAAATGGAACCCAAGAGAGACAGATTAGAGACAGTCTAATGACATGGGAACCTAAGAAAGATGGATTAGGGAAATTCTACTGACAATGGAACCTAAGAGAGATAGATTAGACAAAGTCTAATGAAAAAGGAACCCAAGAGAGACAGATTAGAGACAGTCTAATGACATGGGAACTCAAGAGACACAGATTAGACACAGTCTAATGACATGGAAACCCAAGAGAGACAGATTAGACACAGTCTAATAACATGGGAACCCAAGAGATACGTATTAGACACAATCTAATGACATGGGAACCCAAGAGAGACGGATTAGACACAGTCTAATGACATGTGAACCCAAGAGAGACTGATTTGACACAGTCTAATGGCAATGGAACCCAAGAGAAACGAATTAGAGACAGTCTGATGACATGTGAACCCAAGAGAGACAGATTAGACACACTCTAATGGCAATGGAACCCAAGAGAGAAAGATTAGAGACAGTCTAATGACATGGGAACCAAAGAGAGACTGATTAGAGACAGTCTAATGGCAAAAGAAACCCAAGAGAGACAGATTAGAGACTGTCTAATGACATGGGAACCCAAGAGAGACAGATTAGACACAGTCTAATGACAATGGAACCAAAGAGAGACAGATTAGAGACAGTCTAATGACAAAAGAAAACCAAGAGAGACAGATTAGAGACTGTCTAATTACATGGGAACCCAAGAGAGACAGATTAGACACAGTCTAATGACAATGGAACCAAAGAGAGACAGATTAGAAACACTCTAATGGCAATGGAACCCAAGAGAGACAGATTAGAGACTGTCTAATGACATGGGAACCCAAGAGAGACAGATTAGACACAGTCTAATGACAATGGAACCAAAGAGAGACAGATTAGAAACACTCTAATGGCAATGGAACCCAAGAGAGACAGATTAGAGACAGTCTAATTACATGGGAACCCAAGCGAGACAGATTAGAGACAGTAAATGACAAGGAAACTCAAAAGAGATGGATTAGACACAGTCTAATAACATGGAAACTCAAGAGATACAGATTAGACACAGTCTACAACATGGGAACCCAAGAGATACGTATTAGACACAGTGTAATGACATGGGAACCCAAGAGAGAAGGATTAGACACAGTCTAATGAGATGGGAACACAAGAGATACGGATTAGACACAGTCTAATGACATGGGAACCCAAAAGAGACAGATTAGACACAGTCTAATGAAAAAAAAACAAAGAGGGACAGATTAGACACAGTCTAATGACATGGGAACCCAAGAGAGACTGATTAGAGACAGACTAATGACAAAGGAACCCAAGGGAGACAGATTAGAGACCGTTTAATGGGAACCCAAGAGAGACTGATTAGAGACAGACTAATGACAAAGGAACCAAAGGGAGACAGAATAGAGACTGTTTAATGACATGGGAACCCATGAGAGACAGATTAGACACAGTTTAATGACAATGGAAGCCAAGAGAGACAGATTAGAGACACTAAATGACATGGGAACCCAAGAGGGACAGATTTGACACAGTCTAATGAAAATGGAACCCAAGAGAGACAGATTAGAGACAGTCTAATGACATGGGAACCCAAGAAAGATGGATTAGGGAAATTCTACTGACAATGGAACCCAAGAAAGATAGATTAGACAAAGTCTAATGAAAAAGGAACCCAAGAGCGACAGATTAGAGACAGTCTAATGACATGGGAACTCAAGAGACAGATTAGACACAGTCTAATGAAAAAAAACCCAAAGAGGGACAGATTAGACACAGTCTAATGACATGGGAACCCAAGAGAGACTGATTAGAGACAGACTAATGACAAAGGAACCCAAGGGAGACAGATTAGAGACTGTTTAATGGGAACCCAAGAGAGACTGATTAGAGACAGACTAATGACAAAGGAACCCAAGGGAGACAGATTAGAGACTGTCTAATGACATGGGAACCCATGAGAGACAGAATAGACACAGTTTAATGACAATGGAAGCCAAGAGAGACAGATTAGAGACACTAAAAGACATTGGAACCCAAGAGGGACAGATTTGACACAGTCTAATGAAAATGGAACCCAAGAGAGACAGATTAGAGACAGTCTAATGACATGGGAACCCAAGAAAGATGGATTAGGGAAATTCTACTGACAATGGAACCCAAGAGAGACAGATTAGAGACAGTCTAATGACATGGGAACTCAAGAGACACAGATTAGACACAGTCTAATGACATGGAAACCCAAGAGAGACAGATTAGACACAGTCTAATAACATGGGAACCAAGAGAGACGGATTAGACACAGTCTAATTACATGTGAACCCAAGAGAGACTGATTTGACACAGTCTAATGGCAATGGAACCCAAGAGAGACGAATTAGAGACAGTCTGATGACATGTGAACCCAAGAGAGACTGATTAGAGACATTCTAATGACAATGGAACCCAAGAGAGACAGATTATAGACAGTAAATGACATGGAACTCAAAAGAGATGGATTAGACACAGTCTAATAACATGGAAACTCAAGAGATACAGATTAGACACAGTCTACAAGATGGGAACCCAAGAGAGACAGATTCGACAAAGTCTAATGACAATGGAACCCAAGAGAGACAGATTAGACACACTCTAATGGCAATGGAACCCAAGAGAGAAAGATTAGAGACAGTCTAATGACATGGGAACCGAAGAGAGACAGATTAGAGACAGTCTAATGACAAAAGAAACCCAAGAGAGACAGATTAGAGACTGTCTAATGACATGGGAACCCAAGAGAGACAGATTAGACACAGTCTAATGACAATGGAACCAAAGAGAGACAGATTAGAAACACTCTAATGGCAATGGAACCCAAGAGAGACAGATTAGAGACTGTCTAATGACATGGGAACCCAAGAGAGACAGATTAGAGACAGACTAATGACAAAGGAACCCAAGGGAGACAGATTAGAGACCGTTTAATGGGAACCCAAGAGAGACTGATTAGAGACAGACTAATGACAAAGGAACCAAAGGGAGACAGAATAGAGACTGTTTAATGACATGGGAACCCATGAGAGACAGATTAGACACAGTTTAATGACAATGGAAGCCAAGAGAGACAGATTAGAGACACTAAATGACATGGGAACCCAAGAGGGACAGATTTGACACAGTCTAATGAAAATGGAACCCAAGAGAGACAGATTAGAGACAGTCTAATGACATGGGAACCCAAGAAAGATGGATTAGGGAAATTCTACTGACAATGGAACCCAAGAAAGATAGATTAGACAAAGTCTAATGAAAAAGGAACCCAAGAGAGACAGATTAGAGACAGTCTAATGACATGGGAACTCAAGAGACAGATTAGACACAGTCTAATGACATGGGAACCCAAGAGATACGTATTAGACACAGTGTAATAACATGGGAACCCAAGAGAGATGGATTAGACACAGTCTAATGACATGGGAACCCAAGAGAGACAGATTTGACACAGCCTAATGGCAATGTAACCCAAGAGAAACGGATTAGACACAGTCTAATGAGATGGGAACACAAGAGATACGGATTAGAGACAGTCTAATGACATGGGAACTCAAGAGACACAGATTAGACACAGTCTAATGACATGGAAACCCAAGGGAGACAGATTAGAGACTGTTTAATGACATGGGAACCCATGAGAGACAGATTAGACACAGTTTAATGACAATGGAACCCAAGAGAGACAGATTAGAGACACTAAATGACATGGGAACCCAAGAGGGACAGATTTGACACAGTCTAATGAAAATGGAACCCAAGAGAGACGGATTAGACACAGTCTAATGAAATGGGAACCCAAAAGAGACAGATTAGACACAGTCTAATGAAAAAAACCCAAAGAGGGACAAATTAGACACAGTCTAATGACATGGGAACCCAAGAGAGACTGATTAGAGACAGACTAGTGACAAAGGAACCCAAGGGAGACAGATTAGAGACTGTTTAATGACATGGGAACCCATGAGAGACAGATTAGACACAGTTTAATGACAATGGAACCCAAGAGAGACAGATTAGAGACACTAAATGACATGGAAACTCAAGAGGGACAGATTAGACACAGTCTAATGACATGGGAACCCAAGAGAGACAGATTAGACACAGTCTAATGACATGGGAACCCAAGAGAGACAGATTAGACACAGTCTAATGACATGGAAACCCAAGAGAGACAGATTAGACACAGTTTAATGACATGGGAACCCAAGAGAGACAGATTAGACACAGTCTAATGGCAATGGAACCCAAGAGAGACAGACTAGACACAGTCTAATGACAAAGGAACCCAAGAGAGATAGATTAGACACAGTCTAATGAGATGGGAACCCAAGAGAGATAGATTAGACACAGTCTAATGAGATGGGAACCCAAGAGAGAAAGAATAGACACAGTCTAATGAATAAGGAACCCAAGAGAGACAGATTAGAGACAGTCTAATGACATGGGAACCCAAAAGAGACAGATTAGACACAGTCTAATGACAAAGAAACCCAAGAGGGAAAGATTAGACACAGTCTAATGACATGGGAACCCAAGAGAGACAGATTAGACACAGTCTAATGACATGCGAACTCCAAGAGAGACAGATTAGACACAGTCTAATGACATTGGAAACCAAGAGAGACGGATTAGACACAGTCTAATGACATGGGAACCCAAGGGAGACAGATTAGAGACTGTTTAATGACATGAGAACCTATGAGAGACAGATTAGACACAGTTTAATGACAATGGAACCCAAGAGAGACAGATTAGAGACACTAAATGACATGGGAACCCAAGAGGGACAGATTAGAGACAGTCTAATGACATGGGAACCCAAGAAAGATGGATTAGGGAAATTCTACTGACAATGGAACCCAAGAGAGATAGATTAGACAAAGTCTAATGAAAAAGGAACCCAAGAGAGACAGATTAGAGACAGTCTAATGACATGGGAACTCAAGAGACACAGATTAGACACAGTCTAATGACATGGAAACCCAAGAGAGACAGATTAGACACAGTCTAATGACTTGGGAACCCAAGAGATACGTATTAGACACAATCTAATGACATGGGAACCCAAGAGAGACAGATTAGACACAGTCTAATGACTTGGGAACCCAAGAGATACGTATTAGACACAATCTAATGACATGGGAACCCAAGAGAGACAGATTAGACACAGTTTAATGACAATGGAACCCAAGAGAGACAGATTAGAGACACTAAATGACATGGGAACCCAAGAGGGACAGATTTGACACAGTCTAATGAAAATGGAACCCAAGAGAGACAGATTAGAGACAGTCTAATGACATGGGAACCTAAGAAAGATGGATTAGGGAAATTCTACTGACAATGGAACCCAAGAGAGATAGATTAGACAAAGTCTAATGAAAAAGGAACCCAAGAGAGACAGATTAGAGACAGTCTAATGACATGGGAACTCAAGAGACACAGATTAGACACAGTCTAATGACATGGAAACCCAAGAGAGACAGATTAGACACAGTCTAATAACATGGGAACCCAAGAGATACGTATTAGACACAATCTAATGACATGGGAACCCAAGAGAGACGGATTAGACACAGTCTAATGACATGTGAACCCAAGAGAGACTGATTTGACACAGTCTAATGGCAATGGAACCCAAGAGAAACGAATTAGAGACAGTCTGATGACATGTGAACCCAAGAGAGACAGATTAGACACACTCTAATGGCAATGGAACCCAAGAGAGAAAGATTAGAGACAGTCTAATGACATGGGAACCAAAGAGAGACTGATTAGAGACAGTCTAATGGCAAAAGAAACCCAAGAGAGACAGATTAGAGACTGTCTAATGACATGGGAACCCAAGAGAGACAGATTAGACACAGTCTAATGACAATGGAACCAAAGAGAGACAGATTAGAGACAGTCTAATGACAAAAGAAAACCAAGAGAGACAGATTAGAGACTGTCTAATTACATGGGAACCCAAGAGAGACAGATTAGACACAGTCTAATGACAATGGAACCAAAGAGAGACAGATTAGAAACACTCTAATGGCAATGGAACCCAAGAGAGACAGATTAGAGACTGTCTAATGACATGGGAACCCAAGAGAGACAGATTAGACACAGTCTAATGACAATGGAACCAAAGAGAGACAGATTAGAAACACTCTAATGGCAATGGAACCCAAGAGAGACAGATTAGAGACAGTCTAATTACATGGGAACCCAAGCGAGACAGATTAGAGACAGTAAATGACAAGGAAACTCAAAAGAGATGGATTAGACACAGTCTAATAACATGGAAACTCAAGAGATACAGATTAGACACAGTCTACAACATGGGAACCCAAGAGATACGTATTAGACACAGTGTAATGACATGGGAACCCAAGAGAGAAGGATTAGACACAGTCTAATGAGATGGGAACACAAGAGATACGGATTAGACACAGTCTAATGACATGGGAACCCAAAAGAGACAGATTAGACACAGTCTAATGAAAAAAAAAACAAAGAGGGACAGATTAGACACAGTCTAATGACATGGGAACCCAAGAGAGACTGATTAGAGACAGACTAATGACAAAGGAACCCAAGGGAGACAGATTAGAGACCGCTTAATGGGAACCCAAGAGAGACTGATTAGAGACAGACTAATGACAAAGGAACCAAAGGGAGACAGAATAGAGACTGTTTAATGACATGGGAACCCATGAGAGACAGATTAGACACAGTTTAATGACAATGGAAGCCAAGAGAGACAGATTAGAGACACTAAATGACATGGGAACCCAAGAGGGACAGATTTGACACAGTCTAATGAAAATGGAACCCAAGAGAGACAGATTAGAGACAGTCTAATGACATGGGAACCCAAGAAAGATGGATTAGGGAAATTCTACTGACAATGGAACCCAAGAAAGATAGATTAGACAAAGTCTAATGAAAAAGGAACCCAAGAGAGACAGATTAGAGACAGTCTAATGACATGGGAACTCAAGAGACAGATTAGACACAGTCTAATGAAAAAAAACCCAAAGAGGGACAGATTAGACACAGTCTAATGACATGGGAACCCAAGAGAGACTGATTAGAGACAGACTAATGACAAAGGAACCCAAGGGAGACAGATTAGAGACTGTTTAATGGGAACCCAAGAGAGACTGATTAGAGACAGACTAATGACAAAGGAACCCAAGGGAGACAGATTAGAGACTGTCTAATGACATGGGAACCCATGAGAGACAGAATAGACACAGTTTAATGACAATGGAAGCCAAGAGAGACAGATTAGAGACACTAAAAGACATTGGAACCCAAGAGGGACAGATTTGACACAGTCTAATGAAAATGGAACCCAAGAGAGACAGATTAGAGACAGTCTAATGACATGGGAACCCAAGAAAGATGGATTAGGGAAATTCTACTGACAATGGAACCCAAGAGAGACAGATTAGAGACAGTCTAATGACATGGGAACTCAAGAGACACAGATTAGACACAGTCTAATGACATGGAAACCCAAGAGAGACAGATTAGACACAGTCTAATAACATGGGAACCCAAGAGAGACGGATTAGACACAGTCTAATTACATGTGAACCCAAGAGAGACTGATTTGACACAGTCTAATGGCAATGGAACCCAAGAGAGACGAATTAGAGACAGTCTGATGACATGTGAACCCAAGAGAGACTGATTAGAGACATTCTAATGACAATGGAACCCAAGAGAGACAGATTATAGACAGTAAATGACATGGAACTCAAAAGAGATGGATTAGACACAGTCTAATAACATGGAAACTCAAGAGATACAGATTAGACACAGTCTACAAGATGGGAACCCAAGAGAGACAGATTCGACAAAGTCTAATGACAATGGAACCCAAGAGAGACAGATTAGACACACTCTAATGGCAATGGAACCCAAGAGAGAAAGATTAGAGACAGTCTAATGACATGGGAACCGAAGAGAGACAGATTAGAGACAGTCTAATGACAAAAGAAACCCAAGAGAGACAGATTAGAGACTGTCTAATGACATGGGAACCCAAGAGAGACAGATTAGACACAGTCTAATGACAATGGAACCAAAGAGAGACAGATTAGAAACACTCTAATGGCAATGGAACCCAAGAGAGACAGATTAGAGACTGTCTAATGACATGGGAACCCAAGAGAGACAGATTAGACACAGTCTAATGACAATGGAACTAAAGAGAGACAGATTAGAAACACTCTAATGGCAATGGAACCCAAGAGAGACAGATTAGAGACAGTCTAATTACATGGGAACCCAAGAGAGACAGATTAGAGACAGTAAATGACAAGGAAACTCAAAGAGATGGATTAGACACAGTCTAATAACATGGAAACTCAAGAGATACAGATTAGACACAGTCTACAACATGGGAACCCAAGAGATACGTATTAGACACAGTGTAATGACATGGGAACCCAAGAGAGACAGATTAGACACACTCTAATGGCAATGGAACCCAAGAGAGAAAGATTAGAGACAGTCTAATGACATGGGAACCGAAGAGAGACAGATTAGAGACAGTCTAATGACAAAAGAAACCCAAGAGAGACAGATTAGAGACTGTCTAATGACATGGGAACCCAAGAGAGACAGATTAGACACAGTCTAATGACAATGGAACCAAAGAGAGACAGATTAGACACACTCTAATGGCAATGGAACCCAAGAGAGACAGATTAGAGACTGTCTAATGACATGGGAACCCAAGAGAGACAGATTAGACACAGTCTAATGACAATGGAACCAAAGAGAGACAGATTAGAAACACTCTAATGGCAATGGAACCCAAGAGAGACAGATTAGAGACAGTCTAATTACATGGGAACCCAAGAGAGACAGATTAGAGACAGTAAATGACAAGGAAACTCAAAAGAGATGGATTAGACATAGTCTAATAACATGGAAACTCAAGAGATACAGATTAGACACAGTCTACAACATGGGAACCCAAGAGATACGTATTAGACATAGTGTAATGACATGGGAACCCAAGAGAGAAGGATTAGACACAGTCTAATGAGATGGGAACACAAGAGATACGGATTAGACACAGTCTAATGACATGGGAACCCAAAAGAGACAGATTAGACACAGTCTAATGAAAAAAAAAAACAAAGAGGGACAGATTAGACACAGTCTAATGACATGGGAACCCAAGAGAGGCTGATTAGAGACAGACTAATGACAAAGGAACCCAAGGGAGACAGATTAGAGACTGTTTAATGGGAACCCAAGAGAGACTGATTAGAGACAGTCTAATGACAAAAGAAACCCAAGAGAGACAGATTAGAGACTGTCTAATGACATGGGAACCCAAGAGAGACAGATTAGACACAGTCTAATGACAATGGAACCAAAGAGAGACAGATTAGAAACACTCTAATGGCAATGGAACCCAAGAGAGACAGATTAGAGACTGTCTAATGACATGGGAACCCAAGAGAGACAGATTAGACACAGTCTAATGACAATGGAACCAAAGAGAGACAGATTAGAGACAGTCTAATGACATGGGAACCCAAGAGAGACTGATTAGAGACATTCTAATGACAATGGAACCCAAGAGAGACAGATTAGAGACAGTAAATGACATGGAAACTCAAAGAGATGGATTAGACACAGTCTAATAACATGGAAACTCAAGAGATACAGATTAGACACAGTCTACAACATGGGAACCCAAGAGAGACGGATTGAAAAAGGAACCCAAGAGAGACAGATTAGAGACAGTCTAATGACATGGGAACTCAAGAGACACAGATTAGACACAGTCTAATGACATGGAAACCCAAGAGAGACAGATTAGACACAGTCTAATAACATGGGAACCTAAGAGATACGTATTAGACACAATCTAATGACATGGGAACCCAAGAGAGACGGATTAGACACAGTCTAATGACAATGGAACCCAAGAGAGACAGATTAGACACACTCTAATGGCAATGGAACCCAAGAGAGAAAGATTAGAGACAGACTAATGACAAAGGAACCCAAGGAGAGACAGATTAGAGACTGTTTAATGGGAACCCAAGAGAGACTGATTAGAGACAGTCTAATGACAAAAGAAACCCAAGAGAGACAGATTAGAGACTGTCTAATGACATGGGAACCCAAGAGAGACAGATTAGACACAGTCTAATGACAATGGAACCAAAGAGAGACAGATTAGAAACACTCTAATGGCAATGGAACCCAAGAGAGACAGATTAGAGACTGTCTAATGACATGGGAACCCAAGAGAGACAGATTAGACACAGTCTAATGACAATGGAACCAAAGAGAGACAGATTAGAGACAGTCTAATGACATGGGAACTCAAGAGACACAGATTAGACACAGTCTAATGACATGGAAACCCAAGAGAGACAGATTAGACACAGTCTAATAACATGGGAACCCAAGAGATACGTATTAGACACAATCTAATGACATGGGAACCCAAGAGAGACGGATTAGACACAGTCTAATGGCAATGGAACCCAAAAGAGACGAATTAGAGACAGTCTGATGACATGTGAACCCAAGAGAGACTGATTAGAGACATTCTAATGACAATGGAACCCAAGAGAGACAGATTAGAGACAGTAAATGACATGGAAACTCAAAGAGATGGATTAGACACAGTCTAATAACATGGAAACTCAAGAGATACAGATTAGACACAGTCTACAACATGGGAACCCAAGAGAGACGGATTGAAAAAGGAACCCAAGAGAGACAGATTAGAGACAGTCTAATGACATGGGAACTCAAGAGACACAGATTAGACACAGTCTAATGACATGGAAACCCAAGAGAGACAGATTAGACACAGTCTAATAACATGGGAACCTAAGAGATACGTATTAGACACAATCTAATGACATGGGAACCCAAGAGAGACGGATTAGACACAGTCTAATGACAATGGAACCCAAGAGAGACAGATTAGACACACTCTAATGGCAATGGAACCCAAGAGAGAAAGATTAGAGACAGTCTAATGACATGGGAACCAAAGAGAGACAGATTAGAGACAGTCTAATGACAAAAGAAACCCAAGAGAGACAGATTAGAGACTGTCTAATGACATGGGAACCCAAGAGAGACAGATTAGACACAGGCTAATGACAATGGAACCGAAGAGAGACAGATTAGAAACACTCTAATGGCAATGGAACCCAAGAGAGACAGATTAGAGACTGTCTAATGACATGGGACTAACTCAAAAGATACAGATTAGACATAGTCTACAACATGGGAACCCAAGAGAGACGGATTCGACAAAGTCTAATGACAATGGAACCCAAGAGAGACAGATTAGACACACTCTAATGGCAATGGAACCCAAGAGAGAAAGATTAGAGACAGTCTAATGACATGGGAACCGAAGAGAGACAGATTAGAGACAGTCTAATGACATGGGAACCCAAGAGAGACAGATTAGAAACACTCTAATGGCAATGGAACCCAAGAGAGACAGATTAGAGACTGTCTAATGACATGGGAATCCAAGAGAGACAGACTAGACACAGTCTAATGACAATGGAACCAAAGAGAGACAGATTAGAAACACTGTAATGGCAATGGAACCCAAGAGAGACAGATTAGAGACAGTAAATGACGAGGAAACTCAAAAGAGATGGATTAGACACAGTCTAATAACATGGAAACTCAAGAGATACAGATTAGACACAGTCTACAACATGGGAACCCAAGAGAGACAGATTCGACAAAGTCTAATGACAATGGAACCCAAGAGAGACAGATTAGACACACTCTAATGGCAATGGAACCCAAGAGAGAAAGATTAGAGACAGTCTAATGACATGGGAACCCAAGAGAGACAGATTAGACACAGTCTAATGACAATGGAACCAAAGAGAGACAGATTAGAAACACTCTAATGGCAATGGAACCCAAGAGAGACAGATTAGAGACAGTCTAATTACATGGGAACCCAAGAGAGACAGATTAGAGACAGTAAATGACAAGGAAACTCAAAAGAGATGGATTAGACACAGTCTAATAACATGGAAACTCAAGAGATACAGATTAGACACAGTCTACAACATGGGAACCCAAGAGATACGTATTAGACACAGTGTAATGACATGGGAACCCAAGAGAGAAGGATTAGACACAGTCTAATGACAATGGAACCAAAGAGAGACAGATTGGAAACACTCTAATGGCAATGGAACCCAAGAGAGACAGATTAGAGACAGTCTAATTACATGGGAACCCAAGAGAGACAGATTAGAGACAGTAAATGACAAGGAAACTCAAAAGAGATGGATTAGACACAGTCTAATAACATGGAAACTCAAGAGATACAGATTAGACACAGTCTACAACATGGGAACCCAAGAGATACGTATTAGACACAGTGTAATGACATGGGAACCCAAGAGAGACAGATTAGACACACTCTAATGGCAATGGAACCCAAGAGAGAAAGATTAGAGACAGTCTAATGACATGGGAACCGAAGAGAGACAGATTAGAGACAGTCTAATGACAAAAGAAACCCAAGAGAGACAGATTAGAGACTGTCTAATGACATGGGAACCCAAGAGAGACAGATTAGACACAGTCTAATGACAATGGAACCAAAGAGAGACAGATTAGAAACACTCTAATGGCAATGGAACCCAAGAGAGACAGATTAGAGACAGTCTAATGACATGGAAACCCAAGAGAGACAGATTAGACACAGTCTAATAACATGGGAACCCAAGAGATACGTATTAGACACAATCTAATGACATGGGAACCCAGAGAGACGGATTAGACACAGTCTAATGGCAATGGAACCCAAAAGAGACGAATTAGAGACAGTCTGATGACATGTGAACCCAAGAGAGACTGATTAGAGACATTCTAATGACAATGGAACCCAAGAGAGACAGATTAGAGACAGTAAATGACATGGAAACTCAAAAGAGATGGATTAGACACAGTCTAATAACATGGAAACTCAAGAGATACAGATTAGACACAGTCTACAACATGGGAACCCAAGAGAGACGGATTGAAAAAGGAACCCAAGAGAGACAGATTAGAGACAGTCTAATGACATGGGAACTCAAGAGACACAGATTAGACACAGTCTAATGACATGGAAACCCAAGAGAGACAGATTAGACACAGTCTAATAACATGGGAACCTAAGAGATACGTATTAGACACAATCTAATGACATGGGAACCCAAGAGAGACGGATTAGACACAGTCTAATGACAATGGAACCCAAGAGAGACAGATTAGACACACTCTAATGGCAATGGAACCCAAGAGAGAAAGATTAGAGACAGTCTAATGACATGGGAACCAAAGAGAGACAGATTAGAGACAGTCTAATGACAAAAGAAACCCAAGAGAGACAGATTAGAGACTGTCTAATGACATGGGAACCCAAGAGAGACAGATTAGACACAGGCTAATGACATGGGACTAACTCAAAAGATACAGATTAGACATAGTCTACAACATGGGAACCCAAGAGAGACGGATTCGACAAAGTCTAATGACAATGGAACCCAAGAGAGACAGATTAGACACACTCTAATGGCAATGGAACCCAAGAGAGAAAGATTAGAGACAGTCTAATGACATGGGAACCGAAGAGAGACAGATTAGAGACAGTCTAATGACATGGGAACCCAAGAGAGACAGATTAGAAACACTCTAATGGCAATGGAACCCAAGAGAGACAGATTAGAGACTGTCTAATGACATGGGAATCCAAGAGAGACAGATTAGACACAGTCTAATGACAATGGAACCAAAGAGAGACAGATTAGAAACACTGTAATGGCAATGGAACCCAAGAGAGACAGATTAGAGACAGTAAATGACGAGGAAACTCAAAAGAGATGGATTAGACACAGTCTAATAACATGGAAACTCAAGAGATACAGATTAGACACAGTCTACAACATGGGAACCCAAGAGAGACAGATTCGACAAAGTCTAATGGCAATGGAACCCAAGAGAGAAAGATTAGAGACAGTCTAATGACATGGGAACCCAAGAGAGACAGATTAGACACAGTCTAATGACAATGGAACCAAAGAGAGACAGATTAGAAACACTCTAATGGCAATGGAACCCAAGAGAGACAGATTAGAGACAGTCTAATTACATGGGACTAACTCAAGAGATACAGATTAGACACAGTCTACAACATGAGAACCCAAGAGAGACGGATTCGACAAAGTCTAATGACAATGGAACCCAAGAGAGACAGATTAGACACACTCTAATGGCAATGGAACCCAAGAGAGAAAGATTAGAGACAGTCTAATGACATGGGAACCAAAGAGAGACAGATTAGAGACAGTCTAATGACAAAAGAAACCCAAGAGAGACAGATTAGAGACTGTCTAATGACATGGGAACCCAAGAGAGACAGATTAGAAACACTCTAATGGCAATGGAACCCAAGAGAGACAGATTAGAGACTGTCTAATGACATGGGAATCCAAGAGAGACAGATTAGACACAGTCTAATGACAATGGAACCAAAGAGAGACAGATTAGAAACACTGTAATGGCAATGGAACCCAAGAGAGACAGATTAGAGACAGTCTAATTACATGGGAACCCAAGAGAGACAGATTAGAGACAGTAAATGACAAGGAAACTCAAAAGAGATGGATTAGACACAGTCTAATAACATGGAAACTCAAGAGATACAGATTAGACACAGTCTACAACATGGGAACCCAAGAGATACGTATTAGACACAGTGTAATGACATGGGAACCCAAGAGAGAAGGATTAGACACAGTCTAATGAGATGGGAACACAAGAGATACGGATTAGACACAGTCTAATGACATGGGAACCCAAAAGAGACAGATTAGACACAGTCTAATGAAAAAAAAAAACAAAGAGGGACAGATTAGACACAGTCTAATGAAAAAAAAAAACAAAGAGGGACAGATTAGACACAGTCTAATGACATGGGAACCCAAGAGAGACTGATTAGAGACAGACTAATGACAAAGGAACCCAAGGGAGACAGATTAGAGACTGTTTAATGGGAACCCAAGAGAGACTGATTAGAGACAGACTAATGACAAAGGAACCCAAGGGAGACAGATTAGAGACTGTTTAATGACATGGGAACCCATGAGAGACAGATTAGACACAGTTTAATGACAATGGAACCCAAGAGAGACAGATTAGAGACACTAAATGACATGGGAACCCAAGAGGGACAGATTTGACACAGTCTAATGAAAATGGAACCCAAGAGAGACAGATTAGAGACAGTCTAATGACATGGGAACCCAGGAAAAATGGATTAGGGAAATTCTACTGACAATGGAACCCAAGAGAGATAGATTAGACACAGTCTAATGACATGGAAACCCAAGAGAGACAGACTAGATACAGTCTAATAACATGGGAACCCAAGAGAGACAGATTAGAGACAGTAAATGACAAGGAAACTCAAAAGAGATGGATTAGACACAGTCTAATAACATGGGAACCCAAGAGATACGTATTAGACACAGTGTAATGACATGGGAACCCAAGAGAGACAGATTAGACACAGTTTAATGACAATGGAAGCCAAGAGAGACAGATTAGAGACAGTCTAATAACATGGGAACCCAAGAAAGATGGATTAGGGAAATTCTACTGACAATGGAACCCAAGAAAGATATATTAGACAAAGTCTAATGAAAAAGGAACCCAAGAGAGACAGATTAGAGACAGTCTAATGACATGGGAACTCAAGAGACAGATTAGACACAGTCTAATGAAAAAAAAACCAAAGAGGGACAGATTAGACACAGTCTAATGACATGGGAACCCAAGAGAGACTGATTAGAGACAGACTAATGACAAAGGAACCCAAGGGAGACAGATTAGAGACTGTTTAATGGGAACCCAAGAGAGACTGATTAGAGACAGACTAATGACAAAGGAACCCAAGGGAGACAGATTAGAGACTGTTTAATGACATGGAAACCCATGAGAGACAGAATAGACACAGTTTAATGACAATGGAAGCCAAGAGAGACAGATTAGAGACACTAAAAGACATGGGAACCCAAGAGGGACAGATTTGACACAGTCTAATGAAAATGGAACCCAAGAGAGACAGATTAGAGACAGTCTAATGACATGGGAACTCAAGAGACACAGATTAGACACAGTCTAATGACATGGAAACCCAAGAGAGACAGATTAGACACAGTCTAATAACATGGGAACCCAAGAGAGACGGATTAGACACAGTCTAATTACATGTGAACCCAAGAGAGACTGATTTGACACAGTCTAATGGCAATGGAACCCAAGAGAGACGAATTAGAGACAGTCTGATGACATGTGAACCCAAGAGAGACTGATTAGAGACATTCTAATGACAATGGAACCCAAGAGAGACAGATTATAGACAGTAAATGACATGGAAACTCAAAGAGATGGATTAGACACAGTCTAATAACATGGAAACTCAAGAGATACAGATTAGACACAGTCTACAACATGGGAACCCAAGAGAGACAGATTCGACAAAGTCTAATGACAATGGAACCCAAGAGAGACAGATTAGACACACTCTAATGGCAATGGAACCCAAGAGAGAAAGATTAGAGACAGTCTTATGACATGGGAACCGAAGAGAGACAGATTAGAGACAGTCTAATGACAAAAGAAACCCAAGAGAGACAGATTAGAGACTGTCTAATGACATGGGAACCCAAGAGAGACAGATTAGACACAGTCTAATGACAATGGAACCAAAGAGAGACAGATTAGAAACACTCTAATGGCAATGGAACCCAAGAGAGACAGATTAGAGACTGTCTAATGACATGGGAACCCAAGAGAGACAGATTAGAGACAGTAAATGACAAGGACACTCAAAAGAGATGGATTAGACACAGTCTAATAACATGGAAACTCAAGAGATACAGATTAGACACAGTCTACAACATGGGAACCCAAGAGATACGTATTAGACACAGTCTAATGAGATGGGAACACAAGAGATACGGATTAGACACAGTCTAATGACATGGAAACCCAAAAGAGACAGATTAGACACAGTCTAATGAAAAAAAAAAACAAAGAGGGACAGATTAGACACAGTCTAATGACATGGGAACCCAAGAGAGACTGATTATAGACAGACTAATGACAAAGGAACCCAAGGGAGACAAATTAGAGACTGTTTAATGGGAACCCAAGAGAGACTGATTAGAGACAGACTAATGACAAAGGAACCCAAGGGAGACAGATTAGAGACTGTTTAATGACATGGGAACCCATGAGAGACAGAATAGACACAGTTTAATGACAATGGAAGCCAAGAGAGACAGATTAGAGACACTAAAAGACATTGGAACCCAAGAGGGACAGATTTGACACAGTCTAATGAAAATGGAACCCAAGAGAGACAGATTAGAGACAGTCTAATGACATGGGAACCCAAGAAAGATGGATTAGGGAAATTCTACTGACAATGGAACCCAAGAGAGACAGATTAGAGACAGTATAATGACATGGGAACTCAAGAGACACAGATTAGACACAGTCTAATGACATGGAAACCTAAGAGAGACAGATTAGACACAGTCTAATAACATGGGAACTCTAAGAGAGACGGATTAGACACAGTCTAATTACATGTGAACCCAAGAGAGACTGATTTGACACAGTCTAATGGCAATGGAACCCAAGAGAGACGAATTAGAGACAGTCTGATGACATGTGAACCCAAGAGAGACTGATTAGAGACATTCTAATGACAATGGAACCCAAGAGAGACAGATTATAGACAGTAAATGACATGGAACTCAAAAGAGATGGATTAGACACAGTCTAATAACATGGAAACTCAAGAGATACAGATTAGACACAGTCTACAAGATGGGAACCCAAGAGAGACAGATTCGACAAAGTCTAATGACAATGGAACCCAAGAGAGACAGATTAGACACACTCTAATGGCAATGGAACCCAAGAGAGAAAGATTAGAGACAGTCTAATGACATGGGAACCGAAGAGAGACAGATTAGAGACAGTCTAATGACAAAAGAAACCCAAGAGAGACAGATTAGAGACTGTCTAATGACATGGGAACCCAAGAGAGACAGATTAGACACAGTCTAATGACAATGGAACCAAAGAGAGACAGATTAGAAACACTCTAATGGCAATGGAACCCAAGAGAGACAGATTAGAGACTGTCTAATGACATGGGAACCCAAGAGAGACAGATTAGACACAGTCTAATGACAATGGAACTAAAGAGAGACAGATTAGAAACACTCTAATGGCAATGGAACCCAAGAGAGACAGATTAGAGACAGTCTAATTACATGGGAACCCAAGAGAGACAGATTAGAGACAGTAAATGACAAGGAAACTCAAAAGAGATGGATTAGACACAGTCTAATAACATGGAAACTCAAGAGATACAGATTAGACACAGTCTACAACATGGGAACCCAAGAGATACGTATTAGACACAGTGTAATGACATGGGAACCCAAGAGAGACAGATTAGACACACTCTAATGGCAATGGAACCCAAGAGAGAAAGATTAGAGACAGTCTAATGACATGGGAACCGAAGAGAGACAGATTAGAGACAGTCTAATGACAAAAGAAACCCAAGAGAGACAGATTAGAGACTGTCTAATGACATGGGAACCCAAGAGAGACAGATTAGACACAGTCTAATGACAATGGAACCAAAGAGAGACAGATTAGACACACTCTAATGGCAATGGAACCCAAGAGAGACAGATTAGAGACTGTCTAATGACATGGGAACCTAAGAGAGACAGATTAGACACAGTCTAATGACAATGGAACCAAAGAGAGACAGATTAGAAACACTCTAATGGCAATGGAACCCAAGAGAGACAGATTAGAGACAGTCTAATTACATGGGAACCCAAGAGAGACAGATTAGAGACAGTAAATGACAAGGAAACTCAAAGAGATGGATTAGACATAGTCTAATAACATGGAAACTCAAGAGATACAGATTAGACACAGTCTACAACATGGGAACCCAAGAGATACGTATTAGACATAGTGTAATGACATGGGAACCCAAGAGAGAAGGATTAGACACAGTCTAATGAGATGGGAACACAAGAGATACGGATTAGACACAGTCTAATGACATGGGAACCCAAAGAGACAGATTAGACACAGTCTAATGAAAAAAAACAAAGAGGGACAGATTAGACACAGTCTAATGACATGGGAACCCAAGAGAGGCTGATTAGAGACAGACTAATGACAAAGGAACCCAAGGGAGACAGATTAGAGACTGTTTAATGGGAACCCAAGAGAGACTGATTAGAGACAGTCTAATGACAAAAAGAAACCCAAGAGAGACAGATTAGAGACTGTCTAATGACATGGGAACCCAAGAGAGACAGATTAGACACAGTCTAATGACAATGGAACCAAAGAGAGACAGATTAGAAACACTCTAATGGCAATGGAACCCAAGAGAGACAGATTAGAGACTGTCTAATGACATGGGAACCCAAGAGAGACAGATTAGACACAGTCTAATGACAATGGAACCAAAGAGAGACAGATTAGAGACAGTCTAATGACATGGGAACCCAAGAGAGACTGATTAGAGACATTCTAATGACAATGGAACCCAAGAGAGACAGATTAGAGACAGTAAATGACATGGAAACTCAAAGAGATGGATTAGACACAGTCTAATAACATGGAAACTCAAGAGATACAGATTAGACACAGTCTACAACATGGGAACCCAAGAGAGACGGATTGAAAAAGGAACCCAAGAGAGACAGATTAGAGACAGTCTAATGACATGGGAACTCAAGAGACACAGATTAGACACAGTCTAATGACATGGAAACCCAAGAGAGACAGATTAGACACAGTCTAATAACATGGGAACCTAAGAGATACGTATTAGACACAATCTAATGACATGGGAACCCAAGAGAGACGGATTAGACACAGTCTAATGACAATGGAACCCAAGAGAGACAGATTAGACACACTCTAATGGCAATGGAACCCAAGAGAGAAAGATTAGAGACAGACTAATGACAAAGGAACCCAAGGGAGACAGATTAGAGACTGTTTAATGGGAACCCAAGAGAGACTGATTAGAGACAGTCTAATGACAAAAGAAACCCAAGAGAGACAGATTAGAGACTGTCTAATGACATGGGAACCCAAGAGAGACAGATTAGACACAGTCTAATGACAATGGAACCAAAGAGAGACAGATTAGAAACACTCTAATGGCAATGGAACCCAAGAGAGACAGATTAGAGACTGTCTAATGACATGGGAACCCAAGAGAGACAGATTAGACACAGTCTAATGACAATGGAACCAAAGAGAGACAGATTAGAAACACTCTAATGGCAATGGAACCCAAGAGAGACAGATTAGAGACAGTCTAATTACATGGGAACCCAAGAGAGACAGATTAGACACAGTCTAATGACAATGGAACCAAAGAGAGACAGATTAGACACACTCTAATGGCAATGGAACCCAAGAGAGACAGATTAGAGACTGTCTAATGACATGGGAACCCAAGAGAGACAGATTAGACACAGTCTAATGACAATGGAACCAAAGAGAGACAGATTAGAAACACTCTAATGGCAATGGAACCCAAGAGAGACAGATTAGAGACAGTCTAATTACATGGGAACCCAAGAGAGACAGATTAGAGACAGTAAATGACAAGGAAACTCAAAAGAGATGGATTAGACATAGTCTAATAACATGGAAACTCAAGAGATACAGATTAGACACAGTCTACAACATGGGAACCCAAGAGATACGTATTAGACATAGTGTAATGACATGGGAACCCAAGAGAGAAGGATTAGACACAGTCTAATGAGATGGGAACACAAGAGATACGGATTAGACACAGTCTAATGACATGGGAACCCAAAAGAGACAGATTAGACACAGTCTAATGAAAAAAAAAAACAAAGAGGGACAGATTAGACACAGTCTAATGACATGGGAACCCAAGAGAGGCTGATTAGAGACAGACTAATGACAAAGGAACCCAAGGGAGACAGATTAGAGACTGTTTAATGGGAACCCAAGAGAGACTGATTAGAGACAGTCTAATGACAAAAGAAACCCAAGAGAGACAGATTAGAGACTGTCTAATGACATGGGAACCCAAGAGAGACAGATTAGACACAGTCTAATGACAATGGAACCAAAGAGAGACAGATTAGAAACACTCTAATGGCAATGGAACCCAAGAGAGACAGATTAGAGACTGTCTAATGACATGGGAACCCAAGAGAGACAGATTAGACACAGTCTAATGACAATGGAACCAAAGAGAGACAGATTAGAGACAGTCTAATGACATGGGAACCCAAGAGAGACTGATTAGAGACATTCTAATGACAATGGAACCCAAGAGAGACAGATTAGAGACAGTAAATGACATGGAAACTCAAAAGAGATGGATTAGACACAGTCTAATAACATGGAAACTCAAGAGATACAGATTAGACACAGTCTACAACATGGGAACCCAAGAGAGACGGATTGAAAAAGGAACCCAAGAGAGACAGATTAGAGACAGTCTAATGACATGGGAACTCAAGAGACACAGATTAGACACAGTCTAATGACATGGAAACCCAAGAGAGACAGATTAGACACAGTCTAATAACATGGGAACCTAAGAGATACGTATTAGACACAATCTAATGACATGGGAACCCAAGAGAGACGGATTAGACACAGTCTAATGACAATGGAACCCAAGAGAGACAGATTAGACACACTCTAATGGCAATGGAACCCAAGAGAGAAAGATTAGAGACAGACTAATGACAAAGGAACCCAAGGGAGACAGATTAGAGACTGTTTAATGGGAACCCAAGAGAGACTGATTAGAGACAGTCTAATGACAAAAGAAACCCAAGAGAGACAGATTAGAGACTGTCTAATGACATGGGAACCCAAGAGAGACAGATTAGACACAGTCTAATGACAATGGAACCAAAGAGAGACAGATTAGAAACACTCTAATGGCAATGGAACCCAAGAGAGACAGATTAGAGACTGTCTAATGACATGGGAACCCAAGAGAGACAGATTAGACACAGTCTAATGACAATGGAACCAAAGAGGGACAGATTAGAGACAGTCTAATGACATGGGAACTCAAGAGACACAGATTAGACACAGTCTAATGACATGGAAACCCAAGAGAGACAGATTAGACACAGTCTAATAACATGGGAACCCAAGAGATACGTATTAGACACAATCTAATGACATGGGAACCCAAGAGAGACGGATTAGACACAGTCTAATGGCAATGGAACCCAAAAGAGACGAATTAGAGACAGTCTGATGACATGTGAACCCAAGAGAGACTGATTAGAGACATTCTAATGACAATGGAACCCAAGAGAGACAGATTAGAGACAGTAAATGACATGGAAACTCAAAAGAGATGGATTAGACACAGTCTAATAACATGGAAACTCAAGAGATACAGATTAGACACAGTCTACAACATGGGAACCCAAGAGAGACGGATTGAAAAAGGAACCCAAGAGAGACAGATTAGAGACAGTCTAATGACATGGGAACTCAAGAGACACAGATTAGACACAGTCTAATGACATGGAAACCCAAGAGAGACAGATTAGACACAGTCTAATAACATGGGAACCTAAGAGATACGTATTAGACACAATCTAATGACATGGGAACCCAAGAGAGACGGATTAGACACAGTCTAATGACAATGGAACCCAAGAGAGACAGATTAGACACACTCTAATGGCAATGGAACCCAAGAGAGAAAGATTAGAGACAGTCTAATGACATGGGAACCAAAGAGAGACAGATTAGAGACAGTCTAATGACAAAAGAAACCCAAGAGAGACAGATTAGAGACTGTCTAATGACATGGGAACCCAAGAGAGACAGATTAGACACAGGCTAATGACAATGGAACCGAAGAGAGACAGATTAGAAACACTCTAATGGCAATGGAACCCAAGAGAGACAGATTAGAGACTGTCTAATGACATGGGACTAACTCAAAAGATACAGATTAGACATAGTCTACAACATGGGAACCCAAGAGAGACGGATTCGACAAAGTCTAATGACAATGGAACCCAAGAGAGACAGATTAGACACACTCTAATGGCAATGGAACCCAAGAGAGAAAGATTAGAGACAGTCTAATGACATGGGAACCGAAGAGAGACAGATTAGAGACAGTCTAATGACATGGGAACCCAAGAGAGACAGATTAGAAACACTCTAATGGCAATGGAACCCAAGAGAGACAGATTAGAGACTGTCTAATGACATGGGAATCCAAGAGAGACAGATTAGACACAGTCTAATGACAATGGAACCAAAGAGAGACAGATTAGAAACACTGTAATGGCAATGGAACCCAAGAGAGACAGATTAGAGACAGTAAATGACGAGGAAACTCAAAAGAGATGGATTAGACACAGTCTAATAACATGGAAACTCAAGAGATACAGATTAGACACAGTCTACAACATGGGAACCCAAGAGATACGTATTAGACACAGTGTAATGACATGGGAACCCAAGAGAGAAGGATTAGACACAGTCTAATGACAATGGAACCAAAGAGAGACAGATTGGAAACACTCTAATGGCAATGGAACCCAAGAGAGACAGATTTGAGACATTCTAATTACATGGGAACCCAAGAGAGACAGATTAGAGACAGTAAATGACAAGGAAACTCAAAAGAGATGGATTAGACACAGTCTAATAACATGGAAACTCAAGAGATACAGATTAGACACAGTCTACAACATGGGAACCCAAGAGATACGTATTAGACACAGTGTAATGACATGGGAACCCAAGAGAGACAGATTAGACACACTCTAATGGCAATGGAACCCAAGAGAGAAAGATTAGAGACAGTCTAATGACATGGGAACCGAAGAGAGACAGATTAGAGACAGTCTAATGACAAAAGAAACCCAAGAGAGACAGATTAGAGACTGTCTAATGACATGGGAACCCAAGAGAGACAGATTAGACACAGTCTAATGACAATGGAACCAAAGAGAGACAGATTAGACACACTCTAATGGCAATGGAACCCAAGAGAGAAAGATTAGAGACAGTCTAATGACATGGGAACCCAAGAGAGACAGATTAGACACAGTCTAATGACAATGGAACCAAAGAGAGACAGATTAGAAACACTCTAATGGCAATGGAACCCAAGAGAGACAGATTAGAGACAGTCTAATTACATGGGAACCCAAGAGACACAGATTAGACACAGTCTAATGACATGGAAACCCAAGAGAGACAGATTAGACACAGTCTAATAACATGGGAACCCAAGAGATACGTATTAGACACAATCTAATGACATGGGAACCCAGAGAGACGGATTAGACACAGTCTAATGGCAATGGAACCCAAAAGAGACGAATTAGAGACAGTCTGATGACATGTGAACCCAAGAGAGACTGATTAGAGACATTCTAATGACAATGGAACCCAAGAGAGACAGATTAGAGACAGTAAATGACATGGAAACTCAAAAGAGATGGATTAGACACAGTCTAATAACATGGAAACTCAAGAGATACAGATTAGACACAGTCTACAACATGGGAACCCAAGAGAGACGGATTGAAAAAGGAACCCAAGAGAGACAGATTAGAGACAGTCTAATGACATGGGAACTCAAGAGACACAGATTAGACACAGTCTAATGACATGGAAACCCAAGAGAGACAGATTAGACACAGTCTAATAACATGGGAACCTAAGAGATACGTATTAGACACAATCTAATGACATGGGAACCCAAGAGAGACGGATTAGACACAGTCTAATGACAATGGAACCAAAGAGAGACAGATTAGAAACACTGTAATGGCAATGGAACCCAAGAGAGACAGATTAGAGACAGTAAATGACGAGGAAACTCAAAAGAGATGGATTAGACACAGTCTAATAACATGGAAACTCAAGAGATACAGATTAGACACAGTCTACAACATGGGAACCCAAGAGAGACAGATTCGACAAAGTCTAATGGCAATGGAACCCAAGAGAGAAAGATTAGAGACAGTCTAATGACATGGGAACCCAAGAGAGACAGATTAGACACAGTCTAATGACAATGGAACCAAAGAGAGACAGATTAGAAACACTCTAATGGCAATGGAACCCAAGAGAGACAGATTAGAGACAGTCTAATTACATGGGACTAACTCAAGAGATACAGATTAGACACAGTCTACAACATGAGAACCCAAGAGAGACGGATTCGACAAAGTCTAATGACAATGGAACCCAAGAGAGACAGATTAGACACACTCTAATGGCAATGGAACCCAAGAGAGAAAGATTAGAGACAGTCTAATGACATGGGAACCAAAGAGAGACAGATTAGAGACAGTCTAATGACAAAAGAAACCCAAGAGAGACAGATTAGAGACTGTCTAATGACATGGGAACCCAAGAGAGACAGATTAGAAACACTCTAATGGCAATGGAACCCAAGAGAGACAGATTAGAGACTGTCTAATGACATGGGAATCCAAGAGAGACAGATTAACACAGTCTAATGACAATGGAACCAAAGAGAGACAGATTAGAAACACTGTAATGGCAATGGAACCCAAGAGAGACAGATTAGAGACAGTCTAATTACATGGGAACCCAAGAGAGACAGATTAGAGACAGTAAATGACAAGGAAACTCAAAAGAGATGGATTAGACACAGTCTAATAACATGGAAACTCAAGAGATACAGATTAGACACAGTCTACAACATGGGAACCCAAGATATACGTATTAGACACAGTGTAATGACATGGGAACCCAAGAGAGAAGGATTAGACACAGTCTAATGAGATGGGAACACAAGAGATACGGATTAGACACAGTCTAATGACATGGGAACCCAAAAGAGACAGATTAGACACAGTCTAATGAAAAAAAAACAAAGAGGGACAGATTAGACACAGTCTAATGAAAAAAAAAACAAAGAGGGACAGATTAGAGACAGTCTAATGACATGGGAACCCAAGAGAGACTGATTAGAGACTGTTTAATGGGAACCCAAGAGAGACTGATTAGAGACAGACTAATGACAAAGGAACCCAAGGGAGACAGATTAGAGACTGTTTAATGACATGGGAACCCATGAGAGACAGATTAGACACAGTTTAATGACAATGGAACCCAAGAGAGACAGATTAGAGACACTAAATGACATGGGAACCCAAGAGGGACAGATTTGACACAGTCTAATGAAAATGGAACCCAAGAGAGACAGATTAGAGACAGTCTAATGACATGGGAACCCAGGAAAATGGATTAGGGAAATTCTACTGACAATGGAACCCAAGAGAGATAGATTAGACACAGTCTAATGACATGGAAACCCAAGAGAGACAGACTAGACACAGTCTAATAACATGGGAACCCAAGAGAGACAGATTAGAGACAGTAAATGACAAGGAAACTCAAAAGAGATGGATTAGACACAGTCTAATAACATGGAAACTCAAGAGATACAGATTAGACACAGTCTACAACATGGGAACCCAAGAGATACGTATTAGACACAGTGTAATGACATGGGAACCCAAGAGAGACAGATTAGACACAGTTTAATGACAATGGAAGCCAAGAGAGACAGATTAGAGACAGTCTAATAACATGGGAACCCAAGAAAGATGGATTAGGGAAATTCTACTGACAATGGAACCCAAGAAAGATAGATTAGACAAAGTCTAATGAAAAAGGAACCCAAGAGAGACAGATTAGAGACAGTCTAATGACATGGGAACTCAAGAGACAGATTAGACACAGTCTAATGAAAAAAACCAAAGAGGGACAGATTAGACACAGTCTAATGACATGGGAACCCAAGAGAGACTGATTAGAGACAGACTAATGACAAAGGAACCCAAGGGAGACAGATTAGAGACTGTTTAATGGGAACCCAAGAGAGACTGATTAGAGACAGACTAATGACAAAGGAACCCAAGGGAGACAGATTAGAGACTGTTTAATGACATGGAAACCCATGAGAGACAGAATAGACACAGTTTAATGACAATGGAAGCCAAGAGAGACAGATTAGAGACACTAAAAGACATGGGAACCCAAGAGGGACAGATTTGACACAGTCTAATGAAAATGGAACCCAAGAGAGACAGATTAGAGACAGTCTAATGACATGGGAACTCAAGAGACACAGATTAGACACAGTCTAATGACATGGAAACCCAAGAGAGACAGATTAGACACAGTCTAATAACATGGGAACCCAAGAGAGACGGATTAGACACAGTCTAATTACATGTGAACCCAAGAGAGACTGATTTGACACAGTCTAATGGCAATGGAACCCAAGAGAGACGAATTAGAGACAGTCTGATGACATGTGAACCCAAGAGAGACTGATTAGAGACATTCTAATGACAATGGAACCCAAGAGAGACAGATTATAGACAGTAAATGACATGGAAACTCAAAAGAGATGGATTAGACACAGTCTAATAACATGGAAACTCAAGAGATACAGATTAGACACAGTCTACAACATGGGAACCCAAGAGAGACAGATTCGACAAAGTCTAATGACAATGGAACCCAAGAGAGACAGATTAGACACACTCTAATGGCAATGGAACCCAAGAGAGAAAGATTAGAGACAGTCTTATGACATGGGAACCGAAGAGAGACAGATTAGAGACAGTCTAATGACAAAAGAAACCCAAGAGAGACAGATTAGAGACTGTCTAATGACATGGGAACCCAAGAGAGACAGATTAGACACAGTCTAATGACAATGGAACCAAAGAGAGACAGATTAGAAACACTCTAATGGCAATGGAACCCAAGAGAGACAGATTAGAGACTGTCTAATGACATGGGAACCCAAGAGAGACAGATTAGAAACACTCTAATGGCAATGGAACCCAAGAGAGACAGATTAGAGACAGTCTAATTACATGGGAACCCAAGAGAGACAGATTAGAGACAGTAAATGACAAGGAAACTCAAAAGAGATGGATTAGACACAGTCTAATAACATGGAAACTCAAGAGATACAGATTAGACACAGTCTACAACATGGGAACCCAAGAGAGACGGATTGAAAAAGGAACCCAAGAGAGACAGATTAGAGACAGTCTAATGACATGGGAACTCAAGAGACACAGATTAGACACAGTCTAATGACATGGAAACCCAAGAGAGACAGATTAGACACAGTCTAATAACATGGGAACCTAAGAGATACGTATTAGACACAATCTAATGACATGGGAACCCAAGAGAGACGGATTAGACACAGTCTAATGACAATGGAACCAAAGAGAGACAGATTAGAAACACTGTAATGGCAATGGAACCCAAGAGAGACAGATTAGAGACAGTAAATGACGAGGAAACTCAAAAGAGATGGATTAGACACAGTCTAATAACATGGAAACTCAAGAGATACAGATTAGACACAGTCTACAACATGGGAACCCAAGAGAGACAGATTCGACAAAGTCTAATGGCAATGGAACCCAAGAGAGAAAGATTAGAGACAGTCTAATGACATGGGAACCCAAGAGAGACAGATTAGACACAGTCTAATGACAATGGAACCAAAGAGAGACAGATTAGAAACACTCTAATGGCAATGGAACCCAAGAGAGACAGATTAGAGACAGTCTAATTACATGGGACTAACTCAAGAGATACAGATTAGACACAGTCTACAACATGAGAACCCAAGAGAGACGGATTCGACAAAGTCTAATGACAATGGAACCCAAGAGAGACAGATTAGACACACTCTAATGGCAATGGAACCCAAGAGAGAAAGATTAGAGACAGTCTAATGACATGGGAACCAAAGAGAGACAGATTAGAGACAGTCTAATGACAAAAGAAACCCAAGAGAGACAGATTAGAGACTGTCTAATGACATGGGAACCCAAGAGAGACAGATTAGAAACACTCTAATGGCAATGGAACCCAAGAGAGACAGATTAGAGACTGTCTAATGACATGGGAATCCAAGAGAGACAGATTAACACAGTCTAATGACAATGGAACCAAAGAGAGACAGATTAGAAACACTGTAATGGCAATGGAACCCAAGAGAGACAGATTAGAGACAGTCTAATTACATGGGAACCCAAGAGAGACAGATTAGAGACAGTAAATGACAAGGAAACTCAAAAGAGATGGATTAGACACAGTCTAATAACATGGAAACTCAAGAGATACAGATTAGACACAGTCTACAACATGGGAACCCAAGAGATACGTATTAGACACAGTGTAATGACATGGGAACCCAAGAGAGAAGGATTAGACACAGTCTAATGAGATGGGAACACAAGAGATACGGATTAGACACAGTCTAATGACATGGGAACCCAAAAGAGACAGATTAGACACAGTCTAATGAAAAAAAAAAACAAAGAGGGACAGATTAGACACAGTCTAATGAAAAAAAAAACAAAGAGGGACAGATTAGAGACAGTCTAATGACATGGGAACCCAAGAGAGACTGATTAGAGACTGTTTAATGGGAACCCAAGAGAGACTGATTAGAGACAGACTAATGACAAAGGAACCCAAGGGAGACAGATTAGAGACTGTTTAATGACATGGGAACCCATGAGAGACAGATTAGACACAGTTTAATGACAATGGAACCCAAGAGAGACAGATTAGAGACACTAAATGACATGGGAACCCAAGAGGGACAGATTTGACACAGTCTAATGAAAATGGAACCCAAGAGAGACAGATTAGAGACAGTCTAATGACATGGGAACCCAGGAAAAATGGATTAGGGAAATTCTACTGACAATGGAACCCAAGAGAGATAGATTAGACACAGTCTAATGACATGGAAACCCAAGAGAGACAGACTAGACACAGTCTAATAACATGGGAACCCAAGAGAGACAGATTAGAGACAGTAAATGACAAGGAAACTCAAAAGAGATGGATTAGACACAGTCTAATAACATGGAAACTCAAGAGATACAGATTAGACACAGTCTACAACATGGGAACCCAAGAGATACGTATTAGACACAGTGTAATGACATGGGAACCCAAGAGAGACAGATTAGACACAGTTTAATGACAATGGAAGCCAAGAGAGACAGATTAGAGACAGTCTAATAACATGGGAACCCAAGAAAGATGGATTAGGGAAATTCTACTGACAATGGAACCCAAGAAAGATAGATTAGACAAAGTCTAATGAAAAAGGAACCCAAGAGAGACAGATTAGAGACAGTCTAATGACATGGGAACTCAAGAGACAGATTAGACACAGTCTAATGAAAAAACCAAAGAGGGACAGATTAGACACAGTCTAATGACATGGGAACCCAAGAGAGACTGATTAGAGACAGACTAATGACAAAGGAACCCAAGGGAGACAGATTAGAGATTGTTTAATGGGAACCCAAGAGAGACTGATTAGAGACAGACTAATGACAAAGGAACCCAAGGGAGACAGATTAGAGACTGTTTAATGACATGGAAACCCATGAGAGACAGAATAGACACAGTTTAATGACAATGGAAGCCAAGAGAGACAGATTAGAGACACTAAAAGACATGGGAACCCAAGAGGGACAGATTTGACACAGTCTAATGAAAATGGAACCCAAGAGAGACAGATTAGAGACAGTCTAATGACATGGGAACTCAAGAGACACAGATTAGACACAGTCTAATGACATGGAAACCCAAGAGAGACAGATTAGACACAGTCTAATAACATGGGAACCCAAGAGAGACGGATTAGACACAGTCTAATTACATGTGAACCCAAGAGAGACTGATTTGACACAGTCTAATGGCAATGGAACCCAAGAGAGACGAATTAGAGACAGTCTGATGACATGTGAACCCAAGAGAGACTGATTAGAGACATTCTAATGACAATGGAACCCAAGAGAGACAGATTATAGACAGTAAATGACATGGAAACTCAAAGAGATGGATTAGACACAGTCTAATAACATGGAAACTCAAGAGATACAGATTAGACACAGTCTACAACATGGGAACCCAAGAGAGACAGATTCGACAAAGTCTAATGACAATGGAACCCAAGAGAGACAGATTAGACACACTCTAATGGCAATGGAACCCAAGAGAGAAAGATTAGAGACAGTCTTATGACATGGGAACCGAAGAGAGACAGATTAGAGACAGTCTAATGACAAAAGAAACCCAAGAGAGACAGATTAGAGACTGTCTAATGACATGGGAACCCAAGAGAGACAGATTAGACACAGTCTAATGACAATGGAACCAAAGAGAGACAGATTAGAAACACTCTAATGGCAATGGAACCCAAGAGAGACAGATTAGAGACTGTCTAATGACATGGGAACCCAAGAGAGACAGATTAGAAACACTCTAATGGCAATGGAACCCAAGAGAGACAGATTAGAGACAGTCTAATTACATGGGAACCCAAGAGAGACAGATTAGAGACAGTAAATGACAAGGAAACTCAAAAGAGATGGATTAGACACAGTCTAATAACATGGAAACTCAAGAGATACAGATTAGACACAGTCTACAACATGGGAACCCAAGAGATACGTATTAGAGCACAGTCTAATGAGATGGGAACACAAGAGATACGGATTAGACACAGTCTAATGACATGGGAACCCAAAAGAGACAGATTAGACACAGTCTAATGAAAAAAAAACAAAGAGGGACAGATTAGACACAGTCTAATGACATGGGAACCCAAGAGAGACTGATTATAGACAGACTAATGACAAAGGAACCCAAGGGAGACAAATTAGAGACTGTTTAATGGGAACCCAAGAGAGACTGATTAGAGACAGACTAATGACAAAGGAACCCAAGGGAGACAGATTAGAGACTGTTTAATGACATGGGAACCCATGAGAGACAGAATAGACACAGTTTAATGACAATGGAACCCAAGAGAGACAGATTAGAGACACTAAATGACATGGGAACCCAAGAGGGACAGATTTGACACAGTCTAATGAAAATGGAACCCAAGAGAGATGAATTAGAGACAGTCTGATGACATGTGTACCCAAGGGAGACTGATTAGAGACATTCTAATGACAATGGAACCCAAGAGAGACAGATTAGAGACAGTAAATGACATGGAAACTCAAAAGAGATGGATTAGACACAGTCTAATAACATGGAAACTCAAGAGATACAGATTAGACACAGTCTAATAACATAGGAACCCAAGAGATACGTATTAGACACAATCTAATGACATGGGAACCCAAGAGAGACGGATTAGACACAGTCTAATGGCAATGGAACCCAAAAGAGACGAATTAGAGACAGTCTGATGACATGTGAACCCAAGAGAGACTGATTAGAGACATTCTAATGACAATGGAACCCAAGAGAGACAGATTAGAGACTGTCTAATGACATGGGAACCCAAGAGAGACAGATTAGAAACACTCTAATGGCAATGGAACCCAAGAGAGACAGATTAGAGACAGTCTAATTAAATGGGAACCCAAGAGAGACAGATTAGAGACAGTAAATGACAAGGAAACTCAAAAGAGATGGATTAGACACAGTCTAATAACATGGAAACTCAAGAGATACAGATTAGACACAGTCTACAACATGGGAACCCAAGAGATACGTATTAGACACAGTGTAATGACATGGGAACCCAAGAGAGACAGATTAGACACAGTTTAATGACAATGGAAGCCAAGAGAGACAGATTAGAGACAGTCTAATAACATGGGAACCCAAGAAAGATGGATTAGGGAAATTCTACTGACAATGGAACCCAAGAAAGATAGATTAGACAAAGTCTAATGAAAAGGAACCCAAGAGAGACAGATTAGAGACAGTCTAATGACATGGGAACTCAAGAGACAGATTAGACACAGTCTAATGAAAAAAAAAAACCAAAGAGGGACAGATTAGACACAGTCTAATGACATGGGAACCCAAGAGAGACTGATTAGAGACAGACTAATGACAAAGGAACCCAAGGGAGACAGATTAGAGACTGTTTAATGGGAACCCAAGAGAGACTGATTAGAGACAGACTAATGACAAAGGAACCCAAGGGAGACAGATTAGAGACTGTTTAATGACATGGAAACCCATGAGAGACAGAATAGACACAGTTTAATGACAATGGAAGCCAAGAGAGACAGATTAGAGACACTAAAAGACATGGGAACCCAAGAGGGACAGATTTGACACAGTCTAATGAAAATGGAACCCAAGAGAGACAGATTAGAGACAGTCTAATGACATGGGAACTCAAGAGACACAGATTAGACACAGTCTAATGACATGGAAACCCAAGAGAGACAGATTAGACACAGTCTAATAACATGGGAACCCAAGAGAGACGGATTAGACACAGTCTAATTACATGTGAACCCAAGAGAGACTGATTTGACACAGTCTAATGGCAATGGAACCCAAGAGAGACGAATTAGAGACAGTCTGATGACATGTGAACCCAAGAGAGACTGATTAGAGACATTCTAATGACAATGGAACCCAAGAGAGACAGATTATAGACAGTAAATGACATGGAAACTCAAAAGAGATGGATTAGACACAGTCTAATAACATGGAAACTCAAGAGATACAGATTAGACACAGTCTACAACATGGGAACCCAAGAGAGACAGATTCGACAAAGTCTAATGACAATGGAACCCAAGAGAGACAGATTAGACACACTCTAATGGCAATGGAACCCAAGAGAGAAAGATTAGAGACAGTCTTATGACATGGGAACCGAAGAGAGACAGATTAGAGACAGTCTAATGACAAAAGAAACCCAAGAGAGACAGATTAGAGACTGTCTAATGACATGGGAACCCAAGAGAGACAGATTAGACACAGTCTAATGACAATGGAACCAAAGAGAGACAGATTAGAAACACTCTAATGGCAATGGAACCCAAGAGAGACAGATTAGAGACTGTCCAATGACATGGGAACCCAAGAGAGACAGATTAGAAACACTCTAATGGCAATGGAACCCAAGAGAGACAGATTAGAGACAGTAAATGACATGGAAACTCAAAAGAGATGGATTAGACACAGTCTAATAACATGGAAACTCAAGAGATACAGATTAGACACAGTCTAATAACATAGGAACCCAAGAGATACGTATTAGACACAATCTAATGACATGGGAACCCAAGAGAGACGGATTAGACACAGTCTAATGGCAATGGAACCCAAAAGAGACGAATTAGAGACAGTCTGATGACATGTGAACCCAAGAGAGACTGATTAGAGACATTCTAATGACAATGGAACCCAAGAGAGACAGATTAGAGACTGTCTAATGACATGGGAACCCAAGAGAGACAGATTAGAAACACTCTAATGGCAATGGAACCCAAGAGAGACAGATTAGAGACAGTCTAATTAAATGGGAACCCAAGAGAGACAGATTAGAGACAGTAAATGACAAGGAAACTCAAAAGAGATGGATTAGACACAGTCTAATAACATGGAAACTCAAGAGATACAGATTAGACACAGTCTACAACATGGGAACCCAAGAGATACGTATTAGACACAGTGTAATGACATGGGAACCCAAGAGAGACAGATTAGACACAGTTTAATGACAATGGAAGCCAAGAGAGACAGATTAGAGACAGTCTAATAACATGGGAACCCAAGAAAGATGGATTAGGGAAATTCTACTGACAATGGAACCCAAGAAAGATAGATTAGACAAAGTCTAATGAAAAAGGAACCCAAGAGAGACAGATTAGAGACAGTCTAATGACATGGGAACTCAAGAGACAGATTAGACACAGTCTAATGAAAAAAAAACCAAAGAGGGACAGATTAGACACAGTCTAATGACATGGGAACCCAAGAGAGACTGATTAGAGACAGACTAATGACAAAGGAACCCAAGGGAGACAGATTAGAGACTGTTTAATGGGAACCCAAGAGAGACTGATTAGAGACAGACTAATGACAAAGGAACCCAAGGGAGACAGATTAGAGACTGTTTAATGACATGGAAACCCATGAGAGACAGAATAGACACAGTTTAATGACAATGGAAGCCAAGAGAGACAGATTAGAGACACTAAAGACATGGGAACCCAAGAGGGACAGATTTGACACAGTCTAATGAAAATGGAACCCAAGAGAGACAGATTAGAGACAGTCTAATGACATGGGAACTCAAGAGACACAGATTAGACACAGTCTAATGACATGGAAACCCAAGAGAGACAGATTAGACACAGTCTAATAACATGGGAACCCAAGAGAGACGGATTAGACACAGTCTAATTACATGTGAACCCAAGAGAGACTGATTTGACACAGTCTAATGGCAATGGAACCCAAGAGAGACGAATTAGAGACAGTCTGATGACATGTGAACCCAAGAGAGACTGATTAGAGACATTCTAATGACAATGGAACCCAAGAGAGACAGATTATAGACAGTAAATGACATGGAAACTCAAAAGAGATGGATTAGACACAGTCTAATAACATGGAAACTCAAGAGATACAGATTAGACACAGTCTACAACATGGGAACCCAAGAGAGACAGATTCGACAAAATCTAATGACAATGGAACCCAAGAGAGACAGATTAGACACACTCTAATGGCAATGGAACCCAAGAGAGAAAGATTAGAGACAGTCTTATGACATGGGAACCGAAGAGAGACAGATTAGAGACAGTCTAATGACAAAAGAAACCCAAGAGAGACAGATTAGAGACTGTCTAATGACATGGGAACCCAAGAGAGACAGATTAGACACAGTCTAATGACAATGGAACCAAAGAGAGACAGATTAGAAACACTCTAATGGCAATGGAACCCAAGAGAGACAGATTAGAGACTGTCCAATGACATGGGAACCCAAGAGAGACAGATTAGAAACACTCTAATGGCAATGGAACCCAAGAGAGACAGATTAGAGACAGTCTAATTACATGGGAACCCAAGAGAGACAGATTAGAGACAGTAAATGACAAGGAAACTCAAAAGAGATGGATTAGACACAGTCTAATAACATGGAAACTCAAGAGATACAGATTAGACACAGTCTACAACATGGGAACCCAAGAGATACGTATTAGACACAGTCTAATGAGATGGGAACACAAGAGATACGGATTAGACACAGTCTAATGACATGGGAACCCAAAAGAGACAGATTAGACACAGTCTAATGAAAAAAAAACAAAGAGGGACAGATTAGACACAGTCTAATGACATGGGAACCCAAGAGAGACTGATTATAGACAGACTAATGACAAAGGAACCCAAGGGAGACAAATTAGAGACTGTTTAATGGGAACCCAAGAGAGACTGATTAGAGACAGACTAATGACAAAGGAACCCAAGGGAGACAGATTAGAGACTGTTTAATGACATGGGAACCCATGAGAGACAGAATAGACACAGTTTAATGACAATGGAACCCAAGAGAGACAGATTAGAGACACTAAATGACATGGGAACCCAAGAGGGACAGATTTGACACAGTCTAATGAAAATGGAACCCAAGAGAGATGAATTAGAGACAGTCTGATGACATGTGTACCCAAGGGAGACTGATTAGAGACATTCTAATGACAATGGAACCCAAGAGAGACAGATTAGAGACAGTAAATGACATGGAAACTCAAAGAGATGGATTAGACACAGTCTAATAACATGGAAACTCAAGAGATACAGATTAGACACAGTCTAATAACATAGGAACCCAAGAGATACGTATTAGACACAATCTAATGACATGGGAACCCAAGAGAGACGGATTAGACACAGTCTAATGGCAATGGAACCCAAAAGAGACGAATTAGAGACAGTCTGATGACATGTGAACCCAAGAGAGACTGATTAGAGACATTCTAATGACAATGGAACCCAAGAGAGACAGATTAGAGACTGTCTAATGACATGGGAACCCAAGAGAGACAGATTAGAAACACTCTAATGGCAATGGAACCCAAGAGAGACAGATTAGAGACAGTCTAATTACATGGGAACCCAAGAGAGACAGATTAGAGACAGTAAATGACAAGGAAACTCAAAAGAGATGGATTAGACACAGTCTAATAACATGGAAACTCAAGAGATACAGATTAGACACAGTCTACAACATGGGAACCCAAGAGATACGTATTAGACACAGTCTAATGAGATGGGAACACAAGAGATACGGATTAGACACAGTCTAATGACATGGGAACCCAAAAGAGACAGATTAGACACAGTCTAATGAAAAAAAAACAAAGAGGGACAGATTAGACACAGTCTAATGACATGGGAACCCAAGAGAGACTGATTATAGACAGACTAATGACAAAGGAACCCAAGGGAGACAAATTAGAGACTGTTTAATGGGAACCCAAGAGAGACTGATTAGAGACAGACTAATGACAAAGGAACCCAAGGGAGACAGATTAGAGACTGTTTAATGACATGGGAACCCATGAGAGACAGAATAGACACAGTTTAATGACAATGGAACCCAAGAGAGACAGATTAGAGACACTAAATGACATGGGAACCCAAGAGGGACAGATTTGACACAGTCTAATGAAAATGGAACCCAAGAGAGATGAATTAGAGACAGTCTGATGACATGTGTACCCAAGGGAGACTGATTAGAGACATTCTAATGACAATGGAACCCAAGAGAGACAGATTAGAGACAGTAAATGACATGGAAACTCAAAAGAGATGGATTAGACACAGTCTAATAACATGGAAACTCAAGAGATACAGATTAGACACAGTCTAATAACATAGGAACCCAAGAGATACGTATTAGACACAATCTAATGACATGGGAACCCAAGAGAGACGGATTAGACACAGTCTAATGGCAATGGAACCCAAAAGAGACGAATTAGAGACAGTCTGATGACATGTGAACCCAAGAGAGACTGATTAGAGACATTCTAATGACAATGGAACCCAAGAGAGACAGATTAGAGACAGTAAATGACATGGAAACTCAAAGGAGATGGATTAGACACAGTCTAATAACATGGAAACTCAAGAGATACAGATTAGACACAGTCTACAACATGGGAACCCAAGAGAGACGGATTGAAAAAGGAACCCAAGAGAGACAGATTAGAGACAGTCTAATGACATGGGAACTCAAGAGACACAGATTAGACACAGTCTAATGACATGGAAACCCAAGAGAGACAGATTAGACACAGTCTAATAACATGGGAACCTAAGAGATACGTATTAGACACAATCTAATGACATGGGAACCCAAGAGAGACGGATTAGACACAGTCTAATGACAATGGAACCCAAGAGAGACAGATTAGACACACTCTAATGGCAATGGAACCCAAGAGAGAAAGATTAGAGACAGTCTAATGACATGGGAACCAAAGAGAGACAGATTAGAGACAGTCTAATGACAAAAGAAACCCAAGAGAGACAGATTAGAGACTGTCTAATGACATGGGAACCCAAGAGAGACAGATTAGACACAGGCTAATGACAATGGAACCGAAGAGAGACAGATTAGAAACACTCTAATGGCAATGGAACCCAAGAGAGACAGATTAGAGACTGTCTAATGACATGGGACTAACTCAAAAGATACAGATTAGACACAGTCTACAACATGGGAACCCAAGAGAGACGGATTCGACAAAGTCTAATGACAATGGAACCCAAGAGAGACAGATTAGACACACTCTAATGGCAATGGAACCCAAGAGAGAAAGATTAGAGACAGTCTAATGACATGGGAACCCAAGAGAGACAGATTAGAAACACTCTAATGGCAATGGAACCCAAGAGAGACAGATTAGAGACTGTCTAATGACATGGGAATCCAAGAGAGACAGATTAGACACAGTCTAATGACAATGGAACCAAAGAGAGACAGATTAGAAACACTGTAATGGCAATGGAACCCAAGAGAGACAGATTAGAGACAGTAAATGACAAGGAAACTCAAAAGAGATGGATTAGACACAGTCTAATAACATGGAAACTCAAGAGATACAGATTAGACACAGTCTACAACATGGGAACCCAAGAGATACGTATTAGACACAGTGTAATGACATGGGAACCCAAGAGAGAAGGATTAGACACAGTCTAATGAGATGGGAACACAAGAGATACGGATTAGACACAGTCTAATGACATGGGAACCCAAAAGAGACAAATTAGAGACTGTTTAATGGGAACCCAAGAGAGACTGATTAGAGACAGACTAATGACAAAGGAACCCAAGGGAGACAGATTAGAGACTGTTTAATGACATGGGAACCCATGAGAGACAGAATAGACACAGTTTAATGACAATGGAACCCAAGAGAGACAGATTAGAGACACTAAATGACATGGGAACCCAAGAGGGACAGATTTGACACAGTCTAATGAAAATGGAACCCAAGAGAGATGAATTAGAGACAGTCTGATGACATGTGTACCCAAGGGAGACTGATTAGAGACATTCTAATGACAATGGAACCCAAGAGAGACAGATTAGAGACAGTAAATGACATGGAAACTCAAAGGAGATGGATTAGACACAGTCTAATAACATGGAAACTCAAGAGATACAGATTAGACACAGTCTACAACATGGGAACCCAAGAGAGACGGATTGAAAAAGGAACCCAAGAGAGACAGATTAGAGACAGTCTAATGACATGGGAACTCAAGAGACACAGATTAGACACAGTCTAATGACATGGAAACCCAAGAGAGACAGATTAGACACAGTCTAATAACATGGGAACCTAAGAGATACGTATTAGACACAATCTAATGACATGGGAACCCAAGAGAGACGGATTAGACACAGTCTAATGACAATGGAACCCAAGAGAGACAGATTAGACACACTCTAATGGCAATGGAACCCAAGAGAGAAAGATTAGAGACAGTCTAATGACATGGGAACCAAAGAGAGACAGATTAGAGACAGTCTAATGACAAAGAAACCCAAGAGAGACAGATTAGAGACTGTCTAATGACATGGGAACCCAAGAGAGACAGATTAGACACAGGCTAATGACAATGGAACCGAAGAGAGACAGATTAGAAACACTCTAATGGCAATGGAACCCAAGAGAGACAGATTAGAGACTGTCTAATGACATGGGACTAACTCAAAAGATACAGATTAGACACAGTCTACAACATGGGAACCCAAGAGAGACGGATAGACAAAGTCTAATGACAATGGAACCCAAGAGAGACAGATTAGACACACTCTAATGGCAATGGAACCCAAGAGAGAAAGATTAGAGACAGTCTAATGACATGGGAACCCAAGAGAGACAGATTAGAAACACTCTAATGGCAATGGAACCCAAGAGAGACAGATTAGAGACTGTCTAATGACATGGGAATCCAAGAGAGACAGATTAGACACAGTCTAATGACAATGGAACCAAAGAGAGACAGATTAGAAACACTGTAATGGCAATGGAACCCAAGAGAGACAGATTAGAGACAGTAAATGACAAGGAAACTCAAAAGAGATGGATTAGACACAGTCTAATAACATGGAAACTCAAGAGATACAGATTAGACACAGTCTACAACATGGGAACCCAAGAGATACGTATTAGACACAGTGTAATGACATGGGAACCCAAGAGAGAAGGATTAGACACAGTCTAATGAGATGGGAACACAAGAGATACGGATTAGACACAGTCTAATGACATGGGAACCCAAAAGAGACAGATTAGACACAGTCTAATGAAAAAAAAAAACAAAGAGGGACAGATTAGACACAGTCTAATGACATGGGAACCCAAGAGAGACAGATTAGAGACACTAAATGACATGGGAACCCAAGAGGGACAGATTTGACACAGTCTAATGAAAATGGAACCCAAGAGAGACAGATTAGAGACAGTCTAATGACATGGGAACCCAGGAAAGATGGATTAGGGAAATTCTACTGACAATGGAACCCAAGAGAGATAGATTAGACACAGTCTAATGACATGGAAACCCAAGAGAGACAGACTAGACACAGTCTAATAACATGGGAACCCAAGAGAGACAGATTAGAGACAGTAAATGACAAGGAAACTCAAAAGAGATGGATTAGACACAGTCTAATAACATGGACACTCAAGAGATACAGATTAGACACAGTCTACAACATGGGAACCCAAGAGATACGTATTAGACACAGTGTAATGACATGGGAAACCAAGAGAGACAGATTAGACACAGTTTAATGACAATGGAAGCCAAGAGTGACAGATTAGAGACACTAAATGACATGGGAACCCAAGAGGGACAGATTTGACACAGTCTAATGAAAATGGAACCCAAGAGAGACAGATTAGAGACAGTCTAATGACATGGGAACCCAAGAAAGATGGATTAGGGAAATTCTACTGACAATGGAACCCAAGAGAGATAGATTAGACAAAGTCTAATGAAAAAGGAACCCAAGAGAGACAGATTAGAGACAGTCTAATGACATGGGAACTCAAGAGACACAGATTAGACACAGTCTAATGACATGGAAACCCAAGAGAGACAGATTAGACACAGTCTAATAACATGGGAACCCAAGAGATACGTATTAGACACAATCTAATGACATGGGAACCCAAGAGAGACGGATTAGACACAGTCTAATGATATGGGAACCCAAGAGAGACAGATTTGACACAGTCTAATGGCAATGGAACCCAAGAGAGACGAATTAGAAACAGTCTGATGACATGTGAACCCAAGAGAGACTGATTAGAGACATTCTAATGACAATGGAACCCAAGAGAGACAGATTAGAGACAGTAAATGACATGGAAACTCAAAAGAGATGTCAAATTTTATTTGTCACATACACATGGTTAGCAGATGTTAATGCGAGTGTTGCGAAATGCTTGTGCTTCTAGTTCCGACCATGCAGTAGTATCTAACAAGTAATCTAACAAATTCACAACAACTACCTTATACACACAAGAGTAAAGGAATGAATACGAGTATGTACATATAAATATATGGATGAGCGATGGCTGACCGGCATAGGCAAGATGCAGTAGATGGTATGGAGTACAGTATATACACATATATATGAGATGAGTAATGTAGGATATGTAAACATTATATAAATGGCATTGTTTAAAGTGGCTAGTGATACATTATTTCATCCAGTTATAATTATTAAAGTGGCTAGAGATTTGGGTCGATGGCGAACGGCATAGGCAAGATACAGTAGATGGTTTAGAGTACAGTGTATACATTTGATATGAGTATGTCGGATACGTAAACATTATATACAAAATTGTTTAAAGTGGCTAGTGATACATTTGTTACATCCAATTCCTATGTTTAAAGTGGCTAGAGATTTAAGTCAGTATGTTGGCAGCAGCCACTCAATGTTAGTGATGGCTGTTTAACAGTCTGATGGCCTTGAGGTAGAAGCTGTTTTTAGTCTCTCGGTCCCAGCTTTGATGCACCTGTACTGACCTCGCCTTCTGGATGATAGCGGGGTGAACAGGCACTGGCTCGGGTGGTTGTTGTCCTTGATGATCTTTTGGCCTTTCTGTGACATCGGGTGGTGTAGGTGTCCTGGAGGGCAGGTAGTTTACCCCGGTGATGTGCTGTGCAGTCCTCACTACCCTCTGGAGAGCCTTACGGTTGTGGGCGGAGCAGTTGCCGTACCAGGCGGTGATACAGCCCGACAGGATGCTCTCGATTGTGCATCTGTAAAAGTTTGTGAGTGATTTTGGTGACAAGCCGAATTTCTTCAGCCTCCTGAGGTTGAAGAGGCGCTGTTGCGCCTTCTTCACCACGCTGTCTGTGTGGGTGGACCAATTCAGTTTGTCCGTGATGTGTACGCCGAGGGACTTAAAACTTTCCACCTTCTCCACTACTGTCCCTCGATGTGCATAGGGTGCTCCCTCTCCTGTTTCCTGAAGTCCACGATCATCTCCTTTGTTTTGCTGACATTGAGTGAGAGGTTATTTTCCTGACACCACACTCCGAGGGCCCTCACCTCCTCTCTGTAGGCCGTCTCGCCGTTGTTGGTAATCAAGCCTACCACTGTAGTGTCGTCAGCAAACTTGATGATTGAGTTGGATGCGTGCTTGGCCACGCAGTCATGGGTAAACAGGGAGTACAGGAGAGGGCTGAGAACGCACCCTTGTGGGGCCCCAGTGTTGAGGATCAGCGGGTGGAGATGTTGTTTCCTACCCTCACCACCTGGGACCGCCCGTCAGGAAGTCCAGGACCCAGTTGCACAGGGCTGGAGTCGAGACCTAGGGTCTCGAGCTTAATGACGAGCTTGGAGGGAACTATGGTGTTAAATGCTGAGCTGTAGTCGATGAACAGCATTCTTACATAGGTATTCCTCTTGTCCAGATGGGTTAGGGCAGTATGCAGTGTGATTGCGATTGCTCGTCTGTGGACCTATTGGGACGGTAAGCAAATTGGAGTGGGTCCAGGGTGTCTGGCAGGATGGAGGTGATATGATCCTTGACTAATCTCTCAAAGCACTTCATGATGACGGAAGTGAGTGCTACGGGGCGATAGTCATTTAGCTCAGTCACCTTAGCTTTCTTGGGAACAGGAACAATGGTGGCCCTCTTGAAGCATGTGGGAACAGCAGACTGGGATAGGGACTGATTGAATATGTCCGTAAACACACCAGCCAGCTGGTCTGCGCATGCTCTGAGGCCGGCAGCCTTGTGAGGGTTAACACATTTAAATGTTTTTCTCACATTGGCTGCGGTGAAGGTGAGCCCGCAGGTTTTGGTAGCGGGCCGTGTCGGTGGCACTGTATTGTCCTCAAAGCGAGCAAAGAAGTTGTTTAGTTTGTCTGGGAGCAGGACGTCATGGTCCGCGACGGGGCTGGTTTTCTTTTTGTAGTCCGTGATTGACTGTAGACCCTGCCACATTCCTCTTGTGTCTGAGCCGTTGAATTGTGACTCTACTTTGTCTCTATATTGACGCTTAGCTTGTTTGATTGCCTTGCGGAGGGAATAGCTGCACTGTTTGTATTCAGTCATGTTTCCGGTAGCCTTACCCTGGTTAAAAGCAGTGGTTCGCGCTTTCAGTTTTGCGCGAATGCCGCCATCAATCCACGGTTTCTGGTTGGGGAAGGTTTTAATATTTGCTATGGGTACAACATCACCAATGCACTTGCTAATAAACTCGCTCACCGAATCAGCGTATACATCAATGTTTCTGTCAGATGCTATTCGGAACATATCCCAGTTCCCAGATACATATCCCATATCCCAGATACGTATTAGTCACAGTGTAATGACATGGGAACCCAAGAGAGAAGGATTAGACACAGTCTAATGAGATGGGAACACAAGAGAGACAGATTAGACACAGTCTAATGAAAAAAAAAAACAAAGAGGGACAGATTAGACACAGTCTAATGACATGGGAACCCAAGAGAGACTGATTAGAGACTGTTTAATGGGAACCCAAGAGAGACTGATTAGAGACAGACTAATGACAAAGGAACCCAAGGGAGACAGATTAGAGACTGTTTAATGACATGGGAACCCATGAGAGACAGAATAGACACAGTTTAATGACAATGGAACCCAAGAGAGACAGATTAGAGACACTAAATGACATGGGAACCCAAGAGGGACAGATTTGACACAGTCTAATGAAAATGGAACCCAAGAGAGACAGATTAGAGACAGTCTAATGACATGGGAACCCAAGAAAGATGGATTAGGGAAATTCTACTGACAATGGAACCCAAGAGAGATAGATTAGACAAAGTCTAATGAAAAAGGAACCCAAGAGAGACAGATTAGAGACAGTCTAATGACATGGAAACCCAAGAGAGACAGATTAGACACAGTCTAATAACATGGGAACCCAAGAGATACGTATTAGACACAATCTAATGACATGGGAACCCAAGAGAGACGGATTAGACACAGTCTAATGACAATGGAACCCAAGAGAGACAGATTAGACACACTCTAATGGCAATGGAACCCAAGAGAGAAAGATTAGAGACAGTCTAATGACATGGGAACCAAAGAGAGACAGATTAGAGACAGTCTAATGACAAAAGAAACCCAAGAGAGACAGATTAGAGACTGTCTAATGACATGGGAACCCAAGAGAGACAGATTAGACACAGGCTAATGACAATGGAACCGAAGAGAGACAGATTAGAAACACTCTAATGGCAATGGAACCCAAGAGAGACAGATTAGAGACTGTCTAATGACATGGGAACCCAAGAGAGACAGATTAGACACAGTCTAATGACAATGGAACCAAAGAGAGACAGATTAGAAACACTCTAATGGCAATGGAACCCAAGAGAGACAGATTAGAGACAGTCTAATTACATGGGACTAACTCAAGAGATACAGATTAGACACAGTCTACAACATGGAACCCAAGAGAGACGGATTCGACAAAGTCTAATGACAATGGAACCCAAGAGAGACAGATTAGACACACTCTAATGGCAATGGAACCCAAGAGAGAAAGATTAGAGACAGTCTAATGACATGGGAATCAAAGAGAGACAGATTAGACACACTCTAATGGCAATGGAACCCAAGAGAGAAAGATTAGAGACAGTCTAATGACATGGGAACCAAAGAGAGACAGATTAGAGACAGTCTAATGACAAAAGAAACCTAAGAGAGACAGATTAGAGACTGTCTAATGACATGGGAACCCAAGAGAGACAGATTAGACACAGGCTAATGACAATGGAACCGAAGAGAGACAGATTAGAAACACTCTAATGGCAATGGAACCCAAGAGAGACAGATTAGAGACTGTCTAATGACATGGGAACCCAAGAGAGACAGATTAGACACAGTCTAATGACAATGGAACCAAAGAGAGACAGATTAGAAACACTCTAATGGCAATGGAACCCAAGAGAGACAGATTAGAGACAGTCTAATTACATGGGACTAACTCAAGAGATACAGATTAGACACAGTCTACAACATGGAACCCAAGAGAGACGGATTCGACAAAGTCTAATGACAATGGAACCCAAGAGAGACAGATTAGACACACTCTAATGGCAATGGAACCCAAGAGAGAAAGATTAGAGACAGTCTAATGACATGGGAATCAAAGAGAGACAGATTAGAGACAGTCTAATGACAAAAGAAACCCAAGAGAGACAGATTAGAGACTGTCTAATGACATGGGAACCCAAGAGAGACAGATTAGACACAGTCTAATGACAATGGAACCCAAGAGAGACAGATTAGACACACTCTAATGGCAATGGAACCCAAGAGAGAAAGATTAGAGACAGTCTAATGACATGGGAACCAAAGAGAGACAGATTAGAAACACTCTAATGGCAATGGAACCCAAGAGAGACAGATTAGAGACTGTCTAATGACATGGGAATCCAAGAGAGACAGATTAGACACAGTCTAATGACAATGGAACCAAAGAGAGACAGATTAGAAACACTGTAATGGCAATGGAACCCAAGAGAGACAGATTAGAGACAGTCTAATTACATGGGAACCCAAGAGAGACAGATTAGAGACAGTAAATGACAAGGAAACTCAAAAGAGATGGATTAGACACAGTCTAATAACATGGAAACTCAAGAGATACAGATTAGACACAGTCTACAACATGGGAACCCAAGAGATACGTATTAGACACAGTGTAATGACATGGGAACCCAAGAGAGAAGGATTAGACACAGTCTAATGAGATGGGAACACAAGAGATACGGATTAGACACAGTCTAATGACATGGGAACCCAAGAGAGACTGATTAGAGACAGACTAATGACAAAGGAACCCAAGAGAGACTGATTAGAGACAGACTAATGACAAAGGAACCCAAGGGAGACAGATTAGAGACTGTTTAATGACATGGGAACCAAAGAGAGACAGATTAGACACAGTTTAATGACAATGGAACCCAAGAGAGACAGATTAGAGACACTAAATGACATGGGAACCCAAGAGGGACAGATTTGACACAGTCTAATGAAAATGGAACCCAAGAGAGACAGATTAGAGACAGTCTAATGACATGGGAACCCAGGAAAGATGGATTAGGGAAATTCTACTGACAATGGAACCCAAGAGAGATAGATTAGACACAGTCTAATGACATGGAAACCCAAGAGAGACAGATTAGACACAGTCTAATAACATGGGAACCCAAGAGAGACAGATTAGAGACAGTAAATGACAAGGAAACTCAAAGAGATGGATTAGACACAGTCTAATAACATGGAAACTCAAGAGATACAGATTAGACACAGTCTACAACATGGGAACCCAAGAGATACGTATTAGACACAGTGTAATGACATGGGAACCCAAGAGAGACAGATTAGACACAGTTTAATGACAATGGAAGCCAAGAGTGACAGATTAGAGACACTAAATGACATGGGAACCCAAGAGGGACAGATTTGACACAGTCTAATGAAAATGGAACCCAAGAGAGACAGATTAGAGACAGTCTAATGACATGGGAACCCAAGAAAGATGGATTAAGGAAATTCTACTGACAATGGAACCCAAGAGAGATAGATTAGACAAAGTCTAATGAAAAAGGAACCCAAGAGAGACAGATTAGAGACAGTCTAATGACATGGGAACTCAAGAGACACAGATTAGACACAGTCTAATGACATGGAAACCCAAGAGAGACAGATTAGACACAGTCTAATGACATGGGAACCAAAGAGAGACGGATTAGACACAGTCTAATGAAAAAGGAACCCAAAAGAGACAGATTAGAGACAGTCTAATGACAACGGAACCAAAGAGAGACAGATTAGAGACTGTCTAATGACATGGAAACTCAAGAGATACGGATTAGACACAGTCTAATGACATGGGAACCCAAGAGAGATGGATTAGACACAGTCTAATGACATGGAAACCCAGGAGAGACGGATTCGACAAAGTCTAATGACAATGGAACCCAAGAGAGACAGATTAGACACACTCTAATGGCAATGGAACCCAAGAGAGACGAATTAGACACAGTCTAATGAGATGGGAACACAAGAGATACAAATTAGACACAGTCTAATGACATGGGAACCAAAGAGAGACGGATTAGACACAGTCTAATGAAAAAGGAACCCAAAAGAGACAGATTAGAGACAGTCTAATGACATGGGAACCCAAAGAGACAGATTAGACAAATTTTATTGAAAGAGATTCCCAAGAGGGACAGATTAGACATAGTCTAATGGCAATGGAACCCAAGAGAGACGGATTAGACACAGTCTAATGACATTGAAACCAAAGAGAGATGGATTAGACACAGTCTAATGGCAATGGACCCCAAGAGAGACAGATTAGAGACAGTGTAATGACATGGGAACCCAAGAGAGACAGATTAGAGACAGTCTAATGACAAAGGAACCAAGAGAGACAGATTAGAGACTGTCTAATGACATAGGAACCCAAGAGAGACAGCTTAGACACAGTCTAATGAGATGGGAACCCAAGAGAGACAGATTAGACACAGTGTAATGAAATGGAAACCCAAGAAAGTCTACTGACATGGGAATCCAAAAGAGACAGACTAGACACAGTCTAATAACATGGAAACTCAAGAGATACAGATTAGACACAATCTAATGACATGGGAACCCAAGAGAGACGGATTAGACACAGTCTAATGACATGGGAACCCAAGAGAGACAGATTAGACACAGTCTAATGACAATGGAACCCAAGAGAGACAGATTAAAAACACTCTAATGGCAATGGAACCCAAGAGAGATAGATTAGAAACACTCTAATGGCAATGGAACCCAAGAGAGACAGATTAGAGACAGTCTAATGACATGGGAACCAAAGAGAGACAGATAAGAGACAGTCTAATGACAAAGGAACCAAAGAGAGACAGATTAGAGACTGTCTAATGACATGGAAACTCAAGAGATACGGATTAGACACAGTCTAATGACATGGGAACCCAAGAGAGACTGATTAGAGACAGACTAATGACAAAGGAACCCAAGGGAGACAGATTAGAGACTGTTTAATGGGAACCCAAGAGAGACTGATTAGAGACAGACTAATGACAAAGGAACCCGAGGGAGACAGATTAGAGACTGTTTAATGACATGGGAACCAAAGAGAGACAGATTAGACACAGTTTAATGACAATGGAACCCAAGAGAGACAGATTAGAGACACTAAATGACATGGGAACCCAAGAGGGACAGATTTGACACAGTCTAATGAAAATGGAACCCAAGAGAGACAGATTAGAGACAGTCTAATGACATGGGAACCCAGGAAAGATGGATTAGGGAAATTCTACTGACAATGGAACCCAAGAGAGATAGATTAGACACAGTCTAATGACATGGAAACCCAAGAGAGACAGATTAGACACAGTCTAATAACATGGGAACCCAAGAGAGACAGATTAGAGACAGTAAATGACAAGGAAACTCAAAAGAGATGGATTAGACACAGTCTAATAACATGGAAACTCAAGAGATACAGATTAGACACAGTCTACAACATGGGAACCCAAGAGATACGTATTAGACACAGTGTAATGACATGGGAACCCAAGAGAGACAGATTAGACACAGTTTAATGACAATGGAAGCCAAGAGTGACAGATTAGAGACACTAAATGACATGGGAACCCAAGAGGGACAGATTTGACACAGTCTAATGAAAATGGAACCCAAGAGAGACAGATTAGAGACAGTCTAATGACATGGGAACCCAAGAAAGATGGATTAAGGAAATTCTACTGACAATGGAACCCAAGAGAGATAGATTAGACAAAGTCTAATGAAAAAGGAACCCAAGAGAGACAGATTAGAGACAGTCTAATGACATGGGAACTCAAGAGACACAGATTAGACACAGTCTAATGACATGGAAACCCAAGAGAGACAGATTAGACACAGTCTAATGACATGGGAACCAAAGAGAGACGGATTAGACACAGTCTAATGAAAAGGAACCCAAAAGAGACAGATTAGAGACAGTCTAATGACAACGGAACCAAAGAGAGACAGATTAGAGACTGTCTAATGACATGGAAACTCAAGAGATACGGATTAGACACAGTCTAATGACATGGGAACAAGAGAGATGGATTAGACACAGTCTAATGACATGGAAACCCAGGAGAGACGGATTCGACAAAGTCTAATGACAATGGAACCCAAGAGAGACAGATTAGACACACTCTAATGGCAATGGAACCCAAGAGAGACGAATTAGACACAGTCTAATGAGATGGGAACACAAGAGATACGAATTAGACACAGTCTAATGACATGGGAACCAAAGAGAGACGGATTAGACACAGTCTAATGAAAAAGGAACCCAAAAGAGACAGATTAGAGACAGTCTAATGACATGGGAACCCAAAGAGACAGATTAGACAAATTTTATTGAAAGAGATTCCCAAGAGGGACAGATTAGACATAGTCTAATGGCAATGGAACCCAAGAGAGACGGATTAGACACAGTCTAATGACATTGAAACCAAAGAGAGATGGATTAGACACAGTCTAATGACATGGGAACCCAAAAGTGAGAGATTAGACACAGTCTAATGACATGGGATCCCAAGAGAGACGGATTAGACACAGTCTAATGACATGGGAACCCAAGAGGGACAGATTTGACACAGTCTAATGGCAATGGAACCCAAGAGAGACAGATTAGACACAGTCTAATGGCAATGGAACCCAAGAGAGACGGATTAGAGACAGCCTGATGACATGTGAACCCAAGAGAGACTGATTAGAGACATTCTAATGACATTGGAACCCAAGAGAGACAGATTAGAGACAGTAAATGACATGGAAACTCAAGAGAGATGGATTAGACACAGTCTAATGACATGGGAACCAAGAGAGACGGATTAGACACAGTCTAATGACATGGGATCCCAAGACAGACGGATTAGACGCTGTCTAATGACATAGGAACCCAAGAGAGACTGATTAGACACAGTCTAATGACAAAGAAACCCAAGAGAAATAGATTAGACACAGTCTAATGAGATGGGAACCCAAGAGAGACAGATTAGACACCGTCTAATGAAATGGAAATCCAAGAAAGACGGGTTAGAGAAAGTCTACTGACATGGGAACCCAAAAGAGACAGACTAGACATAGTCTAATAACATGGAAACTCAAGAGATACGGATTAGACACAGTCTAATGACATGGGAACCCAAGAGAGACGGATTAGACACAGTCTAATGACATGGGAACCCAAGAGAGACTTATTAGAGACAGTCTAATGAAAAAGGAACCCAAGAGAGATAGATTAGACACAGTCTATTCATATGGGAACACAAGAGACACGAATTAGACACAGTCTAATGACATGAAAACCCAAGAGAGACAGATTTGACACAGTCTAATAGCAATGGAACCCAAGAGAGACGGATTAGAAACAGTCTACTGGCATCGGAACCCAAGAAAGATGGATTAGAGAAAGGCTACTGACAATGGAACCCAAGAGAGATAGATTAGACACAGTCTAATGAAAATGGAACCCAAGAGAGACAGATTAGAGCCTATCTAATGACATGGGAACCCAAAAGTGACAGATTAGACACAGTCTAATGACATGGGAACCCAAGAGGGACAGATTAGAGACTGTTTCATGACATGGAAACCCATGAGAGACAGATTAGACACAGTTTAATGACAATGGAACCCAAGAGAGACAGATTAGAGACATTAAATGACATGGGAACCCAAGAGAGATGGATTAGAGACTGTTTAATGACATGGGGACCCATGAGAGACGGATTAGAGAAAGTCTAATGACATGGGAACCCAAGAGAGATAGATTAGACACAGTCTAATTAAAATGGAACCCAAGAGAGACAGATTAGAGCCAGTATAATGACATGGGAACCCAAGAGAGACGGATTAGACACAGTCTAATTACAAGGAAACCCAAGAGAGACGGATTAGACACAGTCTAATGACATGGGAACCCAAGAGAGACGGATTAGACACTGTCTAATGACATGGGAACCCAAGAGAGACAGATTTGACACAGTCTAATGGCAATGTAACGCCAGAGAGACGGATTAGACACAGTATAATGAGATTTGAACACAAGAGATATGGATTAGACACAGTCTAATGCCAATGGAACCCAAGAGAGACGGATTAGACACAGTCTACTGGCATCGGAACCCAAGAAAGATGGATTAGAGAAAGTCTACTTACAATGGAACCCAAGAGAGATAGATTAGACACAGTCTAATGAAAATGGAACCCAAGAGAGACAGATTATAGAATGTTTAATGACATGGGAACCCAAGAGAGACAGATTTGACACAGTCTAATGGCAATGGAACCCAAGAGAGACAGATTAGACACAGTCTAATGGCAATGGAACCCAAGAGAGACGGATTAGAGACAGCCTGATGACATGTGAACCCAAGAGAGACTGATTAGAGACATTCTGCTGACAATGGAACCCAAGAGAGACAGATTAGAGACAGTAAATGACATGGAAACTCAAGAGAGATGGAATAGACACAGTCTAATGACATTTGAACCCAAGAGAGACGGATTAGACACAGTCTAATGACATGGGAACCCAAGAGAGACGGATTAGAAACAGTCTACTGGCATCGGAACCCAAGAAAGATGGATTAGAGAAAGGCTACTGACAATGGAACCCAAGAGAGATAGATTAGACACAGTCTAATGAAAATGGAACCCAAGAGAGACAGATTAGAGCCTATCTAATGACATGGGAACCCAAAAGTGACAGATTAGACACAGTCTAATGACATGGGAACCCAAGAGGGACAGATTAGAGACTGTTTCATGACAAGGGAACCAAAGAGAGACAGATTAGACACAGTTTAATGACAATGGAACCCAAGAGAGACAGATTAGAGACATTAAATGACATGGGAACCCAAGAGAGATGGATTAGAGACTGTTTAATGACATGGGGACCCATGAGAGACAGATTAGACACAGTTAATTACAATGGAACCCAAGAGAGACAGATTAGATGCATAAAATGACATGGGAACCCAAGAGAGACGGATTAGACACAGTCTAATGACATGGGAACCCAAGAGAGACGGATTAGAGAAAGTCTAATGACATGGGAACCCAAGAGAGATAGATTAGACACAGTCTAATTAAAATGGAACCCAAGAGAGACAGATTAGAGCCAGTATAATGACATGGGAACTCAAAAGTGACAGATTAGACACAGTCTAATGACATGGGAACCGAAGAGAGACAGATTAGAGACTGTTTAATGACATGGGAACCCAAGAGATACAGATTAGACACAGTTTAATGACAATGGAACCCAAGAGAGAAAGATTAGAGACATTAAATGACATGGGAACCCAAGAGAGACGGATTAGACACAGTCTAATTACAAGGAAACCCAAGAGAGACGGATTAGACACAGTCTAATGACATGGGAACCCAAGAGAGACGGATTAGACACTGTCTAATGACATGGGAACCCAAGAGAGACAGATTTGACACAGTCTAATGGCAATGTAACGCCAGAGAGACGGATTAGACACAGTATAATGAGATTTGAACACAAGAGATATGGATTAGACACAGTCTAATGCCAATGGAACCCAAGAGAGACGGATTAGAAACAGTCTACTGGCATCGGAACCCAAGAAAGATGGATTAGAGAAAGTCTACTTACAATGGAACCCAAGAGAGATAGATTAGACACAGTCTAATGAAAATGGAACCCAAGAGAGACAGATTATAGAATGTTTAATGACATGGGAACCCAAGAGAGACAGATTTGACACAGTCTAATGGCAATGGAACCCAAGAGAGACAGATTAGACACAGTCTAATGGCAATGGAACCCAAGAGAGACGGATTAGAGACAGCCTGATGACATGTGAACCCAAGAGAGACTGATTAGAGACATTCTGCTGACAATGGAACCCAAGAGAGGCAGATTAGAGACAGTAAATGACATGGAAACTCAAGAGAGATGGAATAGACACAGTCTAATGACATTTGAACCCAAGAGAGACGGATTAGACACAGTCTAATGACATGGGAACCCAAGAGAGAGGGATTAGAGAAAGTCTACTGACAATGGAACCCAAGAGAGATAGATTAGACACAGTCTAATGAAAATGGAACCCAAGAGAGACAGATTAGAGCCAGTATAATGACATGGGAACCCATAAGTGACAGATTAGACACAGTCTAATGACATGGGAACCCAAGAGAGACAGATTAGAGACTTTAATGACATGGGAACCCAAGAGAGACAGATTAGACACAGTTTAATGACAATGGAACCCAAGAGAGAAAGACTAGAGACATTAAATGACATGGGAACCCAAGAGAGACAGATTAGAGACAGCCTGATGACATGTGAACCCAAGAGAGACTGATTAGAGACATTCTAATGACATTGGAACCCAAGAGAGACAGATTAGAGACAGTAAATGACATGGAAACTCAAGAGAGATGGATTAGACACAGTCTAATGACATGGGAACCCAAGAGAGACGGATTAGACACTGTCTAATGACATGGGAACCCAAGACAGACGGATTAGACGCTGTCTAATGACATGGGAACCCAAGAGAGACAGATTTGAGACAGTCTAATGACAAAGAAACCCAAGAGAGACAGATTAGAGACTGTCTAATGACATAGGAACCCAAGAGAGACTGATTAGACACAGTCTAATGACAAAGAAACCCAAGAGAGATAGATTAGACACAGTCTAATGAGATGGGAACCCAAGAGAGACAGATTAAACACCGTCTAATGAAATGGAAACCCAAGAAAGATGGGTTAGAGAAAGTCTACTGACATGGGAACCCAAAAGAGTCAGACTAGACATAGTCTAATAACATGGAAACTCAAGAGATACGGATTAGACACAGTCTAATGACATGGGAACCCAAGAGAGACTTATTAGAGACAGTCTAATGAAAAAGGAACCCAAGAGAAATAGATTAGACACAGTCTATTCATATGGGAACACAAGAGACACGAATTAGAGACAGTCTAATGACATGAAAACCCAAGAGAGACAGATTTGACACAGTCTAATAGCAATGGAACCCAAGAGAGACGGATTAGAAACAGTCTACTGGCATCGGAACCCAAGAAAGATGGATTAGAGAAAGGCTACTGACAATGGAACCCAAGAGAGATAGATTAGACACAGTCTAATGACATGGGAACCCAAGAGAGACAGATTAGAGACTGTTTAATGACATGGGAACCAAAGAGAGACAGATTAGAGACATTAAATGACATGGGAATCCAAGAGAGACGGATTAGACACAGTCTAATGAAAATGGAACCCAAGAGAGACAGATTAGAGACAGTCTAATGACATGGGAACCCAAAAGTGAGAGATTAGACACAGTCTAATGACATGGGAACCCAAGAGAGACAGATTAGAGACTGTTTAATGACATGGGGACCCATGAGAGACAGATTAGACACAGTTAATTACAATGGAACCCAAGAGAGACAGATTAGATACATAAAATGACATGGGAACCCAAGAGAGACGGATTAGACACAGTCTAATGACATGGGAACCCAAGAGGGACAGATTTGACACAGTCTAATGGCAATGGAACCCAAGAGAGACGGATTAGAGAGAGCCTGATGACATGTGAACCCAAGAGAGACTGATTAGAGACATTCTAATGACATTGGAACCCAAGAGAGACAGATTAGAGACAGTAAATGACATGGGAACCCAAGAAAGATGGATTAGACACAGTCTAAATACATGGGAACAAAGGAGACACAGATTAGACCCAGTCTAATGACATGGGAACCCAAGACAGACAGATTAGACACAGTCTAATGACATGGGAACCCAAAAGAGATGGATTAGACACAGTCTAATGACATGGGAACCCAAGAAAGATGGATTAGACACAGTCTACTGCCATGGCAACCCAAAAAGATGGATTACAGACAGTCTAATTACATTAGAACCAAGGAGACACAGATTAGACACAGTCTAATGACATGAGAACCAAAGAGACACAGATAAGACACAGTCTAATGACATGGGAACCCAAAAGAGACAGATTAGACACAGTCTAATGAGATGGGAACCCAAGACAGACAGATTAGACACAGTCTAATGACATGGGAACCGAAGAGAGGCGGATTAGACACAGTCTACTGACATGGGAACCCAAGAAAGATGGATTAGAGACAGTTTACTGGCATGGGAACCCAAGAGAGACAGATTAGACACAGTCTAATGACATGGGAACCGAAGATAGGCAGATTAGACAAAGTCTATTGACATGGGAAACCCAAACGAGACAGCTCTGAATCTACTGAATAAGAAAGCACTCATCAGACTACCAACAGAAGTGACTGCAGCGGAAGTTCTACAAAAGAATCCTGTGATTTACTAAAGATACATTTTGACAAAATGTTATGTTTAGGTTCTATTCTGACGGTTGAAGATCTTTCAGCTCTCTTTCAACTGCTCACATGTGTATAAGGGCATTGCAACAGCTTTTTAAACACTGATCAGACTAAGAGGTGACTGACTGCAGTAGAAGTTCCACAACAAAATACATTACCTTTCACGATCACAAATATTACAGGAAAACCAGACCATACATCAGCGTCTGAAAATTGCTTGTTTTAAAAAGTAATGAACTAATATATCACCCTTTGCACATAAAAAAAGATAGAATGGGTGAAAGAACATGCACACACACATGTGCGTGCAGGCCCACACACACACAAACCCCCTCCACCACCCACACAGTGTACATCCTACAGTAATTAGTGACTGTGCTCTTCAGCACTGACACCTATGAGAGGAAACTTGCTTTAAAACGCATCTAAAATGAGTTGCTCAAATAGATTTTCCTTTCCTATTTGCCTGAGGAAAAAAACATTGTTTTAATTTGAAATGCTGATTAAGCCACAAACGAGACACAAACGTAGGCCAAGGAGAACTGGAGCTTTGAACTAGTTTGAGCAACTTCATAACTAACTTTATAAATTAGTTATTGACTAAGGTGGCCCAGCACGATTCCAACACCATCATTACGTTTTCTGACAACACAACAGTGGTAGGCCTGATCACCAGCAACGATGAGACAGTGTGGTGCCAGGACAACAACCTCTCCCTCAATGTGGGCAAGACAAAGGAGATGATCGTGGACTACAGAAAAAGAAGGGCTGAACATGGCCCCATTCACATCGACAGGGCTGTAAGTGGAGCGGGTCGAGAGTTTCAAGTTCCAACAAACTATCATGGTCCAAACACACCAAGACAGTCGTTAAAAGGGCATGACAACACCTTTTCCCCCTCAGGAGAATGAAAGGATTTGGCATGTGTCCTCAGATCCTCAAAAAGTTAAACAGCTACACCATCGAGAGCATCCTGACCGGTTCCATCACCGCCTGGTATGACAACTGCTCGGCATCTGACCGTAAGGCGCTACAGAGGGTAGTGCGTACAGCCCAGTAATTCACTGGGGCCAAGCTTCCTGCCATCCAGGACCTACAGTACCAGTCAAAAGTTTGGACACACCTACTCATTCCAGGGTTTTTCGTTATTTTTACTATTTCTACATTGTAGAATAATAGTGAGACATTAAAACTATGAAATAACACATATGTAATCATGTAGGAACCAAAAAGTGTTATACATTTTATTTTTGAGATTCTTCAAAGTAGCCACCCTTTGCCTTGATGACAGCTTTGCACACTCTTGGCATTCTCTCAACCAGCTTCATGAGGTAGTCACCTGGAATTAATTTGTGGAATTTCTTTCTTTCTTAATGTGTTTGAGCCAATCAGGTAGGGTGGTATACCTCTCCTCTCCCATCTCCACTCCACCTATCCTCTCTCATCCCTTCATCTCCACTCCACTTCTCCTCTCTCATCCCTTCATCCCTCATCTCCACTATTCCTCTCCTCACTCATCCCTTCATCTTCCATCTCCACTCCACCTCTCCTCTCTCATCCCTTCATCTCCCATCTCCACTCCACCTCTCCTCTCTCATTCCTTCATCTCCCATCTCCACTCCACCTTTCCTCTCATCTCCACTCCACATTTCCTCTCTGCTCTCTATCACCCTGCTAAGATAAGATGTTTTGACGTGGGCGTCACTAGCATGCAATTTGGCTTTCCATAACCCTCATCACTTTTGCCAGCACCTTGCAACTGCATGACTTACCCCATGCCTCTCCTACATCCTTATCTACACCCCAGGGAGTTTGTCTGTATCTTCCTCATTTCCCTCATCCCAACAGTCTCAGAGTTCAACTACTACAGTCTTGATTGCAGTGTTGATGGTCAGTTCACTTTAATATGAATGTGGATGGGCTCACAAATCACCATATAGTTTGATTCAGAAACATACTAACACACCCCTCGGCACGGCTAAATATAGTCTTCGTGTTCTACTTTATTTTGTGAGTTACTGTAGTACTTAAAGACCAGGGCATGAATCCACTTCACAGTACAATAAATCTACACAAGGTTTCATTGAAAGCACTCTAGCCCTGTTACAGTAAATTAATTGATGGACGTGTGCACTGGCCTGCAATGTATTATTGAGATAAAATAAGTACAGTACGGAAAGGGTAATTCCCATTAAGGCTAGATATACTGTCATTTCAGATGTATCTAATGTATGACAATGCAACCATTCAATAAATTGTATTTATTGCGTTTGTCTTGTCATGATTACATTGTCATGATTCAATTATTCTGGTTGATTCCGTTGAATAAATTAATCTTACAGTCTTCGTAAGAGACCCCCTGACAGCACATGAACAAATACAGTAGGGAAGTATTTTCCCTAATTTACAAAAATAAAATAAATAATAGATACAGTTGAATTCAACCATCCATATCTAATGTGGCCCTCCAGGAGTAGTGTGCAATTTCACATCTTCTATCTATGCCATAAAGATGATTTTTAAATGTTGAGTATATGATGATAAGTAGAGTTCAGTGAAGGCTTGTTGTCAGTGTTTTAACTTTTAGCATGTTTCGAATTCATAACCTCCCCCATAGATTTGGCACCAGATCAAGCAAATTCACCCAAAGGACAGTCAGCTATATAAATCCATACATTTACATACAGAACACTTAAGGCATTTTACTGTACATCTAGTGCTGAGAAACATGTTTTCACAGTTGTTTTCAAAGGGAAAAGGTTATAGGTATGTGAAAAGATAAATTACATGAACATTTTTCTTATTCAAATGTCAATCCTAGGTATCACAGGTTGAAGAGGCTGGTAGTGTTTTAAAAATGGAAGAAATCTGTGAATATGGCAGGGTTCATGAAAGTCTGTATCATGAAATGACGTTCTACTAGTTACAAGCAGAGGATGCTTGAGTTGTCTGACAGCTCACGTCTTCTAAATGTTCTGTAAGATCATTATTTCAATGTTACAGTTGCATAACAATTTCATAGCCCTTCAATGTCTCTTATGTGTGAGAAATGTTGCAGTCAGACTGGTCTGCGGATAAAAATAGCATTTTCAGATGGAATCGTAATTGAGAATGGTTTATGTGTGCTGACCAGCATTTAGCCAATAAAATACTGCAAGCAGACATCTGTTCAATCACAGGGATGTAACTGAGATTGTTGTTGTTTGTTCACCTAGAGCACATTTTTACTTGGTTTGTTTGGTGAAATCAGGGAACCACAGACTAGTGCACTGAAAAAACAAGATTTAATCTCACCAGATTACATTTGGTTTAATATCTACGTATTGATAAAAAGAATGCATTATGTATGCAAACCAGCATCCAGCCAATAAAGTAGTCAGTTCAATCCCAGGGATGCTACTGTGATTAAGTTGTTTGTTCACCTTTGAACGGATTCTTTAAGAATTGTGTCTTTGATTTGTATTAAAGTAAACTGGTTTGCCTGTCAGGTCGCCCAATAAGACAGCACACTCAAAACCAAGATTTAATTTCACCAAAGATTTGGTTCAATAGGAATATGGGTAACACTTTACACTACAGCGCAGGATAAAGTGGTAATTACATGGATATAGTATGGTATTACAAACAGTGAGGTGCATCTCAGTAAAAGTAATTCCGTTTCATTTGACAATTAAAGACTGCCATTTCACCCTCAGACACAAACTTGTTTGTTTGTTCTTGTTTAACATTGAGCTCAGCACAATTAGGGAGCATGTCCATGGATAAGTTCACAAGCCCTTGGCTCTAAGGCCAAACAGTGTTATTAATTCAATTTGAAGGAATAGACAGGGGATCATTAGTGTGTGGAACAGTCTCAGTTTGGCAATTACACTATGTACAAAGTTTAAACACCCTGGCTACTGAGAGGGCTCTCTCATCACTCTACCCTATTGACCCTGATTCACACTCACACATGCACCAGCCAGCCAGGCACATCTCTCTGTCTGCATCTCAAAAGGCTCCCTACTCCCTTTATAGTGCACCACTTTTGACCGGGGTCCATAGACATCTGGTCAAAAGTAGTACACTATATAGGGAATAGGGAGCCATTTGAAACACAGGCAGAGAGATGTTGACTCATACATATGGAAGTGTGTTTAATTGGCACACTTTGGGCGTTGGGCCAGAGAAAAGGCCATCGGGCCATTTAAATATTGCTAAAAGGAAACCATTTGCTGTGGGTGAATGTGCAAATGAAAGATAGTTTTGTCATTCTCTAGAGCCAGTGAATTGCTTTCACTGTAGCTTACAACATTACAGCATACATTCTACACAACAAAAGGCCTGTAGTACAAACTATGATTGAAATGTGGTCAGTGGGTAAACTGTTTTCATCTTATGCAGACATGGCTTGACAACAACTGTTGGGAGTTCATTCTGTTTCAAGTGGGTTAAGTTCTCTCTTAGTCCAATGGAGATATGGTTGATGTGGCTTGCTTGATATGTTCCAATTCAATATCTGTTTTTAGAATGCCCCCCAAGGTTGACTAGACTAAGCATTGTGGCTTAGGCACGGTGATTTGTCATATAATATTTTTCGAGTGGAGTTCAAATGGATTTACAAATTAGTTTTAATGAGTAACCCTATAGACATCTCACTGTGTTCCATGGGTTGACCTTTTTAATGTTCAGTCGAATAAACCTTGTATTTTTTCAAGGCTTTTTTATTGTCAGGGAAACCAACTTGATATTAATAGTAATCTTGCCAGCATGTTGTTACAATGGTAAGATGATTGGTTTTCAAATGCAATTCAAATATCTCTTTCTCTCTTTTCTCTCCATTTTCTCCCTCTTCCTCTCTCCCTCCCTCCAGCCTTCTCCTTGTGAGTGGTGTCGCTGTGAACCAAATAACGAGGTGCACTGTGTGGTCTCTGACTGTGCCGTCCCAGAGTGCGTCAACCCAGTCTACGAGCCAGAACAGTGCTGTCCCATCTGTAAAAACGGTAAGGGCTCTTCCAGTTGTGTCTTTTGGACACACACACCGGTTTCACTCACAAACTTTCTGTACATCAACCTTACGATTGCATTGCTGGTTGCTGTGTATATGTAGCCTGGTATACCAGACTGACGCTGTGTTCACCATTGTTTCACAAAACAGAATGACGAACGAGGCTAGTGTATTTGTATGTTTCTTGCTGATCATATAGGTTGTTTTTGTGAGAGTAACATTTCCATTGTATTCATTACACATTCATTGCGCAAATAAACATGAAACTCAACCCACATACATGCACAGACACACACACACACACTACGAAATAATTAAACTGTTATCACATCAAAACCAACCAAAATATGATCAATTTCTCTATGTTTGTCTTTCGATGATCAGTCTTCAGTCTCTTTCAGTGTTTTATGTTTTATATAAATCGTTACCTTGGGGGGCTGCCTGACTGCTAATGAGGACAATACTAACTGTTTAATTAAATATGACACACTAAGCAGAAAAAACACAGGCTCAGATTGGCCTATTGATTACAGGGCATCCAGAGAGAGCATAACAGTGTGTGTGAGTGTGTGTGTATGTGTGTGTGTGTGATGCTCGTAATGGGCCCCTGGAGGGCCCTTTATCTCCATGTTGCCCTGATGCCCTTGTCATTCGCAACCAATCCCCAAATTATAATTATAGAATTCCGATGGCTCATTGGCTAGTTATAGGAGTCAGGGCAGGAGATATGGCTGAGCCAGCCCAATCCAAGACATTGAGAGCGAGAGCGAGAGCGAGAGCGAGAGCGAGAGAGAGAGAGAGAGAGAGAGAGAGAGAGAGAGAGGTGACTAGCTGGCTGGTCTGGTTATGGCTCATTTGGTTTCATTAGCCTCAAGGGCTGGATTGAATAATAGACAACTGGGACAATCAAGCATCATGAACGTTATATGCTGGAATGGCATAATGATTTCATTATCATCTGATTATGTATATTTTGTTACCTTAGCCAAATACCCACTATGAGGGTATAGTCTTGCTGTTCAGAATTCATGATGATGATTTTGCCCTAGTATAGGCTAACTCTATCAAAGGAAAAGCCAATCGAGGGACTGAATTGATGGTTGATCAAGGAATTCCACACAAGAGTATCCACTCAGGATATTGCTCATAGAAGAATATATAGATAGATAGATGAATAAATACATTTCCCAATTTAGACTTCAGAAGAAATCAAAATATTATCGTCCTTAAAATGACTGCGTATTTTCCTTTGTGGCGTAGTTTGACCTATATAGGCTAAGCTCTCTGACAGAGGGTAACGAAGGTGTACAAGGAAGATGCCTGTACACACACACACACGAGCATGTGCGCAACACACACACACACTGGGCCTGCAGCTGGAGGAAGCACTAATCCACACAGACAGGATACGGTGACGCCCTTGTGGCGGTGGCATTTAAGGGAGCCTGCCATCTCCAGCCCCCTAAGAAACCACGGCCAGCTCTGGCAAGATTATTCTCTTGAGCCTGGAGTGTGTGTTCGTGTGTGTGTATTTAGTGTAATGCTCATTCCTGGTGTACTGTGGGAGGATAGATCCACTCTTGTAGCCTATTCCAGTTGGACGTCTTTAGGAGCTTGCAGGAGACATAGAGACATGCCTTTTCACTTCGCCTGCTCTTGAGATGATGACTCGCTTCAAGCCTACAAAGCCTCCCTCAGATTGGACAGATAGTATGTATATCAAATGGCACCCTATTTCCTATATTTACCTTGACATTTTAGCCGTTTAGCACACGCCTTATCCAGAGCAACTTACAGTTAGGATACGCAAGTCTCTGAAGTACACATGGAAGTGAACACACACACGCACACACACTTTCTGATCCCACTGTTTTGCATGCTCACAGAGCTATGCCAAACTCTGGAAAACCGAACAAAACACATTTCTATGTGACCCCCTCAGATATGGCGACCAGACATCCCTGATTTCCAGGGGCAGTACACGATTTTGGTGGCCTGTCCCCTGGCTAAATCTGTCCCAGAAAATGTTCCCCGATTAGCCCTCAGAAAGAAAAAAGCAACTCTGAAGTTAAATTGTCACTGATATTTCAATAATCAAACGCTGTATCCAATCACATTTGCATGACCTGTTAATGACCGTTTTACCAAGTGATACATTATAACTACCGCATGAACAACCATGCCCATGGCCAGAAAGTGCATCCAACAACAAGGGATAAACCAAATTTGGGTGATTCAAAAATGACTAGATTAAGAAAATTGTGGAGGGGTAATCCATTTTTGTGTTATAATTAATACAATTAATTGAAAGGACTTTTGCAAAAATGTATTGTTAAATGTAGTTCCATGCCATTGTTTTTATCGTGCTGCTACAGTCCCCCCAAAAAAATGTTTTTACAAAATCTGGTCACCTTACCCTCAGAGGACTGCACCTGACACAAAGTAGTGCACTATATAGAGGGTAGCGTGCTGTTTTGGATGCAGTCATAACCATGGAGAATGCAGACACGTTGACTAAAGTACCCTAACATGTAAAGGGCTTCATCAGGCTTTCTTCAAGGTTTCCTCTTAGGAAACTGAGGAGCTGAAGAAACCCTCAGCATTATGCAACTGTCTGTTACGTTTTGCTTTGAACAACCTAGCTATATCATTAAGGGATAGAATAGGAATGTACATGCTGAATAATGTAAATGTAGCCTACATAAAGTTGTTTTTCACTTTTACAGGGGGAATACACATGGGAATTAGCTAGTCTAAGCTTTGTCTATTACTGTTCATCTGAACTGTCTGTCACTGTAACTTCCAGGTGGACAGTCATGTGACAACACAGAGACAGCTGTGGACAGGTAACATGCATCCCTGTTGACAGCCCTGACAGACAAGCATTGGCTTTGAATGGAGCAACGTCCCAAAGTCCCAGAGCCTTGTCTTGTCAATCTTCTGCAGTGATAGGCAGTGGAGACTGTGTCCTTGCTTGTGGATGTGTCCCAAATGCCACCATATTCTCTTTATAGTGCACAAATTTTGAACAGGGCCCTGGTCAAAAGTAGTGCACTATAAAGGGAATAGAAAGTATCATGTGCCTTTTTCCTGCTGTGGCTCTCCAGTCGTAAACAACCACACTTGGCAGGGCTGCTCGATGCCTACTTCTCTCATCAACCTCTGCCCTTTTTGTCTGTAAACCATGCCAGCTATACTAAGGGTGGATGGTGGATCAATTGGAGTTAGGGCTTGGCAATAGTTCACTCACGGTGTGTCCATTGAGGTACAAGTCAATCGATGGGCTTTTATCATGTCTGAGTAGACCAGGAGAGTGTTCCTGGGCATAGATGAGGGTGAGGTGGGTAAGGAGTTGGATGCAGGTGGTGGTAGAACATGATTGTTAAATTGTTGTAATGTGCATGATGTTTTTATGCAGACATCATTACAGGAGAGGAGACTTGTTCTGGACATAGATGAGGGTTTTGGTGTGTTATAATTTGGATCATGCCATTAGGTTTGTTTAGTCCAGCAGATGTAGTAGTCACAATAGTTTTAAAAAGTACTTTTCAGTTTATTGAAGAGGCATTGAAAATAAATGTCATTTTTTTATTATTGAATTGACTGCCTTTGAATTGAGCCCAACCCAGGCCTAGAGACAAGATATTTGAATACAATAAATATTAGACCTTTGAGAAATACTGAAGTTTTGTCATTGCATATTTAGAATTCTGCTGGTTCATGTCCCTCATGTGGGGCTTGTATCCTATTATAATGTGTAGAAATCTATTATTATTGTTTTTACATATGATCACTCCTAATATTATCCCATGTGATTAGAACATACAGAGTCAAGCGTGCATTTGAAATGGGACCCATTCCTTAAATAGTGCACTACTTTTGACATGATCATTTTGGACAAAGACAAGGTCATTGTGAACTTGCTGGTCACACAAATCAATCAGTAAAGCCATTTCCCTGAGAGTAGGTGGAAGTGTTCTGCTGCTAGAAACGATCCTCTGTATAGGTTTGGACTGAAAGGCACGCCCTTCCCAGAATCTAGACGGTTTTATAGATCTCTGTTGGACTGTTTAAAAGAGCGGCTCCAAAGTCATCGTCACACCAATTGAGCCACTGATTGCTTCGTTTCAATAATTAAAACTGGAGACAGAAAATTCCTTCCACCACCTGCATGCTCTCCTGTAGCAGGAGAATAAAAAGGTGCTGCTTCCTGAAGGTTGTGAGTACAAAACCTGAATACTAAAATCTATCACTGTGGTTGTTGTGTAGAATAGCTATTTATGAGATTGCAACAGGAGTGGAAACTATGAATCCTTGGCTACGTACCGGTTTATATATCTCCATGCTCCCAAAGTGTGCACTTGTTCTCTTTCCTCCCAAAGTGTGCACTTGTTCACTTCCCTGCACTGATTTGAAAGGAAATGACTGGTATACGAAATATGGTGGAAACTCCCACTAACCCATGCCTCCACTAATCCAATGCCTTTAGATTTTTGGAAAGTAGTGAACGAGTGCACACTTCAGAAGAAATGAGACCTTATTGGGACGCACCCATAGAAGGCAGCAGGGTAAGTCATTCACAAGCCATCTGATTTTCAAAAACACAGTCTGGAGATAGCTTTTCCATAGATATTTAGCTTTTCCATAGATATTTAAAAAATCTTGGGATAAAAGGAACACAAATCTTATCTATAGAAAAAGGGAACCGCAAAACTAATGTAATCTCAAGGAAAAACAGATTCCGCCTTAATCGTTCATCAGGATTATTTGCTGGTGTAATATTGGTGTTGGTATGGTGTTAGGTAGGCTATAGTGTGCTGGGAAGTTCTGTTCGAGGAAGACTTTCTAGAGAGGCTGCTAGGTTTTCCTAATCTTATCACCCAGAACCAAATCTCACGTGCGCACTGTGCAACATTAATTGTTAAGTCTGTCACAAGTAGGATTGCAAAGCTACTGGTAATTACCTACATTTGAAGTCGGAAGTTTACATACACTAATACCCCTGACTACACCGCTCGCGTCGCGTGCGCTACAAAATACATTTAGAAATCTATATTATTCAATTATTGCACCCACACTGCTCGTGTGCGCCAACGAGCGTCTGCGTTGCCAAGGGCTAAAATAGAAGTCAGTTCTATTTGTGACGCAGATCAAGCTGCAAGTCCTGCCTCTCCCATCTCCTCATTGGTTTATAGAAGCAGGTATCCACGTGCCATCTCCTCATTGGTTATACCCACATGGGTGTCTGAAAGACAAATGAGGTCGGTGGCGGTAATGCACCTAATTTATGAAAGTTGCCAATCGCAATATCCAGAGAAGAAAAAGCCTGGAAGGAGGAGAGATGACTAGAAACGATTACGTTGACCGTTTTATGTGTGGATTAATTGTCGGCATAGAGGACCTTGTGCATTTCAGGTACAATAACAACTCAATGTTTATATCCCAGGACAAATTAGCTAGCAACAGCAAGCTAGCTAAATAGGACAAATTAGCTAGCAAGTGCAAGCTAGCTAGCTAAATTGCCATAAATGTTTAATGATTTTCGACTTGTCCCCAAATTAATGTAATTGGTTCAGAGTTTGTTTTGATATTTTAACATGCGTGTTGTGATCGCATTTGGTGTGGGGGGGGACAAGATAAATGTATGCACGATGCGCACGATGGCGCACGCACGCAAACGGTTTGGGTTCTGTGTTAGGTTGGATTAAAACTCGTTTTTCAACCACTACATACATTTCTTGTTAACTTAAAATCGTAATATTAAACATTCATGGAAATACAAGTATGTTACAGCATTCAAAAGCTTAGAATCTTGGTAATCTAACTGCGTTGTCATATTTATAATAGGCTTTACGGCGAAAGCAGAACATTCGATTATCTGAGGACAGCGCCCCACAACAACCTATTATTCAAACCAGCACAGGTGTTACAAAATCAAATATAGCGATAAAATAAATCACTTACCTTTGAAGATCTTCCTCTGTTTGCAATCCCAGGAACACAAAGAATGGTTGTTTTGTTCGATAAAGTCCTCCTTTATATCCCAAAAAGTCAGTTTACTTGGCACCATGGAGTTCTGTAATCCAGTCGTTCAACATGCAGACAAAGAAATCCCAAAAGTACAGGTAAAGTTCGTCCAAACAAGTCAAACGATGTTTCTAATTAATCCTCAGGTTGTCAAATATCTAAATAAACGATAATATTTCAGACGGAAAATAGTCTGTTCAATAGGAAAGAAAAATAACGAGGAACACGCACCCATTCACGCGCGCAAAACAGTAGTGTCCATTTCAACAGCCACTTGGAAGAACTTCTTGTTCGTTTTTCTAAAAACAAGCCTGAAACCATGTCGAAAGACTGTTGACATCTAGTGGAAGCCATAGGAACTGAAATCTGGGAGCTAATTCCCTCTGTAGTCAATAGCAAGTCAATGGATAAACTGTGACATTAAAAAAAAAAACTTTTTCCGGATGGATTTTCCTCTGGTTTTCACCTGCCATATCAATTCTGTTATACTCACAGACATTATTTTAACAGTTTTAGAAACTTCTATCCAATACTATCAATTATATGCATCCCCTTGCTTCTGGGCCTGAGTAACAGGCAGTTTACTTTGGGCACGTCAGACTCTCCGTACCTCCGAACACTGCCCCCTAGCCCGTAGAGGTCAACAAACTATGGTTTTGGCAAGTCGGTTAGGACATCTACTTTGTGCATGACACAAGTAATTTTTACAGTGGGTCAGAAGTTTACATACACTATGTTGACTGTGCCTTTAAACAGCTTGGAAAATTCCAGAAATTGACATCATTTGAGTCAATTGGAGGTGTACCTGTGGATGTATTTCAAGGCCTACCTTCAAACTCAGTGCCGCTTTGCTTGACATCATGGGAAAATCTAAAGAAACCAGACAAGACCTCAGAAAAAATACGGAAGACCTCCACAAGTCTGGTTCATCCTTGGGAGCAATTTCAAAACGCCTGAAGGTAAAACGTTCATCTGTACAAACAATAGTTCGCAAGTATAAACACCATGGGTCCACGCAGCCGCCATACCGCTCAGGAAGGAGACGCGTTCTGTCTCATAGAGATGAACGTACTTTGGTGCAAAAAAGTGCAAATCAATCCCAGAACAACAGCAAATGAACTTGTGAAGATGCTGGAGGAAAAGGTACAAAAGTATCTATATCCACAGTAAAACGAGTCCTCTATCGACATAACCTGAAAGGCCGCTCAGCAAGGAAGAAGCCACTGCTCCAAAACCGCTATAAAAAAGCCAGACTACGGTTTGCAACTGCACATGGGGACAAATATCGTACTTTTTGGAGAAATGTCCTCTGGTTTGATGAAACAAAAATAGAACTGTTTGGTCATAATTACCATCGTTATGTTTGAAGGAAAAAGGGGGAGGCTTGCAAGCCAAAGAACACCATCCCAACCGTGAAGCATGGGGGTGGCAGCATCATGTTGTGGGGGTGCTTTGCTGCAGGAGGGACTGGTGCACTTCACAAAATAGATGGCATCATGAGGTAGGAAAATAATGTGGATATATTGAAGCAACATCTCAAGACATCAGTCAGGAAGTTAAATCTTGGTCACAAATGGGTCTTCCAAATGGACAATGACCCCAAGCATACTTCCAAAGTTGTGGCAAAATGGCTTAAGGACAACAAAGTCAAGGTATTGGAGTGGCCATCACAAAGCCCTGACAATCCCATAGAACATTTGTGGGCAGAACTGAAAAAGTATGTGTGAGCAAGGAGGCCTACAAACCTGACTCAGTTACACCAGCTCTGTCAGGAGGAATGGGCCAAAATTCACCCAACTTGTTGTGGGAAGCTTGTGGAAGGCTACCCAAAACGTTTGACCCATGTTAAACAATTTAAAGGCAATGCTACCAAATACTAATTGAGTGTATGTAAACTTCTGACCCACTGGGAATGTGATGAAAGAAAGAAATGCTGAAATAAATCTTTCTCTCTACTATTATTCTGACATTTAACATTCTTAAAATAAAGTGGTGATCCTAACTGACCTAAGACATAGAATTTTTACTAGGATTAAATTGTGAAAAACTGAGTTTAACTGTATTTGGCTAAGGTGTATGTAAACTGCCGACTTCAACTGTAAGTTACCAGAATCTTCAGTAATTTTGGTAATTAACAGAAAATCTATGGCAATCTATTTTAAATTTGGTAACTTATAAAAAAAAAAAAAAGTGTATTCTTATCTATTAAGAATGTTGTTATATCTGTGTCTATATTGTCAATTTGCTTCTAGTAGATAGACCATATCATTCAACAAAACTTGCCTAATTAATGTAAAAAGTATCTAATCAACAATGCCATTTTTTTCACCTAATTTTGCAACTCTTCCAACTATTGACTTTTCTTCACAACTGCCACCAGTTTGACACCAAAACATTGGCAACAAATACATGTTGACATAATAAAATAAATAAAAGTGTGTAAAAAAAATAAAGTATATTTCACTAAGTTGAAGGTTTATATTTAGGATCATGTGTTACAGCTGTGTCATTCAAAAAAATTTAATAATCTTATTTAATAATTTCAAAGATTTTACATGTGATACGGCCACAGAGGGCCAGAGATAATTACAGACACCTGTGACACCACTAGATGTCTTGTGATAGATTACATAAAATCCTTGAAAGATACCAAAATTCTTCAAAAGTTTCTAGTAATATACCCTCCCTTTGCAAATCTAGTTAAAAGAGACCAGTAAGAATATGATGTAGGGGAGCTTTGTGTTTGAATTAAAATTTTCTAGAAAGACTGATGAGGCCTTTCCATGCAAACTATAGCTCTGTGTTAGCTTTGTATTTGAGGAAAGAGAGCTGAGGCTATAAAATGCAGATTGTAGCTCTGTGTTCAAGAGGGACTTTCCACAGAGGCTTTCCATGCAGACTAGGAGTGATTAACAGCATCTCCCTCCTGGCCCTCAAAGTAGCTTTCTCTCTCTCTCTCTCTCTGTGTATGTGTGTGTTTGTATGTGCACGTGTGTGTATACTCCAGCCCTCTCTGTGCTGCCAAGCCGCTGCCTGCCCTATCTGCCAGCCTCCTCTCCTCCTCTGCTCGCGGTGCATTAGGATGCAACGCGTTCTACGTCAAGGGAGAGCCAGGCTAACAAAAGCGCTTTAGTGTTGCAAAAACAAGCCCATCGGTGCATGCCCGTGAAAGGATCTGTGCGTCGGTTCTGACTTCAAGACTCCCCAGGCAGGGTTCTCCACATCACTCTGCCATCCTCTTCTAACAGAATCCCCCGAGAGAACCACCACCACACTCATTTCTCCTTTTCTCTACCCTCCCTCCCTCTGTCTTTCTTCCTTCTCTCTCCCTCCCTCTCTTTTCGCTCTCGTCCTTTCCTCCCATGAGGCAGGTCCAAATTGCTTTGCCGGAACGACGATCATCCCAGCCGGTATTGAAGTGAAGGTGGACGACTGCACCATCTGCCGCTGTCACAATGGGGACTGGTGGAAGCCAGCACAGTGCCTGCGCCGGGAGTGCCTCAACGGCCAGACGTTGTCATAGAAACCCTGGCCGGGACGGTGTCGGTGATGTGCGGTCAGGGAGCGGTCCTGCCTGCTGCCGTGGCAAACCAACAAAGCCCTCATCTTGTGTTATTGATATGATGGACAGGACAGGAGCCCAATTCCTTGGCAACTTTGGCTAGGAGACTGCATAACTAGCTGAAATGAAAAGCTCTTGTACACAGTACCTACACACCACCACAACCACAACTTTAAACACAGAGGAGAGGAGAGAGCAGGAGGAGGAACTTTTATTGAGACAGTTTTTTTCCTGTTTTGACTGTCTGACTATATATATTTTCTGATAATTACTTCTTGCTTGTGCTGCTTATAAACACAATATATTTCATGAACTAATTTCCTCCTAACCGTTGGCACTGTTAAAATGCTCAGTTGTTTTCTGTAAGTCTGTAAGCTTGTTGTAGCTCTCACTCACTCACTTACAGGTGTTTTGAAAATGAGATCTAGGAGGGTTTAACAGGACACAATGACCAGACAACCAGTAAGCACACAATTCATGGCACTTAAAAAAAAAATGGTTCTGGGGTTTAAATCGAATAAGTGAGATGTCTTCATCACGCCGCTCCAGTATGATTTACAATGGTCACCCAAGGATATCACTCACAGCTCTTGGCTTCTCACTTCTAGTATGATCTCTGTCTGAGTCAATAACAAAAGTTCACTTTTGGGGATGGAGTCACTGAAATGAATGACATACTATGTCAGCATCCCGATGTGTCATCTGGGCTGGCAAAAGCTGCATAACCAAACAGATCCCCTCAGTTACAGTATTTACAACACAGAATATTCTTGATGAGACTGTCTTTGAGGTGCTCTTCTCTGCATGGGGAGAATGGAGGCCAGTTTTATCCAATATATCCAACCGATACATTAGTAAGTGATAAATCACTGGAAAAAGTAGAAAAGGAAACCAACTTTACTTACTACAGGAGTTGAAATAAAGTCTTTAGTTAGAAGCCATGCAACCCATAACAGAGGGGGTAAAAACTGCTCCAGCATCAATATACTACCGGGGCCATTCCTCTTGGCTTAATTGCCTTTATTGTTTTCCCTGACGGCCCAAACCAACAAAAAATATTCCTCCGAGCGAACAGCTTGAACTTGTTATCTAAGCAATTAGCGAGCCAAGCAGCGGCCTGCTTTAATTTCCCTTAATCAAGGAGTATTCAGGCCGGGCCTCTCTGCTCTCAGCAGTACGCCGCCCGCCTTTCGTCTGTAGGCAGAAGCCAAGCACGCAGCACACTCAGTAAGAACTCTGAGAGAGACAAAGGGGATATCTGCATGTCTTCTTGATGCTTCAAAGCAAAGGAGCACTCAGACATTCACACATTTTCACACACACATACTTGTACATACACACAGCCTACACAGTACTGGCAATTTCTTTTCACCTTAAAACATATTGATGCATTGTACCCCAAGAAGAAGCACTTAAGCCAATAAGGCTCTCGCTGAGATAAAAAAAGCTCCTATCCTCTCATTTTTAGATTACACAGTAGACTATGTTTGAGCTAATGCTTTGCTTTGCCTATAGATCCCTATTGGTTTCAGCATCACACTCCAACCAACTCCACCCAACCTGTGTAGCGTGCACAACACACTCTCTTTCTTTTTAAAATTATGAATACTAGTCATTAATTCGAAGCCGAATTTCCCACTAAGCACATGCAATTCATCACTGATACTTTTTGTGTGTGTTTCAGTGAGAATCCATTCCTGTTAACCTTTTAGAAGCTATTCCTCCTGTTTGATGGATGAACTACTTAATAACGCCTTCCAGCTCCTGGTAATGAGACAGAAATGAACACAGGAGACCCCTGACTAGAGGTGGAGGAATAGAATATCACATAGTCTACGTCCCAAATGGCATCCCATTTCCTTGGGGCCCTGGTCAAAAGTAGTGCACTATAGAGGGAATAGGGTCCCATTTGGGACACAACCAATATATACATTACCTAATGAGCCGACCCTCCCAAACACATCTCTGTCTGCACTGCAGCCACTGTATTGTAGACTACATTCTGTTCTACTCAGCTGCCTGCAGTCATATTATTATTGAATGATGGGGAATTCAAAAGATGAACGAATGAGGGAAGGGGACTTAAATTTAGATTGCATCATTATGGTTGCTGAAGTCATTTTTATCGTGACCTTGTCTTGTGATGAATGAGTCATTCATAATGAGAAGAGAGACTCCATTTATCAAGCCAGAATACCTACACAGACAATACATACCTACATATCACTCTACAGGTCCATACACTGTATGAGACTCCATGACACCTTTATCAGTCATCTCTTTTAATTAGGTCTATCATAGGCCTGATATCTGGGATTTTCTCTTCAGTGTGTCATTCATTTTTATGACTGGATAGATTGTTTTGTCCTCTATTATTTTGTGTATCTTCTATAGAACTAGGCCGCTAGCGATCGTTTAATTTCCCGCCTGTTTTTTAGCCCATTTATCTTTTAATGGATGCTCTCAATGTAAAGAGCTTCATGATTTAAGTTTGTAAACGAAAAGCACTCTACAAATGCAATTTATTATTATCATCATTATAACAATGCACATACAGTATATGGCTCTGGGGATAGTGAAGGGATCCTTGAGGGTTGTAGGGTCAGCTAACCTGTAATCCCTTAGTACCTCCCTCAAGCTCATGCAGAGCAGACCCTCCGGTCTTAGATCATGTTGAAATAACCCCTCTCACATTGATATTGATAACCACTCATTATGATACTTTCTCTTTATTGAAATTTACATTTTTGTTTCTCTCGTGAACATTTATGCAATGATGGAAGGAATGTCATATTAGAATAATGCAGAGGGACATATTTAAGAATGAAGGTTAATAAGGCAGTTGTCTCGTAATTGTTTTTAAAACCAGTTACCACACAACTTAAACGGGTTACTACAGGGAGCTTTCAAAGTGGTCCAACTGTTCAGTGACCTTCCAGTTTGGTAGGAAAATATTCTGAAGTGTGCAGTAGATTTTGAATCCATCTCTGAGACCCCAGCTGGTGTGAAGAATTAGCCTTATTGAGTAATAGTTAAACAAATGTATCAAAAGATAGTCTGAGGGAGCAATATCCCTGTTCATTTTCTGTTCATAAAAGAGTCTGGTCTTTTGTGTGTCTGGCCTTGAACGTCTAGCCTACTGCTCATGCACTCACCAGCCTGACAACCCACTTCAAACTCTGCTCATTCACCGCCTGTCGCCATGCTGTAAAGGTGTACCATACCATTGCTCTTTCCATGAGACACCGACTTATTGTAGCTGGGCGCTATGAAAGATTGTTCTATTGCTTTTTTTCCTTTTTTTTTTTTACAGAAACTCTTACATAAAGTGTGCCTGAAAACCAACAGAGTACTATCTAATATGGAGAGAAAAACACTTAATAAACAATCAAATTGTATTATTACATGGGCACTGTGGGTTAGTCCTAAAGTTTATACAAATATTAACTCCTACTGTTATAATTTAATGTTATATTGAATTAGAGCCAGAAATTATAATAATAAAATAAAGACAGGGTTTGGTTGGAAGTACCAAGACACACAAACACACACACACCTCTACACCATAGCTTAGAAGACATAGTGGGTACATCTAACCAAACACTCCAGATGTTTATTCCAAATTACATTAAACAACCCTTGGTGCCCTTCATGGTGTATAATAACTTGTAAATACCTTCAAAATGTATAATGTCTGTTCTGGAAATCTGAGGTGGAGAAAAGAAAATGTGTATTATTTATGAAGACAGAAACTATTTTGTTAAAGACTGAAAAATAAGTGTTATTATACAGCAAAGGTATGTGTGTGTCAATTTCTTTCCTTCTTTTATTCTTCCTTCGCACTTCTACTGCCCATGCGGGAAACACACTCCTTCCACCTACCACATTTCTACTCAGGCTCAGGGTGAGAGTGCACAGATTGCAGATACTGAACATGTGCAATTCTTCACCACTTTATTGTAGGAAAGGTAACTTCTTGTTCAAAATATGACCTCTGAATGAAACGCAGGGTCTGTAATTCCCTGTACCACAAATGAGAGAAACATCTTGGGGTGTGTGTTAACATTTTACTTCCAATTCTTCACCTCTGACATGGACAATATTTCATATGACTTACAACTGAAGCATCATGCTCATTCACATCCCCATGTATTTGGGAGCAAGAGAACAGGATGTAGCTTGCTAGCTCTCCACAAGCTACTAACACCAGTCAAACAAACCATGCAGAGATATCAGAAAATAACTCTTAGGAGGATAGTGCCTGGCTCATAGCCTACTCGAATAGAAAACCAGGAAAAGGAGGATACTGGTTTGGGTGCAGATCAATTTTATTGATGATGGATAGAGGATATAATTTCAGAGAAATCACATTTCTGTATTTTAAAGGAAGTGAGTCAGGGTTTTCCTCTGTCTTTGTCCCAAATGGCACCCTCTTCCCTAAACAGTATAGTGCCCTTTCACCTACTTTTGACCAGGAACAATAGGGCTCTAGTCAAAAGTAGTGCACTATGTAGGAAATAGGGGTGCCATTTTGGATACACACTTTATATCTGCTTAAACTCTCTGGTTCTATGTCACTTTCCTATTCATTACCAGGCTGAGCTGTATTTCTGTCTGTCCGCACCACTAATTTCCCCCTTCCACCTCCCGCATGCACAGGAAGGGGGAAGCAATTTAATGCGGCACACAGCAATCAATAGCAATTAGGCCTATCCCTGACTAATCCTATTGAGAAGGAGAGGGCATCCTGGGAGATAGCCATCCTCTCTTGGCTGTGTCCCAAATGGCACCATATTCCCTATATAGTCCACTACTTTTGACCAGAGCACTACGTGAATGGGCCCTGGTCAAAAGTAGTGCACTATATAGGGAATAGGGTGCCATTTGGCACACACCCAGGACCTCGGGGCTCAGAGACAGAAAGCTGCAGCAGCACACCTGGGTACAAATACTATTTGAAATCTTTCAACAACTTTTGCATCTAAAGCTTTAGCCTGCCTGGAGTGCCAGATAGGCAGGGTTTGCCGTTTATTCACTGTTTTATTGCTTCCATTATGCCAGGCAAGCTCCATCAAACACAGATGAAGTATTTGAAATGTTTTCAAATACTATTTAAACCCAGGTCTGTAAAGCAGTGGACTGTGCTCTGTCTGCTGGGTAATGTTGGTTGGTGTTTTTTTTTTTTCTCGTCTTCTTGCTGCCAGAGACAAAAGGAAAATAAAACTTGTTTGTTTTCAGTTTCCACAGGAAGTGCCAACTTGGTGACTAGACGATTAATTGCTCTCCTGTTTTCTGCTCTACTCTTCGTCTCGCTTTAGAATCGATCTTTTGAGACACCCCCCCATCCCCCCACCCACCCACCTCTTAGTTTTAAAAGGGCTGACACTCCCAATTAGACGTGAATGAGCCCATTCCTAACAGGGATAGGAGAGTTTGTATTGGATATATATAATTAAGATGAATTACAGTCGGGACAAATAATGCATTTCCTTGTAACTATGTAATTTTGTTACTGCAACAATGGTGTTTATTTTGAAGCATACCATTCATTCTGAACAGCCCAGAGGGAAGAGGTGACTTTAGTATTGAAAATGTCTGCTTTCAAAGACAGTTTGATTATTTATTTTTAAAGAAAATTGCAAGTCATAGAAAACAGAATACGGGCAGTCACAAACACAATTCAATCTAAAATACATTCAAAGAAAAGGGTCTTCTCAAGAGTACTGATGTTAATGAAAAGATCCCCAGGAGAAGAAAATTGACACATTTTCTACTCCTTCATTCAAAACACTGAAAAGTGCTGAAATGTTTATAATCTTTGATCATCATCGAGCAGGGAGGGATAAAAACATCAACACAAAGAAAAACTGAATTAACTAACCTTTGAGCTACAGACCAAAACTTTCCAAACAACAAGTCATGGCTTGTGGTTGTGGGTGGCTATATTTGAGGCCACAAGCATGGTGGCATGACTGAATCAGAGATTTCCCAACCAGTCAGTGAATCCCCTTACTTCTAGGTTACAGTTGACATAGAATCACAGCGGTCTGTCTGTTTATTTAGACTAGACCCTGATGTCAAGTTGCAAGCAGACAGAACCAGTCCAGTGTAATGTTCATTAGGCCACAAAATAGAAAAAGTTAAAAAACGTTAAATAACAAAAATACGTTAGCAAATTGGCATTTCTTGTTAGACAATTTAAGTCCCTCTCCATTTCAGTAAATTTTTCTCAGTTTGGTGCTTACCTGGTGTGTCTATGGCTCAGGCACTGACAGTAGCTGGAAGGCCGATATACATTTTACAACCCATGTAGACAGAGCTGACCACACCTTTCCTAACTTCACCCTGGGGGGCCTGTAGGGGCTCATAGATGATGTACTTGGTACACAGGGCCTAGTCCAAGCCCACGGGGCGTGGTAGGCTGCAGTAGACAGGGTCTGGGTCACATCACTGTCTGGTTTGGGCTGTCGGGCCAGGATCTGGCCCCCTGCCTCTCTCACCAGCTGGAGGAGCTAGTCCCGGGGGGGCTTCCTGAAGGAGCCCATGAGGTAGAAGAAACAACCATCGAACAGTGGGGGCAGCTGGGGTAGAGAAGAGGAGAGTGGAGTGTAGTATAATAGAATGAAATATTGTCAAAAAGAGCAGAGTAGAGAACAGTCAAATAGAATGGAGAAGTAGAATCAAATACATTAGAGTAGAATGGGAAAATGGGAGAGAAACGAGAGAAGGCTTTAACGTAAAAAGTAAAATAAAACATGGGTTATTAAAACAAAAACGCAACTCTGTGGACTAAGGAAAATTAAACAAAATATTATTCTAACAAGGAGAAGTGAGGCGGTTTCATTTGTTTCATCAATCTTGAAAATTACGGTAGGCAAGCCCTTACAAATTCATCAAAGCCTTGCGCATACAGAGGGAGAATAAAAAGAACAGAGAGAAGAGAGATCTGTATCTTCTTCCTGGATCCTAAATGATTCTAACCATTCTAGTGCCTCAGGATTAAATCAGTCCCACTAAGAATAGCCTAGTGTCTGAACAAAGTGTCTGGACAACAGAGAGAATTTCTCCTTGTTCTGTAATGAGTTTAAATGATGCTGAATCACTGCAAAAATCACAGCCAGAACCTTTCAATTCTTACATAACCACAACAATGGGGCAGCTCTCATTCTATTCTATTCCATTCTTCTCTATTATACCACAGAATTGTTGAATACTCACTTCTGATTGGCTAGAACGGCATTCTAGAGTGGACATTAAAACCAGATATCGGGACAGTTTGAAAAGATATCGGGACACCTTGCAATCATGATGCAATATGCGCCTACACATGCAGACTGTACTAAAGCTAAACCAGCAACCACACAAACTGAAATTGGATACATTATAAACGCAGGTCCAACGAGGAAAGAAAACGTAGCTAGCTAGCATTAATTTGTTTTAACAGGAAAACATTTTATTGGAGCATCTGTCATGCTGAGTGATGAACGTGAATTTCTCCAGTCCCCTCCTCCGCTAAAGCTGTCAAATCCTCCCACATGTTTTTAGTTTGACCAGCTGTTTTCGATTGTCATATTGGCAGGTTTGCTAACAAACTATTTAACTATCTAGCGGTAAATGTGTGCTTTCATTTCATTTTCTTTGGCAACTGTGGTATAAGCGGGATAAACGCCTCAGTTCTGTACATTATCTTGGGAAAAAGGACTCTGCTGCGTCGTCCATTATTCCAAGGTAATGTACAGAATGTCGGCGTTTATCCTTTACTTATCATCTATTCTACTATATTCAATTCAATTCTACTCTATTACATAAAATTCTACTATATTGGGGCAGCATTGTAATGATAATGCTTTTCAAGCCAAGAGCCATCACTGCAGCTTTTTTACCATCTCGTCAGTTTAGTGGCTGTGTATTCAGGTGCCAGAAGGCCCCTCTACGGAGTGCACCAATCCACTCAATTGTTTTCTGCTGTAAATTGGTACTCTCCAGAGTTTTAGACTTAGCAGGTTCATTGCCTCCATTTTGTTTTGTTCCTTGCTTGCAGGGGTGTGGGTATGTGTACGTGTGTGTGTGTGTTACCTACCAGGCTGTGTCTGTTCATGCAGCTGCGTTGAGGTCCTTCTGCTTCATGGTCACTCTCGGCCATCCAGCCATCTGCCTGCAGGCACACCGCTCACCCTTTGAGAGGAGAGAGGGAGAGAGAGAGAGACAGAGACAGGGGGACAGCAGTAGCTTAGAGGAGGGCAGGGAACTTAAACTCATCTAATAGCTACTTAGCAGAAGTTTTTATCGAAAGCAATTTACAGTACAGTGAGTGTATAGGCCTAGATTTTTTGTTTGTGTATGAGATCCCTGAAGTGAAATGAACCCACGACCTTCTACAGATCAGGTGTAACCATGGCCAAGTCCTACGTATCTGAAGAAACCATTTGAGAAATTAAAGAACTGTGTGATGACTAAAAGTAGAATGCACGCAACACACTTCTGGCCGTTGGCTAATGACGCAACACAGATTAAAATAAAGCAAGCTTTAGTGTAGTATCTCTTTCTCTCCACTCTTCAAGTCCCAATTGAAAGAGAAGAACTGACAGGAGTGGTTTTCCCACATAAGAACAAGGAGGCACTTTTTAAAACCTGGAGCAACGTTTTTAGCTTTCCACTCTGAAGGTCACGAGTGTATGAAATGAATATTGTACAAAAGCAGTGTTTTTCCCAAATAGCTCTTTTCCCACATAAACTATTTCGGTACCAGGATCTGGTCTAGTGGTAGTGCTTTCAAACCACTGACTAGGCTACATATGGTCCCTAGTGGCAGGGGTTCGATCCCGCATCCACCTTATTCCGCTTCACTTCACTAATCTATCTCCCCCTTTCAATTCTTACTGTAATGTCACAATTAAACATAAAAGGTCTGGGTGGGGGGAGATTATGTTGTTCCAAAACGGGACTGAGCAGAAGTTACATACAGGGAGATACTGAAAAGCCTCTAGAATGCATCCCTAATTGCAGACACAGTTTTGTTGTGTTGCTCAGCACTGAGAAAGCACAGTCAGGACTAAAATAAAAATAACTTGAAGGGGAGGGAGGGTTGCTTTAAACTTTTCTGTTGATTGGAGTAATTTATGGACATTGGCAGCATCTGAAATGGCACTCCATGCCCTATATAACATAGCCTCATGAGCCCTGGTCAAAAGAAGTGCACTATATAGGAAATGGAGTACCATTTCAGACACAACTCTTCCTCCACTAAAATAAGAAGCATTAAGGGGATGGAGGGTTGCTTTAATTAGTCATGCAAATAACACGCCCTAAAGCTTAACGACGAGCCAGGTAACCATACGTTTCTGAACACCTCCACAATATCTTGATTCATAGCAACATCAATTTCAATATTAAAGACTCATGATGCTGTTGTGCCTGGCATGATGATATGAAGACATTAACACATTACAATGCGTGCAAACTCCCCGTCAAAACACAACAGAGTTATCTTGATCACTGCCCAACCGCAGCAGAGGCAGCTACAATGTCTTTCCTCATGAGGACAGTTCCCATATGAACACAGAGTCGCACACTACACACACTCACGGATACACACAGTGTCTGACACACACACACACACACACACACAAACTCTCTATAGCAGTCATCAGGCGTAATTACATTTACTCGTGCCCCTTAATTACAGCTTTCATTTGGAGGGACCCTGCGAGGCCTCAGCGGGGGGAAGAGATACCGGGGTTAATCCTGGCTCCCGCTCGGCTCTGCTCCACTACAGACTATTGGGCCAGCTAGTTAGCCCTGCCGCCACCACTAGCAGAGGGTCCATTAGCATATCAGCTAATTAGATTCACAGAGATGGAGGAGGAGAGGGAGGGCAGGTGGGGCTCTAAAGCCCAGGCTCAGACAGAGGTACTTTAGCCTGCCTGGCTTGACTGGCAGGATCCTGGGCACTGAAGCATGGGACACTGAAGGTATACACTATAGACAGGGCACAGAAAGCAGAAGGACAGACAAAGTTGTGGAATGGGGAGAGGGGCGACTGGGGTACATGGAAAAAGGGACAGAGAGGGGTGGGGTGTGGCACACTTGAGGGTAGACAGTCTGTGTCAAGTGTTCATCCTCCGTGGAGGAGAGAGAGGTGTTGGGAATAACAAATGTGCTCAATCTTGACAAGACATGCACACACAGGTATGTCCACACTTATCACAGGCACACGCACAGACAGACACACAGTCATATAACACCAAGGTGCCAGACACCTTGATGACAGTCGTTCACTTTATTCTCCTTTGAGGTAGACTAGACTGCCTGTGAATATCTGGTGTATTTTATTGTTGCTGTTAGGAATAGACTTCTAAAACAACTGCATGGAAATTGTAATCAAGCAGAAATCAAGCACAAGAGGAGAGTTTTAGTCTTTGATTTCTACCCATTTTGACGTTGGGTCCTCTGACAATTTTACAACTCTCCCTTTTTCAATCCACTATTTGCTTGTGGAGGTTTGCCTGTACACCTACATTTACATTTCTAAATTGTTCAACTTCGTATTCATCATCTCCAGCACCACTCCAATATCAACATATGTGAAAATGGAGCGTTTATATGTTTTGTGTAAAATAATATTCAGCAAGATAAGCGTTTCCAATGACATCATTGGTGTGCATCATGTGATTTTAACCAATTACGAGAATGCAGTGCCTGCTAATTGTCTACTAATTGGTTGATGATGTCATTGGAAACACTTATCGTCCTCTTTCTGGTTTACTACAAAACATAGAAATGTGCCATTGTGTTTTTATACATTGAATAAAAGCAGTGACTCAGAGCTTGAAAATTGTATATCATACACTACAGTTGAGGAACAATTGGAACTTAAGAAAATGTCCCTTGAATATTTTGGTACACCCATTGGAGAGCTATTCTTTGTCTACACCAATTCAGAATCGTTAGCTAGCTAGACTCTCTTGCCCGTATACATAGATGAACACTTCTCCCTCTCTGCCACGGATGCCATGGTTGCCCTTAGTTTTGAAAATGTAATCCAGAGACAGGTGTTTTATACAACAGCATTCTGTGTTCTCTTTTCGACTCCCTCCGTATTTGCAATCAAACGCCAGAATTTTCTCCATCTCCTTAGCTATCATACTCTGCTTCAACCGGGCATTCCACTGATTTCAAAACTCGGTCCCACGGAAAGTGTTGAGCTATCTTTAAAAAAAACTGTGTTAGAAAGGATTACCTACACATACGGAGCAGTTCATTATAGACAGAAGCGTGCTACATGGCAGACCATTCCAAACTCATCTCTCAGCATGTCCAGCCCATCCATCATCTCAGCCAATCATGGCTAGAGGGTGGGTTCCTGTCTTTTTCCGTGGCTAAACCAACTAGGCTCGTAATTTAACAATTTTATTTGTATTTACAGACGGCATACAAGTTTGTTATTAAGGCACATGAAAAATTGCGAAATGTTCTTTAATATTCACAAATACTATTGCACAAACCCTTTTATGCCTCAGGACACTGCAAGTCAGTTAAGAACACATTCTTATTTACAATGACGGCCTAGGAACAGTGGGTTAACTGCCTTGTTCAGGGGCAGAACAACCGATTTCTACATTGTCAGCTTTTACATTGTCAGACACATTTACATTTTTTGTTGTAGTCACCCTTTAATGAAACTGTGCACCAGTAAGAGACTTTGGTTAGCAATGTTTCTGTAGCGCTCACGTGATTGCAGAGTTTGCTAAACAAATAACCACTGGATTAGTGCAAATAATCATGATATCATTCTACCAGGTAGGCATAGGCTACTTTTAAGTTAAGATTTAATTGAGAAGGTTTTGGGGAAAGCCTTTCCATCTCTACTAGAAGGTTATCATTAGAATCATTGCTAACGGCTACACAAAGCATAGACATACATGCGTGCACCACACACACACACACACAGAGACACAGCAAGGGGCATTCCTGTGCCATTTCAGAAAGCTGTTGGAAAATACAAATCACTGATGAATTTTGATCATGTCTTAAAATTAACTTGGGCAAACTAATTAATTTTCTAATAAGTTCAATACATGTATATACACTGCTCAAAAAAAATAAAGGGAACACTAAAACAACACATCCTAGATCTGAATGAATGAAATAATCTTATTCAATACTTTTTTATTTACATAGTTGAATGTGCTGACAACAAAATTACACAAAAATTATCAATGGAAATCAAATGTATCAACCCATGGAGGTCTGGATTTGGAGTCCCACTCAAAATTAAAGTGGAAAACCACACTACAGGCTGATCCAACTTTGATGTAATGTCCTTAAAACAAGTCAAAATGAGGCTCAGTAGTGTGTGTGGCCTCCACGTGCCTGTATGACCTCCCTACAACGCCTGGGCATGCTCCTGATGAGGTGGCGGATGGTCTCCTGAGGGATCTCCTCCCAGACCTGGACTAAAGCATCCGCCAACTCCTGGACAGTCTGTGGTGCAACGTGGCGTTGGTGGATGGAGCGAGACATGATGTCTCAGATGTGCTCAATTGGATTCAGGTCTGGGGAACGGGCGGGCCAGTCCATAGCATCAATGCCTTCCTCTTGCAGGAACTGCTGACACACTCCAGCCACATGAGGTCTAGCATTGTCTTGCATTAGGAGGAACCCAGGGCCAACCGCACCAGCATATGGTCTCACAAGGGATCTCATCTCGGTACCTAATGGCAGTCAGGCTACCTCTGGCGAGCACATGGAGGGCTGTGCGGCCCCCCAATAAATGCCACCTCACACCATGACTGACCCACCGCCAAACCGGTCATGCTGGAGGATGTTGCAGGCAGCAGAACGTTCTCCACGGCGTCTCCAGACTCTGTCACGTCTGTCACATGTGCTCAGTGTGAACCTGCTTTCATCTGTGAAGAGCACAGGGCGCCAATGGCGAATTTGCCAATCTTGGTGTTCTCTGGCAAATGCCAAACGTCCTGCACGGTGTTGGGCTGTAAGCACAACCCCCACCTGTGGACGTTGGGCCCTCATACCACCCTCATGGAGTCTGTTTCTGACCGTTTGAGCAGACACATGCACATTTGTGGCCTGCTGGAGGTCATTTTGCAGGGCTCTGGCAGTGCTCCTCCTGCTCCTCCTTGCACAAAGGCGGAGGTAGCGGTCCTGCTGCTGGGTTGTTGCCCTCCTACGGCCTCCTCCACATCTCCTGATGTACTGGCCTGTCTCCTGGTAGCGCCTCCATGCTCTGGACACTACGCTGACAGACACAGCAAACCTTCTTGCCACAGCTCGCATTGATGTGCCATCCTGGATGAGCTGCACTACCTGAGCCACATGTGTGGGTTGTAGACTCCGTCTCATGCTACCACTAGAGTGAAAGCATCGCCAGCATTCAAAAGTGACCAAAACATCAGCCAGGAAGCATAGGAACTGAGAAGTGGTCTGTGGTCACCACCTGCAGAACCACTCCTTTATTGGGGGTGTCTTGCTAATTGCCTATAATTTACACCTGTTGTCTATTCCATTTGCACAACAGCATGTGAAATTTATTGTCAGTCAGTGTTGCTTCCTAAGTGGACAGTTTGATTTCACAGAAGTGTGATTGACTTGGAGTTACATTGTGTTGTTTAAGTGTTCCCTTTATTTTTTTTGAGCAGTGTATATATACAGTGAGGGAAAAAAGTATTTGATCCCCTGCTGATTTTGTACGTTTGCCCACTGACAAAGAAATGATCAGTCTATAATTTTAATGGTAGGTTGATTTGAACAGTGAGAGACAAAATAACAACAAAAAAAAATCCAGAAAAACGCATGTGAAAAATGCTATAAATTGATTTGCATTTTAATGATGGAAATAAGTACCCCCTCTCAATCAGAAAGATTTCTGGCTCCCAGGTGTCCTTTATACAGGTAACGAGCTGAGATTAGGAGCACACTCTTAAAGGGAGTGCTCCTAATCTCAGCGTGTTACCTGTATAAAAGACACCTGTCCACAGAAGCAATCAATCAATCAGATTCCAAACTCTCCACCATGGCAAAGACCAAAGAGCTCTCCAAGGATGTCAGGGACAAGATTGTAGACCTACACAAGGCTGGAATGGGCTACAAGACCACCGCCAATCAGCTTGGTGAGAAGGTGACAACAGTTGGTGCGATTATTCGCAAATGGAAGAAACACAAAATAACTGTCAATCTCCCTCGGCCTGGGGCTCCATGCAAGATCTCACCTCGTGGAGTTGCAATGATCATGAGAACGGTGAGGAATCAGCCCAGAACTACACGGGAGGATCTTGTCAATGATCTCAAGGCAGCTGGGACCATAGTCACCAAGAAAACAATTGGTAACACACTACGCAGTGAAGAACTGAAATCCTGCAGCGGCCGCAAGGTCCCCCTGCTCAAGAAAGCACATATACATGCCCGTCTGAAGTTTGCCAATAAACATCTGAATGATTCAGAGGACAACTGGGTGAAAGTGTTGTGGTCAGATGAGACCAAAATGGAGCTCTTTGGCATCAACTCAACTGCCGTGTTTGGAGGAGGAGGAATGCTGCCTATGACCCCAAGAACACCATCCCCACCGTCAAACATGGAGGTGGAAACATTATGCTTTGGGGGTGCTTTTCTGCTAAGGGGACAGGACAACTTCACCGCATCAAAGGGACGATGGACGGGGCCATGTACCGTCAAATCTTGGGTGAGAACCTCCTTCCCTCAGCCAGGGCATTGAAAATGGGTCATGGATGGGTATTCCAGCAAATCAATTTATAACATTTTTCACATGCGTTTTTCTGGATTTTTTTGTTGTTATTCTGTCTCTCACTGTTCAAATAAACCTACCATTACAATTATAGACTGATCATTTCTTTGTCAGTGGGCAAACATACAAAATCAGCAGGGGATCAAATACCTTTTTCCCTCACTGTATATACACTGAACAAAAAATTAAATGCAACTTGCAACATTTTAAAAGATTTAACTGAGTTTGCCACGGCAGCAGCTACCCTTCCTGGGGTCCAGCAACAATAATGCAGTTGATACAATTTTAAAAACATTACAATACATTCACAGATTTCACAACACACTGTGTGCCCTCAGGCCCCTACTCCACCACTACCACATATCTACAGTACAAAAATCCATGTCTACGTGTGTGTATGTTATCGTGTGTGTGTATGCATGTGTCTGTGCCTATGTTTGTGTTGATCCACAGTCCCCACTATACCTTAAGGTGTATTTTTTTAATCTAATTTTACTGCTTGTATCAGTTACTTGATGTGGAATAGAGTTCCATGTAGTCATGGCTCTATGTTGTACTGTGCGCCTCCCATAGTCTGTTCTGGACTTGGGGAGTTATAGTTCATAGACGGTAATCAGTCAATTGAAATAAATGAATTAGGCTCTAATATATGGATTTCACATGACTAGGCAGGGGCACAGCCATGGGTGGGCATAGATCCACCCACTTGGGAGGCAGGTCCACGCATTCAGGAGCCATGCCCAGCCAATCAGAATTATATTTTCTCCACAAAAGGACTTTTTTACAGACAAAAAGTATCCTCAGCATCCCCTTCCCCCCTCAAACGATCCTACAGGTGAAGAAGCCGGGTGTGAATATCCTGGGCTGGCGTGGTTACACGTGGTCTGAGATTGTGAAGCCGGTTGGATGTACTGCCAAATTCTCTAAAATGACGTTGGTGGCGGCTTATGGTAGAGAAATTAACATTCAATTCTCTGGCAACAGCTCTGGTGGACATTAATGCAATCAGCATGCCAATTGCACACTCCCTCAACACTTGAGACATCTGTGACATTGTGTTGTGTGACAAAATTTTAGAGTGGCTTTTTATTGTCCCCAGCACAAGGTGCACCTGTGTGATAATCATGCTGTTTAATCAGCTTCTTGATATGCCACACCTGTCAGGTGGCTGGATTATCTTGGCAAAGGAGAAATGCTCACTAGCAGGGATGTAAACAAATTTGTGCTCAAAATTCAAGAGAAATAAGCTTTTTGTGCTTATGGAACATTTCTGGGATCTTTTATTTCAGCTCATGAAAAATGGGACCAACACTTTACATGTATTTTTGTTCAATATAGTTGATGTCCTACTAAGTTCAATACATTTTGTAATATTGTTTAATTCTGTTTTAATGTCTGGATTTGGTGATTCCATCCTCATTCTCCGCAAAGCAGATTTTATAGGGCCTTGGGTTACTTAAGGACACAGCAGCAGTTCAGGAGACCCAGGAGAGAGAATAGGGTGGTTGGCATCGGCCCGTCTGGTACCACCACATGGGTGACTGGAGGAATGGGTGAAAACTGAATTTCTTTGGAAGAGCTACCATTCACAATATGTTCCAATGAATAGAAATAGACAGTTGAATAAAAGTTTAATAGAATACTCCATAACATTATTTAAATAAAAAGCTTGGTAGTGTCGTGCAATGTCTTTGTTGTGAGTGATTGCAACACAGACGTGGGTATAATCAGCCCCATTCACAACATGCTTAGATAATGGGACTTTCTTCTAATAAAAAATGTAAGACATTCTTATTGCCTCTTCAGTCAACAAGGCTCTGTGGCTGACAATCTGCAAAATGACCTTAATTGTATCTCTGGGCTAAACTCTATGGTTTACATGCTGTGGAGCTTTGCTCTGCCTTCACTTTAAATAATAGGAGACACTCAGACACTAAAGTCTTTACTACCCAAAGCCCTAAAGACAGACTTTGAGACACAGAGAGAGACGAACACTTCCATTTTCCGTTCATTTGAATACTGTAGTCTAATGTTCATCACAACAGAAGTCACAAACAGCTTATGAGAAATGACTTCAATTACTCTACAGGCATTCAGCCATGTTCCCTGTTCTAACTGCCATTACCAGAGAGCTGACAAACTGCCTTCTCTGTTCCTCTCTACTACTAGGATTTGCAAAGCTCCAAGAAACATATATAAGGTACATCTGTATCATCATGTACCTGTATGAGAAACGATTTTGCAACTATTCCTTTCACACTACTAAAACTGCCTTTGATTTCCAGTAGTATCTAAGCACTATGGTTAGACTATCTTGGGTTGTGATGAGATCATCCCAGATACAGTTAAGGTATCAAATGTGCTCTAGCAGGTTGAAGTGGACAGGTAAGTCACCTGAGCAGGAGAAGGCATTAGCCCTCTTTCCTCCCAGGGGGATTCCCAGTTTGGCCAGCTGGTTATGTTGGGACTGGGACAGTTTACTGCCCAATACTACCACCTGTTCCTTCCATCTCACCCCATCACTGACCTGAAACACAATAGACTGTAGACAGACCAACTCAAATATTACATATTTTTTTAACAGGGAACCTTAATTTATACAGGCCCGTTTAGAAAAATATATATTTTTCAGAGACCAGTTAAAACACTACCCACAATACCACAACTCCTTTAAACTCCTTTGTTCATAGTTGTATTGTACATTGGGGAAAAGTACATTCAGTAAATTGTTATATGTAACATTGATTTTATCTGAGAACAGCGTTGATGGCCATACCTTACTGAGGTTGGGTGCAGGACTGAGAGGGGAGTTGGGGTCCTTCAGAGGCTGACTGAAGGATTGCCTGAGTTCTCAGCATAGTCCACAGGACAAAGACCAAACATATTCCTGTTAGACAGAGATAGACAGTTTCTGTCACAGACTTAAACCAGACAAACACTATATCCTGACACTAATCAATGCTTATACTTGTCACTTGTCACATACCCTTTGCCATCTAGTAGCTGGCCTGCATGAAATACATATTTTCTTCTGGATACGGAGATTAGGGTTACACAGGCATGGATCATGGTAACATGAACTCGCTCATTGGTGACAATATGATACAAGAACACCGGCTATACGAATCCAGTGTGCAGCAACGCAGCTTAGAGACACTGAAGACAATGTTAAACAGCACGTTCCTGAAGGAGGGGAAGAAGGAGGGATGAGAAAAAGGAGGAGAAGAAGAGAGGGGAGAAGCAGAACGGGTTGGTGCCTAAAGATTAGGCGTCAGCAAAGATAACACCTGGGGGACAATTAATAGGTCCACTGGTCCATAAAATATTCCATTTGGATTCAAAACCCGCCATACACACTGATAGAGACACACAAACTCTCACACACACACGTATACAGATAGGCACACACATACAAACACACACAAACGCCCGCACACACTCACACGCACACAAACACACACACAGATAGGCACACACATACACACTGAAAGGAAGTGCATCGTTTTGGTTTATGGAACAGCACACCAACGAAGTTGCTAAATAAAAGTTAAAGGCATGGAAAATGTTTTGGGCAGCTGTTGTGTGTGTCTCCAATGCCTCGATCAGACCGACATTCACCTTTTGCTACTATGTCCGTCAAGGTTACTCATACAATTGAATTAATTCCAACCTACGCACCACACAGAACACACTGCGAATGCAGCGTTCCATTTGATATTAATGTACTTCTGGTGTACCAAAATGCAATGATGCTGTTGGTCTGATCGAGGAGTTAGGGGTGTGGGTAACCACTGAAACCAAGCCTTCCATATTGATGAGGGAAAATGTATTAATTGATTAATTCAGAGCTGCACACACATACTGTACACAGTGCAAATAGTTCTGTCCTAAAATTTGCTCAAACTTCCCCCATTTACATATGACAAATCCTGCTATAAATGAACAGGCCAAATGTTTCATATGTAAGTAGATACCCCATTGAAATCCTATTTTATTGATCCTGATGCATACATAATGTGTGAGGATCCAAGCCAAGCCAATGACAGACAGAAGATGCACCAGAAACACCAGATGCATGGATGTGTCCAGCTCTATGTGCAGCTGGGGAAGCAAGGCGAACAGCTGTGAACACTCCAAAACACCTTGTCTGGGAGTGCCGGGAGAGGAGCATGTCATCTGTAGCCTCAGCTATCTGTCTGTCTATAATAATTTGTGGGTGCTTTTATTTGTCCTATTTCACACATGTAGAAGTGTGTATTAATGTGTGAACTTTAGGCAATATTTTTTTGCATATCCAAACTATTCCCGAGTCTAGAGAGACTATGTCATCTTTATTGACAGACAAGACATGTGCCTCCATCCGTGACAAACACACACTTTCCAAGTAGTCTGAATCCTCAAACAAAGAAGACAGTCTGTTGCAGATGCAGAGCTGGGTTGAGGCAGGCACTATCAAGATGGACGATCTCAAAGTGGACATGGCCACAGAGAAATCTTCTTTCCCTCACTGTGCATCTCTGTGTGGCAATCAATCCATTAGGAATGGCACTGGTTCTCTATCTGACTCCAACCCAGCCTTTAGGGAAATAATTTCTGACTTAGAGAGCCAGGGGGTATGTGTCTGTGTGTGTGTTATCGCGCGGCAGCATGTGTGCATCCCTGCGTTTGTGTGGAGGCTAGATTAATTGATAGTGTGTGACGGGCAAGGGTTGCATTTGTCTTGTGGCATCATGACAGATTGTCTGGGAACCGGTCTCTTTTGCCTTGCAGACAACTAGCAGGCGGGCAGGCAGGTAGGATAAACCTGAGTAAATCTGCTGTCGCTAACCCCCGTCACCAAGGCCCCGGGCGCCACCCACTACAGCACATCAATGTGATGAGTGGGGAAAAGAGGAGGAAGGAGAGAGAAAGGAAATATGGGGGGGAGATAGAGGGGGAAAATATATCATAGAAGGGATAGAAGGAGGAGAGAGAGAAGAGGGGGGAATGGTGGAAAGAAGGAAGGAAGGAAGGAAGGAAGGAAGGAAGGAAGGAAGGAAGGAAGGAAGGAAGGAAGGAAGGAAGGAAGGAAGGAAGGAAGGAAGGAAGGAAGGAAGGAAGGAAGGAAGGAAGGAAGGAAGGAAGGAAGGAAGGAAGGAAGGAAGGAAGGAAGGAAGGAAGGAAGGAAGGAAGGAAGGAAGAACAGACTGGAAAAAGAGAAGCAGGAACAAAAGAGGAGAGAGAACAGACTGGAAAAAGAGAAGCAGGGCGGGAGAGAGAAAAAGACAGGACAAAAAGAAAGCAATTGCTCCTCCAGCTCTCCATTAATGACTGTTCTGTCTCACAACACACACACACACACCCCAGAATGCATCAGCCCCGCTCCATTGGTCTGTACATCATGAGGTCACAACACTTCACCATCCAACAACCAATGAGTGTCACCTACTGTGTGATTGTGGTTATCCATCTAGTGCACATCATGCTACAAGAAAAGTTATCACTACCTCAGTCTCTTTTCATGCTGACTTCAGGTGAATGATTTTAGATTAAGTCAGCATGAAAAGAGACTGAGGGATTTTTTCTTGGGGTTGCCTAGCAGTTAGAGCGTTGGGCCAGTAACCGAAAGGTGGCTGGTTCGAATCCCCGAGCTGACTAGGTAAAACATATGTTGATGTGCCCTTGAGCAAGTCACATTACCATAATTGCTCCTTTAAGGAGCTCTGGATAAGAGCGTCTGTTAAATGACTTGAATGTAAAATTACATATAGGATCTCTATGCCTGTGAGGGTAAACAAAGAATTTCTGTGCAAAAGGATGGACAAATAAACATCTTCTCTATTCTATCCATACTCACAAGAAGCCCCGTGTTGAGTAGAGGAGAGTTGTTCTCATTGCCTGGTGTGTTCAACAGCACCCCTCTCCTAACCAACACCTCCACTACACACTGGTGTAGGACAAAAGTTGTGTTGCTAGACTGGTTGCTGTGCAACATAACCACAGGCTAGCTAGCAAACTTTACATTACATTTATGCAAAAACCGTGTTGGTATATATTTTAAATGAGTCAGTTAAAAAAAGAAAACGTTTTCCCTCCTTCCCCTTTGCGCAAAATTAAGTTGAAACCCTCAGGTGTTTCAGTGTCCAGATCCTTGGATTGTTTGATGAGCTGCATGTTGTGTTCAAACTTCAGTTATGGCTGCGTGGTGGGCAGTTTTGTCTCGCCCCTCTTTCCTCAAATTTTTAATTACGCCTACAAACACATTGTTGCTAGTTGTGAATTTGGTGTCCTTCTGTATATTCCATGCCAAACTGAGAGGGGGTTGTTGATATGTCGGTTCAAACCAGCTCTGAGTGACTCGATTTTGAGTTCTCTCAAGTATATCTAAACGCTTATTTTCTACATTGGCATGTCGAACTATTGTTGATGTAGCCATTTTATCGCGGTGAAAGGGCGCAATGCTATCACGGTAAAAAGGCTAAACATCATAGTCATGGCATACAGTCTCACATACACACGGCTAAATGCTGTGTTAGCCAAATCAGCAGCCAGTATCCAAACTACCCGGTTTATAAACTTCAGTATAGGGCAACTACATACTTCGGTAATTGCATAATTTCTATTACATACTGTATATTATATCGGTTTGGGCTTCTTGCAGTCAATTTCCAGTCTTTATATTATGTTCCAGCCCCCCAACCATCTGCTCAAGAAAAAAATGGGCTCACGGCTTAATCTAGTTGATGATCCCTGTTGTATCATATTACTATGTAATAACTACATCACTAGCACTGATAACATTACAAAAAAGGTACATTTCACTTGAATATTTACGGTAGATATTCAGTGAGTTTGTTAAAAAGACAAAAATCCTAGATTAGAAATATGCTTAGTATAACAGCTCTTGTATCCAGCAGGACAAGGTTAAATACTGGCATGCTATAACAACATGTACTGTAGATGGTTGGTTGTATTTTGCTGTCTAGACAGGAAGACTGAGGGAGATGAGGCTTCACTCACCAGTGGGGTCCATCCAGCGTTGTCTTTCAGGTTGGGGTCAGCCCCCTGGTCTAGGAGCTCTGTGGGGTGGACAGATGGATGAGACAGGCCACAGGTTTAGGGTAAGTTTTTAAGAGATGTGAACATGCCATCCAAACACATTGGCTGATCCAAACTTATCCTACACAGGCATCATGGGCCCTGCAGCTATTATCAAATCAGTTCAGATTACGACACTTTGCCTGCCTTTACTTACCCTTTGCCTGCCCCTTGTACTGTAATAAACTCTGAGACTCGTACGCTCTAGTTCGTACTATAACAGCTCAGGCTAAGACACAGATGCAGACACAGGAGGCGGATAGTACAAGTCTTAAGAGTTTATTATAGTACAAGGGGCAAGCAAAAGGTAACTTAATGCAAACAGAGTCGTAATCCAAATCAGAGTCAGGCAGGTACAGGACGGCAGGCAGGATCAGGGTCAGAACTAGAGCACAGGGAACACGCTGGTAGGACTTGACGGGACAAGACAAACTGACAACAGACAAACATAAAACGTAGGTATAAATACACAGGAGATAATGAGGACAAATGGGAGACACCGGGTGGGGGGTGGAGACAAGCACAAGACAGATGAAACAGATCAGGGTGTAACAATATTACTTTTGTATTTTATTGTAGTCTATGGTTTTCTGAGTGCCTTTTGAATCTGGCTTAAATCTGACTTTCTAAATCTCTCCTGGTTGTACTGTGGTTCTCTCATTGCCCATAGTACTACTCTTAGCTGATCAGACAAGCATTCCCTTCCTTTCTCAGCCCTGGGAGAATAGTGGGGAGCTTAACATAAGCCCTGTAAACACAGCTGTAATCCCTGCCTGGATCTTCCACAAGGTAATCAATGTTCCAACGCTGTGAATGGTTGATAATAGCACCAGGTCGGGGATCAGCTGCTGCTGTGTAGAGCACATGTTGACATGTCTCTAGTAACTGACTCTTGGCCTGTAACCCTGATTGATAATAGCAGCAGGTCTGGGATCAGCTGCTGTGTTTCGAGGGCATGTTCACCTGCCTCTAATAACTGAACCTGGAAATGATTGATAAAAGCAGCAGGTCTGGGATCAGCCTGAGATCAACTGCTGTGTTTGGAGGGTATTTTGCCATCTCTCTTAAGAACTGACCCAGACCCTGTGAAACATGTCCTGTTAATCTCACCTTTATAGCAGCCAGGTGCAGGGGTGTCTATCCCTTGTGGTTTCTTTTCACCACAGCTGGGCTGCTCTGTGAGACTCTCCCTGGAGATCTCTTCCCCAGGGGGGCCGGGGAACAAGGGCTGCTGCCCCTCTGGTGCTCTCCTCCTCTGGATCTCCTGGTGCTGGTCCTTCCCTGTCTGGGGCTGTCAACATGGTAGGCAGGGCTGGGAGTGGCCAGGAGATGCTTTGTTTTTTGGGGGGGGTACTCTGTGAAAGCTTTTTCTCTTCTGCACAGGATCTTTTGGGAGTATGCTTGGGATGAGAGAATAGAACTGGCTTTATAGTAGATTTCTAATTTTGTTTGAGGTGTTTAGCAGAGAGCTTATCTAGCTGACAGGGGCTGGTGTATGACCTGCTCTCCTTCCTCTCTGACATCTCTTTCGCCACCAAAGCCCCACTGCCGGTTGATCGCCTCCAACCTCTGCATCTTGATCTTCTGCTTGGTTTCTTTACGTGTTGTTGGTTTCTGCCAACCCCAGGCTGCAGGCTTCCTGACAACACCATTTCTCATCTTCTTAGTTGCCTCCTTCTTGTCATCGTTAGTCACTCTCTGAGGAAAGGAGGAACCCGAGTCTTGGGAGGAGGAGTTTAAGTTAAAAACAGACAGGTCTTTAAACTTGGGCTCAGGTATTGTGTCGGGAGGTCTTGGGGCAGCTTTCCCACTCCCCGTCTCACAGTCTGATGGTTGTGGTACCTCCACAGGCTTCTCTACCCGACAACGCACCTTACGCCTGCGGGAACTAGATTTTCAAGTTCTTCTTGTGCTTTAACACAGTTCTCTGGCTGTGCTTGTAGTTTAATGGGAAGGGCATCTGAAATGAGTAAAGAAAACAAAAGGACTGAAAAACACACCAAAACTACTCTCACCTAAGATAACATTGCAAGTCAAAGTACATTAGACTATTGCATTTCCAATAACCTCGTCCCCAGCCTATTGCGCACAGCACATATAAGCCTGGGATTTTAACAATTCAAAGTGTGCCTTAATGGGAGTGAACATAGATTACTATTGGATTGAACTAATGAGTAAAGTATTTATCATTTCATTTTAGTAAATTATACGACTGCAAGGCGTAACGCTGCACAAGACATATACGGGGAGGGTGAGGGGGAAGGTGTTGTGGGAGATGATTGGTAAATTAAGACCATTAAGACAATGAATATGCGCCAGCAGTTTCTCCAAGTTTGACTCATTGGTCCACCAGACTCTTTGCGCATTTGGACGGAAACGTCTGGGAATGACATTACGTTTCCAAAAACGAATCCAATACAAGGGTTATAATGGCATTGGTGAAAGCAAGCGGTAAGGTAGCACTATAATTTTCTCTTTCCTTGTCACTGCACAATTGATATTCAACTAGAATCACCTGTGGTTGTGTTCGGTTGTCTGCTCTGCATTCATTCACAGAGTCTGCCTTGCTTGTCACACACCCAGCCTGTTCTGCCTAGCATGCAAGCTAGCATCTAATTTGGTGACCCTGGGGGGCATGTAGCTGCCAGTCAGTGTAGTCCTCTACCACTGCGACAACATGAACATCACCCCTGTTTGTCAGAGCAGAGGTCTACAAGCTAAACACCACCATACATAATAGCAATGTATTATTACTGTCATTAACAGGGAGGCTGATGCGAGATAAGGAAAAATCAGAGGGAATACATGGAAATACTGCCCTTCAGGGGTTAGGGATACAGGCCTACCAATGTTAAAAAATATGTTAAAAAATCATTCATATCCTACAGCTTGTACCTACCTACAGAGGAAACAATGGGAAAGCTTAGTCCTTTGTCTAGCTAATTATCATATTTAGTGACACAGTCTTAACCTGTCCTCAGGGGGAATCAACAGTGAGTCTAGGTTGTGGAAGAGTTCAGTACTGTCTGTAAAATATTTGTCTATTTATCCTGTTCAGTGATAGACGTTATACTAAGGTTATAATACTTTTGTAAAGTACCTGAATCTTTGGGGCCTGAGGGATTAAGCAGTGAGTCAAAGTTATGGAAGAGTTCTGTGATATTGATATTGACTAGTTAATTAAGAACAAATTATTGGGCCTCCCGAGTGGCGCAGGGGTCTAAGGCATCGCTAGGTGTACCACTAGAGATTCTGTGTTCGAGTCCAGGCCGCTTGGACCCCAGCCGGGAGACCCACGGGGCGTCGCACAATTAGCCCAGCGTCGTCCGGGTTAGGGGAGGGTTTGACCGGAAGGGATGTCCTTGTCCCATCACGCACCAGCGACTCCTGTTGGTGTACGCCAGGTGTACGCTGTTTCCTCCAACACATTGGTGCGGCTGGCAGCCGGGTTAAGTGGGCATTGTGTCAAGAAGTGACCTGTGTTTTGGCATGTTGTGTTCTGGAGGACGCACGTCTTTCCCGAGTTCCAGCGACAAGACGTCTTATTTACAATGACGGCCTACCCCAGCCAAACCCTAACCCGGATGACGCTGGGCTAATTGTGCTCCGCCCTATGGGATGTCTATTACACAGGCAGGACTTTGACACACCACACAGCCTACTCCATCTTGAGGACCAGCACACGACATAGTAGTACAAATAATCACAAGCCATTGATAACATTCAAGACAGTAAAAGTAAAGTGAAACAATTGGCTTCAGTTAGCTCAAGAGGGACATTAAAGGCGCATGCGCGGTTAGCCACTCAGCTACTTACCTGCAAAGCATATGTTCAAACTCCAAGGCACAGAGGACCCATCATCAATTTTGAACTGTAACGACAAAAAAGATATGAAAATAATCGTGTAGCTAAATTAGATTGAGCTATTATTGGCGTATTACAATTACAAGCAGCTAACGTTAGGCAACAGATGCTCAGTTTCATAAGAAAGTCAAGTCAGTTTACCATTTTGAGCATAGCAGAAGTTTTCGAAAATGCGCGACAGCCCCCTTAGTTTTTGTCCAGCCTTCGTTGGTACACTGATTAGGTTCCATTATCCGAAATGCACCGTTTCCACTATCGGAAATTCATACAACAAGCTTGCTTTCCAAATACTCCTACCAGTACCGTGGATAGGAGTTCTGCCAGAAAGGAAGACGTGAAGAGAGAGCAATAACTGCGCTTAAAATGTTTTCTCCAGCAGGTGGCGTTTTTACACTCTCCAAGCGAGAAGTTTTGGTTTGGAGGTCAATGAGTCTCAAATTTGGTTAAAAAAAAAGCATGGTTTATTTTCTACATGTGGCTTATTTGATTGAATATGTTTCGCAATGCTTAGGTTGTTATGAGTACTGCTATAAGTAACTTTGAAAAAAAACTCTTTTTTCGGAGTTGTGCCCGTTGTTCACACATGCATCTGCCCACTCATTGGATAGAATGGTCCACCGTGATCTTGCCTCCTCCAGACTTGGACTCCAGACTCCAGCCTTCCATTTTTGAAGACATTTATTTGTATTGTTATAGCCGCCACTTGAGTATCTGGTCTATAGACCCCTTTCTGTGTTTGCATACATTGCCGCACGGAGATGCGAGTAGGTAGGTGGCAGAACATGGGGAAGTTCTTATAGAATGCCAGCAAAATAAATGTGGTTTATGAGTGCATTTCACACAACTTTTGGATTATAATCAGATTTTAAAGGCTCATATGAATAAATGTCCTACTTAATATAATGGCTGTGTCATCATCGCAAATCAACTGCATTATACTGTAATGACCTGACTAGATCATAAAAGGAACAATTGTCTAGACAGAGGTTTGAGTTACGAATTAACGGTTTATTAACCCAACTTCAACACAGGCTACTGTTTGGCCATAGCCCACGCCAAATAAATGCAATATACCCCACAAATCAACCATGATCTTCTCTTGTGAAGGCCAGACGTAAAAGAGAGAACAATGGCAAAACCTGGTCTTAACTTCCAATGCTCCATCCCCCTTCCCAACCCCCCTTCATGCCACTCCGCCAATCACCAGGGTGCCCGGCATCAGAACATTCCAGGCATTCCCGTGAACACTGGGGTACTGGTAAGTACAACACAACCAACTGAAAACCTAACACATAACACACAGCTGTCTGTGCGGGTCGCTACAATACTTATAAAAACACTTAAACTTCAACCAGTAAAATGTCTATTTGGCTAGCTTTTTCTACAGCCCATACCAATGAGCATATGTATTCCAGCTAACAACTGCTGCAGCCAAAATAGTTATTGTGCAAAGATCACAACCAAATATAATTTGAGTAATTGTTCAAGCTATAATTAAAGCACAATGGGAACCCCAAAAAGGTTATTTTGTTTAGAAGTGATAAAAACTTAAATCTAAGCTATGTTAAGTGGGGGCAAATGGTGATAGCTTTCTTAGGGATGTGCCAGGGGGACCCTATAGGGATGTGCCAGGGGGACCCAGGCGCTCGGGCGCCAGAGGAGAGGCGGGCCCCGGCAGGACCCCTAACACACCCTTCCCTGGCCTTGGCCGCTTCTCCCGGTGTCACATCTGGAGGAAACCTGCCACCATCCCTATGGTGAAGCATGGTGGTGGCAGCATCATGCTGTGGGGTTTTTCAGCAGCAGGGACTGGGAGACTAGTCAAGATCGAGGGAAAGCTGAACGGAGCAAAGTACAGAGAGATCCTTGATGAAAACCTGCTCCAGAGCGCTCAGGACCTCAGACTGGGGCGTAGATTCACCTTCCAACAGGACAACAACCCTAAGCACACAGCCAGGACAACACATGAGTGGCTTCAGGACACGTCTCTGAATATACTTCAGTGGCCCAGCCCGGATTTGAACCTAATCGAACATCTCTGAAGTGACCTGAAAATAGCTGTGTAGCGATGCTCCCCCATCCAACCTGACAGAGTTGAGTCTCTGCAGAGAAGAATGGGAGAAACTCTCCCACATACAGGTGTGCCAAGCTTGTAGCGTCATACCCAAGAATACTTGAGGCTGTAATCGCTGCCAAAGGCGCTTCAACAAAGTACTGAGTAAAGGGTCTGAATACTTACATCATTTCTTTTATTTTTGATTACATTTGCAAAAAAAATTAAACTTTTTGCTTTGTCATTATGTGGTATTGTGTGTAGATTGATGAGGGAAAAAAACGATTGAATACATTTTAGAATAAGGCTGTAACGTAACAAGATGTAGATAAAGTCAAGGGGTCTGAATGCTTTCCGAATGCACTGTACTGTTTGCTGTGATATCAGGGGGGTCCACCCTTTCTAACCCCTGCCAAGAGATCTCTTTGACCGGTCTTCTCAACATGAGTGCAGCATGAGGTACTTTAATTCTGTCCTGCTATTCAAAAACAATCAACAAGTCATGCATCAAAGTAAGAATGACAAGGTAAGAACCCCTTACAGAAGTGGAAGATTGTGCATCCTAATGTAAACTATATGCTAATTTGCTCCTATTTATGTGTATTATTTTGTATTTATACATGTGAGTCTAATCTTGAATGCTGATTGGTTAAAACCGCATTCCAGGTGGTGTCTATTCTACAAGTTACCACCGGCTAAATCTATGACATTAAACTGCCTATTTACTCTGTTCCATCTGATTGCGCAATCCACTGTCCTATCAGCCCAGCCAAGGAATTTATAAACTTGATCTCCACTATAAAAGCATCTAGACATTATCTCACATTTTCTTTAAGACAAACATTCAGTTTTCAACAGCAGAGATTTGTATAAACCTTGCTGTCTGTCTCTCCGACATTTGCAACACGAGTCGGGAACGAGTCGGGATGAGACAGACAGGCAGGCAGGCAGCTTTAGTCAGCCTGTCGAAATTATAATTCAGCATAATTTTTATGGATATATACAAAGAACTATCAATAGGAAACAAGTAAAACAAAACAAAGTGCAGCTAGTTTTCCGTCTTTACAGCTTCAGTCTAAAGTGATTGTGTTAGCTGTGTTGTTGGCTAGCTCCTCTGAAAAAGAGTCCTGACGAGAGAGCAGTTTCTACGGCAGGCAAAATCGTGAATGTATCCAAATAAATGTCACTAGCAAACAGCTTAAACAAGCTACTTTGCTGTTATTCTGGCTGCACTGTTTGATGTGACTGTAAGTTAGCCATAGTTGGCTAGCTAACAAGCAAGGGATAAGAACATTGCCAGCCTGTATGTAGATCCAGTCGTTCAGTATTTTTGTTCTGTGTCCCGTCTCTGGCAACTGAACCAATAGAACGAACGAACGACCAGCCGGCTTGGGTATCAACCCTAGATTTGTATCGGAACTATATCTTGTGGAAGGATGAAAAAGTATGAATAAATTAATAAAACCTTTAAAAAAAAATGTGAAAATATGTCAATCATTATTTGAATATGTTAGTAAACCGTTGTATAAAAGTGATAATGGCCTCGAAGCCGGTATTTTGAGGATATATAGGATATAACAACACCCGTGCCAATATATCCTCCAAACCCCTGCTTCTCGGGCATTATCACTTAAATGTTATCTGTAAATGGTTAAATAAATTGGTATACTTCTACTGGCCACCTACTTGTTTTCTTTCTTTTTCTACACAAATACCATCAAGACTTTCAGTTTGTAATAATAAAGCCCTTTTGTGGGGAAAAACAAATTCTGATTGGCTGGAACTGGCTCGTCGGTGGGTGGGCCTATGTCCTCCCAGGCCCACCCATGGCTGCGCCCCTGCCCAGCAGTGTGAAATTCATAGGTTAGGGCTTAATTTCTTTATTTCAATTGACGGATTTCCTTCTATGAACTGTAACTCGGTAAAATCTTTGAAATTGTTACATGTTGAGTTTATATTTTGTAATTGTAATTGCTCAGTATAATTATGAGCAGATAATAAACAATGAAACTGTTTGAACTTCCCAATATCCTGCCAGCTTCTAAGAAATACACAAAAAAACGTTAAAATACAATAGCTAAAGGATTTGTACATTAAAACGTTAATCCGTTCAGCTGGCTAGCAAATGAGCCAAATCAAGCGCTGATTGAGCAATGTCTGTTGTCACCTCCAGAGATTGGACAGTTTGATAAGCCAAGCTGGTGATCCCTCTTTTCTGCATCTGGGGGGCATATTGTCCATCAACAGGGCACCGATATCATCAGCCTAATGGAGGAGGCATTACTGGGTGACAAAATATATTGAATGGGAATTATAGTGAGCAGACTACGTCATTGTAAATCAGATATTTAGTTGCGCAACTAGAAATATATAACACATGCATACATCCACTATGTCTACCATTATGAGCAAAAAACCTATGAGAGGTCTCTTGCTTTTGAACTTGATCAGGAAGGCTGCAATGTCCACGTGCTGTAGAGGAGAGAAAGGAGAGAAGTGACAGAGGACATGATTTAACCTCGTCAGGATTTGCCCAAAGACTGATGACATCCAAGCGGTTCCATATCTAGGCTTTCCACAAGGTCACTTTCATCATAGTCTGGATGTTTTGACAGAAACCGGTAGTCCAAATCAGAGTTACGAGTATGATTATTTTCTGTAGGAAAGGGACCAACAGAAATTAGTTTGTAAGATTTATGGATAGTATTATCAATAGTTTCTGTGTTATACTTCTAAAGCCATATGGTTATGCCTCTTATCAAAGCTCATAAAACATCTTAGATGCACACAAGCACCATTGTCAATCCAAATGTAGAGTAGAATATAAAAGAGAATCTTTGTATTCAACCAAAATGCTGTACTACTGTACCATTGAGGATCTACTGCATGGTTTGTCAAATTGGCTAACCTGCTAAACTGAGGGGTGGTGACGTCAGCAGCCTCCAGCTCCATTTTAGTCAGCCAGGTAGCTCTCTGGTAGAGGCAAGGAATCAACAGCGGCTGGCCTGGAACACACAAGTGAAATTGGATAAAATGCGATTAACAACGTTAGCTGGAACACACAAGTGGCATGTGAAAACAAACGGTAACTGGCACTCACGCCAATAAAGAAGTATGGAAAACATTTACGGGCAAACTGGGATAAAGAGCGTAGGTTTGTGGGTATTGGATTTGGATCCTCTCTTCTCAGCTGAGGTGTGGAAACATCAACTGGTGACGTCAGCAGCCTCCTGTAGTTGTGTTCAGGAACACAAGGGGTGTCCTCAACGACATAAACATGATCATTAACCCCAGTATTATGGACCTCTGACGCCACACTTTCCTCACTTACATTCACTATCACAGCTATATCATTACGATGTAGGCCTCCATCTGACATACAACTGGTGTCGTCATGCAGATCCAGCACCAGTGATATCGATGTGATCAACATCTGCATCAAGTGCCTCAACGATGGCCCTTACAGTGTGATCATGTGCAGCATACGCTTTCAAATGATCAACATTGCCACTTACCTCTGTACCTACTTTCCCTGAGTCATTGTGACCGCTTTTGAAGATCACCTTTTCATCTGAATCTTCTAAAATAACTTTTCCGTCAAGCAATGTAGACACAATGATCAATGTAATTACACCTGGCCCAAGTTTTACTTAACATGTATGAGCTAGATAGCAGGATAGTAATGGTGTTTACCTAGTCAGCTATAGAAACAAGTGTTAGTGAAAGTTATTTAATGCGATTTGACGCACACTAGCTTGCTATACTCAGTTAATGTTATTCAATGGGGGCTAACCAAGATAGCTACTAGCTATAGAGAATCACTAGCTAGGCGAACTGCATAGATAGTTTGTAAATACATTTTATTTGGGGGGATAAAGTAGCTAGCTAACATTAGTTATAGCCAGGCTGACTTTGAGTCACATTAGGTCTGTCACATTTAGCTTGTTAATGAGCTAGCGATCTCACTACTAGCTAGATATCTAGCTGAAATGGATCAACGTGGACTCTAGTTAGATAGCTTATTTTAGATAGATAGCTACCTTGCTAGCTAGAACGTTGATTCACGTAGACTCTAACGTTAGTTTACTAAGTCCGGCCAGAGTCGTGCCACCTACTACGTTGCATCATTGACAGCATTTTAATTAATGTCACTAATGTAAACATTTTGTGTTTATAGCTATAATAACTAGCAAACAACCATGAGCAATGTCAAGATGCCGTTAACTGATGTTAGCTAGCTATGTGTTAGATTCCAATACAACACAACTCGTCAACCAATCTACATTCATCATGACAACCATAAAATCATAATAACAAAATATAGTTTAGACTGCTTCGCATGTTTGATGCAGTTGAAAGCTGAACACAACAGCATCTTCAGGTTCTTGCTGCGTCCCTTTTTCCTGCTTCTGTCTGGAGCATGGAATTCCCTCGGCTCCTAGATCTATATTAGGCTCGAGCAGGTCGAGAGTTTTTCCTTCGGCGTGTGCTTGTGGCATAAGCTCGCTCACGTCACATCATGAAATGTTAATAACTTTTCACTGTGACTGGTGGTAAGAAATAGGCCTCTAAGACAATTACTTGAATATTTCAATGGACATTTTATTTACAAATTTGATGACTAAAGTGTCTTGTTTGAAATTTAAAAAATGTGACTTCTCTATATGGCTGTCAATGGGAATTGTCTTTCTAGGCCGTACTGCAGCTAAACTGCAATAAAAAAATACCCTCTGAGCACAGTGGAAAGCGTGTTTCCAGACCGGAAGCCTGGTCCCTTGCCGCCTTTTACATTACCTTGAAAACAACGGTCTGACAACTTGGACTAAGTCTTCAGTTGTTATTAAACCTCAGTGTCCCCAACCCACAAGCCAACCTCTCCCCGTTTTTCAGTTTGTTCAGTACAGCACTGTTTCCATTCAATTGAACGTTTCAGAAAGTAAAAAAGTACTAATCGCATCCCTGGGTCAATGGAAACCTGCCTAGTGTTGCCAATTTAGCGACTTTGTCGCTATATTTAGCGAGTTTCAGACACTTCCCGCGACTTATTGGTAAACGATTGCCTTTGGGCAGTTTTGACAACAATGGTTTTCTATGGTTTTGATCATTTCAAACAAAACACTTTAGTCATCAAATTTGTAAATAAAATGTCCATTGAATTATTCAAGTAATTGTCCGTCTGGCAATTCTGAAAAATGCCAGAAGGGCCAGACCATCTTTTATTAGGATGGGCTGGACAAAATGTCATATTTAAATATGGACATGGCCGGTGGTCCATGAGCCTGTTATAAAAATGTTTATGACTTAACAATGTTTATGACTTCAAAGTAAGCAAAGGGTGGCTACTTTGAAGAATCTCAAATAAAAAATATATTTTGATTTGTTTAACACTTTTTTAGTTACTACATGATTCCATATGTGCTATTTCATAGTTTTGATGTCTTCACTATTATTCTACAATGTAGAAAATAGTAAAAATAAAGAAAAACCCTGGAATGAGTAGGTGTGTCCAAAACCTTTGACTGGTACTGTATATATTATAACTTTAAATGAAAATGAACTTAAACTAGTAAACCAAGTAGAGAGTGTGTAGAAATGATAATAAATTATTTATTTTTTAAATAATTTAATCTCTGAACAAGTTTTCAATCACAGTATTTTCAATATAGAGCTATTATCAGCTCTATTTTGTTTGATTGTGTGGTCTCAAGCCAGTGAGTTTATTAACATTCTTCATCAAGAATATGGGCAACATTTAATTATTAACAATGAAGGAGGTGGGAATGTTGTTCCCTTGTCATATAATTGTTACATTTACTATCAATATAGCATTAAAATCTTTCTCCAGATTGTACTCTTTTTTCGCGATGCAGATATTGAGTCGCGATTGAGACAGCCTGGTTCAATTTGAGTTTCAAGGCAAAACCAGTTGAGTACCACTGATGTAGTTTACTACTGCCAGTTAGGCTTAATATTTTGGCTGTAGGGTATATTGTATGAAATATATTTTTAATACCCACTATAGTAGGCTAATTAAGGAAGGGGGGATTCTTGCAATATAGGCTACTTGCAATATAGCCTAACAAGCCGTTAGATTGGCTTTAATAACACATAGGTAAGGCAATAGCCATCTACTAGACATTTATACAGTGCTTTTTACTAAACACAATCATTATATATTACAATAAAGGTCAATTCGGGGACTGTCTGTGTATTTTAATTGTTTAATCAATGTTTATTTGCTTCTGAATCTCAGTCTCTTCATCCCAGTGAGTGAGTTTATGGGCTGTAGTAACAAGTGACTGGTGTTGGATTAGGAAAATCCTGCCTATCCCGTTTATTTATTTTGCTGATAGTCCCGTCACTTCTTGGCAGAAAGATACGCATATGCGCATGGCACTCCCAGACGAAGCACAATGCTGGAAATCTATCCACATCCACATAAACTAGTCCCGGCATCTTTCCTTGACAAACACATAATGTTGTATATTGAATTCAATAGAAGAAAGCAGAGACGTCTTTAATGTAGCCATTGGCTACAGCCAAAACATTAAGGAACTGGCAGTCCCTCTCTCTCCTTCTCTCTATATGTTTTCTTCGTTTGAATTATATGTAGCCTAATATTTAAACACTTATCTAAAGTGGGCAGGGGGGAACACTTGAAATGCACTAATTTGAAATATGTAGTACCACCCATCGGGTATAGTTGTTAATGAATAAACACATACAGTGGGGAAAAAAAGTATTTAGTCAGCCACCAATTGTGCAAGTTCTCTCACTTAAAAAGATGAGAGAGGCCTGTAATTTTCATCATAGGTACACTTCAACTATGACAGACAAAATGAGGAAAAGAAATCCAGAAAATCACATTGTAGGATTTTTAATGAATTTATTTGCAAATTATGGTGGAAAATAAGTATTTGGTCACATACAAACAAGCAAGATTTCTGGCTCTCACAGACCTGTAACTTCTTCTTTAAGAGGCTCCTCTGTCCTCCACTCATTACCTGTATTAATGGCACCTGTTTGAACTTGTTATCAGTATAAAAGACACCTGTCCACAACCTCAAACAGTCACACTCCAAACTCCACTATGGCCAAGACCAAAGAGCTGTCAAAGGACACCAGAAACAAAATTGTAGACCTGCACCAGGTTGGGAAGACTGAATCTGCAATAGGTAAGCAGCTTGGTTTGAAGAAATCAACTGTGGAAGACATACAAGACCACTGATAATCTTCCTCGATCTGGGGCTCCACGCAAGATCTCACCCCGTGGGGTCAAAATGATCACAAGAACGGTGAGCAAAAATCCCAGAACCACACGGGGACCTAGTGAATGACCTGCAGAGAGCTGGGACCAAAGTAACAAAGCCTACCATCAGTAACACACTACGCCGCCAGGGACTCAAATCCTGCAGTGCCAGACGTGTCCCCCTGCTTAAGCCAGTACATGTTCAGGCCCGTCTAAAGTTTGCTAGAGAGCATTTGGATGATCCAGATGAGGATTGGGAGAATGTCAGATGAAACCAAAATAGAACTTTTAGGTAAAAACTCAACTCGTCGTGTTTGGAGGACAAAGAATGCTGAGTTGCATCCAAAGAACACCATACCTACTGTGAAGCATGGGGGTGGAAACATCATGCTTTGGGGCTGTTTTTTCTGCAAAGGACCAGGACGACTGATCCGTGTAAAGGAAAGAATGAATGGGGCCATGTATCGTGAGATTTTGAGTGAAAACCTCCTTCCATCAGCAAGGGCATTGAAGATGAAACGTGGCTGGGTCTTTCAGCATGACAATGATCCCAAACACACCGCCGGGCAACAAAGGAGTGGCTTCAGAAGAAGCATTTCAAGGTCCTGGAGTGGCCTAGCCAGTCTCCAGATCTCAACCCCATAGAAAATCTTTGAAAGTCCGTGTTGCCCAGCGACAGCCCCAAAACATCACTGCTCTAGAGGAGATCTGCATGGAGGAATGGGCCAAAATACCAGCAACAGTGTGTGAAAACCTTGTGAAGACTTACAGAAAACGTTTGACCTCTGTCATTGCCAACAAAGGGTATATAACAAAGTATTGAGATAAACTTTTGTTATTGACCAAATACTTATTTTCCACCATAATTTGCAAATAAATTCATAAAAAATCCTACAATGTGATTTTCTGGATTTTTTTTCCTCATTTTGTCTGTCATAGTTGAAGTGTACCTATGATGAAAATTACAGGCCTCTCTCATCTTTTTAAGTGAGAGAACTTGCACAATTGGTGGCTGACTAAATACTTTTTTTCCCCACTGTATATTAGACGAAGAAAATCACTTTATAAATGCCATTATTGTAAGGAATGTGGTTCCGTTGTGGAAGGAGTCAGGCGCAGGAGAAGTTTGCGTGTACAAAGGGTATTTTAATGAGGTCACCAGTCCAAAACAATAGCACTGGCGGAAAAACCCCACACGCCAATCAAGAAAATAAACCGGCGCAAACACAAGCAACCCAGCAATAACGAGAACCAAGATCAAACAGCCCATAGAATACAGACTGCGAACAACGACGAAAGATACCAACATAGCAATCACGCACAAGGGGAAGAGATGGAAGGAAGAAAATATAAACAGGTGCGTGATTGGGAGAAAATAAACAACAGGTGTGTACAATAAAGACAAATCACCCGAACACGAAAAGGGAGCGGTGATGGTTAGAAAACCGGTGACGTCGACCGCCGAACACCGCCCGAACAAGAAGAGGCGTAAGTCGTGACAGTACCCCCCCCGACGCGCGGCTCCAGCGGTGCGCCGACACCGGCCTCGGGGACGACCCTGAGGACGAGGCGCAGGGCGATCTGACTGGCGCCAATGAAACTCCCGCAGCAGTTCAGGGTCCAATATATCTGCCACCGGGACCCAGCACCTCTCTTCCGGACCGTACCCCTCCCACTCCACAAGATACTGAAGGCCCCTCGCCCGACGTCTCGAATCCAGGATGCAACGGACGGTGTATGCCGGGACCCCCTCGATGTCCAGAGGGGGAGGAGGAACCTCCCGCACCTCAGAGTCCTGGAGCGGACCAACCACCACCGGCCTGAGGAGAGACAAATGGAACGAGGGGTTAATACGATAATCAGGGGGAGCTGTAACCGGTAACACACCTCGTTCACTCTCCTCAGGACTTTAAATGGCCCCACAAACCGTGGACCTAGCTTCCGGCATGGCAGGCGGAGGGGCAGGTTTCGGGTCGAGAGCCAGACCCGGTCCCCTGGTGCAAACACCGGAGCCTCACTGCGGTGACGGTCCGCACTGCGCCATAAAGCCAGGAGGTGACCGTGAGCGGCCTCCCAGGTCTCCTCCGCGTGCTTGAACCATTCGTCCACCGCAGGAGCCTCGGTCTGACTCCGATGCCATGGTGCCAGAACCGACTGGTACCCCAACACAATCTGGAAGGGGGAGAGGTTAGAGGAGGAGTGGCGAAGCGAGTGCTGTGCCATCTCTGCCCAGGGTATGAATGCCGCCCCTTCCCCTGGCCGATCCTGGCAATAGGACCGCAGAAACCTGCCCACATCCTGGTTCACTCTCTCCATCTGCCCATTACTCTCAGGGTGAAAACCCAAGGTAAGGCTGATTGAGACCCCCAAACGTTCCATGAACGCCTTCCAGACTCAGACTCTCGACGATCAGTTAGGAAATCCACTGATAGATGTGACCACGGCCGTTGTGGAACGGTTAAGGGATGTAGCTTACCTCTGGGTAGGTGTCTAGGAGCCTTACACTGGGCGCACACCGAGCAGGAGGAAACATATACCCTCACGTCCTTTGCGAAGGTAAGCCACCAGTACTTCCCAGTCAGGCATTGCACTGTCCGACCGATCCCAGGATGACCAGAGGAGGGTGACGTGTGGGCCCAATGGATCAACTGGTCATGGACAGCAGCAAAAACGTACAAACGCCCGACAGGACACTGGGGGGAAGCGGGCTCGGTACGTAATGCCTGCTCAATGTCCACGTCCAGCTCCCACACAACCGGCGCTACCAGGCAGGAAGCCGGGAGTATGGGAGTCTGATCCATAGCCGCTCCTCTGTGTCATAAAGCCGGAACACCGCATCTGCCTTATGAACCTGGTCTGTAAGATATGGTAAACACAAAGCGAGTAAAGAACATGGCCCACCTCGCTTGACGAGGATTCAATCTCCTCGCTGCCCGGATGTACTCCAGGTTACGGTGGTTAGTCCAGATGGGGAAAGGGTGTTTAGTCCCCTCAAGCCAGTGTCTCCACACCTTCAGGGCCCTGACCACAGCCAGCAACTCCCGGTCCCCCACATCATAGTTCCGCTCCACCTGACTGAGCTTCTTAGAGAAGAAAGCACAGGGGCGAAGCCTCGGTGGGGTGCCCAAGCGCTGGGAGAGCACGGCTCCTACCCCCGCGTCCACCTCTACTATGAACTATGAACGCCAAAGAAGGATCCGGGTGAGCCAGCACGGGAGCCGAAGTGAACAACACCCTTAGTTACCCAAAAGCCCTTTCCGCCTCAACTGACCACTGCAGACGCACCGGACCCCCCTTCAGCAGTGAAGTAATGGGAGCGGCCACCTGACCAAAACCCCGGATAAATCTCCGGTAATAATTGGCAAACCCTAAAAATCGCTGCACCTCCTTTACCGTGGTGGGAGTCAGCCAATTAACAACGGCAGCAATGTGGTCACTCTCCATCTCCACCCCGGACGTGGAAATGCGATACCCTAGGAAAGAGACGGCTTGCTGGAAGAACAAGCATTTCTCAGCCTTGGCATACAGGTCATGCTCCAACAGTCTTCCAAGTACCTTACGCACCAAAGACAAATGCTCGGCGTGTGTAGCGGAGTATATCAGAATATCATCGATATACACCACTACACCCTGCCCGTGCAGGTCCCGGAAGATGTTGTCTACAAAGGATTGTAACACTGCGGGACCACTCATCAGCCCGTACGGCATGACGAGGTACTCATAATGGCCTGAGGTGGTGCTAAACGCTGTCTTCCACTCGTCTCCCTCCCGGATACGCACCAGATTGTATGCGCTCCTGAGATCCAGTTTCGTGAAGAAGCGCGCCCCGTGCATGGACTCAGTCGCCGTAGCGATAAGAGGCAGCGGGTAACTGTACCTCACCGTGATTTTATTGAGACCTCGATAATTAATGCACGGGCGCAACCCCCCATCCTTCTTCTTCACAAAAAAGAAGCTTGAGGAGGCGGGGGAAGTGGAGGACCGAATGTACCCCTGACCCAGGGATTCTGAGATATATGTCTCCATAGCCTCCTTCTCCGCTTGCAACAGGGAATACACGTGACTCCTGGGAAGCGCAGCGTCTACCAGGAGATTTATCGCACAATCCCCGTCGATGGGGTGGTAACTGAGTTGCCTTCTTCTTACAGAAGGCGAGAGCCAAAGCGGCATATTCTGGGGGGATGTGCACGGTGGAGACCTGGTCTGGACTTTCCACCGTAGTTGCACCAACGGAAACTCCTACACACCTCCCCGAGCACTCCCGCGACCACCCCGTGAGAGACCTCTGTTGCCAGGAAATGGTGGGGTCATGCAAGGCTAACCAGGGAAGGCCTAATACCACTGGGAATGCAAGAGAATCAATGAGGAAGAGACTGATTCTCTCCTCATGCTTCCCCTGCGTTACCATGACGAGAGAGATGGTGGCCTCCCTGATTACCCCGGACCCTAATGGTCGACTATCTAAAGCATGAACGGGAAAAGGTCTGACCACAGGGTTAATGGAAATCTCTAACCTAAGTGCAAGCGCTCTGTCAATGAAATTCCCAGCTGCGCCTGAATCGACGAGCGCCTTATGCTGGGAATGCAGGGAAAAATCAGGGAAACAAACAGACACAAACAGTTGATCAACAGAGGGCTCTGGATGAGTGTGGTGCTTACTCACCAGGGGTGACGCCCGAATGCTCTGCCTGCCATCTCTACTCCCAGAAGAACCAACCCTGCACCGACCGGCAGTGTGCCCTCTGCGGCCACAGCTGGTGCAGGTGAAGGCTCCTCCTCTAGCCTCCCTACGCGCTGCCCCTCCTAGCTCCATTGGCTCTGGAGAGGGGATGCTGGAGGGTGGGGTTGACAGGACCCTCTCAGGATGTCCGCGGGTGACCAACAGGTTATCCAATCGAATGGAGAGGTCCACCAGTTGGTCGAAGGTCACGGTGGTGTCCCTGCAGGCCAGTTCCCGCCGGACGTCCTCGCGTAGGCTGCACCTATAATGGTCAATGAGGGCCCTGTCATTCCAGCCTGCTCCGGCGGCCAGTGTCCGAAACTCTAGGGCGAACTCCTGTGCGCTCCTTGTCCTGTCTCAAATAGAAGAGCCGCTCCCTCGCCGCTCTCCCCTCGGGAGGGTGGTCGAACACAGATCGAAAGCGACGGGTGAACTCTCCAAAGTGTTCCAACGCCGCGCCTCTATCTCCCCACACGGCATTAGCCCACTCCAGCGCTCTCCCAGTGAGACAGGAGACAAGGGCGGACACTCTCCCTTCCTGAGGGAGCTGGATGCACGGTGGCCAGGTAGAGGTCCATTTGTAGCAAAAACCCCTGGCACCGTGCTGCTGTCCCATCATACTCCCTGGGAAGGGAGAGACGAATCCCACTGGGTCCGGATTCCAGAGGGCTAGGTGGAGACAAACTTGGTTGGGGTATTCGGGGCGCTGGGGAGATCTCCTGTCTCTCCCAAGGATCCAGAGTTTGGACAACGTGATCCATAGTGACACCCAGTTGCTGCAGCATGACCGAGTGCTCTCGGACGAATTCCTCTACTCCTCTATTCGGTGCAGCTGCTCCTGCTGACTCCATTTTATCAGTGCGTGACTCTGTAAGGAATGTGGTTCTGTTGTGGAAGGAGTCAGGCACAGGAGAAGTTTGCGTGTACAAAGGGTATTTGTACACGCAAATAAACAACAGGTGTGTACAATAAAGACAAATCACCCGAACACAAAAAGGGATGGTTAGAACACCGCCCGAACAAGAAGAGGGACTGACTTCGGTGGAAGTCGTGACAATTATATAATAACTTTGGATAAACCATTTATAAGGCATTTATAAATCGTGTTTTCACCATTTATTAATCATTACTCCCACAGGAATAAACCATTTATTAGTCATTAGTAAAGTATTTTTTCAGACCCCTAATCTAAAGTGAGTGCTAATTATTCTTTATGAACACTTTATAAATGTTTTGAGTGACCAGTGTAATTTCTCACAAAAAGAAGGGCATGCCATTGGTAGACATTCCTGCTGTACGTTGTAAAAGCACACAACATAGGATGTTTAAGGAAATATTTATACGTGTGAAAAATTAAAGTAACATTTACAAATGTGTGAGTAATGATTAATAAATGGTGATTAAACAGTTTGTAAATGCCTTATACATGCCTTTTAAATGTTTTATTATGGAGCCTTAAAAATAAAGTGTTACCCTAGGAGGTTTCTGGGCCCAGTGTGGTCCTTTGGTCCCAGTGATGCTAGGCTTAGTGGCACAGACATCTCAGCTGTGTAGTGGACAGAGGGAGAAAACAGAGAGACACTGACACATGTACTGTCAGTTTATTGATATTGATATTATATATTTAATAGTAATCAACCCTTACTGTTAATTACGATGATGTGGGCTACTGTGGCTGAAATGCCAGGGCTTCATTTTTGTCCCAGTCTGTCCCTGCAATTAGCGACTTTTCCCACTCAATTCTGCTGCAAACAAGAGTGAGAGAAGCTGTATAACATACGTCACAGCAGAGGCGCACACACAGGCAGAGAAGCACTAGGGGAGGGGAGGTGCAGTGTGAGAAGGGGCGAAAAAGCTACGTGGGGATCGCAGCCGTGCTGCAGCAAGGCAATTTGGTGATGTGACGTCTAGCGACAAATCAAGGAGCCAATTGCGGATCTCACTGAAAAATGGTTGCCAATACAGCATTGTTTATCCTCATGGAAAGCAAATGTAGGCGAGGCCTATGCACGACTATAAACAGGTTTGTTGTCTAGCAACAAAACAGACAAGTGCGCAACAATGGGGCGAAACAGACGGGGTTGGCTTAGATTGTTGACAACACGCAAACCATATTTCCTCTCCAATGTTTCTTGAAAACATAAATACATTTGCACAATGAGCACTTGTCTCTCAAATACATTGTTACAGTTGTTAGTTAGCTAGCGAATTTGAGCCATATTAGCATATACGTGACATCAGTCAAAACACATCAAGACATGCTATCAATAACAAGATAAGAGCTGAAACGAGCAACCTAGAATTCCACACCTGCTAGCTATCTGTCTATCCAGAATCACAACACACAGACTTCTGCCCCATTGAAGCTTGCACATTGTTTTCATGACATTGTCAGCTAACCCGTCTATATGGGGAAACATCTGCCAGGCGGCCAGCTCAACTGTGTTTCTATTCATTTATTTATTATTCATTGAATGAATAGACAATGAATTATGATAAAGATGAAGGTAGCTAACAACAATCTTTAACCATACTAGGATGGAGGAGGGTCATTTTCCTGCACATGGTGAAATTCAATAGATAGGGCCTAATGGATAAAGTAATGTTTCATGACGCACTGTTATAACAAGCAACACTGTGTGTGCTATCATATAATAGCTTTATTAAATGTAAAAATAAGTTCAGTACATTCATGTCCATGTGGATCTGTGCATTAGGAGGGAAGTGGCAATAAAATATTGAGATATGCCATTAGAGGAAGTGTTAAGGATGCCAAAAAGTTTGGTTTTGACTTTTACCTTAATAGCCGTGATTATAAAATCGTCACCATAAGTATGAGAACCTCTGCACATATACTAGGTAGTAGGCTACATAAAATATATATATATAATTCTAACCAATGGGCCAAATCAATATAATTTAATCAACAAAAGATATGAGTTTCACCAATGGAATGCAGAGTGATAAAAGTGGAGAATGCTTACAACTATTGCTAAAGAGCAGTGACACCACCACAGTACTTAGATTTGTAATGATAATAACATGACAATACAACTTGATTTCCGTTAATATATATATTGTTCATGACAAGTAAACAGATAATTGCACTTTTGTTCATTGGTTATAACCTACAAGTGAGGAAGGAAGGCCATTACATTTTTAGGATTTCGACACATTAGTGAAGAAACATGATAGAAGCATGTTCACATCTCTATGAATCTTATTACCTGATAAAACAACAAGGGACAAACACTGTTCAATTTAACAGTCCAAATTGGCAACAAAGTGACTTCATAAGTTATCCTTCATAAGGTATAAAAGGGATTTGCTAAACTGAGAAGAGTACCAAAGCAAAATTACAAAATAAAAATGAAGTAAAGTGATTACAGGTTGATTCATATTTTAAATGTTTCCATTATTATTAAAACATAGATCCGTTTATTAATTCCTATCTAGTGCGAATGTTGCTCTTCTTCCTTCACAGTTTGTGTCTTCAGACAGATACATTGTGAACAAGATGGCCGCCAAAGCTATGTATCTGAGGCTGCGATGGATTCGAGGCTGATGCTGTCTGCTTCGGAATCTTCTTCGCTGTGGATTGGGATGGTCTCGATGCCAACCTTCCCCATTGCAAAGTTGATGAAGACCTGGAGGGGGAATGAATGATTCAACAGGATCAGTGACTGGGTTGGTTGTACCGACTGCTTTACATACTTTTCACAGAGGGTTCTACATGGAACACAAAATGATTCTACCTGGATCCAAAGAGGGGACAACCAAATAACCCTTTTGGAACCTTTTTTTCTAAGAGTGTAGGTAGTAGGTTCATACCCAGTTACTCTGAATAGGATTAAAAACTTTTTTTGCACCTTGATTTCTGAAGTGTGAAGACATAATGGCCTTTTAAGTTTGTTAGGTCTCTCTCTCCCTCCGACAGACTCCCCCCCTCGATTTCTCTTTCTTTCTCTCTCTTATTTTCACCCCACCACTCACTCTCTCCATCTGCCTTTCTCTCCGTGTCCCTCTCTCTCCCTTCTACCCCCCCACCCTCCACCATCCTTCCCTCCCTCTCTCACCCTCCACCCCCCCTCCCTCTTTCACGTCATCCCTCTCTCTCTCACCTCATCCAGGGTAGTCTGGCTGACAGAGAAGTGCTTGATCTGCAGAGCGGTCTTGTTAGACTCCAGCTGGTCAAAGATGTCCGCCACACCTCCAGGTGCCACAGGCACATGATACTCCACCATGGAAGAGTGCTGGTCCTGGGAGGAGGAGACATTAGGGCACATCTCAATCAATCAATCAATCAGGTGCCACATGTCATAAACTGTGCTGTTCTACAGTACAAACACAAAACGCATTAACTACTTTTTTTTTTTACTGATAAATCTGAATTCAAAGTATTTTTCTATCTAGACAGACAACCATTTCTGATCAACTGGCTTGTTCTTGTGTCAGGAAATTAAGTACAACATTAATCAGATAATACACCTGGCCGTAACAACAGATCAAAGATGTTTGACCAAATTCATAGTTACTGCGTTTTGCCATTATAGTGCAGTGTGTGTGAATGTGCTTTGTGGGATTTTTATAGAAATGTATTTTATACTGGCACAAATCCGATTTCCCCTCTGGGGATCAGTACAGTTCATTCAGTCTCCCAGACCAGACTGTCCCAGGTATCTTACCTTGAGGTACGTGCTGGGGAAGTGGTGCTGCATGAAATTGGTGATGACCTCTACGTCACAGGAAGACACAGCCAGGTACATCTTCACCGTGAAGCCGCTGCCAAACCTGAGAGAAACACACATCATCACGAAGGAATGTTGACTATTTCATTACCAATCAGAGTTATTGTCTGTTGGAAGGGGGGATATTAGGCAGTAGGGAACCGGCATGAGGGCCTTCTACGACTTCAGAGAAGGCCGAAGGATGTACTTTTCATTTCTATTTAATCTTTTCAATTATATTCTAACTATATTCCTATTTTCAATTATATTCTGATTTAATCTCTTCGGTTTGTGTTGGAAAGGAAAGGGTTAACACCGAAGAGAAAAAAAATCCAATCTGAATTTTTCTTTGGTGGTCTCTAGAGACATAAATCTATTTAGTTAAGTCAGCCATTGGCTAGGCCTTCAGAAATCTGCCATACAACTGTATTAGGGCATAATTTGAGTGAGAGTGGAATCAACTAATCACAATCACATACATTTTTACAAAAACTATGGAAACTTCCGTCTTCGCGAAGGCCAATAGATCACTGTGCAATAGTGAGCAGTAGTTTTCCAACGGTCTAGCTAGCTAGCTTTTGTTGTAGTTTAGTGTGCAGCAGCTGCAGCAGGTGATATTGAAGATTTGTTAGCTTCGCCATTTTCAAGATTAACTTTCAACAAGAAGTTAAAGACGTCCTCCAGCAATTTTTGAACTTTTACTGTTGAAAATCTATATCCAAATTATAAATACAGTAAAGTAAAAAAAAAATATTTTGCCTTTATTTAACCAGGTAGGCAAGTTGAGAACAAGTTCTCATTTACAACTGCGACCTGGCCAAGATAAAGCAAAGCAGTTCGACACATACAACAACACAGAGTTACACATGGAGTAAAACAAACATACAGTCAATAATACAGTAGAAAAAAAAACAAATCTATATACAAAGAGTGCAAATGAGGTAAGATAAGGAAGGTAAGGCAATAAATAAGCCATGGTGGCAAAGTAATTACAATATAGCATTTAAACACTGGAATGGTAGATGTGCAGTAGATTAATGTGCAATGTAGAAAAACTGGGGTGCAAAGGAACAAGATGAATAAATAAATACGGTAGGGGATGAAGTAGTTGGTTGGGCTATTTACAGATGGGCTATATACAGGTGCAGAGGTCTGTGAGTTGCTCTGACAGCTGGTGATTAAAGCTGGTGAGGGAGATAAGTGTCTCTCTACATACACTAAAGTGTAAAAAAAAGGAGTAGAGAATCTGTGATGTCAGAAAACTGTCTCTGAGCCCGTTGGTATCAAACCTCATGTTCCGATACCATCAACTTGTGGCTGGAGTGTGGGGTCCTTGACCGTGTGGGGTCCTCGAGCGCATTATCTATCAAGAGAATTCTCCTCGATTATAATCACATCTGTGTATATCCCCCCTCAAGCTGACACATCGACGGTACTGAAAGAAATCCATTGGACTCTATGTAAACTGGAAACAACATATCCTGAGGCTGCATTTATTGTGGCTGGAGATTTTAACAAGGCTAATCTGAAAACAAGGCTCCCTAAATGTTATCAGCATATCGAATGGCAAAAACACTTACAAACTTCTACAGATGCACAATCGAGAGCATCCTGTCGGGCTGTATCACCGCCTGGTACGGCAACTGCTCCTCCCACAACCGTAAGGCTCTCCAGACGGTAGTGAGGACTGCACAACGCATCACCAGGGGTAAACTACCTGCCCTCCAGGACACCTACACCACCCGATGTCACAGGAAGGCCAAAAAGATCATCAAGGACAACAACCACCTGAGCCACAGCCTGTTCACCCCGCTATCATCCAGAAGGTGAGGTCAGTACAGGTGCATCAAAGCTGGGACCGAGAGACTGAAAAACAGCTTCTATCTCAAGGCCATCAGACTGTTAAACAGCCACCACTAACATTGAGTGGCTGCTGCCAACATACTGACTTAAATCTCTAGTCACTTTAAATAATAGGAATTGGATGTAACAAATGTATCACTTGCCTCTTTAAACACTTTTGTATATAATGTTTACATATCCGACATTACTCATATCAAATGTATACACTGTACTCTATACCATCTACTGAATCTTGCCTATGCTGTTCGGCCATCGACTCAAATCTCTAGCCACTTTAATAATAAAAAATTGGATGAAATAAATGTATCACTAGCCACTTTAAACGATGCCATTTATACAATGTTTACATATCCTACATTACTCATCTCATATGTATATACTGTACTCTATACCATCTACTGCATCTTGCCTACGCCGGTCAGCCATCGCTCATCCATATATTTATATGTACATACTCGTATTCTTTTCTTTACTCTTGTGTGTATAAGGTAGTTGTTGTGAATTTGTTAGATTACTTGTTATATACTACTGCATGGTCGGAACTAGAAGCACAAGCATTTCGCTACACTCGCATTAACATCTGCTAACCATGTGTATGTGACAAATAACATTTGATTTGATTTGATGATTCTTTAAGACAACTGGTTACTTTGTGTACTGAATGTGAAAAAGATGTTTGCAATGAGAAATAAGACTTGTACATTTAGCCTAATGGTTGGGTTTTGTATTCTTATGATTGAGACCTACTGGCTTATTATGTCTGAGTGAATGTATTGCTTATTCTTTAACATCATGCTATGTGTGACTGCTGTCTTTCGATCAGCCTTAGTTATGTCTTTTACAAAAAGTATAGTCACTGTGCAAACAGCATCCCCAGCCTGTCACACTCACATTCTTTGATGTGTCACTGCTGTTCCTTTTGGTGATCGTATGATAGTGATGGCGTTAGGCTACCATAGGTTGTGTAAGCAGTTTGGTTGTTGTTGCTAGTAGCATTATCCGTGCGGGTGCTGTCTGTGTGAGTGGCATCCCGAAGTGTGGCTCAGCCTTAGGCCTGTTTGATTCAGATGGGTGCATTAAGTGATGCTATGTTTCTGTTATTTTCCTTGATTTTTGAGTTTGGTACAATGTGTTGGAAGATTTTTTACCCCCACTGAAGGCCTAGGTCCAATAGTCACGGTTCACCACTAATATTTGTCTACAAGCTACAGCCTAGCATACAGTTAGCCTGGTCCCAGATCTGTTTGAGATGTCATTGTGCTGTAGTTGGCTATACAACACAAACAGATCTGGGAACAAGCTAGCCTAGAGTACAGGAAACAAACGTCATATCAGTCAGAGAACAATAGGAATAGCCTGGTCCTAGATCTGTTTGTTTTCATGCCAAACAATGATCATATGAGTTGGCAAGGCAGCACAAGCAGATCTGCGACCAGGCTAGGTGTACGATACAGGGAACAAATGATGAGTCAGAGAACAATAGGAATATGTGGGTCGCAAATCTCCTTTGGCTGTTGTAATGCCAAACAATTACTGTTATAGGAGTTTGCAAGGCAGCACAAAAAAAAAACTGCAACCAGCCCAGCATAGGCTTTGGTACAGAGAACAACAGATCAGTGAGAAAACAATAGGAGGAGAGCAGCAGTGGACCAGCGGTGACTAATGACTAGCTGAGAGGGGATGAGAGAGGAAGGAGAGGCGGAGGAGAGGGGAGGACGAGAGGCCACTGACCTGTTCTTGATGTGCTGCAGGGAGCCCAGACACCTGAACTGACCCTTCACCATGATGGCCAGACGGGTGCAAAGAGCCTCGCACTCCTCCATACTGGAACACACACACACAGTAGAAGTTAGAGGGAAAATGAACCATTATCTATCAGAATATACAGCATATACTGCAACACGCACACACACACATTTGAGTTTAGTTGACCATTTTAAAACACACATAAAAAACACATGCATAAATAAATCACTGAGGATGAGACAAGGAAGTCAGAGACGTATTTCCATTGTTGTCCTTATGATGGGAGATTAATTATTATTATAAACTGGGTGGTTCAAACTCTGAATGCTGATTGGCTGAAAGCCATGGTATATCACACTGAAAGGTATGACAAAACATGTATTTTTACTCTGCTAATTACAATGGTAACCAGTTTATAATAGCAATATGTCACCTCAGGGGTTTGTGGTATATGACAAATATACCACGGCTAAGGTTTGTATCCAGGAACTCTGCATTGTGTCGTGCATAAGAACAGCCCTTTGCTGTGGTATATTGGCCATATACCACACCACTTTGGGCCTCACTGCTTAATTATATAACTCATACAGTATACTGCGTAGCTTCACAGAAACCCAGTACCTTCTCTAATTTTATGATCACTCAATATCTTTATTAAAGATCCTTTCTAAAAAATGTTGTGTAAAAGACATGCTGTAGTACAGTGTCTTAAAAAAAAGGTCATGGGATTGTAGAGGCGTTGGAGAGGTAGGGAGGTTTACCTGTGAGAGGTGAGAACTACAGCACACTTCCCCTTGACTTCCTCTGAGATGATCTTCCACAGGTGACGTTTGGAGCGAGGGTCCATACCTGAGGTAGGCTCGTCCTGAGGAGAGAGGGACAGCGGGAAGAGAGGAAGAGAAGAGGAGAGAGGTGAGTTCAAGTGAGATGGAATAGAGAGGAGTGAATGCCTGATGCTTGACCCGTGTAGCGGTCAAACTTAATTTATGTAAAGGTGAGGTAAGAGACTGATGTCTGTCTGAAGATGTCCTAATATGGACACCATATATAGGACTGAGATAAGGCTTTCACAGGAGGGTCAGCAGCAATATGTTTTCTTCAGTATGAGGCCTAAGCCATGGGGAATAGCTGTGCTGAGGGTGATGCAGCACCCCCTGAAATAAAAAAAAATGAATAAAAAAATGTAATAAACACATTTCTGAGGATTTCCTAAAATGGACACCATACACAGATGAGATGAGTATCTGCAACATTGTGTTAGCAGTAGGTATGATGATGTCACACTGTTAATTTGACAGATTGATGAATGGGTGTTGATCTCGGATGGGTCCTCAGACTGCTCACCAGCAGCCCTATCTGTTTTTGTGTGTGTGTGTGTGTGTGTGTCCTCACCAGCAACAGTATATTTGGGTGTCCTACGAGTGCCAGGGCAGTGGAGAGCTTCCTACGGGTTCCACAGCTGTAACTGTCACTGATGGTGTGTCTATGGTACCCCAGCTCCAGCTTCTTCAGTAGGTAATTGACCACCTGGGAAGGAGAAAGGACAAGAGGAACCAGTTTGGGTTTAAAAAAAAATATCCAGTTACATATATACCTATTATGGAGAAAAGAAGAATACATACATTATTTTCCATTTTGTGAGAAACTGAAATTTGTATAAAGATTATTTTGGATTAAAAACAGAGACCAGTTACGTACTGTAAAACTTAAAATGCCGTCTCAAATAGCCGCCTGTCCCTTTTTTTCAAGCCGAGCATCGGCACATATTTCAGCAAATAAATGTTTCAAATAAACCTGTGCCCAAATTAATTGTTAAGGAGTGAACTTCAGTGAGTTCTGTAAATATTGTGCAAAAGAAGATAAAGGAAAGCAACATCATTGCCATGGATGAGACAGCAGTGTGGTTTGACATGGTCAGCTCAACTACGTGGGATACAAGGCTCAACGAGTCAGAGAATGATGCTTAAGTACAAAATCAGGGGTGTATGATAGGCAGCCTAGTCTTTGCAAGTCTGATCTGCAATTGATTTGTTATTATAATGTTTATACTGGGCATACTGGTCACAATAAACAGTGTGGTATTCTTTTCAACGTTTTATTGAGAAAAACCTGTGTGCATTGAGGAAATAGGTGCCTGGCCCAAATAGAAGCCTGTAAGCACCGGTTGTGTTCAGTGATTGAAGCAAATAAACGCTCGGGCTATTACTTGAAGTTTTACAGCTTTACTGTAAACCTATTATGGAGAAATTTTAAGAAGAATAGGATACTTTACTTTTTTGTGAGAAATTTAAATGTATCTTCTGCCTAGTTAAAGAGACCATTTTGGTTTAAAAAGCACCAGGGTCCAGCAGTTAAATACCTATTACAGAGATGAATATCTAGTTAGATTTTTTCGCCATGCATTTTTAATGACATTTGGCCATCAAGGGTGGGTTTGGTTGTTTGTGTGCTATATTACCTGTCTTCTATACCTACAGTGGGGCAAAAAAGTATTTAGTCAGCCACCAATTGTGCAAGTTCTCCAACTTAAAAAGATGAGAGAGGCCTGTAATTTTCATCATAGGTACACTTCAACTATGACAGACGAAATGAGAAAAAGAAATCCAGAAAATCACATTGTAGGATTTTTAATTTATTTATTTGCAAATTATGGTGGAAAATAAGTATTTGGTCAATAACAAAAGTTTATCTCAATACTTTGTTATATACCCTTTGTTGGCAATGACAGAGGTCAAACGTTTTCTGTAAGTCTTCACAAGGTTTTCACACACTGTTGCTGGTATTTTGGCCCATTCCTCCATGCAGATCTCCTCTAGAGCAGTGATGTTTTGGGGCTGTCGCTGGGCAACACGGACTTTCAAAGATTTTCTATGGGGTTGAGATCTGGAGACTGGCTAGGCCACTCCAGGACCTTGAAATGCTTCTTCTGAAGCCACTCCTTTGTTGCCCGGCGGTGTGTTTGGGATCATTGTCATGCTGAAAGACCCAGCCACGTTTCATCTTCAATGCCCTTGCTGATGGAAGGAGGTTTTCACTCAAAATCTCACGATACATGGCCCCATTCATTCTTTCCTTTACACGGATCAGTCGTCCTGGTCCCTTTGCAGAAAAACAGCCCCAAAGCATGATGTTTCCACCCCCATGCTTCACAGTAGGTATGGTGTTCTTTGGATGCAACTCAGCATTCTTTGTCCTCCAAACACGACGAGTTGAGTTTTTACCAAAAAGTTCTATTTTGGTTTCATCTGACCATATGACATTCTCCCAATCCTCATCTGGATCATCCAAATGCTCTCTAGCAAACTTCAGACGGGCCTGAACATGTACTGGCTTAAGCAGGGAGAGACGTCTGGCACTGCAGGATTTGAGTACCTGGCGGCGTAGTGTGTTACTGATGGTAGGCTTTGTTACTTTGGTCCCAGCTCTCTGCAGGTCATTCACTAGGTCCCCCCATGTGGTTCTGGGATTTTTGCTCACTGTTCTTGTGATCATTTTGACCCCACGGGGTGAGATCTTGCGTGGAGCCCCAGATCGAGGAAGATTATCAGTGGTCTTGTATGTCTTCCATTTCCTAATAATTGCTCCCACAGTTGATTTCTTCAAACCAAGCTGCTTACCTATTGCAGATTCAGTCTTCCCAACCTGGTGCAGGTCTACAATTTTGTTTCTGGTGTCCTTTGACAGCTCTTTGGTCTTGGCCATAGTGGAGTTTGGAGTGTGACTGTTTGAGGTTGTGGACAGGTGTCTTTTATACTGATAACAAGTTCAAACAGGTGCCATTAATACAGGTAATGAGTGGAGGACAGAGGAGCCTCTTAAAGAAGAAGTTACAGGTCTGTGAGAGCCAGAAATCTTGCTTGTTTGTATGTGACCAAATACTTATTTTCCACCATAATTTGCAAATAAATTCATTAAAAATCCTACAATGTGATTTTCTGGATTTCTTTTCCTCATTTTGTCTGTCATAGTTGAAGTGTACCTATGATGAAAATTACAGGCCTCTCTCATCTTTTTAAGTGAGAGAACTTGCACAATTGGTGGCTGACTAAATACTTTTCTGCCCCACTGTATGTACATTTGCAAGCTTAAACCAGTCTGAGGAAGAACATAGTCTGCTTGCAATTCATCAATTTAAACCAAAAAAGCTATAAGCTTGAGTTGACTAATAAGCAATTGACATTGACTGAGAGCAACAACACATTGAATTGTCTATGTGTGCATCAAAGAAATGAACAACAGTATGCTAGACTTTTTGTTGCATTTAAAATAATCCATATTACATGCACCATAAAAACCCTAGGCATTGGAGCTGCTCTAAATGCAACTGTTTTATATTCATTCTACACTAAGGCTCCTACAGCAATCTTAAGCATGAGCTATTTTCCCATAGGTCGACAACATTTACACATGATTGTCTTTTGTATTCCTGGTTAATAGTCCTGAGCAAAGATATAGAACGCCTTTCAAAGTCCACACCCTTTAATTCCTGAAAAATCTCTCTGGTCCGCCCCAGGTATACTTCGATAACCTTTGTATAATAAACAGCTTTATAACATATGGTTCCATGGATAAAGACAACATCAAACAACTGTGAATTCTGAATGCTTATCTAGCTAAAACAGTTAGTTCAAAAGTATGTTCGGTCTCCTAGATTGTACTAACAGTAAGTGTATTAACATTTAGTTTAAAAGTGAAATTTTATTCTCTCTTCAGGTGGCCTTTACCACCGAGCTACAATGTTTCCCCTAAATTAATAGTGGCTAAACTTGTAAATATGAAACAACCCCATTAAGGCATTAGGCCTTGGTCTAATTACCTCAAGTTATGACTGTCTCATGAAGAGCATTACAGAGGAGGGAGGCTATATATAAACCAACCTATCCCTGTGAATTAGATAAGACTATAACCACTGTTCTGTTGTTATGGACATTGTTCTCTTCCTGTTGTTATGGTCATTAAAGCCATTGTTGTCTCTCTCTCTTTTTCTCCCTCCCCCTCTGTCCTATCTGTGTGAATTACCGAAGACTAGCAGCCACTGTTGTTGTGGACATTAAAGCCATTTTTGTCATCACCCTGAACGGAACAGAGAATGGTAACGACTGCGGTAATGGCCAGAGCCCTTGTAAGGCTCTGGTATAATGGAGATGATGGCGAGTCATCCGCATCATTTCTGTATCTGATTGGCTGTTTGTATCTATTGGTGACATCATTGAGGTTGTCAGAGCCTATTAGTGTAATGGGGGTGATGTGTCCAAAATGAAAGGATGGAGAGGGAGGAGGGGAGAGGAGAGGGAGGTTGAGAGAGAGAGGGTGGGGAGGAAGGGGAGAGAGAGGGTGGTAGAAGGAGCCCTTGATTGATGCTAGACATACTCAAAAACCCACACAGTCAAAGGATGCTAGCTTTTCCCTCTTTGTAAGCAGATCTGGGTCATCATGTATATGTATTATTCTCTGTAAATATGATTCAGTTTCTTTGAAAATGCTTCGAATGTGCTCACATGTGACCTCTTGTGACATGTCAGATAGAAAAAAAATCTCAAATCTCATTATCTTTATTATTATGAATGTTCTTCGTGCAGACTTCATCAGTATTACAGCGAGAGAGGAAACATCAGAAACACTCACTCTCCATAATAATCCTGGGAGAATGAATGCACAGATTGATTACCTTTCTGAGTGATGAATTAGGTGGAGCAGTGCCTGCGGTGAACTGTCAAACATGATCCTCTCATCATAGCATGATCTCTCTGCTAGGAAGAAAAATCCATCTGGATCCATTGATACATCCACTACAGTCTGCCTTAATTGGAAAACAGAGGTAACCAAGCACAGCTCTGTCTAAACTACATTCAACTTTATACCAGCCCGGTGTACTGTATCTTTAAGGGTTCTTCACTAGGTTTCTTAGTCTTACTCATAGTGAATGTTCCAGCATTTAGTACTACAATAGCTAGTGATGGATCTTTTATCCTTTCTGATTCTAAAGTCGATCTGTTGATGTTGTTCTCTGTGTTTTGATGGACAGCAAAGGGCAAAAGGAGTACAGTATCCAGCTAGATGTCAATCTTTACTTTTTTTATTTTGTTATGTTGATGTTCTCCATGCTTTGATGAGAGCAAAGTAGGAAGGTCTAGCTAGGTACTGGCAAATCTCAGTACCTAGCTAGATTTCAATCTTTTATTTTCAGATTCTGAAGTTCTTCTGTTTATGTTGTTCTCCGTGCTTTGATGTAAAGCAAAGAAGAAAGGACTACAGTATCTAGCTAGATATGGGTCTTTTATTTTCAGATTTTAACGTTGTTTTGCAATGGTGATGTTGTTCTGTGCTTTGATGAAAGCTAAGTGGATTGTTGTGGGTGTAAGGGAGGGCCATATCTCAATGGGGAGAAACACAGTTACCCAGATCCTAGGTGACACAAGCCACCCTCTACACGGTCACAAAGATAACACAAGTCCTCTGTGGTTGTGGGATGTCTTACCCGGTCTATCTCTCTCTTGGAGATGCCTCGGATGCGGGCATAGAAGTACAGGTGCTCCTCCCCTGTCAGCAGGTCATCCAGAGCGTCCACTTGGGGACAGTAGCCAATGTTGATGCCCTCGTTACGGCAGTCAATGATATCAACCATCCTCCTGAAAGCATGTACGCAGAGAGAGATTTAAAAGAGTGTAAGAGGTGAAATGGTTTCAAGGCTCTCAGGATATGGTTCTGAATAATACAGGCAGGTGACATGAGAAAAGTATACTTCACTTTTAAAAAATGTATTTCACAAGAGCATAATTGAGGGGATAATCAAATGGATCATATGCTCAAATCCATTCATGAATGGATATTTGTAAAATACAGAGCATTCAGGAAAGTATTCAGCAGCGATTACAGCCTTGTGTCACACCTGTATTAAGGGAGTTTCTCCCATTCTTCTCTGCAGATCCTCTCAAGCGCTGTCAGGTTAGATGGGGAGCATCGCTGCACAGCTATTTTCAGGTCTCTCTAGAGTCCGGGCTCTGGCTGGGCCACTCAAGGACATTCAGAGACTTGTCCCGAAGCCACTCCTGCGTTGTCTTGGCTTTGTGCTTAGGGTCGTTGTCCTGTTGGAAGGTGAACCTTCGCCTCAGCATGAGGTCCTGAGCGCTCTGAAGCAGGTTTTCATCAAGGATCTCTCTGTACTTTGCTCTGTACATTTTTCCCTCGATCCTGACTAGTCTTCCAGTCCCTGCAGCTGAAAAACATCCCCACAGTATGATGCTGCCACCACCATGCTTCACCATAGAGATGGTGCCAGGTTTCCTCCATATGTGACGCTTGGCATTAAGGCCAAAGAGTTCCATCTTGGTTTCATCAGACCAGATAATCTTTTTTCTCATGGTCTGAGAGTACTTTAGGTGCCTTTTGGCAAACTCCAAGCGGGCTGTCATGTGCCTTTTACTGAGGAGTGGCTCCCGTCTGGCCACTCTACCATAAAGGCTTGATTGGTGGAGTGCTTTAGAGATGGTTGTCCTTCTGGAAGGTTCTTCTATCTCCACAGTGGAACAATGGAGCTCTGTCAGAGTGACCATAGGGTTCTTGGTCACCTCCCTGACCAATGCCCTTCTCCCCCAATTGCTCAGTTTGGCCGGGCCCATGTCAAGGAAGAGTCTTGGTGGTTCCAAACTTCTTCCATTTAAGAGTAATGGGGGCCACTGTGTTCTTGGGGACCTTTAATGTTGCAGAAATGTTTTGGTAACCTTCCTCAGATCTGTGCCTCGACACAATCCTGTCTTGGAGCTCTACGGACAATTCCTTTGACCTCATGGCTTGGTTTTTGCTCTGACATGCACTGTAAACTGTGGGACCTTATATAAACAAGTGTGTGCCTCTCCAAATCATGTCCAACCAATTGAATTTACCACCGGTGGACTCCAATCGAGTGATAGAAACATCTCAAGGATGATAAATGGAAACAGGATGCACCTGAGCTCAATTTCGAGTCTCATAGCAAATGGTCTGAATATTTATGTAAATAAGGTATTTCTGTTTACTATTTTTAAAACATTTACAAAAATTTCTAAAAACCTGTTTTTGCTTTGACATTATGGGGTATTGTGTGTAGGTTGGTGAGTAAAAACAATTATTTAATACATTTTAGAATAAGGCTGTAACGTAACAAAATGTGGCAAAAGGGAAAGGGTCTGAATACTTTCCGAATGCACTCTATAAGGTAATGTAACACATATTACACCATAGCCTTACCCATCCCAGTCCTTGATCTGTGCTGTCCCTTCAGTAGGGCTGATGTCTCCAGTCAGCATCTTAAAAGTGGTGGTCTTCCCTGCACCGTTCACCCCCAGCAGACCAAAGCACTGCACAGCACAACCACACAACCACACTCATGTCAAGGACCAAAGCAGCCACTGTACCAACCTCAGAACAAGACTTAACTTGGACTCATCCTCAAAGACTTAACTTAAGACTTGGACTTGCCTTAGACTTGCCTAAAGTGACCTATTGGCAAATCTTATAGTGACTTCATAAACCTTTGTAAAGGGTGTGATTGTTGCAGAATCAGATGGAGCCTGAGTTTACCTCCCCAGCAGGAATGCCCACAGACAGCCTCTTGACGGCCTGGACCTTCCTGGCCAGGTGATGGTAGACCTTGGTCAGCTGGTTGACCTGCAGCAGGTCAGTAACAGCCGCTCCGCTGGTCACACGTTGGCACTCTGCCACCACATCCTCATCCTCGTCCTGGCTACTTGTCTGAGGCACTGCCTTCTTGGGGAAGATCAGGCTCCTATGGAGGAGAGGGATGGAGGGATGAGGAAGGGATAGGTGCCACATGTCACATACAACAGATAGGTGCAATTAAATGTTTTACAGGGTCAGCAATAGTAGTACCGCGCCCCTGGAGCAAATTAGGGTTAAGTGGCTTGCTCGAAGAGGGAGAAAGGGAGAAAGAATGTGAGAAAAGATGCATATGAGGATAACAGTAACAGAAGAACTCAGCAACATAGGGGGACCAGGAATTTACGCTATTCCATCATTGACCCTCTAGCCTGATAGTGACTTATATGGTCGTTGCCATGCCATAGGAGCTGGTAAGACAGCAGAAACAGATCTGGGACCAGTTTAATTGTGCCCTGCATGCCCACCATGCCTCCCACATCCATATATCATCATTGCCCATTCCAATCTGCTATAGTTCTCTATCACCACAGCAGGCTCACCTGACTCTACGTATGAGCCACTTGTTGAGCAGCAGACGCAGGGTGAAGCCAATGAAGCCTTGGAGGAAGAGGGAGACGAACATCCAGCCCAGCATGTCCATGGCGAAGGGGTTCTTATAGGCGTCCACTCCATACACACTGAGGATCTGAACCTGCATCTCAACCCTGGCCAGCTCCATCAGGCCGTTCCCAAAACTAAACTGGGGGAAGATCAGGAACACATAGGACAGGATGCTGTACACCTCGTGTATCCTCTGTGGACAGAGAGAAAGAGAAGGAAAAATAGATAGGGAGAGAGAGGTGTCAGCACTTCATCCAGGAGCTAGAATATCTATTAAACCGCAGAAGGGGTGGGATGTCAACTAGGTAAACATCTCTTGAGGTTTTGTGACCTCTTAACTTTTGCTCTTTCATCAGATGAAAAGTTCAATTATTGAACAATATTGAAAGGAAGTTTAAAACCTCTCTTTGTTAACCTAAGAAGAACAATGATTTATCAAACCTAAAGAGTAATGAACTCAGAAACCTTTCAATATAAAAAGGCAATCAGAACAAAAGTCTGAACTACATATCTTTTCAGGGAAAGATCTTTTCAACATGGCTCCAGTCATAAAATGGCTCCTTCAGTCATCTGTACATTGTGCTGCTCACCTCATCGTTCTCATTGAGTTGTCCCAGGAAGAAGACGATGGAGGTGGAGATGATGGTGTTGGTGCTGATGAAGAGGTTGATGCACACATAGCTGATGAAGGCCATCTCTGCATCCTTAAAGACCCCTGACAGCAGGTACATCCACGGGAATGTGGCAAACCTGAAAACCAGATGACAACATGACACTTTTCAGTCTTTACATTATAACATGTTATTTAATGTTTAATGCATGAGACATTTAGTCTCTCTAATGACAGACTACTAAACATAGCAAGCTAGCACACGTGATATTTGGTTCTGGGTTATGATATTATGATTACAACTTTCAGCTTTTAACTTGCAACTAATCTCTCGTGAAAGACTCCGTGGGGGGGTGCTTGATGTGAAGGCAGGGATTTTTACTAGAACATGTGGGTGGTTCTGTAGTGGGGAGCAGCTGAATCTGATGTTTCCACTAGCTCAGACTTCGACACTTTTGCCCCCACAACTAGATGGAATAGAGCTAACGCACGTACGATTTTCTGGGTTCTGAGATTCACTATCAACAGATGACGAATGCATGATTTGCTTAATCTCATTGTAATTGACTCGGTGGAATGACTATATGAAACACGAGACCAAGCCAGAGAACTTTGAAAAATAAATAAAAAATAAAAGAAACTTTAACTCCATTTTCAAGGAGAGTAAACACTTAAACAACAAAAGCTAAAAGAGAAGAAGATAAATGAGTTCCTTTATATAGTCCCCCATGGTGAGCCCCTATCCTCTCTCCTCTTACTCTAAATGATCTGCCTTCTTCTTTTGATTGGGGTGCCTGGGTCAAGGGAGAGTATGTGCAGAGAGAAGTGAGTGGAAGAGAGGAGAGGGGAGAGAGAAATAGAGAGGGGGTGAGTGAGAGAGATGAGAGGGTGGTGGAGGAGGCTGTGGGGCAGTCAGACTGACTAAATAGGAGAGACCATCTGCTCCAAGCCAAGCTGCCACACAGAAGCAGAGAAACCAGTCCAGAGTACGTATAGGCAGACAGACAGGCAGGCAGGCAGACAGGCTGCTGTGAAAGGGGAATCCCACTGAAGTAGGCTCTGAATTGATGGAATTCTGCTTCACATTTTACCTTGCGTGAAATAGACTGGGGTCTTAAGAAAACATGTTCAGTAGCAAGCAGCCACCCATCATTTAGTGACAAGAAATAGTTTCATCCTTTGATAAAACCTCCCCACCTGCTTGAGTTGATAGTGCTGGGGAGCTACTGTATATATGGTACTCAAGGAAAGGAAGGTGTGATCTTCCAGCAACTGAGATCCTTCACCTCTGACATGGATAAGGGAATGTGTGCAGTCACTATGGTGATACCCACTCACCCAAAGTGTGTGTGTGTGTGTCTGTCCATCTGTGTTTTCCCGTCTATCTGTGTGTGTGTGTGCGTGTGTGTGCGTGTGTGTGCGTGTGTGTGCGTGTGTGTGCGTGTGTGTGCGTGTGCACGCGTGTGTACTTACCCAAACATGACCAGCAGCAGACTCACAGCAGCGAGGTTCTGCCTGTCAGTAAAGGCTGGGAGCTGGAAGGCTGCTATCGTGGCAATTGAGAGAGCGACTGGGACCATGTATAAGGCCTGGAGAAACAGGAACGCTTAACACACCGTAGTACACTGGTCTCTTAAATACATCACATACATCAAACTGTAGAATCACTACAACTGCCTCTTTCAATAGTGGGAATCAATCAAGTTCATGCCAATCATATTCATTTAACAGCTAAACATCATATTCTTGTAGTCTACAATCCCAAAACAAATAAAGAAAAGGTGTGGCCGTAGTGCCGTCATTGACTGTATGAAGGAAGTGCAGGACGAGCAACATCAAGAACCTCCTGGCTAGCATTTTTTGACAATGCAGCAATGCTAGTGGAAATGTATTGTATCAGTTCGCCGTGCATGATGTGTTGACATAGTCCTACCATGTCGTAGAAGAAGTTGATAGCCCAGTAGAAGGGTTCTCCTATCCCAGAGATGTGCTGCAGTGTCTTGGAGCCGCTGTGGTGTTCCTGGACCTCGTAGATCGCGAAGCTAGCCGTCATAATGGAGTAGCCAGTCAGGGCACACACAGCCACCAGGATATGGACCATACCTTGCACTCTGGGGAGAGGGAGGGAGAGAAAGAGAGAAAGAGAAGATAAAAAGAGAGAGAGAGGTCACTAAGCTGGGGGACCACACAGCCAAGTGTCCTCTTATAGACAGAAGAGAACTGCTGATGTAAAAAGGTCTTTATAAATACATTTGATTGATTGATTACCAGAGCGTCCTATGTTTATTAGTCCTCCTATGAACTGTCCTGTCTTTATTTTACAGGCCTGAAGACATTGTCAGTAGGTTTCCATGCCAGCTGAGCCAGTAATTCATTTGAAGGGTTCATTGGAGAAACTCACAACAAACAGGATTTCATTAATAATAAATGGTCTCTCGCTAAGAGAGATGTTTCAACTCCAGCAGTGACAAGATAATAGCCACGGAGAAGAAATTACTGTTTTACCAACACCACCTGCCAGAGCTCTCCTACAATTTATGAATTGAACCAGTTGCTTCCTGCTACTGAGACGTCTATGTGATTAAGATATTTTAAGAGGCATTGTTGAGAAGCGTCATGGTTGTCAGATTCATAGCAACTGGCTGGAGCTCTTTAAGATACCACCTACTGTGTCGTTGTCTTTCATGCATCCCCATTCAAATTCCTTTAGCTAGATTCATGACTCCCCTTTACTTCTTTTGTTTTTGATCCAGCTACCCTACATGATTGGTGTTCTGCCTCCCTCTTCATTTCATTTTGGCTAGGCTGCAGGAGGCAGGAGGACCACAGACAGAGGACCATGGACAAAGAGAATATGTTGGACGAGGATAGCTGAAAAATGAAAGAGAATCACTGGCAGAGGAACAAAGAGACAGGCTGTAGTGTGTCCTGTAACCAGAAGCAAAGACAGTCTTATTATCAGTATGACCAACAGGCCATACTGAACCTCACTAAGGCAGATGCATGAACACCATAGTGTTCATCCACACCAAGGACGAGACATCATTTGGGGTCATCTTAAACACGAGTTAGGCCAAAAATGATATTAGAGACCATAAATATTAGCTAGTGATTGATTTCTCATCTGAAGGAAAAGTTAAGATTGAAGTTAAAAGAAATACACCAGTTGAGACTCAACTCAACAGATCTTTGATACTAATGAATGTCTTAAGGGAACCCCTTGATCAAAGCAGTGACCTGCTCCCTCAGAACAAAATAACAGGCTTTGGGCTAAAATTTGACCTGCGTGTGTGTTTAGTTGGGGGGACTGTCACACTGCATAGCCTAGTCAATTAGATCAATTAGTAACAGTAGACACAACAAATATCAGCTATTGATTGTGACTTTTCATCTGATGAAGAGCAAAAGTTAAGAGGTCACAAAACCTCAAGAGATCTTTGATAATGATGGTATTGGGGAACATCTGTCTGAAAGCAGGGTTCTGTCCTCTGCTCTGTCAATTCCTCTTAGTCTGAAAAAAACAAAGCCAACCCAGGTTGTGGGTGGGGGAATACTGTTGCGATGCATAGCCTACGACTGAGAAGAGCAATCCCAGGTCCCTAAAATAGCCTGCAGTCAGTGTTAAAAACAGCCACGGTCGGAGAAGTGGGAATCAACCCCTGCACCGCCCTGAATAGTAAACACATATAGGCTGAGTCCCAAATTGCACCCTATTCCCTACAAAGTGCAATATTTTTGACCAGAGCCCTATGGACCCTTTTCAAAAGTAGTGTACAACATAGGGAATAGGGTGCCATTTTGCACACATCCACGTTATATTGGGCCTGCTGTCTGTCCCTGATCAATAATGCCAGCTCAGGAAAATCCATTTATCAAATCAGATATGGGTAAATACAGCAAGTCAGATTACATTAGGACTTTCATTTAAATGTCAGAGTTAGTCTCCACATAGTCCTTGTTATCTCAGTCTAGCACTAGACTGGTTTCCTTTTGGAGATATCAACACAGGTTAATGATAGTAATAAACATTGAATTATCTTTAGGTATGCCAGGCAGACACCGGATCATCAGGCTTTGGCTCCCCAACCAAGATTGAAACAATGTCACGAGTACCAATGAAAGGCATGGTATCGCCGTTTAGCAACAAGCGACATACTTTGTAGAGTCAACCAAGAGAAAGAAAGAGAGAGAAAGAGAGAGAGAAGAAGAGGACGAGGGAGTGTGTGTACTGTGTTCTTACATGGCATCTTCTTCTTGTACTTCACCAGGATAGGGATGACTGGACACAGAGATGGCTGTATAGACACAAAAACAATCAATTTAGCCACATTCATAAGATAAAACCATGACACTGCACAGATATACTGAACCAACAATAAAACAAAAGAGTCTGCCAGAGTAGCGCTAGACACAATCCCCTAGGTTTCTCCTCCTTCTCCTTCCTCCTCCTTGGCCTGTGTGAGTCTACAGGTTACATTTGAATGATTGCATTCCTTCCTTCCTTCCCTCCTCCTCCTCTCCCCTCCCCTCGGCTCCCTTATTGACTGGGCAGACAGTACATTTCAGGTGGTGCTGAAATAAGGCTGAAGCGCCAGTCTGCCTGCCTCAGTCCCTGAGTACACCTCTCAACACTCCCTAATTGGTATTCAGCCTGCACAGTGATGGTGGACTGAGAACACACTACTGCCCCCTGGCTCTAAACAATGGAACTGACCTTACTATGACCCAACTTTGAACACTTTCGCGCATGGATTTAACAATGGTGGAAACAATGCAGCCAACGTTTACACAATCCACTGCTTTTAAATCTATGGCAGGAAGTGTGCAAATGCATACTTCTGGAAAAGGGTGCCAAATTGAGCCTTTCAGCCTATAGGATCCAAAAGGGGCCTCTCTCTGAAAACTATTTTCAGAGGGTGTGTGTACGTTTGTGTATGTATGTGTGTGTGTGTGTGTTTTTTTTTATTTTTAATTTTACCTTTATATAACTAGGCAAGTCAGTTAAGAACAAATTCTTATTTACAATGACGGCCTACAACGACCAAACCGGGACGATGCTGGGCCAATTGTGCGGCGCCCTCTGGGACTCTCAATCACGGCCAGTTGTGATACAGCCTGGATGTGTGTGTGTGTGTGCCTAAATCCCTTTCAGCAGATTAGCTTGGTTTTAAAACTTGGCTCTGATACATACAATTGGATTTGAAAGTGAAAGTGATTCCAGGTAGTGTGGCTGATCGGTGTGAACCCCCTGAGAATCTAGCTTCAACACACTAAGTTTTTAATACTGTTTATCAAATTACAATTGTTATGCTATCCCTAGAGCTGATGCATCACAATTATTCAAGGTGCATTTCCAAGCTCTGATTTGACGAATTAGTGGCGCGTGAAACAGGCTCCTGGTGTCTTTAGAGATAAAGCTGTTGTTGTTTTCTTTCACAAAAATAGGCTTCTTGCGTTGCTCACCATAATTCTGTGGGTCCTTTCCAGCTGGAAGGCTGGTACGTAGGATGAAGTTGTTGAGGCTGTTTAGGTATGCAGGCATAGTATGGTGACCCTCAGGGTTGTACCAGACCTAGAAGACAAGAAAACACACGCGCACGGACACACGCGCACGGACACACACACACACACACACACACACAAAAGTTTAAGTTCAAGTAAACCTTAAAGTTTGAAGACACACATTCATGAATATCTCAGGATTGCAGCACATGCTTCTCGAAATGTCTACTTCTAATTCTCTTATCTCTAATAATACACTTCTCTTAAGGAGGTGTCTAAGTCTAAATCGCTAGCATCATTATCCCTCAGGGGCCATTTCAGATTCAGACAAAAACATAATTGCTGCGAGTAGCTGCGATTAACAATGTTAACGACGACATTGATGGTGTAATAATCCCGTCCCATCTTGGTACAGTGCTTAGTGCTTCTGTATCATAACGGCTCCAATTAGGAAATCATGGCTAATTTAACCACTATACATCACAACAAGATAGCCTGGTCCTAGATCTGTATGTGCTGTATATTCAACTGCTACAGTCATTATAAAGCCAAGCAAGACAGCACAAACAGATCTGGGACCAGGCTACCAACAAGAGATATACTAGGACAGAAGAGCAGTTAAGACTGTAGTTATCTTGTTTTTTTTTATTCTGTACATAACAGCAGGAGACTGATATAGGTACAGAAGGGCAGTTACACTATAGTAACCCATAAACATATTTATTCATACATATTCAGTGTTTATATATATATATATATATTTACCTTGGAGAGGGTTCGGTTTACAGGCACCTCCAAGAGGTCCATCTGGAGACTAGTTGGGAGTGGCTCCCCAAAATCAAAGCCGCCATACCTATGATTTGTTCATATTTATAATCGATTATTATTTACATAATGTACACGTTTGCACACACACACGGCAGAGCTACAACTCGCGTTTAGATACATGCACTATTTAGTAAAGATGGATAATAAAGAATATGGAAAGAGGATAGTGGGGAGAGAGAGAAATCATAGCCTCCGTACCTATGGTGAATTGTTCATATAGGTATCGGTTATTCATTAGTAATAAGTCATTACCCAATGTTATTCTCTTTTTTAACTCTGTGATCAAGGCATGAGACTCATTCCTGAATAAGACCAATAAAGTGAACTGAACAGAACTGAGCTGGATGAAGATGCATTGTTCAGGATATCACATTCCCCCGTTCCATTAATTTACTATTCATGTCATTGAAAACAGTTTTTTTTCCTGTGGAGATTTGCTATGATTGAGAGAGGGATGTACAGTATAGAGCATATCTAGAAACAGACACATTAGTGTATGCAGGTTGCATTGAAACATACTGTTTACCTGTTCCTGATGTAGTTATTGGCTGTAGCCAGGAGATAGTTTTCAACGTTGATGCCAGTCAGGTTATAGACGATCTGGGAGGAGGGGTTCATCTTATGGGGAGGCTGGTATTGGTTATACTGACACACCTGGTTTGAGGAGCAGAGAGGAGAATAGAGTGAGTGTAGGACACACACACATACATACACACACAGAACATCTGCAGATTTTTACTGCTATGTCCTTTAATGAACTCTAACCTACCTGTTGATATTTGTTGCATTTGCAGGACTCAAACGGCACTGAACTGTCTCCTTTAGTTTCCCAGCTGTCAGACTTGGTGCTTCTGGTGCAGACCCTTCAAAAAGACAAAAGACATTCACAAGGTAAACCACAGGCCCGTTTTAAATGGTAAGATGACTACAATGCATACATGTACTGATTCACAATGACACTAGCTAACCCACTCCACTTACACTTGTACATACACATGCATAAACACCACCACAGTAACACACCAATACCAGTGTTCCATTCATATGGACAGTAAATCAGTATTTATTCTCAAAGGTATAAACAGGCATGACATCACAGAGTGGTGGAGAGATATAATCAGTAGTCAGGAAGCGCCATGGCACTCAGCACTCTTCAATGATTGTCCACAGGGCATCTCTATCACACACACACACACACACACACACACACACACACACACACACACACACACACACACACACACACACACACACACACACACACACACACACACACACACACACACACACACACACACACACACACACACACACACACACACACACACACACACACACACACACACACACACACAGAGAGAGAGAGAGAGAATCCCCGCTGCCTAGCTGCACGTCTAGCTAAATGTATATTTTTTGGCTGACAATTTTATAGTGCCTCTGAGGTCTGGTCCATGAGTGCCAACATTGATTTGAGTGCCTGCGAGGGGAAATCTATCCTATAAACACAGAGTGTTTATGGAATATCAATGATTCCTCAAACACACACACGTTCAGACACGCACGCACACACCAGTCGAGGCTCCCCAGAGGCTGAAGGGAAGGACCATCCTCCTCAGTGAATTTCATAAAATATTTTTTTTTTTTTTTTTTAAGTTATCATTTTTAGATAAAACTATACTAAATATAATCACATCACCAAATAATAATTGATTAAAAAAACACTATTTCGCACTTAAGGTCTACAGTAGCCTCAACAGCACTCTGTAGGGTAGCACCATGGTGTAGCCAGAGGACAGCTAGCTTCCATCCTCTTCTGGGTTCATTGACTTCAGTACAAAACCTAGGAGGCTCATTGTTCTCACCCCCGTTCCATAGACTTACACAATAATTATGACAATTTCTGTTGGAGGTCCTCCAACCTATCAGAGCTCTTGCAGTATGAACTGACATGTTGTCCATCCAATCAAAGGATCAGAGAAGGACTCTAGTACTGAAAGCTTAAGCTACAGCTAGCTAACTGCTGGACTAATGATTACACCCTATATCAGCTAGATGCAGGCAAGAGTGTGCAAGGCGGTATTGAATGTGTCACTGTCTGTCCATGTGTCACTGTCTGTCACCTCAATTTTTTATCTCGACCTGTGTACACCTACGTTGTAAACTTTCATTCATTGGCTAGGCTGTAGCAACCTCATGATGGGTATATGGAAAATTTGAGTATCACGTAGTAGCCTAAACCTATCGCTGTTACATTGAACTGGGTGAATGGAATATGAATGACAGTCATCCAAATGGCTGTAATAGAAGGCCACGCTCATTAAAAAAAAAAAAAACGTCCTTCCTCATCTTAAACGGCACGGACTGCCACAGACGCACACACTCACTCACGCATGTCCAAATACACGCACACATACACACACACAGCAAAGCAGAGCTGCTCCAGGCGTTTAGATACATGCACCATGTAGTAACGCTGAAGAGTTCAGAGTATGGCGAGAGGATAGTAAGGAGGGGGAGAAGTGGAACAAAGACAGATACTAAAAGGAAAAAGATTGACAATGGCATATGAAGGAAAATAGGGTAAAAAGAGAATTTGGAAGTGCCAGATATAGACAAAGTAGGAGAAGATGTGGGTGGAGAGAAAGTAGCCAGACAAGTAGGAGATCTATCTTCAACACAGTGATTATGTAAAAGTTGGTCAGGTACATACGGGTTATCAGGGCTGTTCAGACACCTATTATCAATCCCAGGGAATGACATCATAGAGTTGACCAGGTTGCTGGAGTTTGGATTCTGGTTGCTGTTGACGACAAAAAAAACTAAACGTTTCAGGACAAACTTATTACAGAACGCAACATTATGTCTCGTCTAATACTCTCAAGTTAGCCTGGTCCCAGATCTGTTTGCGCTGTCTAGTTTGCCAAGTCCTATGATCATTGTCATGCCATGTTTTCCAAATTTGGCAGTTGGTTATACAGCACAAACAGATCTGGGACCAGTGACTTTGAGCAAATCCTTCAGTACAGTATTAGTAAATGATCCAATTAGGACAGTGGTTTAGAAAGTAATATGAGCCCAACATCAAAAAAGGCTAATTCAATCTCATTTAACCGTCAACAAAGGACAGTGAGAGGGCACACAGTGTTTGATGTGTTCCTACCTCAGCATATCCTCTCCTTTATATCTCTCTCTATCTCTCCTCTCCTCTCCACCTTCCCTCAGATCAAAGAACTGCTCTTCACAATCAAGACTTCTTCACTTCGACTCTCTCTTTCCTTCTCTCTATACTTTCATCTCACACCTCAGATCACATCATCATAATCATCTCTCTCAACATCTCACTCTCTCTATCTCTAAATCTCACTCGCTCTCTCTACCTCTCACTGCCTCCCCCTTCTACCATTTATCTGAGTCACCCTTCAAGAAACTTCTACTCTCTTAGCCACAAAACCTAACTTACAACCTGAAAATGAGAAAGATTGCACAGCAATAGATAGACAGTGACTGGATGGGACTGACCTGGGACTGTACAGTGCATTCGGAAAGTATTCAGACCCCTTCACTTTTTCCACATTTTGTTACATTACAGGCCTATTCAAAATAAAATAAAAATATTCCCTCATCAATTTATACACAATACCCCATAATGACAAAGCAAAAACAGGTTTAGATTTTTTTTGCAATTTAAAAACAAAAATGAACTGAAATATTACATTTACAGAAGTATTCAGATCCTTTACTCAGTACTTTGTTGAAGCACCATTGGCAGCGAATACAGCCTCAAGTCTACTTGGGTATGACGCTACAAGCGTGGCACACCTGTATTTGGAGAGTTTCTCCCATTCTTCTCGGCAGAGCCTGTAAGTAAGCGTTTCACTGTAAGGTCTACACCTGTTGTATTCTGACAAATAAGCTTTGATTTGAGATCCTCTCAAGCTCTGTCAGGTTGGATGGGGAGCGTCACTGCAAAGATGACACCGAAAAGGATGGCTGACATTTTACATGCTACTGACCAATTGTGCTATTTTGTTAGTTTTTTTGCGTTGTTTGTAACTTATTTTTAAACTTATTTTGTACATAATGTTGCTTCTATGACCAAAAATTACTTCTGGACATCAGAACAGCGATTACTCACCACGAACTAGAAAAAGCGTTTTCCTTTAACGAGTCCGACGAGAAGGATATACTGCTCTCCTGGGAACAGGCCCAAATCCCCATCATTTGTGAAGAAAAGACATTAAGGCTTCTGAGAATCAGTCGGCGAGCGAGTAAACTCCCACTGCCTTCCATTCTACTTGCTAACATTCAATCATTGGAAAATAAAATTGATGACCTACAATTATGATTATCCTACCAACAGGACATTAAGAACTGTAATATCTTGTGTTTCACGAGTCGTGGCTGAACAACGACACAGATAATATAGAGCTGTTGGGATTTTCCATGCACCGGCAGAACAGTAATGCTACGTCTGGTAAGATGAGTGGTGGGGGTGTGTAAATTTTTGTCAATAACAGCTGGTGCGCGATATTATCTAATATTAAAGAAGTCTCGAGGTATTGCTCGCCTGAGGTAGAGTACCTTATGATAAGCTGGAGACCACACGATCTACCAAGAGAGTTCTCATCTATATTTTTCGTAGCCGTCTATTTACCATCACAGACCGATGCTGGCACTAAGACCGCAATCAACCAACTCTATAAGGCCATAAGCAAACAAGAAAATGCTCATCTAGAAGCGGCGCTCCTAGTGGCCGGAGACTTTAATGCGGTAGGCCTGATCACCAACATCGATGAGACAGCCTATAGGGAGGAGCTCAGAGACACTGCTAGGACAACAACCTCTCCCTCAATGTGAGCAAGGTAAAAGAGCTGATCATGGACTACAGGAAAAGGCGGGACGAACAGACCCCCATTAACATCAACGAGGCTGTAGTGGAGCGGGTCGGGAGTTTCAAGTTCCTTGGTGTCCACATCACCAACGAACTATCATGTTCCAAACACACCAAGACAGTTGTGAAGAGGGCACGACAAAACCTTTCCCCCTAAGGAGACTGAAAATATTTGGCATGGGTCCCCAGATCCTCAAAAAGTTCTACAGCTGCACCATTGAGAGCATCCTGACCGGTTCCATCACCGCCTGGAATGGCAACTGCTCGGCATCTGACCATAAGGCGCTACAGAGGGTAGTGCGTAAGGCCCAGTACATCACTGGGGCCAAGCTTCCTGCCATCCAGGACCTATATAATAGGCGGTGTCAGAGGAAAGCCCATAAAATTGTCAGAGACACCAGCTACCCTAGTCATAGAGTCTAGGACCAAAAGGCTCCTTAACTACCCCCAAGCCATAAAACTGCTGAATAATTAATCAAATGGCCACCGGACTATTACATTGACACCCCCTACCCCCATTTGTTTTGTACACTGCTGCTACTAGCAGGTTTATTATCTATGCATAGTCACTTCATCCCTACCTACATGTACAAATTACCTCAACTAACCTGTACCCCCGCACACTGACTGGGTACCGGTACGCCCTGTATATAACCTCATTATTGTTATGTTATTGTGTTACTTTTTATTATTTTTGATTTATTATTTACTTTCGTTTGTTTGGTAAATATTTTCTTAACTCTTCTTGAACTGCAGAGTTGGTTAAGGGCTTGTAAGTAAGCATTTCACTGTAAGGTCAAGAATTGTTGTATTCGGCGCATGTGACAAATAAAGTTTGATTTGATTTTTAGGTCTCTCCAGAGATGTTAGATCGGGTTCAAGTCAGGGCTCTGGCTGGGCCACTCAAGGACATTCAAATCAAATCTAATATTTTTTGTCACATGCGCCGGATACAACAGGTGTAGACCTTACCGTGAAATGCTTACTTCCAAGCCCTTAACCAACAATGCAGTTCAAGAAATAGAGTAAAAAAATAAATAAACTAAAGTAAAAAAAAATCTATCAAAAGGTAACACAAGAAATGTACATAACAATCAAATCAAATATCATTTTAACGAGGCTATATACAGGGGGTGCCGGTACTGAGTCAATGTGCGGGGGTACAGGGTAGTCGAGGTAATTTGTAAAGTGACTATGCATTGATGATTAACAGCGAGAAGCAGCAGTGTAAAAACAAAGACTCCTGCGTTGTCTTGGGTTGTGTGCTTAGGGTCGTTGTCCTGTTGGAGGGTGAACCTTCTCCCCAGTCTGAGGTCCTGACTAGTCTCCCAGTTCCTGCTGCTGAAAAACATCCCCACAGCATGATGATGCCACCACCATGCTTCACCGTAGGGATGGTGCCAAGTTTCCTCCAGACACGATGCTTGGCATTTACTGAGGAGTGGCTTCCGTCTGGGCACTCTACGATAAAGGCCTGATTGGTGGAGTGCCTCAGAGATGGTTGTCCTTCTGGAAGGTTCTCCCATCTCCACAGAGGAACTCTGGAGCTCTGTCAGAATGACCATCGGGTTCTTGGTCACCTCCCTGACCAAGGTCCTTCTCCCCCGATTGCTCAGTTTTTGGTGGTTCTAAACTTCTTCCATTTAAGTATGATGGAGGCCACGGTGTTCTTGGGGACCTTCAATGCTGCAGACATTTTTTTGGTACTCTTCCCCAGATCTGTGACGCGACACAATCCTATCTTGGAGCTCTACGAACCTCTTGACTTGGTTTTTGCTCTGACATGCACTGTCAACTGTGGGACCTTATATAAACAAGTGTGTGCCTTTCCAAATCATGTCCAATCAATTGAATTTACTCCAATCAAGTTGTGGAAACATCTCAAGGGATGATCAATGGAAACAGGATGCACCTGAGCTCAATTTCGAGTCTCGTAGCGAAGGGTCTGAATACTTATGTAAATAAGATTTTTCCTTTTTTATACATAAAAAATAAAAACTGTTTTCGCTTTGTCATTATGGGGTATTGTGTGTAGAATGATGAGAATAAAAATTATGTAATCAATGCACTGTATATCAGATGTCTCAAAGAGTGCTGATCTAGGATCAGGTTCACCCAGTTCATTATGATCTAAAACCTTAATCATCACTTGATACATACTGCCCCTGATCTCCTATCCCATAATGCAGCAGTGCAGTGTGTCCTGTACCTGACCTGAAGAAGCAGGTCCGAGGTGGTAGAGGGAGTGTGTGTTTGTGTTTGTGTTTGTGTGTAAGTAAGTAATAGGTGTCTATCAGTGTCTCTGACCTGAAGAAGGAGTACTGTGGTCCGAGGTGGTAGAGGGCAGGCGACAGCTCCATCTCTGGGAAGTGTTGCAGGTCACTCTTGATGGAGCCCAGACCCATGGCCAGGATGATGAACACGACAGGTAGAACCACCTGGGAGAAGAGACCTTTCCAGTCCCGTCTGGAGTGGTGAACCCTCTTCATCAACATAGCAGTCACCTGCTGCCAGGTCAGGGCCAGGCCGTGCACTGTAGACGAGCCTGTCAGACCTACAGGACAACAAGGGTTTGTGTTATTATTAGTAGAATTAGTGTCTGTACCAAGGCTTACAGTAGTAAGAGGCTGGTGTGATGCTATTACCAGACCAGACTAGGGCCCAACGGGAAAGAGGCATCTAAAATAGCCCAGAGGAAAGGAAGAGATTGAGGGAGTTTGTGGAGGCCTGCTATGCCACTTGGCACAATAAGGTTTAAGTAAGTGTTTTATTCCTAGGACCAGGAGTTTTTCCTGAGATTTTTGTTAACTGAATGGGAATAACTAGCCTGTATCAAGGACCCAGAGTTCTTCCTCCTGGGTAAGGTACCACTATAATAGCTGGTCAGTCTAGTCTAGGACGTCAAAGAGCAGTGAAGTGGACGTGACTCACTGGCTTTGTCTCCGAAGCTGGAGTTGTTCTGGAGGTCCGCTGGTAAGCTGTCTCTGGAGGCAGACAGGTTTGGCATGGATTCAGACACAGAATATGGCTTATCTTCTGCAGGCTCTGTATCATCTTGGGTCAGCTGGAGGAACACCTGCACAGACCACAAAAAACATAAGTGTGTCAATGGGTGTGAACTGTAATTGCATGTACATTATCTGAGTGTGTCTATCTCTGTATATGAAGTACACTGTATATGCATGAGTGCAAGGTAAATCTCTCATCACAGACTACTGTTGCACTCTGAGTGCACACCACATTGAAAAGTGTCTGTGTATCTCACCTCCTCCAAGGTAGTGTCAGAGATGCCGTAGCAGCCCAGCTGTAGAAGGTCCAGGTTAGAGTCCAGGCTGGAGAGCAGGGAGCGGTAGGCCTCAGCATTGGAGGAGCTGAACGGGGGAAGGGAATAGACCAGGTCTCCTATCTCAGCCTCCTTCAGACGAGCGTCTGGCATGTAGGACTGGATGAAAGTCTTGACCTCGACACCGTCAAACCTGGCCTGAGAGTCTGGGGCCTGGACCTAACAAGAGACCAGGGTGAGGAAGAAGAGGAGTGCTCATACAGTATGGCCTACGTCAGGCCATTTTATTTACTATGTTTATTACGTTATTTATTTGACAGGGATAATACGCATCAATTAACATTTCTATAAATGTTTTCATCTGTAGTCCCTGTGTTAGTTTTAAAACTTGATATAAGCATGTACAGTATAAGTCCTTTTTTGAATGTCTTATAATAAGGCTCATAAGTACCTTCTTGGTGAGTGTGAGGTTGTATCCCTGGGCCAGCTTATCTTTGAGGTAGAAGGGGGAGCCACAGCACTTGAGGCCTCCTCTCTCCAGGAAGGCTATACGGTCGCTCAACACCTCTGCCTCGTCCAGGTGGTGGGTTGACAGGATGATGGTACGGTCTGAGAGAAGGTAAACAGAGAGACACACACACACACACACACAAGGACACACACACAGGCAAGGTTGCAAGGACGCACACACACACACGAACACACAGATGTATGCACGCACGCACACACACAACAGGACAAGAAAAGGACAAAGGAACACCAACATAACAGACAGAGATACCCCCCACACACGGAGACATGTGACAAACAACACAGAGACAAAAAGTATGAGCAATCCCATTCTGAACCTTTTCAGTTTTCCCTTCCCTCCCTGAGCAGCAACTGTCAGTCATATCGACTGAGACAAACCCAATTAAGTAGCAGGCGTGTTTGTGTGTGTGTTAAATAGCAGATTCCACAGCCACATGATGGATACCGATCCCTCTGCTCCCCCACTACAGCTGCTGTGGGATCTCCTTTTCCACACACACACACACACACACACACACACACACACACACACACACACACACACACACACACACACACACACACACACACACACACACACACACACACACACACACACACACACACACACACACACACACACACACACACACACACACACACACACACTACTGCTGCTGCTATGTGCACTTGGAGAAAATATATTTCTGCTTCATTAAATGTAGAGAGAGAGAGAGGAAGAAGGGGTGGGGGTATTTGAGCTGTGAGACTCACCCTTCTTGTGCTTGATGACGATGTCCCAGATGGAGCGTCGGGAGCAGGGGTCGACCCCGGTGGTGGGCTCGTCCAGGACCACCAGGCGAGAGCCCCCGATAAAGGCGATGGAGATGGACAGTTTTCTCTTCATTCCTCCAGACAGTGTCCCCACTCTCTTGTGTCGGTGGGCATACATGCCAGTCTCCTCCAGGGTTCTGGGAAAGACAGTAGAAGGAAAAGACCTGTTACTGTATGTGGGAAACGTCAATTTGACTTAGAGCGTTTCAGTCATATTTAGTCCCTACAATCTAAAAACAAATCTATGTGCTAAGGCAGTTCATCTTACATGGTTAATATGATGTAATTTAGAGATTTTTGGGGCGGATATGGATGTGATCTTGGTTGAGATTGTACTTTAGGTTGACTTGCTGTTAGACACAAAAGCAGTGCGGTAAGTGACTACTCACTTGCGGACTTGCTCCTTCAGTTCATTCTGTGACCAGTGTGGTGCCTTGATCTGTCCATACAGTAGCAGGTGCTCCTTGGTGGTCAGATGGTCAAAGTGGACATCATACTGCATGCACACACCCAGCTCCTGGCGAACGTCATCAATGTTAGTCTCCATGTCCTTCCCATACACCTCAATGGTACCAGAGGAGGGGGCGAACAAACCGGTGAGCAGAGACCTGGAAACAGTGACAATAATACATCACATAAACTCCTGTCCAATAGAGAAGACATTGTGAAAAAGCAATGAATAAATATATTCAGCAGGCCTAAATCCCTAACCCCAAAGACATATTACAATGTGCCTAATAGCGGGTATTATAGGCAATTGTATAAACCAGTATATAAGCTATTATAAACTAGTGTGCCTAATAGATTATATCTGATTAAAGAGAAGTAGAGAACAGATAGATCATTGTCAGAACTCACATGGTAGTGGTCTTGCCAGCTCCGTTGTGTCCCAGCAGTGCAGTGACTTGTCCCTCGTAGAATTTGACATTGAGGTTCTCTATGGCCGCTCTGTCCCCATAGGTCTTAGTCAGTCCATGGAGAGCCACGCCCACAGGAAGACCTGAGATCTCCTCTTCCATATGACAGGGGAAGCCACCCTCAACTGAGAGAGAGAGGAGGATGGAGGGAGACAGGGAGATGGGGGACAGAGAGAGAGACAGACAGAGAGAGACAGACACACACACAGACAGACACACAGACAGACAGACAGACAGACAGACAGACAGAGAGAGAGAGAGAGAGAGAGAGAGAGAGAGAGAGAGAAAGAGATTAAAACATATTACAACACAGTCACATCTCTTGATCTGTTAGCTGCAGCAAGCTGCTTTAGGGAGGCTGTTGTGTTGCAGTACTGTACCTTTGTTGTCCTTCTCATTGGGAAAGACAGAGAGGTTATTCTTCATGATGTTGGAGAAGAGCAGTCCCCTGTTGACATTCCCAGGGCCCTTGCTGCAGCAGCAGAAGAGACCAGCCCAGAATGAGGGCATCACAGGGAAGTACCAGGGTTTAGCAATTCCATACTTTCCTGACGGGCACAAAGTATATGATCAATAGAGGAAAAGCAATACATCATTTGCCATAGGGTTGGGGTCAATTCCATTTCAATTCAGTCAATTTAGGAAGTGAACTGACATGCCATGCAATTCCTCATTGCAGTGAGTTACATTGGCAATTGGAATTTCATTTTACTTCCTGAATTGACTGAATGGAAATGGAATTGACCCCAACTGTTGAACAGTATTTGACTCTGTCTCCAGTCTAGTCTGGCTTGCTGTGTGTTTTTATTACTTGACGCTGTGTTGTGTGATTACCTGGGAAGACTATGCGGATGTAGGCTCCAATGATGAAGTAGCAAACTGAGTCAATGAGGAGAAGCCAGCATAGCCAGCCGAAGGATGACGTGTCACCGGCCATGGGTGAGATATATTGGTTGCTCCACTGGATGCCTAGAGAAAGGAACAATAAAAACCTTCAGTTAATTTGTTAGATCGCTCTCTATCTTCATGGCTAGCATAGAGGCTCCTTTAGTTTTCTGGGAGTCTACTCATGAGTTTGTTTTTTAAGCATATTTGCTGGCTTTGTGACACACACACGCATACCCACACACCACACATTTACAAGCGTACGCATGCACGCATGCACGTACACACACACACACAGACAGCCATCTTCCCAGCATGTCGTACCTTCTCCCTGGCTCTCATAGCGAGATATGTATTGACTGGCGTAGCTGAAACAGGTGGGGGCAAACAAACTCTGAGGGAAACAAGAGGTACGGATAAGGCATAACACAGGGACAGCAATAAAACAATGTCTGTATCAACCCCCTCTATCTCTCTCTGTTACTCTCCCTTTTCCTCTCTGTTTCTAGATCACGATCTGTCTCTCTATCTCTCTCTGTATTTCTCTATTTTCGCTTTTTCTCCCTCTCTCAGCCCCTTCCCTCCCTTCCTCCCTCCCTCCCTCTCACCAGGGCGCTCTTGGCGGAGAACGATAGCGAGCTCTCCAGTGACATCACTACGATGAATGGGAAGAAGCTGATGACGTAGATGAGGGCACCGCTCAACCCAGCGATGTTGGTCTTGTCAAAGAATGAGCTCACCAGGAAACTGATGGCCAGGATGCTGTAGAATATAAGAGAGGAGAATACTATGTCACATTTTTCAATAGAAATTGAAAAATGCCCATTCACATACAGACACACACACCCAGGTTACCCTGTCACCCTGAGGTAGCCTACCTGAGTCCATAGTCACTGAGGTAGAGGAAGAGCAGGAAGCCGTCACTGTGGGGCAGGACGCGCCCAGCCTTCAGGATGATGGTGAGGATGATTATGGTGATGATAAGGAAGCATGCACTCTCTATGAACCAGGCGAAGAAGTGACTGATGGGATTGACCCCCATCATCTTCATGTACTGTGGAGGTCAAAAGGGAGGGGTTAGGAAATCCAACAATCAGAACTCATGACTCAAATACAGTATTTAGAATTTAATGAATGAATGAATGAATAGAATAAATAATTAATACATTTTAATGTCTTGCCACCCTTGTGATTTGCAAAATATGTGTTTGTTTGAAAGAGACATCTACAGGAAATGACATAATTGCCAGGGGAGATGGTTGGCAGCTACTATACCTCATGAAGTCTGAGCTCTCTCTCATGAACCAGCTTCTTCACAAAGTTGGCGATGAACAGAACCCAGGCAATCATCAAGACCAGAGGGAAGGCAAACGCGATGCTGTTCAGGTACCTTAGGAAGAGACATGACAGCTGTCAATCAATCAATCAATGTCACAGCCTAGCTACCAGCACTGGGACTGAGAAAGAAAAACAACAACATTTTCACTCACTTGCTAAAAATATGGATTGCATAGGCATGCATATAACACACACTCTTACAATCACTCTCAGATGAACACATCATGATGAGCCTGTATATAACACACTCATACAATCACTCTCAGATGAACACATCATGATGAGCCTGTATATAACACACACACAAACAAAAACAGTGCCCTAGAAAAAACAATAACAACGACAATGTCCTAACCTCATGTAATTCATTCAAAGCTTTTTTCCATAATCAGAGAAGGTATACCCTGATACATGGACCTTGTCAATGTTTATTATAATACAAGTAATATTTCAAAGTGATCGTATCGGAAATAATGTGTTGTTCCCTAATAAATCAATGCACATGAATTGCAGGGATCACCATGTATGCATCCCAAATGGCACCCTATTTCCTTTATAGTACACTACTTTTAACCAGGGCCCATAGGCCCATTGAGTCAAAGTTAGTGCACTATATAGGGAACAGGGTGCCATTTGGGGCGCAGCCTATATCTCACACATGAATGGGAGGCAGCCGGGCAGAGAGAGCAGCTACGCTGCGTTTGCGAGATGAGATATCAATGTTGGCTTCAGAAGCACTCTCAGTAAGATGTAAACATAAACATCATGCTCAGCCATGATTTATGGCGAAGCGTGTACTGTATTGATGCAGGGGACATAGCTAGTAGTTTATGTGTAACTGATGTTGGATCGGAAGCTGGATGAGAGATGAGGGCGTTTTTTATTGTGGCTCTGCTCATCGACAGGAGGGGAGATAATGTGTGTGTGCGCATATGCATGCCTGTGTGTCTGAATTTGTGTGTGTGCCTGCATTCATGTGTGCATGTGTGTGTGTTGGGCCTACTCACTCGTCCTTGAGGAAGCAGGGGTAAGGGAAGGCCTGTAGCTGGACGGCTGGCTCAGTGACCTGCTGTCCTGTCTGGGTCTCTGAGAGATGATGAGATAGACAGTAAAACATCACATCACATAACACATCATCACATAACACATCATCACATAACACAGAACAGTGTTGTTTTCCTCTTTTCTTAATAGCACTGATTTAGCTGACAGCTGCTTTTTTCAGGAATGTTTTTATTATGACTATGATATGGGTTGTGTCTTACCTACCTTACCTACCCTTTGGAACCCTTAGAAAAAAAGGGTTCCAAAATGATTATTTGGCTGTCCCCATAGAAGGACTATTTTTAGTTCCAGATAGAACCCTTTGAGTTCCACATAAAACCTTCTGTGGAAAGGGTTCTACATGGAACTCAAAAGGGTTCTACCTGAAACCAAAAGGGTTATACCTGGAACCAAAACGGTTCTACCTAGAACCAAAAAGCGTTCTTCAAAGGATTCTCCTATGGGGACAGCCGAAGAATCCTTTTAGGTTCTAGATAGCACAATTTTTTGTTTACCTTGGGAAAATGCACTGACTGTACTGTAAGTCACTCTGGATAAGAGCATCTGCTAAATCACCTAAATGTAAATGTCAACATATCATCAACAACACAACGTTACCTATGATGGCCCTGTCGATGCTCTCCTGCAGGTATACAAAGCCTCGGTTGTAGCGCTGGGTCTTCAAGGAGGAGATGTAGGGGTCCTTCACCCAGAAAGGGTTGCGGGAGCGGTCGGTCCGCATGGAGTTCTCAATGGACATGCGGATGGTGTAGTCCACCTTGGGAGGCAGCGCAGAGGAGGAGGAGCGTGAGGCGTCTCGCCGCTTCCTGTGTGAGTCGTCATCATCCTTGGGCAGCTTGAAGATGATACCTGCAGAAAGAGACACAGGAACAGAACACAAACTGCTATTTTCTTTTTCTTTTTGACTATTTTTATATTATATTAAGTAACTTTATTGTTACAGAGACATTATTTAATATAGGAATCAAGACGGCTCTAGGGCAAAATGTCAAAACACAAGGCTTTTATTTTGAAATATAAAGGATAGACTAACTGGCGTAGAGGTCTCTGGTCTGGGTGAGGTGTTCAGCCATGGTGTTGAGGTCGTCAGTAGAGTTGATGCCGTGGAAGCGGTCAAAGTTAATACAGGAGGACAGGTTCATCATCAGGTTGGACAGAGTGGTGATCTGGGTCACAATGTCCTTGTTTTTCTCCAGGAGGGTCGTTGTGCTAGCTAGGGGGGAGAACGAGGGTCTATTAGATATAATAAAAATTAAAATAGAAAGATAAAGAAGATCTATAGCTAATAAAGTGGATAAATATCTTAAAACAGATTAAGATATTTAAGTAGTGAGAGGTGGTCAGGGGGTGAGGTGGTCAGGGGGTCAAGAGTCAGGGGGTCAGGGGTCAAGGGGGAAGATATATATTAAATACAAAGATAATATAAAACTAAAGAAAAAAAGATCCACATTATAAAGAATGTATGAATGAATGAAAACATGTATTGCCCCCGAAGGGAATTTGAATGTAGAAGATATGTTAATACACATTTTATTGGAATGTGTCTTAATTGAAAGCCTTGATATTTTTTATATTTTACATAAAGAGATAACTAGAGAAGAAGGGATAAGGGTTGTCTTGTCTGTACCCATTTTCAAAAGTAAGACCTTCAAAAAACTCACAGAAGTTCTTGAGAGTATCCTTCATCTTGCTCACATCAATGTCTGTCTGCATCTCAATGAAATTCTGAACAAAGGAATTGCCAAGGGAATTCTAGGAGGGAGAAGTTGAATAAAATAATATCAAAATACTGTTGCTGAAACTTTCAGTTGCTGAAAAAACGTTATAGTATTTTCCTCTACTTTCCTAGATAGATGAAATGTTCACACTATTTCCTAGAGAGTGCACTACTTTTGAGCAGAACACTTGTCAAAAGTAGCGCACTATATAGAGAATAGGGTGCCATTTGGAACACCGTCATAGAGTCCAGAAAAAAGCAGATTGTAGCTTATATAAACCCATTGTAGCTTTGAGAATAGCTGGTTCATACCTGGAGCATTGGCAGGGTTTGATTCAGTATCTTGGCTGAGTCCATAATGTAGGAAGAGGACTGGAGCCAATCCTGGGAGTACATCTTCAGGTTGGCAAACTGCTGCAATGTGGCATTGGACTGGAAGACAATACATACAGATGGTGATACAGTGTAGTGTGTGTGTGTGTGTGTGTGTGTGTGTGTGTGTGTGTGTGTGTGTGTGTGTGTGTGTGCGTGTGCACATGTTTGTGTGTGTTCATGGGTGCGTGTGTTTGTGTGTGTGATTGTACCTTTTCTATGATGGCCCTAGTGAGTGGTGTGTCTGGGCTGTACAGGACCTGTCCCAGCAGCATGGGCTTGAGGAAGGCCCAGGCTATGGCTCCTCCAGTGGTGTTCACCATGTCCAGGTAGAAGTTCATACAGAAAGGAGCTGGCCAGGGGAAGAGAAGGTGCAGGTTCTAAGATATGTCAGTCCTACATTCTTATAGGAAAATGTCACAATTTTCAACCTCATATTAAATCATAATTAATAATAAATAAAGATATTTATAATCTTGTTGTAATTATGTCATTCCAATCAGCTGTGTCTATGCTTAAATCAAATAAGCAATGTGTGCTTATGTATGTAAAATGTGTCTGGCTAGCGCAGCCTATTTTATTTATTCTTTATTTAACAAGTCAGTTAAGAACCAATTCTTATTTACAATGACGGCCTAAAAATAGTGGGTTAACTGCCTTGTTCAGAGGCAGAACGACAGATTTGTTCCACCCCAGGTAGCCTAAAAGCCTACTACTTTTAACTATCTAATAAATTATATCAATCAACCAATCAATCAACTAATCAACCAATCAATCATGTGCAAAGTGGGTTCCCTACTGGCATTGCGAGGGATCTTGAACTTGTTGACCAGCTCCTCCACCCTGTGCTCCTGCTGTGTGGAGGGGTCTGTCTCAGTCATGATGGGCAGCTTGGAGATGCCAAACAGGGACATGATGCCATGGCTACACATGGCTCTGGACACAGTGGTGAATGTAGCTCTGCTGGACATTGTTCTGGTTTTACCATGCACCATCTGGGGGAGGGAAGAGAAGAGAGTTTGGAGGGATGAATGAGAAAGAGCGAGAGAGAGAGACCCACAGTCAGACAGACCCGCAGCCAGAACACAGACTGATAGCAGCAATCCTCTCAGACTCAGCCATTCACTACTATCTCAGTATGAGTAGAGCTCTATATCAGACTCAGCCATTCACTACTATTTCAGTATGAGTAGAGCTCTATATCAGGCTCAGCCATTCACTACTATCTCAGTATGAGTAGAGCTCTATATCAGGCTCAGCCATTCACTACTATCTCAGTATGAGTAGAGCTCTATATCAGGCTCAGCCATTCACTACTATCTCAGTATGAGTAGAGCTCTATATCAGGCTCAGCCATTCACTACTATCTCAGTATGAGTAGAGCTCTATATCAGGCTCAGCCATTCACTAGTATCTCAGTATGAGTAGTGCTCTATGAAATACTCCATAGAGTCTCCATAAAGAAACACAATACTACTGTTCTATCTAATTCTGTGTTTGTCTCAGTATGAGCAGAAAGAGAGAAAGAAACAGGAAGACAGACAGACAGGTAGACAGACTGCTAGCTACAATCATCCCAGATTGCTTCAGCATCACGCTTCAATACTCACACTGCGGAACTCTGGGTCAGAGACCAGGTTGAGGTCTCGTATGGAGAGCATGTAGTCCTGCAGGTGGGCGATGGCAGGAAGCAGCTTGCCCATCATGTCCGTCAGGAACTTGACCATCTGCAGCATGAACCCCACTATGCTCTGCATCTCACTGGACAGCATCAGCTGTGGAGAGACATATGGAGGGACATTAGTATCACACAGTAGACAGCAGAACCCTCTGTCATTAGGACTAGGCCGTAGACAGCTGAACCCTCTGTCATTAGGACTAGGCCGTAGACAGCTGAACCCTCTGTCATTAGGACTAGGCCGTAAACAGCTGAACCCTCTGTCATTAGGACCAGGCCGTAGACAGCTGAACCCTCTGTCATTAGGACTAGGCTGTAAACAGCTGAACCCTCTGTCATTAAGACCAGGCCGTAAACAGCTGAACCCTCTGCCATTAGGACTAGGCTGTAAACAGCTGAACCCTCTGCCATTAGGACTAGGCCGTAGACAGCTGAACCCTCTGTCATTAGGACTAGGCCGTAGACAGCTGAACCCTCTGTCATTAGGACTAGCTGTAGACAGCTGAACCCTCTGTCATTAGGACTAGCTGTAGACAGCTGAACCCTCTGTCATTAGGACTAGCTGTAGACAGCTGAACCCTCTGTCATTAGGACTAGCTGTAGACAGCTGAACCCTCTGTCATTAGGACTAGCTGTAGACAGCTGAACCCTCTGTCATTAGGACTAGGCTGTAGACAGCTGAACCCTCTGTCATTAGGACTAGCTGTAGACAGCTAAACTCTCTGTCTGAGAGCCTGTGGACAGAATTCCCTTCGGTCTTACTGTCCTTAATTGCATTACACGTCTACCTATCTCAGGGTTTCTTAATCCCGGTCCTGATCCAAAGGGGTGCACATTTATGTTTTTGCCCTAGCACTACACACCTAGCACAACACACCTGATTCCACCAATCAACGCATCATCAAACCTTTGATTAATGGAATCAGATGTGTAGTGCTAGTGATAAAACAAAAATGTGTACCAGTTTGGGTCCCCAGACCCACATATAGTCACAGAGAATCCCAATGTGTAACCTTTACATGACCTGCCCTGGCACTGAGCCATTCCTTACCCTGTAGACGACACTCTCCATGTGGACGTAGCGAGCCAACGGCACTATGAAGTTGTACTGTAAAACTGCTGAGATGGCAGGTTACACACACACATACCCTGTATATCACGTTCTCCATGTGGACGTAGCGAGCCACGATGACTACAAAGTTGTACCACTGGTTTATAGGCAGGTTGCAGAAGACCTGGAAGAGGAGCTGCTCTGTGCTATTCATCTGCAGGCTGGTTGGGTCCCTGCAGTGGTGCATGTTAGCCAGCCACGCTAGGATCTATAGACGGGAGAAGAGATTGTGTATGGGTCAGATCACTAGATATAGTACTAGCTAGTAGAAAATTAGAAGAGTAAGAACATATGATGGAGAGAAGAGAGAGAGATGTTTCACTGCAGTGGTGCATGTTAGCCAGCCAGGCTAGGATCTACAGTAGACATAGAGAGGTTGAAGACTGGTCTGACTTTCATGACTTCTAAAAATGACGATTATATGATTTCTCTCTCTTTTTGAGATGATTGTATTTGGTGTTATTGTTACGCATCATATGGGCATCACAGCTGATCTGTGGCTTGAATAAGATGAGGTGAGCTCACCTGGAAGTTGCTGTTAGGCATGGTGGTCTCCATCAGCAGGTGGAGGATCTCAGGTGTGATGTCAGTGTAACGCTGGACCTCCAGAGCAAACGCCGTCTTGTTCCTCAAGAGCTCCGACATTTTCACCACACCTAGGAAATACAACACAATAGGTGACTGCAGGGAAAATACAGGAGGTTCAACACCTTGACCACACCTGTGTTTTTACAAGTGACTGAAGAGAAAATACAGCATCTTGACCACACCTGGGAAACATAAAATATATATTTTTCATTATATATTTATATGTCGGCCTCCCAAGTGGCACAGCGGTCTAAGACATTAGTGCTTGAGGCATCACTAAAGATCAGGGTTCGATCCCGGGCTATGTCGTAGCAGGCCGCGAGGTAGTGCACAATTGGCCCAGTGTTGTCCGGGTTAGGGGAGGGTTTGGCCGGCCACATGCACACAGACACGGTTGCCAGTTGTACGGTGTTTCCTCCGACACATTGGTGTGGCTGGCTTCTGGGTTAAGCGAGCATTGTGTCAAGAAGCAGTGCAGCTTGGCAGGGTTGTGTTTCAGAGGACACATGGCTCTCAACCTTTGCCTCTACCAAGTCCGTACAGGAGTTGCAGCGATGGGACAAGACTGGTAAAAGTACTATATATCTATATATACACATATACTGTACTAGTCAAAAGTTTGGAAACACCAACTTTTTTTCAAGGGTTTTTCTTTATTTCTACATTGCAGAATAATAGTGAAGATATCAAAACTATGAAATAACACATATGAAATCATGTAGTAACCAAAAAAGTGTTAAACAAATCAAAATATATTTTATATTTGAGATTCTTCAAAGTAGCCACCCTTTGCCTTGATGACAGCTTTGTACACTCTTGGCATTCTCTCAACCAGCTTCATGAGGTAGTCACCTGGAATGGATTTCAATTAACAGGTGTGCCTTGTTAAAATTTTATATGTGGAATTTCTTTCCTTCTTAATGCGTTTGAGCCAATCAGTTGTGTTGTGACATGGTAGGGTTGGTATACAGAAGATAGCCCTATTTGGTAAAAGACCAAGTCCATATTATGGCAAGAACAGCTCAAATAAGCAAAGACAAATGACAGTCCATCACTACTTTAAGACATGAGGGTCAGTCAATACGGAGAATTTCAAGAACTTTGAACGTTTCTTCAAGTGCGGTCGCAAAAACAATCAAGCGCTATGATGAAACTGGCTCTCATGAGGATCGCCACAGGAAAGGAAGACCCAGAGTTACCTTTGCTACAGAGTTACCAGCCTCAGAAACTGCAGCCCAAATAAATGCTTCAGAGTTCAAGTAACAGACACATCTCAACATCAACTGTTCAGAGGAGACTGCGTGAATCAGGCCTTCATGGTCGAATTGCTAAAAAGAAACCACTGCTAAAGGACACCAATAAGAAGAAAAGACTTGCTTGGTCCAAGAAACCTGAGCAATGGACATTAAACCAGGGGAAATATGTCCTTTGGTCTGATGAGTCCAAATTTGAGATTTGTGGTTCCAACTGCTGTGTCTTTGTGAGACGCAGAGTAGGTGAACAGATGATCTCTGCATGTGTGGTTCCCACCGTGAAGCATGGAGAAGGAGGTGTGATGGTGTGGGGGTTCTTTGTTGGTGATACGGTCAGTGATTTATTTAGAATTCAAAGCACACTTAACCAGCATGGCTACCACAGCATTCTGCAGCCATCCCATCTGGTTTGCGCTTAGTGGGACTATCATTTGATTTTCAACAGGGCAATGACCCAACACACCTCCAGGCTGTGTACGGGCTATTTGACCAAGAAGGAGAGTGAAGGAGTGCTGCATCAGATGACCTGGCCTCCACAATCACCCGACCTCAACCCAATTGAAGAAGCCAACTAGTGCTCAGCATATGTGGGAACTCCATCAACTGTTGGAAAAGCATTCCAGGTGAAGCTGGTTGAGAGAATGCCAAGAGTGTGCAAAGCTGTCATCAAGGCAAAGAATTTGTTTAATCCTTTTTTGGTTACTACATGATTCCATATGTGTTATTTCATAGTTTTGATGTCTTCACTATTATTCTACAATGTAGAAAATAGTAAAAATAAAGAAAAATCGTTGAATGAGTAGGTGTGTCCAAACTTTTGACTGGTACTGTATATGTGTGTGTTATATACTACCGTTCAAAAGTTTGGGGCCACTTAGCAATGTCCTTGTTTTTGAAAGAAAAGCAATTTTTTTGTCCATTAAAATAACATGAAATTGATCAGAAATACGGTGTATATGACTATTGTAGCTGGAAACGGCTGATTTTTTATGGAATATCTACATAGGTGTACAGAGGCCCATTATCAGCAACCATCACTCCTGTGTTCTAATGGCACGTTGTGTTAGCTAATCCAAGTTTATACTTTTAAAAGGCTAATAGATTATTAGAAAATACGGAAGTGTATATTTAGGCAATAAGGTCCAAGAGGGTGTGGTATATGGCCAATTTACCAGGGCTAAGGGCTGTTCTTATGCACGACGCAAACCCCAGAGGTACCTTATTGGGATTATAAACTGGTTACCAACATAATTACAGCTGTAAATGTTTTGTCATACGTGTGGTATATGGTCTAATATACCACTGCTGTCAGCCAATCATCATTCAGAGCTCGAACCACCGAGGTTATAAATATATTTAAAGGTGGTATATTATAAGTCATTCTAAAAGCAGTATGGACCGCATGTTCAGAAGAGCAAAATACATTACATGAGCTTTACGCTTCATAGTATAATTAGGCAATTAGCTAACAAATGATCTAAGTGATTAGCTAATTAACCCTGAATTAATAAGCAATTAGCTCATTAATAACTTAGCTTATCGAGTGCAGTAATTGAAGTAATGGGGCAGTGGTGCCTGGAGTTGATCTAGTCTAGTGGTTAAGGCCACAGCACATATTGTCCCTCTGCCTGCATGAGATCAAATCCCGGCCTCACAATCTTTCTCACCTCTGTATCTCCCCTTAATTAATCTATCTATCTATCTCCCCTTCATCCATGCCTGTCATCATCAAAAACAACAATAAAATCCTAATAAATAAATATTGAAAAGTAATTGGTATACCTGGAGAGGTCATGTTGATGTTGAGTGTCTTCAGGCTGCTGATGTTCAGGCCAAGCGTCTGGGTGAGTGCAGAGGTCCTGTGTCACAAACATGCACAGGCACATCACACACACAAACATTTGTCAACGATAACATTAATTTACACAATATACCATTAAGTTATTCATTTATTTTTAAGTCTACATGTCCTATAATGTCTCCATACCAGTTTATGTTGACATTGTAGGTGTTGGGGTCTCCTATGAAGGTTTCGAACAGAGCTTCAAACAGGTCAGAGCTGTCCTGGACCAGACTCCGGGTCATTATGTGGAAGGCCTGGAGAATGGGCATGGCAGTCTCACACAGGAACCCTGGGCCAAGAGACAGAGCCTGCATCAACTGCTGGATGGAGTCCATATCCTCCAGCGCACACACCTGCAACACAAGTTTCAAGTTTATTTGCAATGTGTAATGAATAGGCCTACATTGAAAATCTTACTCACTCACAAAGCAGAAGGTGCAAGATGAGTCATACGGATTGTGAATTTTGTCAGTATAGAAGGCCAATGGTAGCAGTCAAAATACTGTAATGTGTGTGTGTCTTGTTGTAGCTCCTCGCTGTTGCAACAAATGTCTGTGTCTACCCTAGTCTTGGTGATGTTATGGTAGTCTAGACATTATTCCAGAGAGAACAGCCTCTGTATCCCTCTTGCCCTACAGATGAAAGTTTCATGAGAAGTACTGTGTTCTAACCTTAGAGGTCAGGTAGACCAGTATGTTTCTGAAGTTTCCATCTGACCAGCTGCTGTTGAAGAGTTCAGACCCTAACTGGATGGTCTGGAGTAGGAGGTGTAGGTTCACTTTGGAGGGAGGGAGGGAGGGATAGAAAGGGAGAGAGAGTGCAGGAGGGAAAGGGAGGGCAGTAGAGATGTGTTAAGGTGACATGGCAACACAGTGTCCCACAGGGCATCATTACCACCTCTATTTCAGGGTGGCTTCTCTGAACAGCAAGCACCAAATTACGTGGGGCCCTGCATACTACTGACAAGGCAAAGGGACCAACTCTCTGCGTCACAAATGGCACCCCATTCCTCACATAGTGCACTACTTAAATCTCTGGTCAAAGCAGTGAGACCTCAAGGCGAAACATCTAATTAAAACGAGACACGGACTACGGTGAATGGTAAATATTGGTGCACTGCATTGAAAACCCAGAAGAAAAGCGAGTGACTTAACATACTCTTTGAATCATTTAGGATCTCAGGGGTACTGCAGTGGAAAAAATAATAAAAATGGTATGATCCTCAAGCTAGGATCATTCCTCTGGGAAATGAAAGGGTTGTAGCTAAAGTAGCTGTGGTGCAGTTCTTCAAGTGACTATATTGCATATACAGGGATATAACCTTGTTACATGGCATTATAAAACAAGTACAGTAGCCAATTAAAATGTGGTCACAAAGCTATTATATGTGTGTGTGTTTGTGCATGCGTGTGTGGGGTGGTATTTAGTGATTGAATTCTTACTTGGCTAATGCGATTTAATAAGGTTTAATAAGGTGCAGAGTGTCTTTCTCTTGGAGATGTGCCATATGCCTCCTGGCTGATCTGGAGTTCTAACAAGGCTCACATTATTAATCCTATCCTATTGCACTGCCCGGTTTCAATATGAAATATGTACATTATATAATAATGGTGTTTGGAATATGGCTACATTAAAAACACATTGTGCGCAATGATGTATATAAACTCTGGATTGCTGATGCTATATATCGGCCAATGAGAGCCTTTGAAGCCACCGGTCGGCCATATTGGCACTCCCCAGAAGGAGCAGTCATCCATAGGAATAGATGGAATCCTACAGTACTTAAATTGAATGTTTCAAGGAAAATATTACACGTATGTTTTTTTTTTTTGTAGTGGGGACAGTAAGGAAAATGTATACATTTTCATATATTTTTTGTATGTTTCGCTCACATAATTTACCAATAAGGCACAAGAGGCAGTGCTGTATCATGAATACAGTCACAGGTAAATGGCGTTGTTTGAACCGACATGATACCAACATACACATTTTCATCAAAACTTTCATCAAATTTCATTCTTCCACCTGAATATATTGTCTGGACAAAAATGTAGTCGTTAGTTCTTTTGGTCATATTGCTACAAACAGGACCCAGTTGTTAATTATTTTTTCACAACGTTGCTATGCAAATAGACTGGTCGTCCATTCTAAACAAATGGTTGCAATGCAGGCTGGATAATGTTCTTGTCACTTGTCACAGACTTTAGCTAACTCAGTCATGTCAAACATTGAAACTGGAATGACAGTCCACTAGCTGCATTTTCGTTTGTTTGAGTTATTTTCTATTGGCATTTACTTGGATATGTCCATGATAAAGACGTAGATGTGGGATTCAACTAGCTCTACAGTATGTATGGTACTACAGAGATCGGAATTCAAAAGTGAAACACAGTTTCCGAGGTCAGACAGGCAGACAGAGAGACTTATATTAACCCCTGCTGTACCAAACTAAATGCTAGGCTGGAAGCAAGGAGAAATAATGTGCGAGTAGAGATAAATACAAGCGATGATTCGGGCAGCAACATGAGCATGATAGTCTTATGGAGTTATCATTTTCAGATGGAACTGTTAGCAGACATTGGTGTGTCTGTGACGGCCAATACAGCACAACTTGGAAAGCTGCTCGTCCAATCAGTATCCAAACAACCAGTTTTACAATATAACATTAAAGTATGCATTAAGGTGTTGATAATATCATCAAATTGGCAAAAACAAATGTAAACATTAATAAATGCATTTCTATAGCTTCCAAAATATTTTTTACAACGGTGGGGTAGTGCCAAGATGGAGGCACGATGGCTTCTAAACAGCTCCCCCTGTCGGTCATCTAGTGTATATAAATAATTGATTGCGCAGGATCCTCAAGTAGGAGTTCCTAGTAGGAGTTATATAAAGGTCAAAGAGAGAGGCGGAGGGAAGGTCTGACTTCTGACTTCTGTATCAGAGGACACCTGACACGTTGGGCCGTAGAAATCAAATTATGCATATGAACATTTAACAGTGTGAAGACTGCATGTGGTTGTCTGTGAGGTTTAGGTCTGTAGGAGTCTAGAGGAGTCGCTATGCAATTAGACACAATGTGAGTGGGAGGAGGAAAGACACCAGGGGATATTGTCTGTGAGAGAAGTGGAATTAGTAGGAGAACATATGCTTAGAGGCATTTTGGAAAAAACGCATTTACCGTATTCTAGAATGTTCTTACTTAAATGTATTTAGGTACATCTTCCCACTCTAAATCAACTAATATGGCAGCTTAATGACTTTACATATTTTGGGATATTATGATAACATTGTGCCACCAGTAGAAACACCAATGATGGTAAGACTAATGAGACATTTTAGGTTGTTGAGGATATTTTCTTAAATGGAGGCCACAGATGCTCAAATCAAGGTCATTAACCCTTTAAAAATAATTGACTAAAGAGATATGATTAAAAACAAATTGCTCACAATGTTATTTCCCTTCATTTACATTTAGTGACACCAAGTGACACTGGATTTAGACACACCAAATGATCAATGGAATCCTCAAATTGATGACATACTAAAAGGGTGTGATAAGCTAATCATTTTCTTTAATATAGACACCTCCCCTGATAACAGTTTGCCACTGGAGGGAATGCTCAAGGTCCTTGTATGTCTTCGTAACGAGTTATTTTCAAGGCGCTAACACCAATGACATACGGTATAAGTGAGGGACAGAAATTATACTTGTAAACAAAATAGGTATTTTGATAGATTTGTTTGTTTTTAATAATCTATACAATACGATAAATACTTTTCCCTTTCTAGCATTCATAATAGATAGATATCTCTAAATCCCCCCAAATATGTCACTACAACTCTACACATCACTACTGGGAACAAGCCAATTTGCTTACCCTACTGTAAATACTTTGAACAATGCATAAACATTGTATAAAGCACTTATATTATGCTTTATTATTGATAAACAGCTCAATATAAACAAAAACATGTATGATGCGTAACTATTTGTCATTTTAAAGTGTTTTCATGGTTGCAAAAGCAAGGGACGCAAATGCTACCGCAACTCAAGAATGACCCCACTACTTTTGACCCAGAGCCCTATGGCCCTTGGCCAGAAGTACTACACTAAATAGGGAATAGGGTGCCATTTGGGATGTAGGCTTAGTTAGAGATAATCTATGGTTAGAGGCTAGGATAATGGATAATGGAAGGATGAAGAAAAGTAATCTTGTCCACTCAGCGGATTCCCCTCCATCAAACTAACGACGGAAACTAAATGTGATTTTTTTTTGTCTTTGTAATGTCTTTCTGGAGACTCGTCTCCTTTATTTATCCTCTATTTAAACCACGTGAGTCCTATTGAGCAATACATCTAATTTCAAGGGAGTCCCGACTGAGCCGTGAGCCTCTGAACCACTAAGAGAGGAGGGGAGGGAGTCAAGAACTGATCGATTTGTAAATGAAGAGTAAATGAAAAGGAAAGTAACTAGGCTTACCTTGTGATTCAGTGGCCAGGCCCATTGTGATATTCTTAATAAGGGGAGCATAGGGAAGGTCCTCAGGAACCCTGTTAGATATGTCTGTCAGAACCATCGACAACCTGTGGGAGTAAGAAGAAAACCCATCATTATCAGGTTCTCCTCTTATTTGTGCATGTAGTACTGTGAACTACAATTAGTTACATCTTTCATCATGGTTGTTATGCACATGATCCTAACAGACTAGATGATAATATTAGTAAATTATAATATTAAAGTAAATACCAAGTGGAAAATACTGCTTCTGAGATAAAATAATAAGTAATCAAAGTTGAGATCTCTGTATGCTACAGCTGTGAGCACAGGCTATTATCATGGGACAGATGGGAGACTTATTCAGCTTCATTAACCATTTATCTCCAAAGCAACAGCAAAACTTAGCCTGGTCCCAGACCTGTTTGTGTTTTATAGCCAATTTATATGATAATTTTCATGCCAATGACCATAGAAGTTGGTAGGACAGGACAAACAGATATGCAATCAGGCTAAAACAGAAAACGAACTTGTGTGTCCAGTTGGTCTCGTTCATCATTAGCAGATGTCCAGTGTTCATCTTGGCTGCAGCCAGTACCAGACGAGCAACGCTGGCCTCCATGCTAGTGTTGACCAGGCCCAGGAGACCCTGAACGTTATGGAGAAGCAGCTGAGTGATATCAGCAGTCTGGGCCAGGAGGCCTCGGCCTGACCGTAACACCTGCAACATCTTCTGGATGGCATGTTCCACGTCGCCTAAATGGTTAACAGACACAAATATATTCATTTCGACAGTGCTAGTTTTAATGTAAGCATTCCTTCAAGGAGGAAAAATTATATGTTGGTTAATTTGTTTGAATCAATACATTTAAAATGTTTAGCAAATGTTTTGTTTGATTTGAATTGTAAGTGGTCATCCATGGAGGAAATAATTATAGCTTGCCAGTCCCTGACACAAGAGAGACCATAGCTTTGTATCATAGTTCCCTGGTACAAAAAAAAGATGGAGAAACAATTACCCATGATACTGCCTGTTGTCTGCAGGCTGGGGTATGAAGACAGCGAGACCAGGAGACTCTGAACCGAGCCGGAGATGACAGCCATAGCGTCGGCTATGTCCCCAGTGGTGGCGGTGTAGTTGATAGCCATGGAGGTGATGTGCAAGATATGGAGGGAGACGTTGAAGTAGTGTTCACTGCCATCGGGCATCAGGGGTGCCACAGCCATGGCAGCCTGGTTGAGGGATGCCAGCATGGAGGGTACGTGGACAACTGATTGGGGCATTGATAAACCTTGCCACAGGCTGGTGGACACCTGGTGATGATGATGATGATGATGTTTTTTAATTGTTCAAAAATCATTGTACAAATAGCCAGCCACAAGCTCAATTGCAAGAACAATTTACAACACAATGATTCAATATGACACATTACAAATATTGCTAACATATTTACTGTTGACCCCCTTATGTATGCATTCATAAAGCACTTATAACAGCTACATAAGGCATTATAATATCTGTCAAAGGCAGACATAAACATTACCTGTTGTGACACTCTAAACAGGACCTGGACCGTGGCACCAGAACTGTCCCCCTGGTACCCTGTTGGGGTGTTGGTTAGGTTGAGCATGGTAAGGATAGACAGGGTGACCTGCTTGGAGATCCCCAGGAAGGATGGAGGGATCTGGGCCGTGTTGGAGACCCCAGAGAGGGCAGCGAGGAGGACCGGCTCCAGAGGGAGGACGTATATCCTCTGGTCCTCCGGCAGAAAGGCCACCAGGGCAAGGAAAGTCTGATTGATCACTGCCTCTTTCTCTTGAGGGCTGCTGAAGTTGTGACTTGCAGCGGAGAGGTTGAACAGGGTATGAGTGGCTAAGGCACTGTTCAGGAAGAGAGGGTGAGTGATGGACTGGATCGGCTTCCCGTCCGGAAGGGTTGTCCCCCTAACGGAGGCCAGGAGATGATCCAGTGAGGCAGAGAGCATGCTTGTGGCCTTCATCATCTTCTTCATGTCCCGTGGGTGTGCAACCAGCAGTGAAAAGCCTTTCACCATCTGGCCAGATGTGTTGAGGTACACCAGGCTGTCCGTGGGTAGGTAAGAGGTGAACACAGCAATGGTCTGGTCTAGAGCCATCATGTACGGAGCCAGACTCATGTAATCTTCTGGTCTGGACAGAGAGCTGAGGATGTTCTGAATGATGCCATTGATCTGAGATGTAATATCAGAGACCTCTTCAAGGTTATCCTCCAGGATGTCGTTGAAGGCAGTGAGAAACTGAACGGCCATGTTGGATCCATTGTTGGGGCCACTGTAGACGATCCTTGCCACCTCAGCACTCAGCAGCCTAACCATATGCTCCACCCTCTGGGCGACCTGTAGTGGGGGATGCTGGGACAGCACCATGGCCAGGTCCACCATCTTGCCCAGGTCTGCTGACAACTTCTGTATCTTGGCCAAGTCCTCCATGATCCAGTCTTCATGGGCTATCTCCATGAACAGCTGGCTGTATGCCTGCCACTGTCTGGGGAGGGTGAGGTAGGAGAGGATGCCCAGGGCCACGTCGATGGGGTCGTCCAGAGGAGGGGGGACTGAGGGGCCCCATGTCACGGCTCCGGCCCTGGACATGGACCTGGAAACATTCCCCATGGGTGGTAGTGATGGTGGTACCATGCCCATGTCCCTGGAGACCCCTTTGAGCACTACAGACAAGTCAGGGTTGCCGAAGAACATATGGGCAGTCTCCATGATGTCTGGCATGGTGGGTGGCATTGCCAGGGCCTGGAATAAGACAGGGTAGTCCAAGTAGAACAGATCAAGGAAGTCATCCATTGGTTCTTTCATTGGCTCCACCCTCATCAATTCGCGGCGGTCCCTCCTGGACACACCCTCATTGTGGCGGGGGAAGGGACTCCTGCTTCGCCCGGTCATCTCGTCTTGTAATTGTCTCAGGTAGTAGTCCAGCGGGGCAAAGAGATCACTGGTCTGAGACACCTAAAAATTCAGAAAAAAGGCCAGCACCTATTTGAATATAATTTGCAATTGAAGTTTTGTGTTCATTTTCTTTAACTTATAATAACATCATGTCTTAATTAACCACACGCATGTGTCTGGGATACCTGTCTGAGCATGGTGATGACGTGCTCTGCTAGCTCCACGAACATCTCAGAGATGGGAGGGAAGGGGACACTCATCTGTCTCAAAGTGGATAAGAAGGCCTTCACAACCTCGTACATCCTGGGCAGAGCCTGGGTTACTAGATCCAACCCGGAGCCGGTAGAGGAGCTCCACCAGCTGCTGAACTCAATAGCCTTCTCCAGGATGAGGTTTGTGGCGTTGGCAGATAGGAACTGCTCCATGACGCCGTAGACCATAGGCCAGTCTCCCAGAAACTGTACACGGACCAGCTCCCTGATCATATCTTTCAGCAGCTTGTTGATTGGCCCTCCGTCTGGCCTGGAGAAGATGTTCTCTGTGAATGGATGAATGGATGAAAGAATGGATGAATGACTTTCAATTTCTGTCTTGTCACATTCATGTGACCAATGGTTTATGTGATAATTAGACACCATTTTAAATGACATAACAGTACAAGGTTGTACCTGTGAGTATGGCCTGGATGGAGTCCTGGGTGAGATTAGACCCAGTGAGGAGCATCTCCAGGGCTTCCATCAGGAGGTGCTGGGCAGATGTGGCATTCTGCAATAGAATAGAATATAATCGTTTATTGTCCATTTCCCAACACCCCCAGACAGATACACACAGACACAAACGTTGAGATGCACAGGGGTCAGCAACCACAGGGTGCATGGAGAGCACTTTAGGGTTAAGTGAGTGCCTTGATCAATGGCACAAAGGAAGGAGATGGCACAGTACCTGGAGGAGCTGGCTGTAGACCATGGTGTAGTTGATAGTCATCTCCATGGCTTGGAGGTAGGGACGCATCCACAGGTCCAGGTCCTCTGTGAAGTTCATACCTGTCAGGAGGATCTCCATGGCTTCCATGAACACATGCTGGGCGGAGGTGGAGTTCTGAAATAGAATAGAATAGTTTACGCGCGCACACACACACACACACACACACACACACACACACACACACACACACACACACACACACACACACACACACACACACACACACACACACACACACACACACACACACACACACACACACACACACACACACACACACACACACACACATTGAGGGGAGATTGTAAACTACCTGGAGTAGATGGCTATTCTCCAGAGTGTAGTTTAGGGTCATCTCTACAGCCAGGAGGTAGGGTCTCATCCAGGGGTTGTCCATGGCCAGGGCATCCAGCTGCTCCAGGGCCATCCTAAGATCCTGAGTACTGGGGAGGACAAGAGACATGGATTAGGACCAATGACTGTACAACTAATAATTTACAACAAGAACATACAGATCTGTATGTTTAAGGTTATGACTGTGAGTGAGGACATTAGGGAGTGGTTTCCAAGCTCAATGGAGAATATGTGTCCGGGAAACAGGCCCTATGTGTTAAAGATATAGATAAATTGAATGCTTTCACAGATATTGTAATTTAATACATGCAGGACAGAAATGCTACTTATGTGTCAGTGAAACTACTCTCCCATTAGTGAAATAGCAGCAAGAGATATGTTGGTGTCAGAAACAAAGAATAGAATGGCATATAGCTAAAGTTGGATAGCCTGTGGTTAAATTGAAACAGAGAATGTATTTACTGCATGCTTTCATGTACTGCAACTGCAACACTTTTGCCCTAAATAAAATAATAATGACTCAGTAATACAATAATTTCTCAATCTGGATTGAATATAATCATAATTCATCATGTATTTTTTGGGGGGTACTTATTCATAATTTTGGGATATAATTTAGGCCGTGGTATAAGATTGTTTATTTCTTTGGGATATTTCCATGACAGTGGTCAGTCAGTGATCTACGACTCTCGCCGTCAAACTTGGTCTACATCCCAAATGGCACCCTATTCCCTTCATAGAGCGCTATCACATTGGGCCCTGGTCAAAAGTAGTGCATTATATAGGGAAATGGGTGCCATTTGGGACGCAATCGTGATTGATTCCATGAGATATGTATAATGTGATTCTTATCAGCACTGAGTTCATTATTACAGAAAAGGAAATCAATTAAAGAGGAAGAGACTCAGATAACTGAATAATAGTTAGACATCACTATCTGCACACACACACACACACACACGAGTCACAGGACCTGTGTTCAGGCAAAGAGTCAAACTAAACTAATGCACATTTGATTGTTCCAAATTCTCTCATGTAATTTAGGAAGGAATCTAAATTGGTTTGCCTCTGGTTTGTGCGTGTAGGTGATAAAATGACTGTGATTTGTGTCTTTATTGGTTATTTAATTCTCTCTTTAACCCTCTGAGATAAACATTTTATTCTGCCTAATGCTTTTTTTCTCATCCTTCTCGATGTCTTGTATTTGAGCACTCCCAGGGCCCAAACTCACAAAGTGTCTCAGAGAAGGAGGGGCGTTCTAGGATAAAAAAAAATTTCCTTCCAGATCATAATGAATATTATTATATGGACAGGGCGAACCTGATCCTAGATCAGCATTCCTACTCTGGGATGCTTTTTGAATACAGTCAGAGAAACAGCGTATAAACAGCTTATAAAGCAAACAGGGTGTGTCAATTGGGTATACTGAGAAAGGCAGAAAACACAAAAACACAAAGCAGCACCGGAGGTGACTTGCACTCTTCTTGCACTGTCAATGTTTACCTAGTGGTGACCCAAAACAACCATTAGTGGTGCATAGAAACAAAGTCATGCCAATGTTGTGCAAAGGTCTGGTCAGGTAAGTATTTGTCACTGTTATACCCTTTTTACACTAATGTTCTGACCCAAACCGTCCTATACTGATATATTCACATTGTCCTTTCCAGCCACTACGATATGGTGGATACGTAACCAGACCAATGCAGTACAGCTCAGCTCGACTTGGCTCAGATCAGTCATGTGAAAGGGGTATTCGTTTTTTGGTTGTTAACTAATGTATAATAATAATATTTAGCAGACACTTTTGGTTGTCCCCAGGGAGAATTGAACCTGCAGAACTTGGGATTGCAAGTGCCGTGCTATACCAACTGAGCCACACAGGACTCACCTCTGGCTCAGTTGTAGTTGGAGGAACTGTGCGTTCCAGTGAGCCTGGTCTTCGGTGGTAATATTAAGTCCCTGTAGCTGGTATAATGTGTTGAACAGCATAGCACCAAGCTGCTCAGTAACTATGGTGCAGTTAACCTGGACCCAGTAGAATGAACGCAGAGCTGCCACCATCATAGCTGCTGTAGTGTCCACTGATACTGTCCCATGCCCCATCCCCATGCCCTGGGAAGAGAACACAACAGAAGACAACAGGCAAAGGAGCTGTGTCAGTAATGTAGCAGCAGAGTTTACTTGGTGCTACCACAGTGCCCTCTAGTGGGGAGGTTTTACAAACTGAAATCCTAGTGATGTGTGATTACTACTACTCACGGTCATGTTTGGATTGGCATAGACATAGTTGGATGCAGCATAGGCCTCCATGACTGGTAGCAGGCTGATGTTACACCACAAACCCAGGCTGGCCTCACTCAGCCCAGCTGCCTCTCTAACTGGCTCCCAGGCTTCCAGGACCTGCCTGCACTCCAAGGCCTTACTCCTATTAGCAGCCTATGATGGGTGAAAAACAGCAACACGGAGGGACAGTGAATTATGATTTCTACTTAATTGTTAAAAAACAAAACAGCTTAACAGAGAATGGGATTAAATAATAATAATAATAAAAAAATAAACAACAAGACAAACGTGGTAAAATGGGACTCATTATACTCCACAAGCAGTTCCAGTAAAGAGAAGGGCAGAAGATTAACACCGTTATCTCTGATAATCTTGAAGACACCATACTGTCTCATGCATACAATGGGGGATAAAATATCGGCCTTATTTGAATTCTTTATTTCGGACAGTCACCAGATTCTCTCTAGGGTAAACACACAACAATACAGTATATTATATGAAGTGTAATATAACAGACGATTAAGTAAGACGGTGGTGTGTCAATAAAACTTTTATAGCCTCCTTATTTATGTAGAAACACTTCCTTTTATTGTGTAAATATGTATGGCATGACTAAGAGTTTGGTCACATGAAAGGTGATCTATTGAGAATGAATCATAAAACGTACTAAAACTAAACTCAATGGTGTAGTTTTTCTCATTGTATTGTTGGATCATCCACAATTTGAAAGGGAGTTTGGGAAGCTGTGACTTATCCTTTTTCTATGAATCTTTTATTGTACCTTATTGTCCAAGCTTGGGCGTGGGCTGGAATCTCAGGGGAGAACTTTGTCCTGATCCACATTAACCCTTTTCACACTGTCGTACCAACTCAAACTAAACTGTGCTGGCTCTGATATTTTATTTCAATTTGTCCTTTTCAGCATGGTTCCAGAATCTATGGTGGATGTGTAACCTGGCCAGCTCATTACTGCTCAGTTTGGTTTGGCTGGATTTGGCTAGTTAATGTGAAAAGGCCTATTGTGATACCTCTTCCTCCTGATTCTTAAGGTCGTGAAAACTGTTCTAGACAACTTTTTTAGGCAATATTGACAGGTAATGTGGCTGACAACGAGATGGGGTATGAGAGACTGGGGAAATCAGTTTTGGCAACGGTCAACTGAAATATATATATTTTTTTACTGAAAACAATGATCTCGGGCCACCGTTTAGAGAGCTAAGGTGAGTCTTTGCTCATTGTGTTGTCATTAAGAACATCTCTGAACCAGATTTAAAAAAAACATATGTGTGACCATTCCTGAGACTGTTCTCTCAGTGACAGATATCTAAACAGACAAACAATAGCCTACCTAAGTCAGGATGAACGTTCAAAACATGAGGAGCCTATCGTCTTCCAACAGCAGCATAGCTTGAGTTATTTAGTTTCCCTTCCACTGAAGCCATCAAACCAGTAAGTTGTTTAACAATTGAACATGAAGTCATGAAATTGGCCCATGTGTTATATATTGTGAAGAGCATGACATTCCTAGAGAGCACTGAGAACATTGTGTTACCAACCACGTGACCATGTAAATGTCATGAAGAGGGTGAGAACCAGCAGTTGTCAGTAAAGCAGAAAGAAGAAAACAGAAAGAACGCAGTCAATGCTCTGACCCAACCTGTTTGGCAGCGCCCACAGTGAGCTGGATGGCGGGGATCATTCCCTCAGACACGTCAGCCATGTTGAAATCACTGCCATTCACAGCTTGTACCAACTCTGACATCAGGACAGCCAGTGGCTTCTGGAAACTCAAGATGAATGCTGGGAAAGAGAGAGTAGGGTGGGGGTGGGGGTGGGGGGCAGAGAGAGAGAGAGTTTTACAATGGGACACTTATGGGAACATTTGTGAGCAACTAAGATACGTATTTGCATAAATAACTTTCAGTGCTAGGCTACAGTTCACTAAATCCCTAACTTGTGTATCTAATGTACTGTATGTCTAATGTACAGAATTACTAGTAATCTGTGGTACAAAGGAGACAATAGTGCTGTCAAGGATGTATGGAAAGCTGCCTCTCAGTCTCACCTGTCTCAGCCTGCATATTGTTGACCAAGGCTCCCATGACTTGGCTCATCACTGAAACAGCAGGGGGGACAGAGTCCCACACAGGGGTGTCCATGAGGTTCAACAGGAGGGCCCCAATCATCCCCTCCAACCTGACAACACAGGGAAGCACTTGGTTTAGAAACTTTACAACCAACATAATATAGCTAACTTAAAACTATCACTATATACACATATCAGGTGATTATGTTTTGGCCCTCAATACTTTACAATAAAATACAATACTATACTACCAAAACAAACATGATAATGTTCTCCCCACTCACTAAAATATAATACTATACTTTATTCAACTAGGCAAGTCAATTAAGAAAAAAATATTATTTCCAATGACAGCCTACCCCAGCGAAACGCAGACGACGCTGGGCCAATTGTGCACCGCCTTATGGGACTCCCAATCACGGCCAGATGTGAAACAGCCTGGATTCGAACCAGGGACTGTAGTGACACCTCTTGCACTGAGATGCAGTGCCTTAGACCACCATAGTAATTCTCTCCCCTCTCCCTATCTAACCAGATACCACTTTCTTCTATGGACCAATGACCCCTGACCCCCAAACATACTTGTCCCAGATGCTTTGGTTAGCCTGCTGAGTGAGGATCTGTATCAGCACAGGGAGTATGTCAGGGAGCATCTCGGGAGAAGGCAGAGGGAAAGGCATGATACCCTGCTGTCCAAGGATGAGGGGTAGCACAGAGTTTAGGAGACCAGTCATCTGAAAGGATACAAAAATATCATGTTGCTAGTGTTCTAGTGTTCTCCATTGGAAAACTATTAACAATAGCTCCATTTATTAAGGCATGGTTATTAGATGTAATATGTGTGATTGGAAATTGCCTTCTTTGTTAGTCTTCTCCAACTATGAACTAATCAATTGTTAATTGGAAGTTAGACAGAAGGAAAGATTGACTAACTGAAATTTGATTATTGGAATTGTCCACACCATGAGCTACTGTGACTCTTGAATGTCAGTGAGACAGCTCAATTTTTGTATTTATTGTTTTATTTATTTAACCTTCATTTAACTAGGCAAGTCAGTAACCCATTGAGGAAAAACACTGACACAGTATTTTAAGCTGTAAACTGGACAAACCACAAAATATACAATCTTGATATCTGCATCAGATGGCATTTTGTGCTTTGGCATGTTGTTGACTGTCTAAGGTACAGCACATGCATAAAGATGACTTTGCAGAACTGCCACTGTCGTAGAAGGAATTAGATAACAGATTTCACTGATAATAAACGCAAATGTGTAAAATATTTTGTCTTACCTGACCAGCAATTTCTGCAAGGTTTTCAGCAGTCATATCATTACCAATGTTAGCCCATAGACTCATGTTGCTCCAAGGGCCCATGTTGCTACCTGTTGACAATAATAATGTTACAATTATGAAAAAGGGCAGCATATCGTTAGTTATTAACATAACAACTGTAGCCAACAATCAAACACATTAATAGCTTCTGTTAGCTAACTTAAATGTTTTCCAAGAAGACAGATTCTGACAGTGAGACAGATAGATGTACAGTATTTTGCCATGTTGATTTCTGGCCACTTTTAATATACAGATACAGTCATTGTTTTCCTAGAGGACACAAACTCTGACATTGGCATGTCAATTTACTGTGCTTAAAGTGTCTGGCTGAGACCTGGTAGGGTTATTTAATAATGAAGTGTATGGTGCCAGCTGTACTATATCACAGGCCATTAGAACAGTAGACGCACTGTCCCAAATTGCCACCTTTCCCTATATAGTGCACTACCCTATGGTCCCTGGTCAAATGTAGCGCACGACTGTATGTAGGGAATAGGGTGCCATTTGGGACGTAGTCCTACAGTTATATTGAGGAGCTGTTATAGGCAACTTGCCTTGGCTTTGGCTGGAGTCCAAAATGACATGAGTGATGTTGATGATGACAGAGAGATAGACCTGGGCACTGCTGTTAGGGGCCAGGAGGCCCTGGACCATCTTCAGCTCGTTCACAATGCTGAGAGGAAAGAAAATGTAATTGTTATGTTATCGTCATTATCATCAGCAGCAGCAAAAGAAGCAGCATCATTGTCATCATCTCCACCGTGAGGGGAGGAAGTAACAAAACAACCTGATGATAACACTTTTTGTCATCATCAACAACATCATCGTAAAAAACACTGAAGTCTTCTGATTTTCAGGGAGCATTTAGAGGGTTACATCCCAAATAGCACCCTATTATCTAAGAACTTATTTTGACCAGGATCCACGCACAGTACTACTGCCATTTGGGACGCAGCCTAAAATACATTAATATTGACAGTCCACACACAGTTCAACTCACATCTCATTCCACTTATCAGGCCCGCCAGGTCTGGAGACTGTCTCAAGGTAGGTGCTAATGAACCTGAACCCTGGTAACAGATACCCAACAGCCTCCTGGGGGACCAGCAATCTAACCACGCCCTCTGCCCTCCTGACGATCTCCATGGTGATGTTGAGTGACTGGGCGTAGCTCATGTTAGGTCTGAATGCCAGCTGGAGGGCATCCTGAAGAATAATCTGGACCTCTTCACCCTGTAGAATACCCTGGATCTCTGCAGTGACGTTCTGTGGTGCAAGGCCCATGGTGAAGCCACTCAGGACAGAGTTTGCAGCATCCATGATCGCCTGGATGAACTGGTCACTACCCAGACCTCCTTCCTGACTGGCCACCAACAGAACCTGAAAGGATAGGAGAGGAAAGGAGAGGAGAAAATAAAATAGAGAAGAAAAGAAAAGGGAGAAGAGAAGAAAATAGAAGATACCAGATTTTGTGTTAGAAATCCCCAAGTGGGAATTCGTTTGTCTGTCATACTACAGCCATAGGGGCTGTAATCACAATTTAAAAGTCACAATTTTCACTTTGTCTCCTATTGACAGTTAAAATTCACCCCATAGTAAAATATTTACAAATACTGTCAACATTGTAAAATTGCTAAATAAGTCTTCTGACCTCAATGGGATTACCTGTGTAAAATGAAATTACCTGGTTGAGAGCCTGGCTGTTGTGTTGGATGGCTGTGAGGTAGGCCTGTTGGTCTGGGGTGAGGAGAGGGCTGAGAGTCCTGAGAAGTTGCTGGAGGTCCATCCCAGGAGTAGTCACGTTCATCATCCCACCGCTTATGTTCCAATGCAGCATATTGGTCAGGACCTGGGTCACACGGGGATTTCTCAGCCAATCCTGTGTCAGGTAGAAGTACTCCCTGATCTGGGTTTCGACCTCGCTTAACAAGCTGTGGTTTAGCCAGTTGAAGTTTCCGAAAGAGTTCTGCAAAACTTCTTGGTAAGCAATGTTTAACTTTAACAGGTCCAGGTTACCCTTGAGTATCCTGATGACCGATTGGCCGATTTTACTCACATCTGTCCCGTTGATGGGGTATTGGATACTTCTCATCAAGTACTCAACCTCTTTACTAACAAAGATGGGGAATTCTGTCTGAGAGAGTTGGAGAGCCAGCTGCATCTCTGCCAAACGGAAGAAAGGGTCAAGGATTTCTGAGAAGGCACTGGTGCTGGTTTCATTCTCTAGCTTTCTCAGGTACCACTGTGCTATCTCCAAATACACTTTCTGTGCGTAAATCGGATCCTGCATAAGTGGATCAGTGGAATTGAGTGAGTAGACTGGAGAATGCCCAGAGGCGGACAGTTCGATCAAACCCTCAAGCACAGGGAGTTCATTATTGATCAGGGTTTCGGCCTCATTAATCAAGCTGTAGTTTAGCCAATTGTTCCCCATAACCGCTTGGTAAGCAATGTTTAACTTGAACAGGTCCAGGTTACCCTTGAGTATCCTGATGACCGATTGGCCGATTTTACTCACGTCTGTCCCGTTGATGGGGTATTGGATACTTCTCAACAAATACTCAACCTCTTTACTAACAAAGATGGTAAATTCAGTCTGAGAGAGTTGGAGAGCCAGCTGCATCTCTGCCATTTGGAAGAAAGGGTCCAGGAGTTCTGAGAAGGTACTGGTTCTGGTCACATTCTCTAGCTTCCTCAGATACCACTGTGCCATCTCCAAATACACCTCCTGTACGTAAACCGAGCCCTGCATCAGTGGATCAGTGGAATTGTGTGAGTAGACTGGAGACTGTCCAGAGGTGGACAGTTTGATTAAACCCTCAAGGACATGGAGCTCGTTACTGATCAGCTCCACAGACTCCAGGTTGAGATGCTGTAGATTCTCTCTGATGCTGGCTACGGTAGCTGCAATAGCCTCAGTTGTTGGTACGAGTGGGTTTGGGCCAGAGCCGGCGGGAAGGCCGATACTCACAGAGTGGTTGACCAGGATGGGGAGGAGGGAGATTAGCGCTGTGCAGTTGGACTGGCTTCCCGGAGGTATAGGCAGAGCAAGGATAAAACCAGTGACACTCTCACTCAGCTCCAGTGCACACTGGGCCAGGCTGATGGGATTGTTGGGCTGGGGCTCCAGGCATTGTTGCACGTTGATGACGCCCATGATGCTAGCCAGGAGAGCTGATGCGTTGGTTGCGCCGGCCAGGGCAGCCATCTTCTCCAGCTCCCCCAGGGTAAGGTTGGATTGTAGCATAGCTTGCTGGAGAGAGGATACGCTGATGTTGGGAATCGATGTAATCTGCTGGAGGAAGAAGGCAGTCTGGGTCACAGTGTTGAGGACAGACTCTGGCGTGACGGACATATTGTTAGACATGTCGGTATCGTGCCAGGCGAAGAGGAGAGTAAGCAGGTTGACAGTCACTTTCATGGACTCCTGGCTTGGCATGCTGGGTTTAGCTTGGCCCCCACTGAACATGTGGTCCCCACTAGCTGCCAGGATCTGGAACACCTGTAATAATAACAATAATAATAAAAATTGGATTTGGATTTAACATTGGATTTAAAATGCCTTTAAAAAAAATAAAGGACAATGGATAGCAAAAAAATACAAAACCAACCTGTGGGACCGCAGCCGTGCAGTCCTGACCTGCCGCTGTACATGACACCAAGCTCTCCATCACAGCCTGGAAGTGGCTGATCATCCCCAGGTACTGCTGTTGGAGCTGTAGAGGTAGTAGGGTCGTGAGTCTCTGTAGTAGGGTCTGTAGGGCAGCCTGATCCCCAGCCTGGCTGAGCTGCTGGACGTACAGGAGCTGGAAGAGGTCCACCACAGCCAAATGGAGGTCTGTCACCTGAGCTGTGGTGAGGTTCCCATCTGGAAGCAAGAGCTGCTCATATCTGCGTAGCTGTAGAGTCGAGACCAGCAACTCCTGTAGTTGGATCACGTACCCCAGGAGAATGGGCGTTGAGTCACCATTAGGAGCATCCAGCACAGTCTTCAGCCGCTCCATGGCCTGCAGGATGTTGTCTGCTATGCCCGCTGGGCTCTGGTTGGTGAGAGGATTGAGCAGCTGTCTGAGGAAGGCCAGGGAGGTAGAGTTGAAAGAGCCAGAGTAGGTGATCAGAGCATCTCCCATACTGAGAGACAGAGGCAGGGTCAGGTTTCCCTGAGCTACTGAGAGCCACTGCATCAGCAGAGCCTCCACCCCGGCCAGGTCTGGCATGTTGGCGTTCTCAACAGGGAGCCCGGTAACTAGATGCCGGGTGTTCTTGGCCACCTGAGAAATTTTCATTTACTTTATTATTATTACATATTATGATATTTTGGGGTGTTTTAATGATGTTCTGAATCTTAAACAAATCTAAAGTTTCTTAAAAACATTGATCTTGAATAAATAATACAATATGGTGTGGTTTCCCGGACACAGATTCAATTTAGTCCTGGACTAAAAATCATGCTCAATAACGAATCTCCTTTGAAAATGTTTTCTAGTCCAGAATTAGGATGAATCTCTGTCCAGGAAACAACCACTAATGTTTTTGGCTACCTTCAGGGCAATGGCCATCACAGATGAGGTGTTGGGGGCCTGGGATCCACTTCCCTGGGTCCACAGGGCTTCCAGAGGCTTCAGGCCCAGGGCCTCTAAGATCTCCCCCAGGAGAGAGAGGGGCAGCTCGGAGTTGGTGCTAAACTGCTCCAGGGACATGAGGTTGGAGACCAGCGTGATGTCCTTGTTCAGGATGGTGATCAGGTTCTCCAGGAGAACTGGGATGGAGCCGTCCCCTAGGACTAGGTCAGAGCTGAGGAGCTGGGTGACCAGGCCTGCGGCGATGTTTCCATAGACAGCCTGGAGGAAAGACAAGGAGCCCTGGACATGCCTGTGGAAAAGAGAACAAAATGTTTTGTTATCTTCTCACTTGGCACCAAACACATGCCTCATAATCAACTAGAAAATATAGATTTACATTTAATAAACCACTAATCAAAATCAATAACAAATCATTTGTTTTAGTAATAATCTACTAGTCTATATGTTATAATAATAATCTAGTCATAAAAAATATGATCAATTGACAACAACAAAAAAGATCAATGAGAGCGCATCACTAAGAAGTAAGTGTGAATCGGAGTCATTACAATATGAGGAACAATTAGACACAATGTGAGCAAGAGAAGGAAAGACACCAGGGGAGATAGTCTGTGGCAAAGGTGAAGTTACAGTAGTTAGATAACACATTACTTAGAGGCATGGGATGCATCCCAAATGGCACCCTATTCCCTATATAGCGCACTGCTTTTGAAAAGAGCCCAATGGGCCCTGGTCAAAAGTAGTGCACTAAGTAAGGAAAATGGTGCCATTCTGGACACAGCCGATACCATAGACTCCACACCTATGGCCAGACTCTATCCTTCTCTGCCCTATGAGGTTACTTACCTAAGTAATACAGCAGGATTAGCAGAAAACTCCTGCACCAGAGCAGCGGTGGTTGGGATAAATTGCTGCCAGGTAAACCCAGTATTGCAGATATAGGCGTATGTGGTAGAATCAACAGTACCTGTTATGACAGTTCATATATATTGTTTTAAAACAGATAGAGCTCATGAGTGGAACAGACAGAGCCTGCGTCCAAAACAGCACCCTATGTAGTGCACTACTTCTGACCAGGGGGCTCAGGTCAAAAGAAGTGTACTCTATACCAAATAGGGTGCCATTTGGGACTGACAGAGTATCTTGTCATTATGTATCTTTGTCACAGAGCTACTGCTCAGTGTTGATGACAACACCAAGACAACCAGGGCAATGAGTAGTCACGTTATCAAAATGTTCACACGTGCAATGGTGGCCATATTGCCAAAAATGCATGAAGCTTTGAGCATTGGATATGGATTCTGGATATTGCTGACTATAAACTTTGTTTATTCCTGCTAGCTCTCAGCAGCTTCTGTTCCGTGGGATGATTGGAACGTAACTGATCAGTTATAACAAGAAGTAAATATCATACTGTCTATTTGTGAGCTAAACCTGACACCCAAACCCTCCAGGCGGTCTACTTGTACATCAAGCTGCCTCACCTTACAAAAATTGGTAATAGGCTCCTGCCCTATGGGCCATACTGGCTTGGACAAGGCATATAGTACCTTTGGAAAGTATTCAGACCCCTTGACTTTTCCACATTTTGTTAGGTTACAGCCTTATCCTAAAATAGAAAAAAAATGTTTTTCCCTATCAACATACACACAATACCCCATAATGACGAAGCAAAAAACAGATTTCTTTGACATTTTTGCTAATTTATAAAAAAAAATAATATACACTGCTCAAAAAAATAAAGGGAACACTTAAACAACACAATGTAACTCCAAGTCAATCACACTTCTGTGAAATCAAACTGTCCACTTAGGAAGCAACACTGATTGACAATAAATTTCACATGCTGTTGTGCAAATGGAATAGACAACAGGTGGAAATTATAGGCAATTAGCAAGACACCCCCAATAAAGGAGTGGTTCTGAAGGTGGTGACCACAGACCACTTCTCAGTTCCTATGCTTCCTGGCTGATGTTTTGGTCACTTTTGAATGCTGGCGGTGCTTTCACTCTAGTGGTAGCATGAGACGGAGTCTACAACCCACACAAGTGGCTCAGGTAGTGCAGCTCATCCAGGATGGCACATCAATGCGAGCTGTGGCAAGAAGGTTTGCTGTGTCTGTCAGCGTAGTGTCCAGAGCATGGAGGCGCTACCAGGAGACAGGCCAGTACATCAGGAGACGTGGATGAGGTCGTAGGAGGGCAACAACCCAGCAGCAGGACCACTACCTCCGCCTTTGTGCAAGGAGGAGCACTGCCAGAGCCCTGCAAAATGACCTCCAGCAGGCCACAAATGTGCATGTGTCTGCTCAAACGGTCAGAAACAGACTCCATGAGGGTGGTATGAGGGCCCAACGTCCACAGGTGGGGTTGTGCTTACAGCCCAACACCGTGCAGGACGTTTGGCATTTGCCAGAGAACACCAAGATTGGCAAATTCGCCACTGGCGCCCTGTGCGCTTCACAGATAAAAGCAGGTTCACACTGAGCACGTGACAGACGTGACAGAGTCTGGAGACGCCGTGGAGAACGTTCTGCTGCCTGCAACATCCTCCAGCATGACTGGTTTGGCGGTGGGTCAGTCATGGTGTGGGGTGGCATTTCTTTGGGGGGCCGCACAGCCCTCCATGTGCTCGCCAGAGGTAGCCTGACTGCCATTAGGTACCGAGATGAGATCCTCAGACCCCTTGTGAGACCATATGCTGGTGCGGTTGGCCCTGGGTTCCTCCTAATGCAAGACAATGCTAGACCTCATGTGGCTGGAGTGTGTCAGTAGTTCCTGCAAGAGGAAGGCATTGATGCTAAGGACTGGCCCGCCCGTTCCCCAGACCTGAATCCAATTGAGCACATCTGGGACATCATGTCTCGCTCCATCCACCAACGCCATGTTGCACCACAGACTGTCCAGGAGTTGGCGGATGCTTTAGTCCAGGTCTGGGAGATCCCTCAGGAGACCATCCGCCACCTCATCAGGAGCATGCCCAGGCGTTGTAGGGAGGTCATTCAGGCACGTGGAGGCCACACACACTACTGAGCCTCATTTTGACTTGTTTTAAGGACATTACATCAAAGTTGGATCAGGCTGTAGTGTGGTTTTCCACTGTAATTTTGAGTGTGACTCCAAATCCAGACCTCCATGGGTTGATAAATTTGATTTCCATTGATAATTTTTGTGTGATTTTGTTGTCAGCACATTCAACTATGTAAAGAAAAAAGTATTTAATAAGATTATTTCATTCATTCAGATCTATGATGTGTTATTTTAGTGTTCCCTTTATTTTTTTGAGCAGTGTATATATACAGAGTGAGGGAAAAAAGTATTTGATCCCCTGCTGATTTTGTACGTTTACCCACTGACAAAGAAATGATCAGTCTATAATTTTAATGGTAGGTTTATTTGAACAGTGAGAGACAGAATAACAACAAAAAAATCCAGAAAAACGCATGTGAAAAATGTTATAAATTGATTTGCATTTTAATGAGGGAAATAAGTATTTGACCCCTCTGCAAAACATTACTTAGTACTTGGTGGCAAAACCCTTGTTGGCAATCACAGAGGTCAGACGTTTCTTGTAGTTGGCCACCAGGTTTGCACACATCTCAGGAGGGATTTTGTCGCACTCCTCTTTGCATATCTTCTCCAAGTCATTAAGGTTTCGAGGCTGACGTTTGGCACATTTCTCGGCTGATTCCTCCCCACTCTCATGATCATTGCAACTCCATGAGGTGAGATCTTGCATGGAGCCCCAGGCCGAGGGAGATTGACACCAACTGTTGTCACCTTCTCACCAAGCTGCTTGGCGATGGTCTTGTAGCCCATTCCAGCCTTGTGTAGGTCTACAATCTTGTCCCTGACATCCTTGGAGAGCTCTTTGGTCTTGGCCATGGTGGAGAGTTTGGAATCGGATTGATTGCTTCTATGGACAAGCTGAGATGAGGAGCACTCCCTTTAAGAGTGTGCTCCTAATCTCAGCTCGTTACCTGTATAAAAGACACCTGGGAGCCAGAAATCTTTCTGATTGAGAGGGGGTCAAATACTTGTTTCCCTCATTAAAATGCAAATCAATTTAGAACATTTTTCACATGCGTTTTTCTGGATTCTTTTGTTGTTATTCTGTCTCTCACTGTTCAAATAAACCTACCATTAAAATTATAGACTGATCATTTCTTTGTCAGTGGGTAAACGTACAAAATCAGCAGGGGATCAAATACTTTTTTCCCCTCACTGTATATATATATATATATATCATTTACATAAGTATTCAGACCCTTTGCTATGAGACTTGAAATTGAGCTCAGGGGAATCCTGCTTCTGTTGATCATCCTTGAGATGTTTCTACAACTTGATAGGAGTCCACCTGTAGTAAATTCAATTGATTGGACGTGATTGGAAAGGCAAACACCTGTCTATATAAGGTCCGACAGTTGACAGTGCATGTCAGAGCAAAAGCCAAGCCATGAGGTCGAAGGAATTGTCCGTAGAGCTCTAAGACAGGAATGCGTTGAGGCACAGATCTGGGGAAGAGAGTTTCTCTGTGGAGATGGGAATCAGGCCTTTAAGGTAGAGTAGCCAGATGGAAGCTACTCCTCAGTAAAAGACACATGAAAGCCCGCTTGGAGTTTGCCAAAAGGCCCCTAAAGACAATCAGACCATGGGAAACAAGATTATCTGGTCTGATGAAACCCAGATTGAACTCTTTGGCCTGAATGCCAAGTGTCACATCTGGAGGAAACCTGGCACCATCCCTACGGTGAAGCCTTGTGGTGACAACATCATGCTGTGGGAATGTTTTTCAGCAGCAGGGACTGGGAGACTAGTCAGGGTTGAGGGAAAGATGAACAGAGAAAAGTACAGAGAGAACCTTGATGAAAACCTGCTCCAGAGCGCTTAGGACCTCAGATTGGAGCGAAGGTTCACCTTCCAACTGGACAACAACTTTAAGCACACAGCCAAGACAATGCAGGAGTGGCTTCGGGACAAGTCTCTGAATGTCCTTGAGTCGCACAGCCAGAGCCCAGACTTGAACCCGATCGAACATCTCTGGAGAGACCTGAAAATAGCTGTGCAGTAACGCTCCCCATCCAACCTGACAGAGCTTGACAGGATCTGCAGAGAAGAATGGGAGAAACTCTCCAAATACAGGTGTGCAAAGCTTGTAGCGTCATACCCAAGAAGACACAAGGCTGTAATCACTGCCAAAGGTGTTTCAACAAAGTACTGAGTAAAGGGTCTGAATAATTCTGTAAATGTTATTTTCAGTTTTTATTGTTAATAAATTTGCACAAAAAATTAAAAAAAATGTTTTTGCTTTGTTATTATGAGGTATTGTGTGTAGATAGTTTTTATTCAATTTCAGAATAAGGCTGTAAAGTAACAAAATGTGGAAAAAGTCAAGGGGTCTGAATACTTTCCGAATGCACTGTAGGTACCTTACCTTATGTGTCGATGTGTGCTTTATGTGTTGTATTGGTGTATGTGTGCCTGACTCACAATTTGGTGAAGCAGTGACGTTGGGCTGGTAGTTCATTATCCAGTAGGCGATGTGGAAGTATGACTCCATAGACGGCCACATTGAGCTGTTCTGGAGGTGAGAGCCCACAGTGATGAATGCCCCCAAACCCCTGAGAGACATAGAGAAATTAATGTTGTGTTTATACATGACAACCAACTCATAACATATACACAATTACATCTCACACTAACATTTTGGATAGCAATACCTTATTACAGCTAGGGTTGTGGCGGTCATGAAATTTTGTCAAATGGTTATTGTCATGCAAAAGACTGCTGGTCTCAAGGTAACTGACCGTTAATTAACATAAACATGTTTAGCATCTCCAGGACTCCATGCATACAAGCTGCTGATGCACACCTTTGGAACAGTTACATTTTTTTTTTTTTAAGTCTAATTCATCAATTTAATATACACCATCATAACAAATCTATTGTTTATTTTCCTCAGGTCTAAAGAAACATTATGATATGAAGAAAATGTATTTCAGATGAACAGAATATGAGTTGGCCTACTGTATGTTATCTGGCTATGCTCCATGCCATAGGCTGTAGGCTTGTTCATTTAGCTGACAAGATATGTTTAAAAGTCCTGTCCCATTATTTTATATTATATGATTTTATAGTAAGAAAGAATATAATTGAATTTAGCTGAATAAAATAGAAAGGATTTTTTCCCAGTCCGGAGCGAGTGCATATATGAAGTGGCTATGCTGAGCGTAAAAAGTGATCATTTGAAACAGGTCCTGTAAAATAGATTTTGATTTATTTGGAAAATGTTGTTGTGAATGATAAACCTTAGGCTGTCTTAGAAATCAAAACATATATGGGCTGCATGATGAGACTATAGGCTATTGATGATTTGAGAAAGTTGCAAAAAATACTTGCACTCTGTTCCTTGCCTCAGGATACACAGCTGTTCTCTCATCAAGTGATCATATTTTGACCCATCAGATTATTCTCAATTTAATCTTCACAAATATGTCAAATTAGTTTCGATTTAGAACGGCCCATTATCAAATGGGCAGGAACAGGGGTCGGGAAAAAAGACAGTGAATGGAGGCCGCAAGCTTCCCACCGGTCCGTTTTTCAATGATTCCTGGTAGCCTACTTCGGTGTTATAGCAGAGCTGTGCTTAATATGAGCAGCTGGGAAAAAAAATACAAGAACACTTATTTCACTCCATTCATCTACCACTGTTTGAGGTGCATGCTCTTGCTGCGCGACAGTTAATATTTCGCCCACACTCTGTATGCTGTGGGCTCCCCAAACCTGTTCCTGCAGCTACCCAGTGCTTAATTTGGGAAACCAAGTGAAATTTGTTTGGTAACATCAATAGTAACATGTTTTAACTTGTTAGGGAGTGGCAGCTGAGGGGTCGGTGTTGGAGAGCCTGGCGTGCCCAAAGTAAAATGCCTCCCATTCAGGCCCAGAAAATAGGATATGCACATATTTAGTACCATTGGATAGGAAACACTCTGAAGTTTCCAAAACTGTTAACCATTTGTCTGTGAGTGAAACAGAACGCATATGGTAGGCGTGATGGCTAATCGATTCATGGCTATGGGGAAAATATGTGAGGTGCTACCCTCAAACAATCAAATGTGCTGCTTTCACCGTAAAGCCTTTTTGAAATCTGACAACGCTGTGATATTGCCAAGAAACAGAGCTTTTGATGAGTATGGAACACTTGTATATTGGTGGATGATTAATAATTCAACTTTTGGATTTTGAATTTGGCGCCTTACATTTCACCTGGTAGTGTCGAGGTTAACAACTGAGAGGTTAACAACAAAATACAGCTTCTCTGAAAGCTCCAGAAAGGAATAAAGGAGAGAGTAGGAGATGGAAACACATGGTGGTGAGATATTCTGTATAGCTAAAGGTAATGTGCCACCCGATTAATTATGAAAATAAATAAAAAATACCCTATTACTAGGCTATTCAAAATCAAATATAAATGCACTATAATTGTAGGCTACGTGTAAGCTCCCCTACACAATAAATGAACCAACAGCAACACCTCTAATTTGTTTAATTTTGGAGTATAGGCTAGACCAATTATGTACCAAAAACATCTTAAATCAGTTTTGTTTGATGTTTTTCTGCCATGCGTAATGTGTGGTAGGCTTTGTATTGTACAATTCAGTTTTTTGGGCTCATTCTAATATGCATATGGGTGCTTTGAATTAATCATCACCTTAGAAAGTGGTATCCATTTTGTTGTGTTTTCCACACAGCTTCAACTTGTTTTTGAACTTCTTTCTTCAAATTGATTATCACAGCGAGGTGAGATTTAAAAGCACATACTGTTTAGATGATAAGTGTTGGATGTGATTTTTGATTGCATTTGCATTGACATCAGAGTGGTTAGAGGGACAATACAGTCGTGGCCAAAAGTTTTGAGAATGACACAAATATTAACTTCCACAAAGTTTGCTGCTTCAGTGTCTTTAGATATTTTTGTCAGGTGTTACTATGGAATACTGAAGTATAATTACAAGCATTTCATAAGTGTCAAAGGCTTTTATTGACAATTACATGAAGTTGATGCGAAGAGTCAATATTTGCAGTGTTGACCCTTCTTTTTCAAGACCTCTGCAATCCGCCCTGGCATGTTGTCAATTAACTTCTGGGCCACATCCTGACTGATGGCAGCCCATTCTTGCATAATCAATGCTTGAGTTTGTCAGAATTTGTGGGTTTTTCGTTTGTCCACCCGCCTCTTGAGGATTGACCACAAGTTCTCAATGGGATTAAGGTCTGGGGAGTTTCCTGGCCATGGACCCAAAATGTCGATGTTTTGTTCCCAGAGCCACTTAGTTATCACTTTTGCCTTATGGCAAGGTGCTCCATCATGCTGGAAAAGGCATTGTTCATCACCAAACTGTTCCTGGATGTTTGGGAGAAGTTGCTCTCGGAGGATGTGTTGGTACCATTCTTTATTCATGGCTGTGTTCTTAGGCAAAATTGTGAGTGAGCCCACTCCCTTGGCTGAGAAGCAACCCCACACATGAATGGTCTCAGGATTCTTTGCTGTTGGCATGACCCATGACTGATGGTAGCGCTCACCTTGTCTTCTCCGGACAAGCTTTTTTCCAGATGCCCCAAACAATCGGAAAGGGGATTCATCAGAGAAAATGACTTTACCCCATACCTCAGCAGCCCAATCCCTGTACCTTTTGCAGAATATCAGTCTGTCCCTGAAGTTTTTCCTGGAGAGAAGTGGCTTTTTTGCTGCCCTTCTTGACACCAGGCCATCCTCCAAAAGTTTTCGCCTCACTGTGCGTGCAGATGCAATCACACCTGCCTGCTGCCATTCCTGAGCAAGCTCTGTACTGGTGGTGCCCCGATCCCGCTGCTGAATCAACTTTAGGAGACGGTCCTGGCACTTGCTGGACTTTCTTGGGCGACCTAAAGCCTTCTTCATAACAATTGAACCGCTCTCCTTGAAGTTCTTGATGATCCGATAAATGGTGGATTTAGGTGCAATCTTACTGGCAGCAATATCCTTGCCTGTGAAGCCCTTTTTGTGCAAAGCAATGATGACGGCACGTGTTTCCTTGCAGGTAACCATGATTGACAGAGGAAGAACAATGATTCCAAGCACCACCCTCCTTTTGAAGCTTCCAGTCTGTCATTCAAACTCAATCAGCATGACAGAGTGATCTCCAGCCTTGTCCTCGTCAACACTCACACCTGTGTTAACGAGAGAGTCCCTGACATGATGTCAGCTGGTCCTTTTGTGGCAGGGCTGAAATGCAGTGGACATGTTTTTTGGGGATTCAGTTTGCATGGCAAAGAGGGACTTTGCAATTAATTGCAATTCATCGAATTACTCTTCATGACATTCTGGAGTATATGCAAATTGACATCATACAAACTGAGGCAGCAGACTTTGTGAAAATTAATATTTGTGTCATTCTCAAAACTTTTGGCCACGACTGTAGAGCCCTGAATACCAGGCTTAGGACCTGATGGTCTTTAGGAACTACCAAAGTATGTCCAGAGCGCATAAAAGGAGATTACCATGACTTAACGGTCAAGTGTAATCTCACTTTACATCAATGATGTATTCAGTACCATTTCTGCATGTTGTATTTGCTAACGCATGTTGATAGACTCAATATTTTCATGATGTCGGCTCGCCTACAGTACCTGTCAAGTTTGGACACACCAACTCATTCAAGGGTTTTTCTTTATTTGTACTATTGCCTACATTGTAGAATAACAGTGAAGACATCAAAACTTTAATATAACACATATGGAATCATGTAGTAACCAAAAAGTAGTAAACAAATAAAAATATATTTTAGATTTTATATTCTTCAAATTAGCCACCCTTTGCCTTGATGACAGCTTTGCACACTCTTGGCATTCTCTTAACCAGCTTCATGAGGAATGCTTTTCCAACATTCTTGAAGGAGTTCCCACATATGCCGAGCTCTCTCTTGTTGACTGCTTTTCCATCACTCTGCGGTCCAACTCATCCCAAACCATCACAATTGGGTTGAGGTCAGGTTATTGTGGAGGCCAGCACAAACCAGATGGGATTGCGTATTGCTGCAGAATGCTGTGGTAGTGTCACGTGTGCTCCCTTTCCGGCCTCTAGGTCACCAGGCTGCTCGTTAGGGCGCACACCTGTCACCACCGTTACGTGCACCTGCGCGTCATCAGACTCACCTGGACTCTATCACCTCCTTATTTACCTGCCCTATATACAGTTGAAATCGTAAGTTTACATACACCTTAGCCAAAGACATTTAAACTCTGTTTTTCACAATTCCTGACATTAGGTCAGTTAGGATCACCACTTTATTTTGAGAATGTGAAATGTCAGAATAATAGAAGAGAGAATGATTTATTTCAGCTTTTATTACTTTCATCACATTCCCAATGGGTCAGAAGTTTACATACACTCAACTCGCACACGCTTTTTCAGATCTGCCCATACATTTTCTATAGGATTGAGGTCAGGGCTTTGTGATGGCCACTCCAATACCTTGACTTTGTTGTCCTTAAGCCATTTTGCCACAACTTTGGAAGTATGCTTCGGGTCATTGTACATTTGGAAGACCCCTTTGTGACCAAGCTTTAACTTCCTGACTGATGTCTTGAGATGTTGCTTCATTATATCCACATAATTTTCCTACCTCAACATGCCATCTATTTTGTGAAGTACACCAGTCCCTCCTGCAGCAAAGCACCAGAACAACATGATGCTGCCACCCCCCGTGCTTCACGGTTGGGATGGTGTTCTTCGGCTTGCAAGCCTCCCCCTTTTTCCTCCAAACATAACAATGGTCATTATGGCCAAACAGTTCTTTTTTTGTTTCATCAGACCAGAGGACATTTCTCCAAAAAGTACGATCTTTGTCCCCATGTGCAGTTGCAAACTGTAGTCTGGCTTTTTTATGGCTGTTTTGGAGCAGTGGCTTCTTCCTTGCTGAGCGGCCTTTCAGGTTATGTCGATATAGGACTAATTTTACTGTGGTTATAGATACTTTTGTACCTGTTTCCTCCAGGATCTTCACAAGGTCCTTTGCTGTTGTTCTGGGATTGATTTGCACTTTTCGCAACCAAAGTACGTTGTTCTCTAGGAGACAGAATGTGTCTCCTTCCTGAGCGGTATGATGGCTGTGTGGTCCCATGGTGTTTATACTTGCGTACTATTGTTTGTACAGATGAACGTGGTACCTTTCTTTTCTGAGGTCTTGGCTGATTTCTTTGGATTTTCCCATGATGTCAAGCAAAGAGGCACTGAGTTTGAAGGTAGGCCTTGAAATACCAAGCTGTTTAAATGCACAGTCAACTTAGTGTATGTAAACTTCTGACCCACTGGAATGGTGATACAGTGAATTATAAGTGAAATAATCTGTCTGTAAACAATTGTTAGAAAATGACTTGTGTCATGCACAAAGTAGATGTTCTAACCGACTTACCAAAACTATAGTTGGTTAACAAGAAATTTGTGGAGTGGTTGAAAAACAAGTTTTAATGACCAACCTAAGTGTATGTAAACTTCCGACTTCAACTGTATGTCACTCCCTGTGTCAACTGTATGGTTCCTTCCCCAGGTGTCATTGTTTCTGTTTCAGTTTCATGTCTGTGCGTTGTTCGTGTTTCCTTGTTTTGTATTATGTTACGTTTATTTATTAAAACACTCACTCCCTGAGCTTTCTTCCCGACTCTCATCGCACTCGTTACAGAATAACACCTCACCAAAGGGAAGCATTGGTGAGAAGCAGGGGGTGTTTTTTATTTAAAAATGTTTGTGTTGGAGGTGATGCCGTGTCCAGGTGTCCGAACCGGAGCTACCTGGGAGGCCTCAGCAGGTTTGTCGGGTTCCCTTGCCTCAGCTGGCTCTACAGGCTGCCATGCCTCAGCGGGTTCGATAGAATCCCATGCCTCAGCGGAGGCGACCGGTCTGCTCCGGATCCCTGGGATCGTCACTTTGGTTGGCGTCCTGCGGCTGGAGCTGAACGCGTCGGGGAGGGGGTACCGTCATGTATGCTCTCTCTCCGGCACTCTAGGTCGCCATGTTCACGCGTCTCAGCCGGACTGGCAAGTTTCCCACGCCTCAGCAGAGGTGACCGGTCCGCTCCTGATCTCCGGGATCTAATTTTAGTACTGCGTACTGCGGCTGAAGCCGCACGTCGGGGAGGAGGTACTGACAAGTGTGCTCCCTCTCCGGCCTCAAGGTCACCAGGCTGCTCGTTGTGGTGCACATCTGTCACCATCGTTATGCACACCTGCGCATCATCACTCACCTGGACTCCATTACCTCCTTGATTAGCTGCACTATGTATGTCACTCCCTTTGGTTCCTTACCCAGGTGTCATTGTTTCTGTTTCTGTTTCATGTCTGTGCGTTGTTCGTGTTTCCTTGTTCTGTATTATGTTACGTTTATTTATTAAAACCTCACTCCCTGAATTTGCTTCCCAACTCTCAGCACACTCGTTACAGGTAGCCATGCTGGATAATTGTGCCTTGAATTCTAAATAAATCACTGACCCTGTCACCAGCAAAGCACCCCCACACCATCACACTTCCTCCTCGATGCTTCATGGTGGGAACAACACATGCAGAGATCATTCGTTCACCTACTCTGCGTCTCACAAAGACACAGCGGTTGGAACCCAAAAATCTCAAATATGGACTCATTTCCACCGGTTTAATGTCCATTGCTAGTGTTTGTCCCAAGCAAGTCTCTTATTATTATTGGTGTCCTTTAGTAGTGGTTTCTTTGCAGCAATTCGACCACGAAGGCCTGATTTACGTAGTCTCCTCTGAACAGTTGATGTTGAGATGTGTCTCACTTGAACTCTGTGAAGCATTTATTTGGGCTGCAATCTGAGGTGCAGTTAACTCTAATGAACTTATTCTCTGCAGCAGAGGTTACGTCTTCCTTTCCTTTGTCAGTCCTCATGAGAGCCAGTTTCATCATAGCGCTTGATGGTTCTTGCGACTGCACTTGAAGAAACTTTCAAAGTCCTTGAAGTAATGATGGACTGTCGTTTCTCTTTGCTTATTTGAGCTGTTCTTGCCATAATACCGACTTGGTCTTTTACCAAATAGGGCTATCTTTTGTATACCAACCCTACCTTGTCACAACACAACTGATTGGCTCAAATGCATTAAGAAGGAAAGAAATTCCACACATTTACTTTTAACAAGGCACACCTGTTAATTGAAATCCATTCCAGGTGACTACCTCATGATGCTGGTTGAGAGAATGCCAAGAGTGTGTAAAGCTGTCATCAAGGCAAAGGGTGGCTACTTTGAAGAATCTCAAATATAAAATATATTTTGATTTGTTTAACACTTTTTTGGTTACTACATGATTCCGTATGTGTCATTTCATAGTTGTGATGTCTTCACTATTATCCTACAATGTAGAAAATAGTAAACATAAATAAAAACCCTTGAATGAGTAGGTATGTCCAAACTTTTGACTGGTACTGTACATACTGATAACTCTGCAAGGATAATGTATACTCATTTATACACAAACCTTGATTACATTATCTCAAGACAGCATGGTCATTCTGTGGTTACTAAAGGTACACTGACTATGACAAATGAAAAAGAAAGTACACACTCATCTCTACTTGGTCGATTTATTTGACCAACGTTTAGGCCAAAGGGCCTTCATTAATGTATGTACACACTAACCTTGTCATGAGAATCTGTGTCCAGTCCACTCCAGTGACGTTCTCAGGGACCCAGCCAACCAGGTAGGCAGCATCCAACAGATTACTGAAGTTCATCAAGGCCACTTCACCGCTGACAAAGGAGCCAGCCAGTGCATGCCACTCACTGAGGATCATGGGAAGGGTGACATTGGCGGTGGTAGTGCCCTGTACTATGTTCATTAGCTGAGTCGCCTTTGATATAGAAGGAAATTACAAAATGATCAAAGAAAGTTGAATATACATTTTAGGATTTAACATTACAACAATTGCTGGCTTATTCTAAAATGTCTTAATATCCCAGAAATGTACTTAAAGTAACTTCTCAAAACGACAGAAAATGGTTTCTGTAAGAAAAATATAGAAAGAAAATCCATAGGCTCATATATGACACAGTTTCTGTTTACTACTAATGGTATTCTCACTAGACCATTCATCAATGTTTATAATGGATATGACCTACATGGTCTAAACCAGTATTGGGTCTGAGGGAGGTTTGTGTTGATTGTATTCTGCTGATAACCTTTTAATCTTCAGTTATTTTATTAGAACCAAATTTTCTAGGGAGACCTAGCCAATAAGACACAACCGGTGAGAGCTGTCCAGGTACACTTGACTTACCTTGTCAACCACAGCGTCTGGGAGACGAGAGTTGTTCCCTGGACAGAAGAGGGCGTTCCACAGGCTGGGGTCCATGGAGCTCAGAGAGGAGAGCCAGGACCACTGGCCCAGCAGATCTTCACACCTTACTGGTCCCTGAGATATTAGGACCTATTGGAAACCAACAAGCAATGAATAAATGAATGAATGAATGAATGAATGTCACTGAGCCATTATAACCTATTGGAAACCAACAAGGAATGAACGAATGAATGGATGGATGGATGAATGAATGTCCCTGAGTCTTTAGGATCTATTGGAAACCAACAAGAACACCATATCACTGAAAATATCACTCATATAACCCATACACAGTGCCTTCAGAAAGTATTCATCATCATCATCTGTTAAAACACCCCCACAATGACAAAGCAAAAACACGTTTTTATAAATGTTTGCAAATTTATTAGAAAGAAACCCCTGAAACATTACATTTACATAAGTATTCAGACCCCTTACTTTGGCAGCGATTACAGCCGCAAGTCTTATTGGGTAAGACGCCACAAGCGAGAAACACCTGTATTTGGGGAGTTTATCCCATTCTTCTCTGCAGATCCTCTCAAGCTCTGTCAGTTTGGATGGGGAGCGTTGTTGCACAGCTATTTTCAGGACTCTCCAGAGATGTTCGATCAGGTTCAAGTCCGGGCTCTGCCTGGGCCAATCAAGGACATTCAGAGACTTGTCCCGAAGCCACTCCTGCGTTGTCTTGGCTGTGTGCTTAGGGTCGTTGTCCTGTTGGAAGGTGAACCTTCGCCCCTGTCTGAGGTCCTGAGCGCTCCGGAGCAGGTTTTCATCAAGGATCTCTCTGTACTTTGCTCCGTTCATCTTTGCCTCGATCCTTACTAGTCTTCCAGTCCCTGTCGCTAATAGATATCCCCACGGCATGATGTTGCCACCACCATGCTTCAACATAGGGATGGTGCCAGGTTTCCTCCAGATGTGACACTTGGCATTCAGGCCAAAGAGTTCAATGTTGGTTTCATCAGACCAGAGAATCTTGTTTCTCGTGGTCCGAGAGTCTTTAGGTGCCTTTTGGCAAACTCCAAGCGGGCTGTCATGTGCCTTTTACTGAAGAGTGGCTTCCGTCTTACCACTCTACCATAAAGGCCTGATTGGTGGAATGCTGCAGAGATGGTTGTCCTTCTGGAAGGTTCTCCCATCTCCACAGAGGAACTCTAGAGCTCTGTCAGAGTGACTATCGGGTTCTTGGTCACCTCCCCTGACCAAGGCCCTTGCTCAGTTTGGCCGAGCGTCCAGCTCAAGGAAGAGTCTTGGTGGTTCCAAACTTCTTCCATTTAAAGATGGAGGCAACTGTGTTCTTGGTAACTTTCAATGCTGCAGACAATTTTTGGTACCCTTCCCCAGATCTGTGCCTCGACACAATCCTGTCTCGTAGAACTGACTTCTATTTTAGCACTTGGCAACGCAGACGCTCGTTGGCACGTGCGAGCAGTGTGGGTGCAATAATTGAATAATATAGATTCATACATTTGTTTTGCAACGATCGTGCACGCGACGCGAGCGGTGTAGTCAGCCTGTAAAATGGAAGTCAGTTCTATCTGTGACGCAGATCGCGCTGCAAGTCCTGCCTCTCCCATCTCCTCATTGGTTTATAGAAGCAGGTACCCACGTGCCACCTCCTCATTGGTTATACCCACGTGGGTGACTGAAAGACGAACAAGGTCGGTGGCGGTAATGCACCTAATTTATGAAAGTTGCCAATCGCAATTTAAGTCCAGAGAAGAAAAAGCCTGGAAGGAGGAGAGATGACTAGAAACGATTACGTTGACTGTTTTATGTGTGGATTAATTGTCGGTGAAGAGGACCTTGTGCATTTCAGGTAAAATAACAACTCAATGTTTATATCCCAGGACAAGTTAGCTAGCAACAGCAAGCTAGCTAAATAGGACAAATTAGCTAGCAAGTGCAAGCTCGCTAGCTAAATTGCCATAAATGTTTAATGCTTTTCGACCTGTCCCCAAATTAATGTAATTGGTTCAGAGTTTGTTTTGATATTTTAACCTGTGTGTCGTGATCGTGTTTGGTGTGGGCGGACAAAATAAATGTATGCACGATGGCGCACGATGGCGCAGCCGGTTTGGGTTCTGTGTAAGGCTGTAATGTAGCAAAATGTGGAAAAAGTAAAGGGGTCTGAATACTTTCCGAATGCACTGTAAGCCCATACACAATATCACTCACAATGTCCTATCATAAAATCTAACATATGACAATGTAAATGTAAATGCATATCACAAAAAAACCACCAAGACAATGGTACTACTCTCCCAATCATTGGATTTAAATAAATGTATTAGGCCCTAATCTTTTGATTTCACATGACTGGGCAGGGGCGCAGCCATGGGTGGGCCTGGGAGGGCATAGGCCCACCCACTTTTTACAGACAGAAATACCCCTCAGTTTCATCAGCTGTCCGGATGGCTGGTCTCAGACGATCCCGCAGGTGAAGAAGCCGGATGTGAAGGTCCTGGGCTTTCATGGTTACACGTGGTCTGCGTTTATGAGGACGGTTGGAGGCACTAAAACAACGTTGGAGGCACTTATGGTAGAGAAATTACCATTCAATTCTCTGGCAACAGCTCTGGTAGACATTCCTGCAGCCAGCATGTCAATTGCACTTGAGAGACATCTGTGGCATTGTGTGGTGTGACAAAACTGCACATTTTGGAGTGGCTTTTGAATGTCCCCAGCACAAGGTGCATCTGTGTAATGATCATGCTGTTTAATCAGATTCTTGATATGCTACACCTGTCTGGTGGATGGATTATTTTGGCAAATGAGGAATGCTCACTAACAGGGGTGTAAACAAATTTCAGAAAAATTAGCTTTTGGTGTGTATGGAACATTTCTTGTTTTTTTTATTTCAGCTCATGAAACATGGGACCAACACTTGACATGTTTTGTTTATATTTTTGTTCAGTATACTTCTGGTTGTAAACAGGTTATAAGTACTTTAGTTCTATTTATGATGTCATTTCAACCAGCTTTGCCTGCTTTTCCTAATTAAAGCCAGTCCACTGACCTTCATGATTGTCTTCACTATTGAGTCCATGACCTGTCCAGCAAAGTTGTCAGCCGCACTCTGGTTTGACATCAGGGAAAGGAAGGTATCCTGGTAGGTATTGGCGTCTGTCGACACCTTCCCCATCATCTCTGTGTGTCAGAAATAAAACACAAGGTGACCATGATCAATTCAATTCAAAATGCTTTATTGGCACAATAAAAGTATACAGTTCCAGTTCATCTTCATTGGATATATGCAGCACTCATACAGTACTATACACAGTACATACCCACTAGAGTATCCAAGCCTGTCGTAGCCAGCTGCATGGAGGCATGACCGGTGGTGAGGGCCATCTGAACGTAGTTCCAGCCAGGAATGCCCTTCAGAAGCTCCACTGCTACTGAGCCCACACTCAGGAACCTGCCAACACAGAGTTTAGATGTCACCCATGGGAGAATGGACACTATGGATAGACTTTGGGCTTCTTCGCTTGGCAATATACTTTCTTATGGAGTTTATAGACTATTCTTGTCACGTTGGTATAAAGGGTCGGTAGACAGGCGCAGGAATGAGTAATATGGGTTTTTATTATGCCCATATTACGGCGTGCCGTGTATAGGCGCGGGGACGAAGACGAAACCAACACGTATACAAAAACACAGGGTTTAAACCCAAAACAAAAGAGCAAGGAGTACCTTGAATAAATACACACGCGCACAAAGATTAAACCACGGGACAAGACCCGGAATCGTCTGCGCAATCCACAATGGCACGAAAGCCAAAACACACAGCACAGGTACTCACATGCACCAACGGACATAGTACAACAATCGACAGCCCAATGGAGAACCAAAGGGCACATATATACAAACACTAATCATTGGTAATTGGGACCAGGTGTGCGCAATGACAGTTCCGGAGGGATCCGTGACAATTCTGAAGCTTCCAGGTACTAAGATCAGTTACACCTATTTCAGGTAGAATCAAGTGAAAGTCCTATAATCACCGACAACTACTTTAAGTGTATTTCCAACCCTTGTTGAATGACAAATGAAATATTCAACTGCCAATTTTAAATGTGCAGTACTTGACATGTATCTTGCACCAGAACTACACAATGAGAGAAACAAAACAATATTCACTCACAGCTCTTCCTCTGTGGTCTGAGGCTGCGTGTTGCTGCTACGCTGGGACCTGGTGTTGTTGGAGGAGCCGTGGCCCTCAGGGGCCACAAAAAGTCCCATCAGGCTGTGGATGAGGCCTCTGGCGAAGGTCACATCCCCCGGAGCAGTGTCTTTACTCGAGGCCAGGAGGCTCTGAGGAGGGGAAACACAGCAAGTCACACAGAGGACCAATAAACCCCATTGAACACCAATCTCCTTTGCGACCCTGTATGCACAGTATGTTTAATACAGTTACCACTGATCATCATATAAGCCCATTAGGGATCAAACAGTCAGCCTGAAGTGTGTCAAGATGGGAAGAAAAAGGGGAGGAGAGAGGGAGGAGATAAGGAACCAGAGTTGGTGTCAATTTCATTTCAAGGAAGTAACATTTTTTATAAATCTTTCCTTATTGCTATTCAATGAGGAAATGTTTAATTGGAATTTCAGCTTACTTCCTAAATAGACTGTATTGACATGGAATTGACCTCTAATCAATGAATCTCCATTGACACCGTGTTTCCCTCTGCTTTTAAGAGATTGATGTTAGCATACTGTACGTATGTACAATAACCACTGATCACAAGATCCGTCCATTAGTGAAAAAACAGTCAGGCTATCATCCAAGGAATATATTATTTCTGAACCAGACAGTTCAGTGAGTGAGCACACAGATGAGAGGCGGCTTAGCTCACTGCCTCTGCCTCTGACTGGTAATAAGTTTAAAGCTCAACTCCTAGCCTCGTGGCAGCCTAGCAGAAAGGTGTAATTGGTAATCTCTGGGGTCCTGTTATACAAGTGGCCCTGTGAGTTCCCCCATCAGTCCCCATTGCTCTGTTATGTTGTTGAACCTAGGATGTTACCAAGGTAACCCTTTGTTTTGTTTGCCCTTGTGTCTCTGATTGAGTGTATGTATTGAGAAGGGGGTAGAGCAAGGAAGGGAGGGACAGATAGAGAGACGGAGGAAGAGAGATAGAGAGAAAGTGGAATTATATCATGTATTCATGTCTTTACATTTGAACAACAGAGAATAGAATAAGGGGGGAAAAGGTTTGTAATGCTATTCAGGTATGAAATGAAAGACAGCAACGGCCCCACCCCAGACATCACATTCACTGTCTGTTTTCCTCTGTTCATCTCTGCGCTGATGCCATAACACATCGCCAACTACCCACACACACATACCTGTTGGGCCACCTTGTCGGCACTGATCCACCTCAGCAGCATATCCATTGTCCCTCCAGTACAAGCTGCTTGGAGCTCAATACTGAGGTTTCCTGAACATATGTAGGAATGCAGGAGTGCCTTGTCCATTGTAAGTGCCACAGCCTAAAGGTTGGGGTTGGAGAGGTTCATGTTTGGGTATGCATCAGTAAAGTAATTTATACTTTAATAATCCCATAATTACTTTGAACTAACATAAAAAAAAAATAGGAGTAATTGTACATATCTCCTTCAAAGGGATTTTTCGGGATTTTGGCAATGAGGCCCTTTATCTACTTCTCCAGTCCATTTGTATGTCACTGTGTCCAGTATGAAGGAAGTTAGAGGTCGTTTCTCTAGACAATGCTAACTGGCGTTAGCACAATGGCTTCCAGTCATTGCGCTAATACTAGTTAGCATTGGCTCGTGAAACTACCACTAACTTCATTCATACTGGACACAGAGACATACAAATGGTATCCACGAGTTCATCTGACTCTAGGCAAGTAGATAAAGGGCATCATTGCCAAAATCCTAAAGTATTCCTTTAAAGGGACAATCTGGCATTCAAATAACAACAAAACAGCCACCCCAACATTTGTTGGGGGCTAAATAGTTTAGCCCAACCAACTACCTTATCCCCTACCGTAGTCATTTATTTATCTTGCTCCTTTGCACCCCAGTATTTTTACTTTGCACATTCATCTACTGCACATTTACCATTCCAGTGTTAAATTGCTATACTGTAGTTACTTTGCCACCATGGCCTATTTATTGCCTTATGTTCCTTATCCTACCTCATTTGCACACATTGTATATAGATTTGTTTTTTTCCCTACTGTATTATTGACTGAGTGTTTGTTTACTCCAATGTGTAACTATGTGTTGTTGTATGTGTTGAACTGCTTTGCTTTATCTTGGCCAGGTGGCAGTTGTAAATGAGAACTTGTTCTCAACTTGCCTACCTGGTTAAATAAAGGTGAAATAAAAAAAAATTATAAAAGGGATGGGGCTGAAGACGGAGCTATATTGTCCCTTTTAGAAAAGTGGTGATGAGTATCACTGTTGAGTAAGAACAGGTTTTACATCCATTCTGATATCAGATAGAAGCATTCCGAGTCACTTCCTGGTACCTAGACTCAGATTATATTATTTAGTATGCCCGTCATACAGGCTAAATATGTATTTACTGGAGGATATTCGGACACATACTGTGCTGTACTAAGAACAGATTTAGCCCAGGGAATGGAATCTGTAGCCTGGTCACAGATATGTTTGTGCTGTCTTGTCAATGTGACACGACAATGAACACAGGAGTTGGCTACACATCACAAACAGATCTGGACCAGGGTAGGGAAGCTTAACTCACATTTTAAAGCATTCAAACAGGGCCTTTGGCCAGGGAAGGGAGGTTTACCTTGTCTAGTGGTATCCTGACCTGCTGCATGAGGGCGTTGACGGCTGCTGGTGCTGAGGTATTGGGTGGCACCATGATAACATCACCAAGGGTGATGTAGACATCTGTGTAAAATCATAATTTTTTTGACATTTCTGATAAAAGTGGCCTATCTAAAGAGGTTACTGACAAGTGAGGGCTGAAAACATGACAGTCAACATTCCTCTGAGGGGATTGTATTTTGGTCTAGAATAAATGTTGGATGTACGTTCACATTCTAATTTCTTTCATAGTGTTCCCTTCTAAATCAAAAGAATGTTGTTTGATTCTGTGAGTCATGACAAACAAAAACACTACCTCTATCCTCTTCCAATTAACCTGGCTGACTCACATAGCTGAACTGAAATGAGCTGGTTTTGTAGTTGCCAGGATTTATTCTAGCACAAATTGTTTATCCAAAAGCAACAAGTCAGAAATTCCTGATACATTATTTAATAGTTATTAAAGCCATTGCATCTTGTATTAACCCAGATGATAACACCATAACATGGCGAAACAGTATTGTGCTTTAGTTAGGGGGTTTCCCCTTGGGATATAGGTTTATTGTTGTGGGCCTGCATGTGGAGTCTGATTTCAAAATGTAAAATGCATCTGATTCCGAGCATCAGATTATATTTATGTCTTCCCAACTGAATAAATACATTGACAAATCAAAAACATGTAAATGAATGCAGATGGACATTTGGTGCTTGAGGTAAAGTAGTAATTAGAGAAAGAATAAGGATGTTAAAAAGAGTCATCAGAAACCAATAGAGATAGTAGGAAGACATGGGGATCAAATGTGAGGTAAGAAAAAGGTTGGAAGTGATTTAAAGAGGGCCACAATGAAAATGTGAGGACCACAATGTAAATATAATTTTTTTGTGTAATCCTCAATAATTGTATTTATGCATGTTGTCTATTTCTACTTTTCTACTTTTTCTACTTTCTACTACTTAAATAAATTGTCTAATAAACAGATCTGATTTTGTTGAATGCTTTGTACCTTTGCCATGCCAGTTCCTAATGTACTGGAGCAGGTTGATGCTTCCGACAATAGCAGGGTTCACCATGGAGACAGCTGAAAGATTAGCCTCTGGGAAGCTGGTCTCGATGGCAGCCATAGTCCTACAGAGGAGAGGGAAGGAGGAGAAAACATATGCCTGATAATGATTTACTCAGCTAATGTAGGCTATGGTGAGCACAGACATGGAAATATCTGAAGGTGCACACATGCGCGGAAGCACACACATGCACAATATTAGATCATAAATTGTGCCTTCCTGTATTATACTTATGCTACAAGCATTTCGTTGGATGGTGTATACCATGTGTATGCCGCACATACGACTAATAAAACTTGAAACACACACAGATTCCAGACACCTGCAGCAAGATGAGTTCATTATGCTTATGTAACACCTTGAAGAAACAAGTTTTGACATTAGTTTTGTCACGGAAAAGAAAGAGCCTGTCATTCATCATGATTAAAACACAGCTTAGGAGGTATGCATTTTTCCACCATGGTGCAGCTGACAAACCAGATTGTTGAGATAAAAGGAATGGTAAAGTTCAGCAGAGATAGTCGAAACTCCCTCTATAGTTCATCCTGTACTCTACAACTATCCATCTCTTGCTAAACTCACAGAACCACACTACAGGGTGAAGTTTCCCCTAGGTACAGATCTAAGATCAGCTTCCCCTCTCCCAATCCTAACCTAAACCATTGGTGGGGGAAATGGAAAACTATCTGGGGGCAACTACACCCTACACCCAGAACCACCCAAGGTTGGATGCTAGGGTCAGTACAGTTTAAAACTCCATCAACAGTATACCCATACTACAACTATCTCTCTCATCCCAAACTCTGCCCGCTTCCTCAACAGTACTCTCCTCGGAGCCTGGTTCCTTTCTCGGGTCCTTCCTTCTAGTTAGTTGTTTCCTTGTCGGTGTGCTTCTGCTTGCTCTTTGTGCTCTAGGCCGGGTTACTGTTAAGCACTTTGTTAAGCACTTTGTTAGGCACTTTGTTAAGCACTTTGTTAAGCACTTTGTTAGGTACTTTGCTAGGCACTTTGATAAGCACTTTGTTAAGCCCTTTGTGACAACTAATAATAATAAATGCTATTGAGCAGAGGCTTTATCCAAAACGACTTACAATCATGCATGCATACATTTTCATATGGATGGCCTTAGCGGGAGTCAAACCCATGATCCTGGCATTGCTTCCAAGAGGCATTCTCTACCAAATGAGCCACACATGACCAACTGTTGATGTAAAATACATTTGATTAATACATTACCTCTTTATGTTTTGCAGAAGACTCTCACCCTCGTCCAGCACCTGATCCAGGATCTTATCGGGGGTGGTGGGCATGAGGAGACGTGGCAGGCCCAGTAGCCCCTCCCACAGCGAAGTCTCCCTCTGGAGCCTATCAAAAACCACAACTGCCGTGCCCATTGTGGTCAGGGCCTGCGCTGGGTCTTTCAGCAGCAGCTCCGTCAGCACCTGAGGGAACCAGCAGCATGCTTCAACATTAAAAATCAAACATGATCCATCTATCTTATGTCTGAATTTGCATAATATTAGTATTGTGTTGCCATCCTTCCAAGTCTTGTTTGTCACTGTTGGAACAGTGAGGAAGAGGAATTTTGAGAGCACACACACATACACACACCTGGTTGATGGTGAGCAGTGAGACCTCCAGCAGGGTGTTGTTGGACTTGCAGAAGGTGGCCAGTCCGTAGGTGAGGGGGTCGACGGAGGACATGGAGGACACGTTAAGGACCATCAGGGAGAAGGAGCACAGAGACCTCTTCAACAGGTTCACTGAATCCAGCATAGCATCCAGCGCTTCCTGCTCGCTCACACGGGGTAGGAGAATGGCACATAGGTATTTGGAATGAGTTATATATACAGTACATCATCTCAACACAAAGTGCTTTCTTAACATAATCACTGTCGAAAAAGGTTGTTCTGAATAACCTAAGACAGTAGACTACACCCATCTAACTATTCTAACAGGCTAGAATACTCTTGTGATTGATTTATGGGTTGCCCTATTTGTCCTTCTTTCCAAACATTACAGACCTACACTAAAACTAACACTGCAGGGAAATGAACACTGTATAAACCTTGTATAGAGTACTCCACACCATAGACACTTCCAAACAAACACATCTGTAATAGAATGAGCATTTCAAAAGAGATTACTGGAGGGTAGCAACTATATTACAAGTATTACAGTTTACTACTGTTCTGCTCAGTCATGATGATATCTAACCCAAAGGACAAAGTTGGCCATCCATGTTATCTACAATAAGAAGAGATGCCTCAGGTGTCAATATGACCCCAGAAAAAACTAACTTTATAACAATAGCCTCCGTCCAAAACTGTATTCGATTTAAATACTGTCAGGCCCGGGCAGAAGTTACTTTTTTATTTTGGATAATTATACATACACAGTACCAGTCAATAGTTTGGACACACCTACTAATTCAACGTTTTTTCTTTATTTTTACAATTTTCTACTTTGTAGAATAATAGTGAAGACATCAAAACCATGAAATAACACATATGGAATCATGTAGTCACCAAAAAAGTGTTAAACAAATCAAAATATATTTTATATTTGAGATAATTCAAAGTAGCCACCCTTTGCCTTGATGACAGCTTTGCACACTCTTGGCATTCTCTAGCTTCATGAGGAAGTCACCTGGAATGTATTTCAATTAACAGGTGTGCCTTGTTAAAAGTACATTTTTGGAATTTCTTTCCTTCTTAATGTGTTTGAGCCAATCAGTTGTGTTGTGACAAGGTAGGGTTGGTATACAGAAGATAACCCTACTTGGAAAAAGACCAAGTCCATATTATGGCAAGAACAGCTTAAATAAGAAAAGAGAAACGACATTCTATCATTACTTTGAGACATGAAGGTCAGTCAATCCGGAACATTTGTGCAGTTGCAAAAACCATCAAGCGCTATGATGAAACTGGCTCTCTTAGGACCACCACAGGAAAGGAAGAGTTACCTCTGCTGCAGAGGATAAGTTCATTAGAGTTACCAGCCTCAGAAATCGGCAATTAACTGCACCTCAGATTGCAGGCCAAATAAATGCTTCACAGAGTTCAAGTAACAGACACATCTTAACATCAACTGTTCAGAGGAGACTGCGTGAATCAGACCTTCATGATCGAATTTCTGCAAAGAAACGACTACTAAAGGACACCATAAGAAGAAGAGACTTGCTTGGGCCAAGAAACATGAGCAATGGACATTAGACAGGTGGACATCTGTCGTTTGGTCTGATGAGTCCAAATTTGAGATTTCTGGTTCCAACCGCCGTGTCTATGTGTGACGCAGAGTAGGTGAACGGATGATCTTCGCATGTGTGGCTCCCACCGTGAAGCATGGAGGAGGAGGTGTGATAGTTTGGGGGTGCTTTGCTGATGACACTGTCTGTGATTTATTTAGAATTCAAGGCACACTTAACCAGCATGGCTACCACAACATTCTGCAGCAATACGCCATCCCATCTAGTTTGCACTTAGGAGGCTATCATTTGTTTTTCAACAGGACAATGACCCAACACACCTCCAGGCTGTGTAAGGGCTATTTGACCAAGAAGGAAAGTGATGGAGTGCTGCATCAGATGACCAGGCCTCCACAATCACCTGACCTCAACCCAATTGAGATGGTTTGGCATGAGTTGGACCGCAGAGTGAAGAAAAAGCAGACAACAAGTGCTCAGCATATGTGGGAACTCCTTCATTACTGTTGGTAAGGCATTCCAGGTGACTACCTCATTAAGCTGGTTGAGAGAATGCCAAGAGTGGGCAAAGCTGTCATCAAGTCAAAGGGTGGCTACTTTGAAGAATCTCCAACGTAAAATATATTTTGAATCGTTTAACACTTTTTGGGTTATTATATGATTCCATATGTGTTATTTCATAGTTTTGATGTCTTCACTACTATTCTACAATGTAGAAAATAGTAAAAATAAAGAAAACCCCTTGAATGAGTAGGTGACTCCAAACTTTTGACTGGTACTGTACATATTGATGATTTCCATCAGACGCACCGTGTCTCCCAGTAGGGTGTTGTTAAATCCCTCCATGGGAGAGTTGTACTTTGATGTACCTTGGTGGCTGGCATCTGGAAAATATGAAGGATATAGTTAATATATAGGCCAGTGTGGTACCATTCATTACACAATCCGTAGGTAATTGTATAAATTATAACAAATATAAACAAGAGACATTGCTACAGAGATTGTTAACATAGGCTACAAGGGAAACAAATCAACATAGTCATATTGAGTGTAGTATTTGTTAAAACACTATATGTTTTTACACTTCTTATGGTTTCTCTAGCCTGAGTGCCAGTCTGTTTGTGCTATCATATCAACTTCTTGTTACTTCTTGTCATGTCAAACATTGGCAAAAATGCTTGGCTTGACAATGACAGCAATAGATGTGGCAAGAGCACAAACAGATCTGGGACCAGACCATGGTTTTCTGTTACTGAGGAAGTGGACCTACTCAGAAACTTGTCCCATAGCTCCATGATCTGAGGCTGGTCAGATGTCTCGTGCAGCATAGCACGGACTCTACCACCCATCCCAATGTCCATTAGCATGGGGGTGCCATGGGGCAGCAGGGATACCCTGTTATATATGGAGAGAGGGGGAGGAGAGGAGAGAGAAAGTACGGTGAGAGTGGTTATGCAAGGAGAGAAGGAGTGGAGAGAGAGGGTAAGGTGAGAGAGGGGACCACTTAGACTGGTCTCAGATCTGTTTGTGCTCTTGCCAACTCCATTGCTTTCATTGTCAAGCCAAACAGTCTGGCATGACAATTCAATAATGAGAGAGCAGAAACAGACAGCCACCTAGGCTATTAAAATAAAAGGCAACAGTATGAGAAAATATAAATGTACCATACAGTAGAGTACAATGACAACCAATGGCCTTTACAAATGCCTACCAACATGCATAGCTTCTTCACAATCTTTTCACACAACCCTACACTTTGACAACAAACACCCATCAGTTACTTATGTAATAGCTGTTGTTTTTAACACAAAGAAACATTTACTATACTTGAATGGTGATGATAATGAGGATTTAAAAAAGGCTGAAGATGTGTCCAAACAAAAAGGTAGAACATAGAAGCTATGAAGGGTGAGGAATTGTGAAAGCAATCTGTCAGTCAGCCATGCAGTCAGTTACGCATCACCAGGTCAAGGGGAAACCAAACAGGTTCTCCTAACATTGGCACCCTCATGGAATGTTCTTATGCTCAACAACAATAAGTATAATTAAGTGACAATGACAGAATGGACTAAACATAATGATGGAGTCACAGATGATTCCACAAAGGAACTAGAAATATGCAACACACCTAACTCTACAAAGCAATACTTTTTCCATGGCCAAATGTTCAGAAAAGGACTAAAATCGATATTACCTTAAACATGTTACTTTAAATGATATTGTTGACCAATACAAATGTAATACTGTACTACAAAAAACTAACGACATTTACGACATTCTCATTGCTGTGGACGACAGGTCATTATCAGTCAGCAGAAAAAAAAGGAGAGTTAGAAAGCATTCCAGAGATTGTGTGTATTGTCTGAGGTTAGCGAGACAACCGCCCCCCCCCTTCTTCATTTTCCATGAAGACACTAATCACCTCCCTTGTGATGTGATGCAGTACCATCAACGTGTCTCCCTCCTCTGTGCTGTGGGGTTGCTGATTTCCAGCCTGTCTCTTCGTGTCTCTCTATTCACTAAAACTATACCAGATTATAAAATGAGCCTCAACACAGAACAAAAATAGATGTATTCCTCAGTGGTATCACAATATTGATGAATCTGAGAGGAATAAACGATGTGACACATCCACAAACGACTTACTGTAGAAACAAATCCTTTTGGGTTATCATTATATTTGTTTGTTCAGTTCTGGTGGATGTTGAGGTTTGACTTTTGACTTTTATAACTTATATTATGACTCATGAGGCCTTTCTGCTCTGAAATCAAAGACAGCCTGTTTCCTCACACTACTCCCTGACTCTATCCTTCTAGGCAGGGGAATTGCAAAATCAAAACTAGAGCATCATCCAACTCTGATAGATAACTGGACCACAGAAGCAGAGTAGTTCAGGTTCAGGAGAATGTTGTATGAGAATGGCCAATGATGGATGAGTTGAATGTCCCCCCTTACTATGCAAAGTGCTTTGAGCATCTGGAAAAGCACTATATATAACCACTAAGATGTGTGAAGAACAGAGTACCTCTTTGCATCATGTTCTGTCCAGGATGCCCTGGTGTTTTTAGTTGACCTCTTGGCGAACAGACGAGTCGTGTTGTGGCAGGAGCTGTCTGTGTTACACATGAGGGTCTGGAGAAAGGGGAAGAAACCTGTACTGGGGAGGTTCCTCGGGGCCACATAGCCTGGGACAGACAGACAGACAGGCACCCCAATAACAGTCATTAAGAGAGTAACAGAAGGATTTCAGTCATTTGGGTAGCCCTTAACATTATAACATGGAATAGAAAAATACTGTATATAGAGATAAGACATTACAGTACTGTTTCTCAGTAGTAATTAACTGGTATTTCATAGGAAAGTAAAATCGTATACTTTATAGGACTTACTTACAAACAATTCAACATAGTTGGTAACTACCTGGCACCAAATGGTGCTTAGAGTTGGAATATACAGGTAATAACATGGTAATAAAGAGGAAACTACGGGTAATTACTTAGGCCTACTGTTTCTCACATTAATCACCTTATAATAGTTCATATGTTATTACTTAAAATACCCTTAACATACTTCACATAGTTCTGTTGCATAATTTACATTCCATCATAATACAATAACTTCTATTTGTGCAATAATTTTCCGAATGGTGAAACGATTGCTAAGCAAACAAATGTCCATTATGTCCAGAGAGCCTATGGAAGAAACATGAAGAAGCATTGGATCTGTCTCGGAGGTCATTAATCTGGTCACACCTACAGGTTACTCCTGTACACTCACATGATAAAAAGGTTACACAAACATGACTAAGCATAATCAAACACATATACAACGACTGCTAACCTGATTATTTGGATTGGTAATGAATATGGAGAAATGTAATGTAAAATACTGATCTGATCATTTGACCAGCCCGTCACTAATAAAAACTGATAACACAGCAAACACTAAGAGAATATTACTTGATCGAGGACATAGGACATTCCGAGCAATGAAGCACAGAAGATGGTGTCTTTCATTTCATCTAACCTCAGTAAACAAACCATCCATCCATTCTCTGGAGCATCCACACATCAACACACAGGAAACAATACAGGCCTCTGAATGACCTCTGTGGTGTCAAGTCATTTAGGGCAAGGGTCACTATTATCAACCCTCCCTGCCCTGGCATTGACAGACAAATTATACCTTTGTCTGTCGATTCCACAAAGCAAAAATAATTGGGAGTGGCAGGTGGAAAATCATATTTGATAATTACAGATGGGGGAAAAAATTGATACAGTTTCATATCGGGATATTATTGTTTTGACAATATCGCAATATTATTTTTGCGCTAGTTGGCTGTACCTGCACCAAAATCCCAGTACTTTTCCTTCATAGCTTGTTCTCCATGTTCTTTCAAAATATGGAGCCAATTTGTTTTTAGCACTTTTATTTCCATGACTGATGAAAAACTAGTTTTCTCATGGCTCTCACTTGTCCCTCTGCGACAGACATATGGTCAGCAATATGTTTAGAACATCGAATCGCAATAAAATTACAGTATCAAATTGCAATACATATAGAATCGTGAGAATCATGAGAATCGCAATACATATTTTATTGGCAGCTAAGTATCGTGATAATATCGTATTGTGAATTCCATGGCAATTCCCAGCCCTACCAATTATGCATCTTAAATGTAAGTTATTCTGGTCATGCTTTGTTGACATTAACTGGACCGAAACAACACAATATATTGGTATTGCTATACGAAAGACCATACACCAATCATGATGGCATCTCAACTCTAACACAATTCGGTCACTCCTATTTGTGTTGTTAGTTGGCTTTTATTTGCTGAATCACATGATGAGGAGCTTTGTGAGAGGTGAGGACCCCAGAGACATGAGATCTCCCACGTCACATTGGCTGTCTTAATTGCTCTCCAACTAACTCTTTAGAGTTTTATGTCAGGGAGGGAAACATACACACAAATCTTTACATCTGTTGATTTCAAGCTTTGGAAAAGATCTCCAGGACAAAACATTGTGACTGAAGATGAAGCAAACACAGTAGTTAAACTCTGTCACTAAACGAAATGTAATTTAACTCAGTAGTATAATGACTACATACACCTGTAAATTTAAAAAAAAAAATTGGTATATGATTAACTCAAATGAAATCACTTTAGTTTAGTGTTGACTGATGTATTCTCTAATCTCAAGGAGTAAATATTTTTTTAAATGAGTCATAAATTCACCAACAAGTAATTATGCATTGTCATAAATCAGTGCACCTCTCTAGAAACGGTCCTTTACTTACATGAGTCTTTCATCTTAGGGGGGAACTGGGAGCGGGTGATGGCCAGGATGATGAAGATGACCAGTGGCCAAACCAGGAGGGCCACAGTCCAGCCCTGATGGACAGAATGCAAAGTATGTTTCAGATCAGACAGTCCAGCCCTAACACACACAACACCTTACATTGTTTAGACTAGATAAAAACACAGACAATTTCTGAAGACAGTCAATGTCGCTTTATTTGATCATAGTTTTGGATACATTTGTATAAAGTACATTGAAATTACAGAACATGTAATGGTGATCTAAAATGTGTGTCTTAATGTGTAATAGATCATCAGACACTTAGGACATGAGAAAATAGTTCGGTATGACATCATTACTTGCTTTCAAGATGTCAGTCATGCTCCTCATTGAATTATTGAAGGAATAGCTTTCACAATAAACCAATGCAATGCTTGTTTTTTTTTACTTACCGGTTGTCTGATGACACCAAGGACATTTTTCCAGAGTAAAAGTCGCAGCTGTTGGAAAAATCTGGCCATCAGTAAAGGAAGCTGGAGGAGAAAACGATGGGGGGAAAAAGGACTGTCATTGTTGAATATTATAATATACTAATCATTATAATATGCTCACTACTATAATATAATCAGTACTATTTGTACCATTATTTAAAGCCATCAAATCGTTACATTTAACAGACACTATGGAAAAAACCTATAGGGTTTCGTTATGTATTCCTTTATCTTGAATTCTAAGATTCTAAGTTTTGTCATGTTATTTGAATGCATTAAAATCTGAACAACTGGATTTAATGTGGTCTGTCTAGTTTGTGTGTCTGTGAATATAACAATGGTTGTAAATAGTTAGAGATTGTTTTTGAGAAACTAAACCATTCCCTGATATAATTTGACCAGATCTAGGCCAACATAATTTTTTATATCAATTCAATCATGTTACAGATTCTCCCCACATTAGCCTGTCTATCATCATCTTTAGAACATATTCAAATGAACACAAAACATAGAACACAAAAATAACATTTAAATGTAAAATATGTTACATTTTTTCTTGATTGTTCCCGGGTAGCCTAAAGTCCTTATCGGATATTATCGACAGACTCCAACCGGGACATCGTAAAAGTAAATCCTAGCAGCCGCTCTCCGTCAGTCGGAACAACTTGAAGAAAATAAAGAAAACAGGCTACTTCAATCCACAGCTTTTAGTGATTTAGTATAATATGCGGAATAACTTGTGGGCCCAGCCAACAGTTACAGTCCAGAGTGGTTGTCTGAATCCAAATTAGTTTGCCGTGATTCTTGGCTTCTGCAGGTGGTTCAAAGACAGTCATGGACAAATAATGCAGCCTAAGGGGCGGGTTTTTAACTTGCCTGTCCTGTTTATTGTGTATGTGTGTGTGTGCATGCGTGCGTGCGTAAAATGCGCTCCCAAGCTAATATTATAAAATGTTAGAACTATTTTAATGCAGGCTACAAAATGTTGTCTATAAAGTTAATTTGCCTTCAATTTGTGTTGTAAATGTGTAAATGCGTGTTGTAAATGTAAAAGCTAATTGTGGTCTTATTAGTGAGCAGGAAGAAATAGGCAGCCTACGTTACCAAACACGTTACATATCGCAAACCACAACTTCCCACCCGGCACAAACTGGTTCATTCAGAGTTGTTTCAACGTAATTGGTCAACGTATTGTGACCTTGATCTATGTTTAAAATACACTCAAATACACTTTGAGATTGAAAACCAGCGCTGTTAAGCTTGTGTATTTGTCACTGGCGATTAGCAATGTGCTATGTTGAGAATGATTGTTAAGAGACCTCTTCATAACTAAATATATTCACTGTTGCTATTGAAGTAATTCCGAAAAATAGGTTTAACGGAGCAAATCAAATCAAAGTTTATTTGTCACGTGCGCTGAATACAACAGTTGTAGACCTTACAGTGAAATGCTTACTTACAAGCCCTAAGCAACAGTGCAATTTTTAAGTAAAAAATAGGTATTAGGTAAACAATAGATAAGTAAAGAAATAAAAAAAACGGTAAAATTACAGTAGTGAGGCTATATACAGGTGGTACTGGAACAGAGTCAATGTGCATGGGCACCGGGGCTAAATGAGGTAATATGTACATGTAGGTATAGTTAAAGTGACTATGCAAATAGTCTGGGTAGCCATTTGATTACCTGTTCAGGAAACTTATGGCTTGGGGGTAAAAGCTGTTGAGAAGCCTTTTGGTCCTAGACTTGGCGGTACCGCTTGCCTTGCGGTAGCAGAGAGAACAGTCTATGACTGGGGTGGCTGGGGTCTTTGACAATTTTTAGGGCCTTCCTCTGACACCGCCCAGTGTAGAGGTCCTGGATGGCAGGCAGCTTGGCCCCAGTGATGTTACTGGGCCGTACGCACTACCTTCTGTAGTGCCTTGCAGTCGGAGGCAGAGCAGTTGCCGTAGCAGGCAGTGATGCAACCAGCCAGGATGCTCTCGATGTTGCAGCTGTAGAACCTTTTGAGGATCTGAGGGCCCATGCCAAATCTTTTCAGTCTCCTGAGGGGGAATAGGTTTTGTCGTGTCCTCTTCACGACTGTCTTGGTGTGTTTGGACCATTCTAGTTTGTTGGTGATGTGGACATCAAGGGCACCCCCACAATATCACACCTCCTCCTCCATGCTTCACGGTAGGAACCACACATGCAGATATCATCCCTTCACTTACTCTGCGTCTCACAAAGACACTGCTGTTGGAAACAAAAATCTCAAATTTGGACCCATCAGACCAAACGACAGACTTCCAACAGTCTAATGTCCATTGCTTGTGTTTCTTGGCCCAAGCAAGTCTCTTATTATTATTGGTGTCCTTTAGTAGTGATTTCTTTGCAGCAATTCGACCATGAAGACCTGATTCACGCAGTCTCCTCTGAACAGTTGATGTTGAGATGTGTCTGTTACTTGAACTCTGTGAAGCATTTATTTGGTCTGCAATCTGAGGTACAGTTAACTCTAATGAACTTATCCTCTGCAGCAGAGGTAACTCTGGTTCTTCCATTCCTTTGGCAGTCCTCATGAGAGCCAGTTTCATCATAGCGCTTGATGGTTTTTGCAACTGCATTTGAAGAAACTTTCAAAGTTCTTGAAATTTTCCAGATTGACTGACCTTCATGTCTTAAAGTAATGATGGACTGTCATTTCTCTTTTCTTATTTAAGCTGTTCTTGCCATAAAATGGACTTGGTCTATTACTAGATAGGGCTATCTTCTGTATACCACCACTACCTTGTCACAACACAACTGATTTGCTCAAACACATTAAGAAGGAAAGAAATTCCACAATTAACTTTTAACAAGACACACCTGTTAATTGAAATACATTCCAGGGCACTACCTCATGAATCTGGTTAAGAGAATGCCAAGAGTTTGCAAAGCTGTCATCAAGGCAAAGGGTGGCTACTTTGAAGAATCTCAAATATATGTTTTGATTTGTTTAACACTTTTTTTGGTTACTACATGATTCCATATGTGCTATTTCATAGTTTTGTTGTCTTCACTATTATTCTACAATGTATAAAATAGTAAAAAAAAAAGAAAAACCCTTGAAAAAAAAAACCTTGAGTAGGTGTGTCCAAACTATTGACTGGTACTGTATGTAATTCATTTGTATTCATACTGTATGTAATTCATGTCTAATACAAGCATTAGACATTCTTTAAATGTTGATATTTGGTTGCGTTGCCAACCAAACACAATTACAATAATATTTTTGTAATAGAGTAAATAGCCTAATCTTACAAACTAATGTAATAGTAGTTATTCAACCTTAAAATGAGTAACACATCCATGGCCACATTTTGAGGTTGGCCTAATGTAACTATAAATGTCTTCTTATGTAATGATATAAAGCTTGCAAAGGTCACAGATTTGTGGAAGTCTTCACAATTGCTTTAATAATCTGTGCAGAATCTTCAACAGTATTGATCACTTGCACTATGTACTTTTAAGTGGTTGAAAGCACAGTGATAACACATTTTGATGACAAACCAAAAATCCAACATTGTTTATCCATTGGAATTTGGTTGTGCTTTTAGATCAGAGGTGTCAAACAAATTCCAGCGAGGCGGTCCAATCCGACCCACAAGTGGTTTAAGTAAAAAAAAACGAAACAACCTCAGTATTCTGTGAAATAATTAAAACCGAATTGAAACTGTGTAGAAATGATAATGGACCTACATTTATAAAGTTTATTTTCATGGGGAAGTGAGACGTAAATCATGGCTGGTTAATCAGAGTTATAGACACAGTCTGTCCTTTTTAGAGCCAAAGGAGTCAAGTTACTTAAGTGCCCTGATTTGAGGCCCTTCAGAAGGCCTTCTAGCCACCTCACTCAGTTCACTATGGTGTCTGTATAAAGTCAAGTATCTCCTTACTACTAAAACTGGTCTATTTCTTTCTCTCTCTTGTGCTCTCCCTCTCTCTGTGTATCTCCTTACTACTAAAACTGGTTATTCATTCATAACAAAAGGTATTATACTAACCTAATGGTATTTGTCCTTATTTTCCATGAAAGCATACATGAAATGAGTTGCAAAATGAATAGGAAATATAGTCAAGATGTTGACAAGGTTATAAATAATGATTTTTAATTGAATTAATAATTGTGTTCTTCAAACTTTGCTTTCGTCAAAGAATCCTCCATTTGCAGCAATTACAGCCTTGCAGACCTTTGGCATTCTAGTTGTCAATTTGTTGAGGTCATCTGTTGAGATTTCTTCCCATGCTTCCTAAAGCACCTCCCACAAGTTGGATTGGCTTGATGGGCACTTCTTACGTATCATACGGTCAAGCTGCTCCCAAAACAGCTCAATAGGGTTGGAGATCCGGTGACTGTGAAGGCTACTCCATTATAGACAGAACACAAGCGGACTGCATTTTTCCATAAATAGTTATTGCATAGTTTGGAGCTGTGCTTTGGGTCATTGTCCTGTTGTAGGAAGAAAAATGGCTCCAAATAAATGCCTTCCACAGGGTATGGCATGGCGTTGCAAAATGGAGTGATAGCCTTCCTTCTTCAAGATCCCTTTCACCCTGTACAAATCTCCCACTTTACCACCACCAAAGCAACCCCAGACCATCACATTGCCTCCACCATGCTTGACAGATGGCGTCAAGCACTCCTCCAGCATCTTTTCATTTTCTCTGCGTCTCACGAATGTTCTTCTTTGTGATCCGAACAACTCAAACTTAGATTTGTCTGTTCATAACACTTTTTCCCCAATCTTCCTCTGTCCAGTGTCTGTATTCTTTTGCCCATCTTAATCTTTTACTTGTATTGGTCAGTCTGAGATATGGCTTTTTCTTTGCAACTCTGCCTAAAAGGCCAGCATCCCGGAGTCGCCTCTTCACTGTTGACGTTGAGACTGGTGTTTTGCGGGTACTATTTAATGAAGCTGCCAGTTGAGAACTTGTGAGGCGTCTGTTTCTCAAACTAGACACTTTAATGTACTTGTCCTCTTGCTCAGTTGTGCACCGGGGCCTCCCACTCCTCTTTCTATTCTGGTTAGAGACAGTTTGCGCTGATTTGTGAAGGGAGTAGTACACAGCGTTGTACGAGATCTTCAGTTTCTTGGCAATTTCTCACATGGAATAGCTTTTATTTCTCAGAACAAGAATACTGACGAGTTTCAGAAGAAAGTTATTTGTTTCTGGCCATTTTGAGCCTGTAATTGAACCCACAAATGCTGATGCTCCAGATACTCAACTAGTCTAAAGAAGGCCAGTTTTATTGCTTCTTTAGTCAGAACAACAGATTTCAGCTGTGCTAACATAATTGCAAAAGGGTTTTCTAATGATCAATTAGCCTTTTAAAATTATAAACTTGGATTAGCTAACACAACGTGTCATTGGAACACAGGAGTGATGTTTGCTGATAATGGGCCTCTGTACGCCTATGTAGATATTCCATAAAAAATCTGCCGTTTCCAGCTACAATAGCCATTTACAACATTAACAATGTCGACACTGTATTTCAGATAAATTTGATGTTATTTTAATGGACAAAAAATGTGCTTTTCTTTTAAAAACAAGGACATTTCTAAGTGACACCAAACTTCTGAACGGTAGTGTATATGTAACTACTTCAGACTTAAAAACCTGAAAAACATATACAATGACTTGCAACACTCCTCTCTCATAGCCGAACAACTAAAGTGGCAATAGCCAACTCTTGAATAAGATTATTGCCTACTGTTGTGCTATAGTAGTCAACTCTCATTATTAAAAAAAATGTACTCTCAATTGTACAAACCAACTGTATTTGATCAACTGATAAGATACATTCTGAGGTTTTTCCTCTTGAAATGAACAAATACATGCCCTCATCCTCCTCGTCATTGAACATATTTGCTTTCTCAGGAATAAAAACAGGGCTGGGTCTAGTTCTTTGAAAATAGTCTCTTTAATGGCAGTCACCTTAGAACATCTTGACAGGTGATAGCTTTGTGTGAGTCTCAGTCCTTTTGTTGTAAGAAAAAGGAAAGAAAAAGGATATGTTGATATCTGATCATAATATAGATAATATTTGGGGTTTCACCATAATAAACTGGTCAATCCATGTTCACTATGCAGTTTTGAACGTACCTTTTAACAGGTCAAGTGAACAAAAATGGCACATCAACATACTATATTTAGCCACATATCTGCTTCTCTCTGTTGGAAAACTGCATTGTCAACCAAGGCTACACACAAAGAAAAAGAAAAAAGATTTCTCAAGCTCACCAAATGTGTTACAGCATAATAAGGAAGATTCACAACCAAATAGACTTTGAATTGGCAGAAGTAAATGAAAGAAGACACTGCTCTTTCAATTTATGTTACCACAACAAATAATTTCCCTGAAAGTACCATTTGATTTTTTCCACATATTGTTACATTACAGCTTGATTCTAAAATGTATTAAAAAGTTATTTAACCTCATCAATCTACACACAATACCCCATAATGACAAAGCAAAAACAGGTTTTTAGAATTTCCCTCAAGCTCTGTCAGGTTGGATGGGGAGCATTGCTGCACAGTTATTTTCAGGTCTCTCCGGAGATCGGGTTTAGGTCCAGAATCTGGCTGGGCCACTCAAGGACATTCAGAGACTTGTCCCGAAGCCACTCCTGCCTTGTCTTGGCTGTGTGCTTAGGGTCGTTGTCCTGTTGGAAGGTGAACCTTCGCCCCAGTCTGAGGTCCTAAGCTTCTGGAGCAGGTTTTCATCAAGTGCTTTTTACTGAGGAGTGGCTTCCGTCCAGCCACTCTACCATAAAAGGCCTGATTGGTGGAATGCTGCAGAGATGGTTGTCCTTCTGGAAGGTTCTCGCATCTCCACAGAGGAACTCTGGAGCTCTGTCAGAGTGACCATTGGGTTCTTGGTCACCTCCCTGACCAAGGCCCTTCTCCCCCGATTGCTCAGTTCGGACGGGCAACCAAACTTCTACCATTTAAGATTGATGGAGGCCACAGTGTTCTTGGGGACCTTCAGTGCTACAAAAATGTTTTGGTACCCTTCCCCAGATTGGTGCCTCGACACAATCCTGTCTCAGAGCTCTACAGACAATTTCTTCAACCTCATGGCTTGGTTTTTGCTCTGACATGCATTGACAACTGTGGGATCTTATATAGACAGGTGTGTGCATTTCCAAATAATGTCCAATCAATTGAATTTACCACAGGTGGACTCCAATCAAGTTGTAGAAACATCTCAATGGATGATCAATGGAAACAGGATGCACCTGAGCTCAATTTCGAGTCTCTGAATATTTATGTAAATAAGGTATCAGGTTTTTTTTGTTTATAAATGTGCAGAAAAATCTAAAAACCTGTTTCGATTTTTTATTATGGGGTATTTTGTGTAGATTGAGGATTTTCTTTATTTAATCAATTTTAGAATAACGCTGTAACGTAACAAAATGTGTAAAAAGTCAAGGGGTCTGAATACTTTCTGAAAGAAACTGTATACCATTATTTGCAGCCAAATCTGATTATCATTTTCACACATACAGTTGAAGTCGGAGGTTTACATACACTTAGGTTGGAGTCAGTAAATCTCGTTTTTCAACTACTCCACAAATTTCTTGATAACAAACTATAGTTTTGGCAAGTCGGTTAGGACATCTACTTTGTGCATGACACAAGTCATTTTTCCAACAATTGTTTACAGACTATTTCACTTATAATACACTGTATCACCATTCCAGTGGGTCAGAAGTTTACATACACTAAGTTGACTGTGCCTTTAAACAGCTTGGAAAATTCCATAAAATAATGTCATGGCTTTAGAAGCTTCTGATAGGCTAACTGACATCATTTTAGTCAATTGGATGCTTACCTGTGGATTCATTTCAGAGCCTACCTTCAAACTCAGTGCCTCTTTGCTTGACATCATGGGAAAAAGAAATCAGCCAAGACTTCAGATTTTTTTTTTAGACCTCCAGAAGTCTGGTTCATCCTTGGGAGTAATTTCCAAACGCTTGAAGGTACCACGTTCATCTGTACAAACAATAGTAGGCAAGTATAAACACCATGGGACCACGCAGCCGTCAAACCGCTCAGGAAGGAGACGCGTTCTGTCTCCTAGAGATGAACGTACTTTGGTGCGAAAAGTGCAAATCAATCCCAGAACAACAGCAAAGGATCTTGTGAAGATGCTGGAGGAAACAGGTACAAAAGTATCTATATCCACAGTAAAATGAGTCCTAAATCGACATAACCTGAAAGGCCGCTCAGCAAGGAAGCCACTGCTCCAAAACCGCCATAAAAAAGCCAGACTACGGTTTGCAACTGCACATGGGGACAAAGATTGTACTTTTTGGAGAAATGTCCTCTAGTCTGATTAAACAAAAATAGAACTGTTTGGCCATAATGACCATCATTATGTTTGGAGGAAAAAGGGGGAGGCTTGCAAGCCGAAGAACACCATCCCAGCCGTGAAGCACAAGGGTGGCAGCATCATGCTGTGGTGGTGCTTTGCTGCAGTAGGGACTGGTGCACTTCACAAAATAGATGGCATCATGAGGGAGGAAAATTATGTGGATATAATGAAGCAACATCTCAAGACATCAGTCAGGAAGTTAAAAGCTTGTTCGCAAATGGGTCTTCTAAATGGACAATGACCCGAAGCATACTTCCAAAGTTGTGGCAAAATGGCTTAAGGACAGAAAAGTCAAGGTATTGGAGTGGCCATCACAAAGCCCTGACCTCAATCCCATAGAAAATGTATGGACAGAACTGAAAAATGGTGTAAGAGCAAGGAGGCCTACACACCTGACTCAGTTACACCATCTCTGTCAGGAGGAATGGGCCAAAATTCACTCAACTTACTGTGGGAAGCTTGTGGAAGGCTACCCAAAACATTTGACCCAAGTTAAACAATTTAAAGGCAATGCTACCAAATACTAATTGAGTGTATGTAAACTTCTGACGTACTGGGAATGTGATGAAAGAAATAAAAGCTTAAATAAATCATGCTCTCTAGTATTTTTGACATTTTACATTCTTAAAATAAAGTGGTGATCCTAACTGACCTAAGACAGGGAATTGTTACTAGGATTAAATGTCAGGAATTGTGAAAAACAGTTTAAATGTCTTTGGCTAAGGTGTATGTAAACTTCCGACTTCAACTGTAGGTGCTGCCATCATGATTGATAAAACAATATTTTATATCTAAAGTTAGCAGACATGAGTGCAAACAAGTGAAAATAGTGGTGACCTTGAAAACATCTGTCCTATAAAACATCTGACCTTGAAAACGTATTTGAAGTTTTTTGTCTATTCACAGTTGTCAATGCAGGCCAGTTTGCACAATTCTCAAAACAATAAAAACATGACACAAAAAAAACTATTAGAAATAAATAACAAAGCTCCACTTTAACACTGCAATTGGCATGTTCTTTGAGAGCTGTTGAGAGAGGTGTCACGTCATTGCATCAGTAAACTATTTTCCAGTGTGTGGGCTGTTCACACTCCTTCTCACTGTCCCCACAGAAGCGGTTATAGGTAGTTTTGGGGTCGAATCCCAGAATCTCTCTCTCCTCGTGGATCCGGAAAGAGAAGGTCGACACAGATGTTCCAATAAAATACCTGGGAAATGGGAGGGCGATAGAGGGAATTCAATTCAATGCAACTTTATCTATCCCGCCAGTGGCAATTAAAAAAGACAAGTCCGTTTTACAAGTATCAAATCAATAGAAAGTCTTCAACACACGAAATACAGTATACAATAGACTTCACATTCCTCATCACCCCATACAATACAAAATACACAACACAATAGGCTAATAATATAGATTTAAATGCAGTGCAAATGTTCTAAAGTGCAGTAGAAGTGTAATGACTGTTTAACACTCCAGTACTGTAATATATTTCTAGTGGAGTGAATCAGAAACTAATGTGACAGAATGCACCCTCAGACCATGTGATTATGAGGGACAATGGATTTCAGGTCCATATGTGGGTCTGATGTAGACAGGTGACAAAGACAACTACTGCACCATATGATCCGTTTGTTCAGTTGTAAAATATTTACTTAATTTAACAGCAGAATCTTGGACAACATAGAGTACAATATATATACAGTATGTTTGAAGTACAGAGTATTATCATGAACACCTAGATCTGCCATCTCACATTTAAAATAGGATACAAAAACCAATGATCTTTCTTTTCTCCTTTAAGAATATTTCAATGATACTGTTTATCCCTCTATCATGGGTGGCTTATTACATTTAAAAATGTTGATGTCGAGTAATGATGATGTAAAGCAAACCTTGAAAATGTTTTAAGGAATTGTTTAGGCCTATTTTTACACCGCTCTGACAATCAAATTCCCTTTACAGACATTTGATAAAAATTTGATCTTAAAGGACACTTACAAGCTAATAAAATAATTACAATACTGTAAGTGGTATCACATGACCCACTATCCTACTGTAGCCTACAGAACGTGGGGGTAACAAAACAGGTTTAACTACAGTATGCTCGTGTGCAATTCAACAAAAGAAAAGTACAAGAATGTTTGCATAATGTGTACTTGTCACAGCTCCCCACCCTCAGTCTGCACACATTGTGCAACACTTTCTTTCAACTGAATGGTGGAACATTCATTGTGAGGAGAGCTGTACCTGGCATGTGCGCAGATCCATTGGTCGACGATAGCCACTCCCCCGTCCTTGAGTAGTTCCAGGTCCTCCCAGGTTGGCTCAAAGCGTGTAATCTCTGGTAACATCTTCTTCAGCTCCTCCAACTCTGCACAAGACAGACATATGCCTCATCAGGAACACACTGGCCCTAGAGCCATACTCTGACTGGCCCTAATGTCTAGGTCTAGAGACTAGATAAGAAAAGTGTATTTAAGTGTCACTCCACAATGACACAATAATACAAAAACAAATTTAGTTTTGAGACAAAGTACAGTAGAAAAAAGGACAATTAGGCATATATAAAGAAACGTCCCTGTAGGAGGATCAGGTGGCAGGCTTTGGCACAGGCATTTACATTTGTTACCTGATAAAATTTCACACAATTTATTATTTTCATCTAGACCGTTAAAATTCTAATTTTGTCTGGAGAGCTGATGAAAAAGACAATCCTTAACGTCATTGTATAACCCACAGACTCTCTGTGGAATAGGCTACAGACAGTATAAACATGCCTAGCCTCTACTGGGTTATACGGTTGGGGTCAATTCCATTTCAGAAGTCAACTGAAATTCTAATTCCTAACACAATTATTTTGTTATTTTCTTAGGGCTGCAAATATGAATGACTTTATTTTCAACTTATTTATTTTACATTCAACATCAATCTATGGCACCAAAGTACAACTGTACCTTCCTCATCTGCGTCAGTGGCAACAAAGACTCTGTCTAGTTTGTTTTTCTTCATGAGGTTCCTGATCTTCTTGACAGCTCCTTTGAGGCTGGGCACATCCTCTCTGTGACCCCAGATAAAATCCTTCCTTCTCAGGTGGACTCCCAGGTACGGCCCCCCTCTGGCAGAACCCAACTTATTCTGAGTTTACACACAGAAATGAACAACACGTCAAACCACTCATGCCCAATTAAAATTACCCCCAATAGCAAAACAGAACTATTCATAGCTTAAGACATTTCCCCCCCATTTTTCCCACACACTACATGTTGCTAGTGCAACAAGTAATCAATGAGGATAGATAAATACATATAATTTAAATGTGCAAGGAGTGGATGTATGTGAAAAGGTCTGAAAACCTTAATGCGAGTCCAGTCCTCGTTGTATACGGTCTGGTCCTGCTCGTCTGTGGAGTTCAGGTACTTTGCACGGAACTCGTCCCCTAGGAGACGCAGGTGTTTGGCAAAGACCATACTGCGGCGAGTCTACAGAGGAGAAAACACAAAAAGACTTAGGTAAAATGGAGGAGTGTTAAACAAATCAGGAAGGAACTATTCACTACTCCTCTATGAGGAATCCTCTATAATCCTCTATGAGGAAATACCAAGCATTTGAGTTTTTAGGTGTTTTTTAGGTGTGTGTCCCCCTTCCCCCTCCAATTTATGGTTTGGCCACAAATACGAGTATAGGATAAGTTGACAGAATTATTTGGATAGGATTTAACAGAATATTAACTTTTAAAAGTTAGATTTTTTCCTGAACAGTACTTAATTGAATCATTAAACAAATGTAGGGGTAGATCAGCTTTAATATTGCATAGATTGTGGATTCTATCAATGCAATTGTCTGCATCATTTCTAATCCCCCATATATTCTTTATTATTTTACCTAACCCTACCAACCCTTTCCTAACTGGAGTAAACTAATTGAAAACAATACTTAGTCTTCTACTTCCAGCTTATACATACTAGATACAGTCGTGGCCAAAGGTTTTTGAGAATGACACAAATATCAATTTTCACAAAGTCTGCTGCCTCAGTTTGTATGATGGCAATTTGCATATACTCCAGAATGTCATGAAGAGTGATCAGATGAATTGCAATTAACTGCAAAGTCCCTCTTTGCCATGCAAATGAACTGAATCCCCCAAAAACATTTCCACTGCATTTCAGCCCTGCCACAAAAGGACCAGCTGACATCATGTCAGGGGTTCTCTCGTTAACACAGGTGTGAGTGTTGACGAGGACAAGGCTGGAGATCACTCTGTCATACTGATTGAGTTCGAATAACAGACTGGAAGCGTCAAAAGGTGGGTGGTGCTTGCAATCATTGTTCTTCCTCTGTCAACCATGGTTACCTAAAAGGAAACACGTGCCGTCATCATTGCTTTGCACAAAAAGGGCTTCATAGGCAAAGATATTGCTGCCAGTAAGATTGCACCTAAATCAACCATTTATCGGATCATCAAGAACTTCAAGGAGAGCGATTCAATTGTTGTGAAGAAGGCTTCAGGGCACCTAAGAAAGTCCAGCAAGCGCCAGGACCGTCTCCAGTTGATTCAGCTGCGGGATCGGGGCACCACCAGTAAAGAGCTTGCTCAGGAATGGCAGCAGGCAGGTGTGAGTGCATCTGCATGCACAGTGAGGCGAAGACTTTTGGAGGATGGCCTGGTGTCAAGAAGGGCAGCAAAGAAGCCACTTCTCTCCAGGAAAAACATCAGGGACAGACTGATATTCTGCAAAATGTACAGGGATTGGGCTGCTGAGGACTGGGGTAAAGTCATTTTCTCTGATGAATCCCCTTTCCGATTGTTTGGGGCATCCGGAAAAAAGCTTGTCCGGAGAAGACAAGGTGAGCGCTACCATCAGTCCTGTGTCATGCCAACAGTAAAGCATACTGTGACCATTCATGTGTGGGGTTGCTTCTCAGCCAAGGGAGTGGGCTCACTCACAATTTTGCCTAAGAACACATTCTCAGAGAGCAACTTCCCCCAACCATCCAGGAACAGTTTGGTGACGAACAATGCCTTTTCCAGCATGATGGAGCAAACTAAGTGGCGCGGGGAACAAAACATCTATATTTTGTGTCCATGGCCATGAAACTCCCCTGACCTTAATCCCATTGAGAATTCTGACAAACTCCAATCATTTATTATGCAAGAATGGGCTGCCATCAGTCAGGATGTGGCCCAGAAGTTAATTGACAGCATGCTAGGGCAGATTGCAGAGGTCTTGAAAAAGAAGGGTCAACACTGCAAATATTGACTCTTTGCATCAACTTCATGTAATTGTCAATAAAAGCCTTTGACACTTATGAAATGCTTGTAATTATACTTCAGTATTCCATAGTTACATCTGAAAGAAATATCTAAAGACATTGAAGCAGCAAACTTTGGAAATTTGTGTCATTCTCAAAACTTTTGGCCACAACTGTACATTTTACGGACACAGTATATTTTACATCAGTTATATTTTTTATTTGTTTTTAGTCCCACCCTTCAGCTGCCCTCAACCCCTCCCATCTAAGGATCTCTAAAAACCATTCAGCCATACATTTTACAACTGTGCTGTAATGTTTCCCAAAAGTTCTGAATCTTTCTATTCTCATAGTTTCTACAGAGTATAAATTAAAGATAACATTTTTTACTAAGAGTATTATATTATTAATGATAAATGGAATCTGGCTTTTCAAGTTACCTAGCAGTGCTATTGGCAGAGTTAGCTCCAGATAAATGTTTCAATTCTTCAGCCATTCCTGAACCTGTGACCAAAAACAAGCTACATATGGACAGTACCAAAACATGTGATCTAATGATTCTGTCTCTTTGCAGCAAATATCTGCAGAGCTGGGATGGTAGTATCCTCCATATATATACAATTATATTGGTTGCAAGAATCTTGTATAATAATTAAAGTTTGGGCTTTGTTTTGTGTATCAGTTCATAAACCATGTGCCATGGAATTGGCACATCAAAAATCTCTTCCCAACTGTAACAATGAGCCAGAGACGTTCGGATCCATGTGCAGTTTACTTTAATCAAGGAAGGTCAGACAGGCAAAAACTCAGAGAACAGCGTGAGGGTGTCAGAGGGAGTCCAGAGACAGAGTCGGTATCAGGCGTAGGTCGGGGCAGGCGGCAGGCGGGTAATCAGGAAACGAAAACACAGTCCGAGGTCAAAAACAGGGAATCAATCGAAGGTTCAGAAAGAGTGCTCAGAAATGACTAGCCGGGCAGTACAAGACTTACGCAAGGCATTGGAGCCTGGAGAGGGAATATATACAGGAGAGAAGTGGATGCAGCTGTGCAGTAATTAGGCCTAGGTACGGGACAGATGGGAAATGTAGTTAATACTCTGGTGATGGTGTTCTTTGGTGATCGGAGAGAGCCACAGAGGTGCGATCCATGACAGAGCCCCCCTCCTGCGAGCGGCTCCTGAAGCGAGGACCGGAACGACGCCGAGGTCTACCACGGGGTCTGGGGGCAGGTCTTCCAGGGTAGTTCTGGTGAAACTCCGTGATGAGTGCGGGGTCCAGGATGTCTTGGGATCTTTCCCAGGATCGCTCCTCAGGACCGCATTCTCCCAGTCGATGAGATATTGCAGTTCCCTACCTCGGCGTCTTGAGTCGAGTATCTTCTTTACTAGGTAGGCTTCCTGCCGTTGATGATGATAGGAGGAGCTCTCTTCTGCAACCTCGTCCTGGTCCCTCTCTCTCGCGGACCACCGGCCGGTTTGAGTAATGACACATGAAAGGTAGGAGAGATGCGGTAAGTGGATGGCAAGGCTAGACGGTATGACACCGGGTTATTTGTCTGAGAATCTTAAACGGACCCACGTACCTAGGACTTAGCTTCTTGCTGGGAAGTCAAGACGGAGGTCCCTGGATGACAACCACACCCACTGTCCAGGAGCGCACTCGGGTCCCTCTCTCCGGCGACGGTCAGCCTGCTCTCTGACTCTTCGCACTGCTCGTTGGAGGTGCACGTGAGCGTTGTTCCAGGTCTCCTCACTTCTCTGCAACCAGGCGTTGACAGCTGGAAGGTCAGTTGGCTCCCAGACCAGGGGAACAGAGGAGGTTGGTAACCTAGCACACATTGGAAAGGGGTAAGACCTGTAGAGGGTTTGAGCAAGGAGTTTTGGGCGTATTCGGCCCACATGAGGAAACGGCTCCAGTCTTGCTGGTTCTGATGACAGTAGGTGCGCAGAAAGCGTGTGAGTTCCTGGTTAAGCCTCTCGACCTGTCCATTAGCCTGTGGATGATAACCGGAAGTTAAGCTGACATTGATGTTAAGCCGCCCGCATAACGCCTGCCAGACCCGAGAGGTGAACTGAGGCCCCGGTCGAAACTATATCCTCAGGCAGCCCATAGAGTCGGAAAACCTGCTGTACCAAGGCCTCCGCTGTTTCTAATGCTGTGGGCAGTTTGGTCAAGGGGATGAACCTACAGGCCTTGGAGAAACGGTCAACCACGGTCAGAATGGTCGTGAAGTTCTGGGAGAGGGGTAAGTCTGTGACAAAGTCAATGGCAATATGTGACCAGGGACGCTGTGGGATGGGTAGTGGTTGAAGTAGTCCTGCTGGTTTCTGATGAGAGGATTTGACAATGTTGCACGTGACGCATTGATGTCTGAAGGTGATGACATCGGCCTGGAGCGTAGGCCACCAGAAACGGTTGGTCACAAGGTGGGTAGTAGCCGTGATCCCAGGATGTCCCGCGTTAGGAGTGTTGTGCACCCATTGTAATACTCGTTCACGGAGGCTGGGTGGCACGAAGGTGCGATCAGGAGGGCATTCAGGCGGTGAAGGTTCCTCCTCTGAGCTGCGGAAATCTCGGTCATTATGTCCCACTGTACCGGAGCGAGAACCAGTGTCGTGGGAATGATGGGATCTGACGTGGATGGACTTGAGGGACTGTCAAACTGTCGGGACAGAGCGTCGGCCTTGCCATTCTTCGAGCCTGGGCGTCGTGACCCTGAAGTCGAATCTGGTGAAGAATAGCGACCACCTGGCCTGTCTGGGATTCAGTCGTTTGGCGGCCTTAATGTATTCCAGGTTCACGGTGGTCAGTCAAAACTGTAAACGGCCGACGAGCTCCCTCCAACCAATGCCGCCATTCCTCGAAGGCGACCTTCATGGCAAGGAGTTCCCTATCACCCACATCATAATTCCGTTCCGCCGAGGTGAGCTTTCGGGACTGGTAAGCACACGGGAATAGCTTGGCTGGGTTACCATGACGTTGTGACAGCACGGCCCCGATTCCTGTATTGGAAGCGTCTACCTCCACAATAAACTCCCGCTCGGGATCTGGCTGGTGCAAGATGGGGGCCGTGGTGAATCTCTCCTTGAGTTGCTTGAATGCTGCCAGACTCTCAGATGTCCACTGTAACCGTTGCCCTCCACCCTGAAGAAGAGACGTGAGTGGCGCTGCTGTGATGCTGAAGTTCCTGATAAACCGACGGTAGAAGTTGGCGAAGCCCAGGAAGCGCTGTAACTCCTTTACCTTGGTGGGTTGTGGCCAGTTGACCACTGCCTCTACCTTGCTGTTGTCCATGGTCACTTCCTTGGCGCTGATAATGTATCCCAAGAAGGAGATCCGTGTCTGATGGAACTCGCATTTCTGGATCTTGGCGTATAGGTGGTTATCAATCAGACGTTGAAGTACAGCTCTGACATCCTGTACGTGGGTCTCGAGTGTCTCCGAATAGATCAGGATGTCGTCGATATAGACAATGAGCTTCTGGTTCAGCATGTCTCGGAAGATCTCGTTGACAAATGATTGGAACACTGAGGGACTGTTGGCGAGCCCGAACGGCATCACTAGATACTCATAGTGCCCGGTGGTGGTGGAGAATGCCGTTTTCCACTCGTCCCCTTCCTTGATCCGAATCAGGTTATATGCATTGCGCAGGTCCAACTTGGTGAAGAACCTGGCAGTGCGGAGCTGTTCGAGGGCGGCTGGAACTAATGGCAATGGGTAGCGAAACTTTACGGTGATCTCGTTGAGGCTGCGGTAGTCGATACAGGGACGTAGTCCTCCGTCCTTCTTCTTCACGAAGAAGAATCCGGCTGAAGCAGGAGAGATGGATGTCACGGATGAAACCCTTGGAAAGTGCCTCCTCTATATAGCTCTTCATGGCGTCGGATTCGGGTTGTGAGAGAGGAAATATTCTTCCTCGTGTGGGAGAGGTTCCTGGAATGAGATCTATAGCGCAGTCACCGGGCCTGTGAGGTGGAAGCTGAGTAGCCCTACTCTCACTGAACGCCAGAGCGAGGTCATGGTACTCCACGGGAACCTTCTGTAGATCTGGGTTCTCGGACTGAGTAGGAGTAGGAGTGGTCCTAGTCAGGGGGTGCAGGCAGTTCTCCTGGCAGGTCTTGGACCACTGGACTATCTGTTTCTCAGTCCATGAAATGGTTGGGTTATGCTTCACCAGCCACGGCATACCTAGGATGATGGGGTGTTGTGGGGATTCAATGGTGAGCAGCTGGATCGTCTCGGTGTGCAGGGTGCTAGTATTGAGGGTGATTTCTTGTGAGATGTATTGGATCTTCCCGGAGCCCAAAGGACGTCCGTCTAACGCTTCCACTGCTAACCGGGATTGACATGGAAGGAGAGAAATATGATGAGCTTTGGCGAATGACTGATCAATGAAATTTCCGCTGCTCCTGAATCTATCAAAGCAGTGGTATTTATACTTTCTTCACCAAAGTGCAGGGTTACGGCTAGTTCAAATGATCTAGAAGAATAGGAGTTGGCACTCACCCTAGCAGAGTCTTGGGATGGGGGTCTGTTTGGACATGTCGCCCTCATGTGGCCAGATCCTCCACAATACAGGCATAGACGATGACGTAATCTTCTCTCCCTCTCTTCGGGCGTGAGCCGAGTGTAGCCGATCTGCATCGGTTCAGCTTCGTGACTAGCGAAGGCAGCCGCAACGCGATACAGCTGGGGCACACGCCGAGCTCGCATCAGATTGTCGAGGCGAATTGTTAAGTCCATGAATTGGCTAAGTGATTTCCCCTCCTCCCGACATGCTAGCTCCGCTTGTAGACCGGTGTTAAGTCCCCTGCGATAGAGTAACTTCAACGGAGCCTCCTCCCAACCAGTTTGTGCAGCCAGGGTGCGGAAGGAAAGGGTGTAATCGGCAGCGGTAGATTCCCCCTGGTGTAGAGAGAGTAGCAGCTCGCCCGGCTCCTTTCCGTCGGCTGGATGCTCAAACACCTCTCTGAACTGGCGCCGAAAGCAGTCATATGAGGGGAATGACAGGTGTCCACCCTCCCATAGCGCAGTCGCCCAATCCAGTGCCCTACCGGTCAGCAACGAACACACGAAGGATACTCGGCTGTCGCCGGTGGGATATAGGGCAGGTTGTTGGTCGATAAACAGAGAGCACTGCAGGAGAAACCCTTTACATCTCGCCGCTGAACCATCATATTTCTCCGGCAGGGACAGACGCGAGAGCCAGACGGAGTACTCACACTCGGAATCGGAGAAGCCATAGAACCAGCGGGAAGAGTTGAGGTCGCGATCGGAGTGGTGAGTGTCTGTACGGATCTCACTAGCTCCTCGGTCAGCGAAGTGAGTTTCTCAAGCTGCTGCTGGTGGGTAGCCAGCATAGAGGCTTGAGATGATACCTCGGATGTAAGCCGATACATGGCTGCTGGATCCTGTATTGGCGAAGTCTTCTGTAACAATGAGCCAGAGACGCTCGGATCCATGTGCAGTTTACTTTAATCAAGGAAGGTCAGACAGGCAAAAACTCAGAGAACAGCGTGAGGGTGTCAGAGGGAGTCCAGAGACAGAGTCGGTATCAGGCGAGGTCGGGGCAGGCGGCAGGCGGGTAATCAGGAAACGAAAACACAGTCCGAGGTCAAAAACAGGGAATCAATCGAAGGTTCAGAAAGAGTGCTCAGAAATGACTAGCCGGGCAGTACAAGACCGCAAGGCATTGGAGCCTGGAGAGGGAATATATACAGGAGAGAAGTGGATGCAGCTGTGCAGTAATTAGGCCTAGGTCCGGGACAGATGGGAAATGTAGTTAATACTCTGGTGATGGTGTTCTTTGGTGATCGGAGAGAGCCACAGAGGTGCGATCCATGACACCAACTATTTTGCATCAGTTAGTTTAAATTAGTGGTAATAAGGTACAATTGTGATGACGGATGAATTCATTTGAAAAAAGTTGAGGATTTGAAATGCAGAATTTAGTTAATCATCTTGTCACTACAGTATCTTATCTATGATTGTAGGCTATCAACCATTACCAGACATTCTTTACAACTTGACATCAGACTTACATCCCAGTAGTCCTTTCCTGCGTAGTGATCATGGAGGACAGTCTCTGCTTTGTCCAACATCACAGAACTGCGGGGATATGAAAGGAAAGAGCTCCATCAGTGAACACATGTCCACATCTCATACAGTACATACAACAAATCCAATAAAGACTATGCTGCCAACTCTATAATATGACTTTTTGTTTTAGTTTAAATGGGAAGTCCACATTAAACCTGTAATAGTGGTATAATTATATCACATCCTTAGACAAGAAGATTAGGATTCAATAATTGTATCTATCTTAGCCAAACACATGGACATTTATTGACTCACGTTGATGTGATGTTGTTCTGCAGGAGTGGTGCCAGGATGGAGGCATGGCCCTGAGCTGACAGACAAGTGACGTTCACACCCCTGGTTTCCTCATAGCCCCAAAACCATCCTCTAACAGAGGGAGAGGAAGGAGAGGGAAGAGGTGAGACATACTTTCAAATTAGGTAAAAATTCTCACAACAAACATGATCATTTTATTTATACGAATATAAGTCATACTCACTACACCCACTATACTACTACTACTACTACTAATAGTACTACTACTAATAGTACAGCTCGTTCCACTGCCATAAAACACATTTTAATAGCTGAAGCAAGTATTTACCTTTGATAATTCAACTTTGCGAGACATAAAGGTAGGTAAGCATAGATGCCAAACTCATTGTTAGTGTCCACATGCAGTAGTCTTATGTATCTTTGGAATGTATTGTGTTGAATCTATTATGCTCCTATCCATCTCTGAACTTGGTGATTACTGTACCTGTAATAACCCTGTTTGTCTTTGGAGTACAATAACCGCTCAACGCAGGGTCGCTGGTCCACTTTCTCCTCCCATTTCCCGTCAGTCCACCCTTCAGCATAGTTCTGTAGCACCAGGACCTGTTCAATAAATGGGCCTCCAGACTCTGGAGCCAAAAACATGGAAATATAACATGTTACTTTAAGCCTGAAGATATAATGTTTTATATCTTGTTATAAGCATGTATACGCCTTTATAACCATGTATCATTATGCATTAATTATACTTATGGAACAATCCTTAACAGAGGAAAGAAACGTTAATCAGTCAGACGTCAGGTAAAGTCGACCAACCACAAAAACATGGAAATTTACTCAAATGTCTGAGGAGAGACCAGAATGGTACTCTGATATTTTTCTTCTATATTGGCCTTTCCAGCACGATCCCAGCAACTATGGTGGATCCAAAACCAGGCCAGCACAGTACAGGGACTCGTTTCCCAGTTGCAATGTAACTTAAGCATTACGATGATCATACCAGATGCATCGTTAATTATTTAATGCACTAAATCACAGATTGGGCACATCATTGCGCACATGTTGTCACATACCATGAAACACATTCAGGCAAAAATTACAGACAGCAGCCAAGTCGCAAAATATACAGTGCCTTGCAAAAGTATTCACCCCCCTTGGCATTTTTCCTATTTTGTTGTCTTACAACCTGGAATTAAAATAGATTTTTGGGGGGGTTGTATCATATGATTTACACAACATGCCTACCACTTTGAAGATGCTAAATATTTTGTATTGTTGAAACAAACTATAAATAAGACAAAAAGACTGAAAACTTGAGCGTGCATAACTATTCACCCCCCCAAAGTCAATACTTTGTAGAGCCACCTTTTGCAGAAATTACAGCTGCAAGTCTCTTGGGATATGTCTCTATAAGCTTGGCACAACTAAGCACTGGAATTCTTGCCCATTCTTCAAGGCAAAACTACTCCAGCTCCTTCAAGTTGGATGGGTTCCTGCTGGTGTACAGCAATCTTTAAGTCATACCACAGATTCTCAATTGGATTGAGGTCTGGGCCTTAGACTAGGCCATTCCAAGACATTTCAATGTTTCCCCTTAAACCACTCAAGTGTTGCTTTAGCAGTATTCTTAGGGTCATTGTCCTGCTGGAAGGTGAACCTCTGTCCCAGTCTCAAATCTCTGGAAGACTGAAACAGGTTTCCCTCAAGAATTTCCCAGTATTTAGCGCCATCCATCATTCCTTCAATTCTGACCAGTTTCCCAGTCCTTGACGATGAAAAACATCCCCACAGCATGATGCTGCTACCACCATGCTTTACTGTGGGGATGTTGTTCTCGGGGGGTGATGAGAGGTTTTGGGTTTGTGCCAGACATAGCGTTTTCCTTGATGGCCAAAAAGCTACATTTTAGTCTCAGCTGACCCGAGTACCTTCTTCCATATGTTTGGGGAGTCTCCTACATGCCTTTTGGCGAACACCAAACATGTTTGCTTATTTTTGTCTTTAAGAAATTGCTTTTTTTCTGGCCATTCTTCCATAAAGCCCAGCTCTGTGGAGTGTACAGCTTAAAGTGGTCCTATGGACAGATACTCCAATCTCCACTGTGGAGCTTTGCAGCTTCTTCAGGGTTATCTTTGGTCTCTTTGTTGCCTCTCTGATTAATGCCCTCCTTGCCTGGTCCGTGAGTTTCGGTAGGCGGCCCTCTCTTGGCAGGTTTGTTGTGGTGCCATATTCTTTTTTTTTTTTTATAATGGATTTAATATTGCTCCGTGGGATGTTCAAAGTTTCTAATATTTTTTTATAACCCAACCCTGATCTGTACTTCTCCACAACTTTGTCCCTGACCTGTTTGGGGAACTCCTTGGTCTTCATGGTGCCGCTTGCTTGGTGGTGCCCCTTGCTTAGTGGTGTTGCAGACTCTGGGGCCTTCAGAACAGGTGTACAGTTGTGGCCAAATGTTTTGAGAATGACACAAATATTAATTTCATCAAAGTTTGCTGCTTCAGTGACTTTTGATATTTTTGTCAGATGTTACTATGGAATACTGATGTATAATTACAAGCATTTCATAAGTGTCAAAGGCTTCTATTGACAATTACATGAAGTTGATGCAAAGAGTCAATATTTGCAGTGTTGACCGTTCTTTTCAAGATCTCTGCAATCTGCACTAGCATGCTGTCAATTAACTTCTGGGCCACATCCTGACTGATGGCAGCCCACTCTTGCATACTCAATGCTTGGAGTTTGTCAGAATTTGTGTGGGTTTGTTTGTCCACCCGCCTCTTGAGGTTTGATCACAAGTTCTCAATGGGATTAAGGTCAGGGGACTTTCCTGTCCATGGACCCAAAATATAGATGTTTTCTTCCCCGAGCAACTTAGTTATCACTTTTGCCTTATGGCAAGGTGCTCCATCATGCTGGAAAAGGCATTGTTTGTCACCAAACTGTTCCTGGATGGTTGGGAGAAGTTGCTCTCGGAGGATGTGTTGGTACCATTCTTTTTTCATGGTGGTGTTCTTAGGCAAAATTGTAAGTGAGCCCACTCCCTTGGCTGAGAAGCAACCCCACACATGAATGGCCTCAGGATGCTTTGCTGTTTGCATGACACAGGACTGATGGTAGCGCTCACCCCACACATGAATGGTCTCAGGATGCTTTGCTGTTGGCATGACACAGGACTGATGGTAGCTTTTTTCCAGATGCCCCAAACAATCGGAAAGGGGATTCATCAGAGAAAATGACTTTACCCCAGTCCTCAGCAGTCCAATCCCTGTACCTTTTGCAGAATATCAGTCTGTCCCTGATGTTTTTCCGGGAGAGAAGTGGCTTCTTTGCTGCCCTTCTTGACACCAGGCCATCCTCCAAAAGTCTTCGCCTCACTGTGCATGCCTGATGCACTCACACCTGCCTGCTGCCATTCCTGAGCAAGCTCTGTACTGGTGGTGCCCCGATCCCGCAGCTGAATCAACTTTAGTAGACGTCCTGGCTCTCCTTGAAGTTCTTGATGATCCGATAAATGGTTGATTTAGGTGCAATCTTACTGGCAGCAATATCTTTGCCTGTGAAGCCCATTTTTTTTTCAAAGCAATGATGATGGCACGTGTTTCCTTGCAGGTAACCATGATTGACAGAGGAAGAACAATGATTCCAAACACCACCCACCTTTTGAAGCTTCCAGTCTGTTATTCAAACTCAATCAGCATGACAGAGTGATCTCCAGCCTTGTCCTCGTCAACACTCACACCTGTGTTAACGAGAGAATCCCTGACATGATGTCTGCTGGTCCTTTTGTGGCAGGGCTGAAATGCTGTGGAAATGTTTTTTGGGGATTCAGTTCATTTGCATGGCAAAGAGGGACTTTGCAATTAATTGCAATTCATCTGATTACTCTTCATGACATTCTGGAGTATATGCAAATTGCCATCATACAAACTGAGGCAGCAGACTTTGTGAAAATTAATATTTGTGTCATTCTCAAAACCTTTGGCCATGACTGTATACATACTGAGATCATGTGACAGATCATGTGACACTTAGACTGCACACAGGTGGACTTTATTTATTTAATTATGTGACTTCTGAAGGTAATTGGTTGCACCAGATCTTATTTAGGGGCTTCATAGCACATATGCATGCACCACCTTTCCATTTAGAATTGTTTTATTATTTTTTATTTCACTTCACCAATTTGGACTATTTTGTGTATGCCCATTACATGAAATCCATGCACAATGCCTTCAGAATGTTTTCACACCCCTTGACTTTTTCCACATTTTGTTGTGTTACAGCCTGAATAAGCTCAGGAGTAAAAATGTTCCTTACATGTCACATAATAAGTTGAATGAACTATGTATGCAATAGTGTTTAACATCATATTTTAATTACTCTACCCCATCTCTGTACACCACACACACAATTATCTGTAAGGTCCCTCAGTCGAGCAGTCAGTTTTAAGCACAGATTCAACCACGAAGACCAGGGAGATTTTCCAACGGGTCGCAAAGAAGGGTACCTATTAGTAAATGGGTATACAAAAGCATTAACTGAATATCCCTTTGAGCATGGTGCAGTTATTAATTACACTTTGGATGGTGTATCAATACACCCAGTCACTACAAAGATACAGGCATCCTTCCTAACTCAGTTGCTGCAGAGGAAGGAAACCGCTCAGAGATTTTACCATGAAGCCAATGGTGATATTAAAACAGTTAAGAGTTTAATGGCTGTGATAAGAGACAACTGAGGATGGATCAACAACACTGCAGTTACTCCACAATACTAACCTAGATGACAGAGTGAAAAGAAGGAAGCCTGTACAGAATAAAATATTCCAAAACATGCAGTGTTTGCAATAAGGCACTAAAGTAGAACTGCAAAATATCTGGCAAAGAAATAACTTTTTGTCCTGAAAATAAAAAGCGTTATGTTTGGGGAAAATCCAACACAACACATCACTGAGTACCACTCTTCATATTTCCAAGCATTGTGGTGGCTGCATCATGTTTCTGGGTATGCTTGTCATCTGTTTTTTTAGGAATAGAGCTAAGCACAGGCAAAGTCCTAGAGGAAAACTTGGTTCAGTCTGCTTCCAACAGACACTGGGAGACAAATTAACCTTTTCGCAGGACAATTACCTAAAACACAAGGCCAAATATACACTGGAGTTGCTTACCAAGACGACATTGAATGTTGCCGAGTGGCCTAGTTACAGTTTTAACTTAAATCGGCTTGAAAATCTATGGCAAGATTTGAAAATGGCTGTCGAGCAATGACCAACTGTCACGTCCTGGCCATAGATAGCCCTTTTGGCTGCTCATTGGTGTTTTTGGTCAGGACGTGACCAGGGGGTGTGTTTTGTTCTATGGTTATATTTCTATGTTGGTTGGTTTGGGTTCCCAATTAGAGGCAGCTGTTAGTCGTTGTCTCTAATTGGGAATCCTATTTAAGTTGGTTCCCTGCCCCACTTGCCTTGTGGGTTATTATTTGCATTTGTGTACCTGTGTGAGCCACACCTGTGTGACGGTTGGTTCTTTGTTTATAGTTTTTTTTTTTTTTTTTTTTTTTTTTTGCCACTTTGCACTTTAATTAAAGTATGTATACTGGAAACCTCACTGCGTCTTGGTCCGCTCCATCGGAAAACCGTGACACCAACAACCAACTTGACAGAACATTAATGCATTTCTTTAAGAATAATGGACAAATATTGAACAATCCAGGTGTGCAAAGTTCTTAGAGACTTACCCAGAAAGACTCACAGCTGTAACCGTTGCCAAAAGTGACATGTACTAACATGTATTGACTCAGGAGGTTGAATACTTATCTAATCAACATATAATTATGTTTTAATGTTAGAATCTTTCACTTTGACATTAGAGTATTTTGTGAATATCCTTGACAAAAAAATGTCAATTAAATCTATTTCGAGGTGTCACAAAAAAAAGGAAAATTTAATAAACACTTTGAATAGCAGATTCACTACATGGAACAACATAGTCCCCCAAAAAATCAAAAGGAAGTTTGTTCTGAAGTGTCTGTCCTGTATCTGAGAGATATAAGAAAGATCAGGAAACTATTTGTATTTTTCATTACAAATATTTTCCCAATTTTAAGCACTAAACTATCTCCATATAAAGTGCATTCTAAAAGTATTCAGACCCCTTCACTTTTTCCACATTTTGTTACGTTACAGCCTTATTATAAATGGATTTAAAAAACAATTTTCCTCATCAATCTACACACATTACCCCATAATGACAAAACCAAAACTGTTTTTGAGAAACTTTATCAAATGTATTAAAAATAAAAACTGAAATATTACATTTACATAAGTATTCAGACCCTTTATTCAGTACTTTGATGAAGCACCTTTGACAGAGATTACAGCCTGGAGTCTTCTTGGGTATGACACTAAAAAGCTTGGCACACCAGTACTTGGGGAGTTTCTCCCATTGTTCACTGCAGATCCTCTCAAGTTCTGGATGGGGAGTGTCGCTGCACAGCTATTTTCCGGTTTCTCCAGAGATGTTAGATAGGGTTCAAGTTTGGGTTCTGGCTGGGCCACTCAAGGACATTCAGAGACTTGTCCCGAAGCCACTCCTGTGTTGTCTTGGCTGTGTGCTTAGGGTCGTTGTCCAGTTGGAAGGTGAACCTTTGCCCCAGTCTGAGGTCCGAGCACTTTGGAGCAGGTTTTCATCAAGGATCTCGATCCCTTGATCCTGACTTGTCTCCCAGTCTCTGCCATCATGCTTCACCGAAGGGATGGTGCCAGATTTCCTTCAGATGTGACGCTTGGCATTCAGGCCAAAGAGTTCAATCTTAGTTTCATCAGACCAGAGAATCTTGTTTCTCATGGTCTGAAAGACCTTAAGGTGCCTTTTGGAAAACTCCAAACGGGCTGTCATGTGCCTTTTCCTGAGGAAGGGCTTCCGTCTGGCCACTCTACCATAAAAGGCCTGAGGGAGGAACTCTGGAGCTCTGTCAGAGTGACCATCAGGTTTTTGGTCACCTACCTGACCAAGGCCCTTCTCCCCTGATTGCTCAGTTTGGCTGGCCGACCACCTCTGGAAGTCTTAGCGGTTCCAAACTTCTTCCATTTAAGAATGATGGAGGCATCTGTGTTCTTGGGGACCTTCAATGCTGCAGAAACGTTTTGGTACCCTTCCCCAGATCTGTGCCTCGACACAATCCTGTCTCGGAGCTCTACAGACAATTCCTTCGACCTCATGGCTTGGTTTTTGCTCTGACATGCACTGTCATTTTTAAAAACCTGTTTTCACTTTGTAATTATGGGGTATTGTGGATAGATTGACGAAAAAATATATATTTTATCCATTTTAGAATAAGGCTGTAACGTAACAAAATGTGGAAAAAGGGAAGGGGTCTGAATACTTTCCAAATACACTATACTTCCATACATTTTTTAACTGGTACAGGGGGCTTTCAGATGAGTCTTTTGAGGCTTGTGAAATCCCAGAAATGTTCCATACTCACAAAAAAGCATATTTCTCTCAGACTAAGTGCACAAATTTGTTTACAACCCTGTTAGTGATAATTTCTCCTTTACCAAGATAATCCACCCACCAGACAGGTGTGGAATATCAATAAGATGATTAAACAGCATGATCATTACACAGATGCACCTTGTGCTGGGGACAATAAAAGGCCACTCTAAAATGTACAGTTTTGTCACACAACACAATGCCACAAGTTTTGAGGGAGCAGGCAAGTGGCATCCTGACTGCAGGAATGTCCAACAGAGCTGTTGCCAGATCAATTTATGTTAATTTATCTACCATAATCCACCTCCAACGTAATTTTAGAGCATTTGGCAGTACATAAAAATGGCCTCACAACCGCAAACCATGTGTAACCACGCCAGCACAGGACCTCCACATACGGCTTTTTCACCTGTGGGATCGTCTGAGGGGGGATAATAAAGCCCTTTTGTGGGGGAAAACTAACTTTGATTGGCTGGGCCTGGCTGAGTCCTGTGACCATGAGACATCCCAAAAATTGGTCTTCTCACGAAACAATTGTGCTCGTGAGAGTCTCATCCTGCCATAGAGTGGTTTGTAGGCCAAACCGTTCAGATGCTGCAGACGGTTTCGTGAGAAGACCAATTTTTGGGATGTCTCATGGTCTGACAAACACCACTCTAGCTCTGTCACCTTTCACCGCGGATGCGGAAGGGCTACATCGTCCCTTATTTTTTTATTATGTTAAGGGTTAATCCCACTTTGTAACAAACAAAATATGAAAAAAGTCAAGGGGTGTGAATACTTTCTGAAGGCACTGCAGCCTATGTATCTTTAAATGCAGTCATCTCGGTTTTCATTTGAAACATTTTATCCTTCACTTGTTTGTAACAATTGCAAATACTTTGGAAACATTGTATTTGTAGTCAACTTTGTAGTCATGTTACTAACGAAGGCTCGGGGAAACACAACGGCCACTAAAGATACATGGTAAGATGGTTCTAACAATGATCTTAATGCTACGAAGGCTCTGGGAAACGAGGCCCAGCTCAGTTCGAATCAGGTATGTTCAATAGTGTGGAAAGGGTATAAGACCACTGAACTCACCAGCTATAAACTCCTCGTACTCTATGACAGGCACGTTTCCCTGCAGGCTGGTGAGGCTGAAGAACTCTCCCCAGGGGATCCTGATCTGGTGGATGTCTGGGCTCTGCCAGTGGTAAAGACGTCCCCAGGGGGGCAGCACCAGCACCCAGTCACTGTGTCTCCTCAGGGTCTTCACCAGGGATGCCATGCGAATGTACACGTCCCGACGCAAGTTGAAACCCTCTGGGGGGTTGACGTCGTAAAGCAGGTACCTGGCGCATAAAGATATAGAGATAGTATTATACGTTTCATTGTGTTCTATTAGGCTATGCGCCTGGCTGGCAGCCTCATAAACATGAGTTCTGTTGGAGCTAGACACTGCAGTCAAGTGAGCCAATTTGTGTGCGTGAATACATAACACTTTACGGTATCATGTGTTTTCTGGTAGGGAAACTGAGTAGGATGCACTGTCATGCACAGATAGAGAAAAACGCATTATCAACAATTATTTTTATACGATGCCCATATTATGCCATCTTAACATATGGGTTAATATAACTGGTTATTCTTTATTACAGTGAACTTTGAGGTAACATTAATCCATTTTAACACAGTACAATTGGATGGTAAACATTTTCTCATGTCTGCCACTAGTACATCACTAATCCATTGTCAATAACATTCAAAGCATAACATGCCCATATTATGACAGCTACAAGATAAGAAAAACACTAGTTTACTTTAAATTACAGTGACATTTGATGGATTATAATAAAATTTGAATACAGTTAAAATGGATGGTAAACATTTTGTAACATGTCTGCCACTAATACATTAGTAATCCATTGTCATTAAAATTGCAACGCATAACATGCCCACATTATGCCAGCTTCAACACTGGAAAAACACTAGTTTACTTTATATTAGAGTGAACTTTGATGGATTATAATTTTAAGACAGTAAAATTGGAGGGTAAACATTTTGTCACGTCTGCACACTTATTTCCCTTAAAAAACAATTTGCCAAAGGAAAGCCATTTTTCACATTGGTAAATCTTAATATTTTTAAGTGTTCACCTTCAATAAATAAGGTAGCTCACCTTGCTACCAACCCAAGTTGTCCATCCTAAACAATAAGTTAATCAGGCGCCCCCATGTCAGTTAACCTCTCTATAAATATATCACTCTAAAACACCCATGTGTTAGTATTTGTAGTTTTTTCAGCCTGAGGGCTAGTCCGTTATATCTTTCTGTGATTTCAACAAATGTTGTTTACTGACACTATACTGGTCTGTAGTGTGCGATCTGGTAGGCCTATGATTTCTTCCTCTATGTCCGTCCTTATGTATATTGTGGGCAGGTATGGCTGACACATTTTCTTGAAAAGGCGGCACACTTAGATGGCATTGTAGCTGTCATAATATGGGCATGTTATGCATTGCAATGTTAATGACAATGGATTAGTAATGTACTAGTGTCAAACGTGAGAAAAAGTTTACCATCCAATTTTACTGTGTAAAAATGTAATTATGTTACCTCAATGTTCACTGAAAATATAGAATAACCAACTATTTTAACCCATATTTTAAGCTGGCATAATAGCAACGGTCATCACACTGGATTAATGACCTACTAAAAAAACAAGCTCACTTGCTGTGAAGATGTGTGTGTGTGTCCATGCGTGTTTGCATGTCATGACTGTAAACACATCTTGGTTTAACATTTGAACATTTCCTAAACAGCACCACCATTAGGCTACTGCAGCCTCTGCGGTCTCACTCTACCCGTGATATCAGTCATTTTTGATAAAGCACAAAACTGAAATAAACAGTTTGGTATAATTTTGATTATGGAAGATTGAATAAGTGTGTTTCAAACTATTTGCTTAAAATGAGTTGTAGCTATCATCTATCTGTACAGGACAGTACATCAGACTAAGTTTCCCCTCCAGAAAACACGCGACACCGTACAGTGTTGTGTATTTGCGCACAATTTCAGACGAAAACTGAAGAGCTGATGGCTTTGCGAGAGTCGGTTCACTTGACTGCAGTGAGCTATACCTCTCAGATACCCAGGTGATGTTCACTCATCGGCGGTCAGGCGGACAACTGTAGCCTACATTTGAACATGTTGTGTTAGTGTTGTGCCTGCCATACAGGTTTGATATGTTTTATTTGTATTTAACTAGGCAAGACAGTTAAGAACAACTTCTTATTTACAATGACGACCTATCAAAACGCCTCCTGCGGGGACGGGGGCTGGGATTAAAAATAAAAATATAGGACAAAACACACATCGCAGCAAGAGAAACAACACTACATAAAGAGAGACCTGAGACAACATAGTATGGCAGCAACACAACATGGCAGCAGCACAAAACATGGCACAAACAACAGCACAAAGGCATATTACCAGGCAGATTTTATTTATTCTCAGTTTGAAGAATGATGTATCCCACATCTTGAGCACATTTGTTAAAACTAAAATGACTGCTCTAGAAGCAAATATTATATGCGTCCCTAATACAATATTGAAATACAGGCTACAGCATAGGTAGGCCATTGTGTTTAGCCTGCACCCCCTACCGTAGATCCCGTGCTGTTGCAACGGCTGGTGAAAAAACGGTATTTCCTGCTCGGAATGCATCTTCAGTTTGACCTTCGACGACTACAGCTCTCAACGCGAGAAAAGACAAACATAATTTGATTAAAGATTGCACAGAAAAAAGCCACAACACCGGTGAATTGAAACCTCTGCTAAATATGTGGTCCGCCATTTTTTATTTAAGCAACGCACTTCCGGGAGGGTGAAGCGTCTTTGGTTACATAGCAACTGCATTGATTTGTGTAACAATTTGTTAATAGTGGGTGTGTTCGTAAATTAAATCTGCGCTCTGGGTGTTCGTAAATTCATCAGTTATTCTGCGCTTTGACACACTCAGACAAGAGTGCTCTGAAACCGTAGTAGTTAGCCGGAGCGAATTTACGAACGCACCCAGTATCTGAATGCGTTACAGGATGTGTTCGTAAATTCACTCGAGTAAGCTCAGAGCGTTGTCAAATTGTCCGTTCGTAAATTCAGAGCCTTTCGTCCTCGGAGCGTTCAGAGCGCACACTGGACGCTCTGGCGGTGGAGTAGGGTTGATCCGAGCGCTCTGACCTCACAACGGCAGTCAAGCGCCGAAGCTTGCTAGTTACTTCCAGACACAGATTGTAGAACACCTCATTGACTAGTTTACTCGCCCTAGCAGAGCTGTTTTCATGTTATCCAGAGCGTTAGTGACTATAAATGTGCTGCTGTCAACAATGCACTTACGCTTTACTGACACAGGCCGTATTCAACGGGTGTTGAATGTTAGTAAATTCATCAGTTATTCTGCGCTCTGGCACACAGACGAGAGTGGTCTAAATCGGAGTAGATAGCCAGAGTGAATTTACGAACGCACCCAACAGTATCACCACAGATAGAAGAATGAGCCTGATGTTTCACCTGATGTATGCATCTGAAGCATCCGGTAGGCGTTTCCACTCACCACCAAATATGGTGATGAGAGGAAGCCCAGTGACCGGCAGTGGGAGAAGACGGAGCGAGATCAATTTTGGCCGACATTCTGCACGTTTTTTCATCAACGAAACATTTGATCTCAATACAGTTTTATGTTCCAAAAACTGCAGTCTTTTACGAACAGAGTGATCAAGTGCAAGGCCCGATTGAATTATTGCACACGCGCACTTCACATAGTAGGCATTCCCTTTTGGGAATATGCAAAAATATGCTAGAACGCGACAATAGGATCTCGCTAGCTCTTGGTTAGCTCTGCCCACCTCCTTGCTTGTTCTGCCCACTGTGATTCATTTGCTGCCGTTGGAAACGACAGGCAGTAGTCTATCTTGGGTTAGTTATACAAATCTTTGGTATCACCTGCCAAAGTATGCCTGTATGAAGGGGGTAGATTTTCAGCCTGCTCAGTTATATTCGTCCTAATTTTCTTTCTATAAGTTTACATTATGTGCACAGACAGTAAGATTGGAATACAATTTAGAACGTCCCATTCCAGAAACATTCCTTATCACTGCTCTTTTGCACACCAGTACTTCTACTTGCACATCATCATCTGCACATCTATCACTCCAGTGTTAATTTGCTAAATCGTAATTACCTCGCTACTATGGCCTATTTATTGCCTTACCTCCTCACGCCATTTGCACACACTATATATAGACTTAATTTTTTTCTATTGTGTTATTGACTGCACGCTTGTTTATTCCATGTGTAACTCTGTGTTGTTGTTTGTGTTGCTTTGCTTTATCTTGGCCAGGTCGCAGTTGTAAATGAGAACTTGTTCTCAACTAGCCTACCTGGTTAAATAAAGGTTAAATAAAATAAAACTCAATTGATATTTTGGTATAGTATGGCATATATTGAATAGAATATAATAGAAATATAGTAGAATATAAAAGCATTAGATCCTATAAATGTTACTTGCAGCTAGAGTAACTGTCACACTTGATATTTTGATAGAATATAATAGATCCTACACATCATGTTACTTGGAACTATGCCATCTTCCGATAGCATTGAGGAGTACACCACATCAGTCACTGGCTTTATCAATAAGTGCATTGGGGACGTTGTCCCCACAGTGACTGTACGTACATACCCCAACCAGAAGCCATGGATTACAGGCAACATTTGCACTGAGCTAAAGGGTAGAGCTGCCGCTTTCATGGTGTGGGACTCTAACCTGGAAGCTTATAAGAAATCCTGCTATGCCCTCCGACGAACCATCAAACAGGCAAAGCGCCAATACAGGACTAAGATTGAATCGTACTACAGCGTCTCAGACGCTTGTTGGAAGTGGTAGGGTCTGCAAACTATTACAGACTACAAAGGGACGCACAGCCGCGAGCTGCCCAGTGACACGAGACAGCGGATGAGCTAAATCACTTCTATGCTTGCTTTGAGGCAAGCAACACTCAGGCATGCATGAGAGCATCATCTGTTCCGGATGACTGTGTGATCATGCTCTCCGTAGCCGACGTGAGTAAGACCTTTGAACAGGTCAGCATTCACAAGGCCGCTGGGCCAGACGTATTACAAGAATGTGTGCTCCGAGCATGTGCTGACAAACTGGCCAACATGCTTCAAGCAGACCACCATAGTGCCTGTGCCCAAGAGCACTAAGGTAACCTGCCTAATTGACTACAGTAGCACTCACGTCTGTAGCCATGAAGTGCTTTGAAAGGCTGGTAATGGCTCACATTAACACCATCCCAGTAACCCTAGACGCACTCCAATTTGCATACCACTCAAACAGATCCACAGATGATGCAATCTCTTTTGCACTCCACACTGCCCTTTCCCACCTGGACAAAAGGAATACCTACTTGAGAATGTTATTCATTAATTACAGCTCAGCGTTCAACACCATAGTGCCCTCAAACCACATCACTAAGCTAAGGATCCTGGGACTAAACACCTCCCTCTGCAACTGGATCCTGGACTTCCTGACGGGACGCCACTAGGTGGTGAGGGTAGGTAGCAACTCATCTGCCACGCTGATCCTCAACACTGGAGCCCCTCAGGGGTGCATGCTCAGTCCCCTCCTGTACTCCCTGTTCCCCCACGACTGCATGGCCAGGCACGACTCCAACACCATTATTAGGTTTGCAGACGACACAAGTGGTAGGCCTGTTTACTGACAACGACGAGACAGCCTATAGGGAGGAGGTCAGAGACCTGGCCGGGTGGTGCCAGAATAACAACTTCTCCCTCAACGTAATCAAGACAAAAGAAAAGATTGTAGACTACAGGAAAAGGAGGACCAAGCACATCCCCATTCTCATCGACAGGGCTGTAGTGGAGCAGGTTGAGAGCTTCAGGTTCCTTGGTGTTCACATCACCAACAAACTAGAATGGTCCAAACACACCAACACAGTCGTGAAGAGGGCACAACAAAACCAATTCCCCCTCAGGAGACTGAAAAGATTTGGCATGGGTCCTCAGTGGCAACATCGAGAGCATCCTGACTGGTTGCATCACTGCCTGGTACGGCAACTGCTCGGCCTCCGACCGCAAGGCACTACAGAGGGTAGTGCGTACGGCCCAGTACATCACTGGGGCCAAGCTGCCTGCCATCCAGGACCTCTACACCAGGTGGTGTCAGAGGAAGGCCCTAGAAGTTGTCAAGTCTAGGACCAAAAGGCTTCTCAACAGCTTTTACCCCCAAGACGTAAAACTCTTGAACAGGTAATCAAATGGCTACCCAGACTATTTGCATTGTGTCCCACCATTTATCATCTATGCATAGTCACTTTAACCATACCTACATTTACAGATTACCTCAATTAGCCCGACTTACCGGTGCCCCCGCATATTGTCTCTGTACCAGTACCACCTGTATATAACCTCGCTACTGTTATTTTCACTGTCATTTGACAGTTTTTTTTCATTTCTTATCTAATACCTATTTTTTTACTTAAAAATTGCACTGTTGGTTAGGGCTTGTAAGTAAGCATTTCACTGTAAGGTCTACACCTGTTGTATTCAGCGCATGTGACAAAAAGGCTTTGATTTGATTTGCTCTGTTAAACCTATTCTTTGGAATGACTTCAATAGCAACAGTGAATGTATTTAGTTATGAAGAGGTTTCTTAATAATCATTCTCAACATAGCACATTGCTAATCGTCAGTGACAAATATAAAAGCTAAGCAGGGCTGGTTTTGGTTAAAACCCTGGATGAGAGACCAAATAGCTGTACGTCAACTCTACTATTCGGCGCACGTGACAAATAAACTTTGATTTGATTTGAACTAGAGTAGGCTAACTGTCCCTATCAACATTTTGGAGCATATAATACAATGGAATAGAATAGGTGCATCATTCCATAATTTGAGTTTGCTTATTGCAATTCCACTAACGTGAGATTAGAGCAGGGCTTCCCAAACTTTTAAACTAGGGACCCCTCTTTCACACGTTTATTTATATCGGCACAATCACTGTTAATGACACAAACTGTTCACACCCCTCCTGTTGCTGGAGAGATTTTTGCAGGTTTAAAGCTTATTTCCTGCAATCCTACAGATTTTGTAATGGGGTGCAAAGAACATTTTACCGTTTTAAAGCACATTTTCTTGCAATTCTATACATTTTGCCATGTCTAATGTTTATTGATCTGACAAAAAAATTACTACAATATCTATGGGCTAAACAATCTAAATAAAAAAACGTTATCTGTAATGGGCTAGTTGATCTGGGCTCTGATAAATTATAAATAGCTCTCTAAGGTTTGCAATGACTAACATAAGAGGAACTGATGACGCGCTACCCAATTTCGGCTCCCCACAATTTCTGTTTGTTTGTTTTGTCACAAGAGGGCGGTATTGCACTGTCAAATGCCTTCATCTCCTCCTGGCAATGAGTTATGATATTTATGATGAAGCTGAGACTCAGACTCCGTTTTGAAGAATTTAGGCAGTTTTTTCTCTCTCTTAAAATCTCACCTAAAGTGTTTGAAGGGCGCGTAGCAGCACGTGTGCAGCTAGCCACTCCCTATGCCCGTAGTCCCTATCGGTTAGTGCTCCAGTGGAAGTCCCCATAGCCGGATGAGAGACGCGTGCAGAATTCAAGGATAGAGGAAACTTTTGTCATCTGAAGAGATATCTCCGGGATTCTACATTGCCCTCCGTAGTGTTTTTAGGGGACAACATTTCCAATTCGGAGGCAAGTAGAATAGTTTTATTCCTAAAATTTTACACACTGTCTGAGTAGCCTAACACAAAAACTTCTAGCCTAGCCATTGTTTGCAACTTTTTGCAAGCCTATCACTTGTTGGTGTTACTTTGTAATAGACAATTCAGAGTTGGTTGCATAATCTGACACTTTTTTTATAGCTAGAATTCTCCTTTCCAAAATGTGTCTGTTCAGTTGGCTATTTGCCCATTCATATATATATGTAACCCGTTAGTTTTATTATAGCCTACTGTAGCCTACACTAATGCCACCAGTCTCGTGAGCTTTTTATGTTCAAGATCTTCACATAGCACATTCTGTTATTTTTTTAGCTGATTTGTATTACTTGTAAAACTTTAATGCCACGTGAAATCTTTATTTAGGGTTAAACTATCCCTTAAATGTTTCAAGCATCCTTGCATTTGTTTGTCTTTGAATAGGCAACGTGTATCTTGTTTGTGTAATGGTTTTGTACAACTTTTCACTCAGAATCGTTAAGACCATTCCTGAGCTTTTGTTCTTTTTTCGTGTGTGGGGAAGAGAAGGTGGGTAGGCTACTATCGGGAGAGGGTTTACTTTTGTTACTCGTCTCCCCTCGTCCAAATCCGGGTCGATTTTGTATTGTTAATTAAGAATGCACTCTAGTGATTAAGAACATCCGATCAGTGCGCTCGAACAGAACACAACACTGAGATAGCGGTACATAAATTGAAAGTTGTAGGACAAGGGTGGAAAAAAATAACAAAGCAGATGTCTTTAATGAGATTTCATGCACTCACTAGCCTAGGCTATCAATGTTACTGCCCTTACACTGCTCCACACTTCAGTCCACTATGCATAAGAATGTGATTTCATGCCAGAATAATATACTTACATTGCATCCTCTTTGAAATATCCCTGAATGAAATACACTCGCACACAGATTTGTAATGGAGATTGAAATGTCTTACTAGCCTACACACCATCTACTTTAAAGCCTAAAAAGCCCCTGTTGTTCTCTGAGAAACAAGACAGGAGAATCTCTGGGAAGTCTCTCTGCTTTTCCTCCTGCTGGAATTCCCTTTGGAGCCAGGGCCAGGCTTGCACTCTATAGGAACTTGGAATTTTGGAGCATGGAAAATGAATGCTTTGCACAAGTCAAGGGCCCAAAAACATAAACCAGAATTGGGTTAGGTCTGCATTTTTAATGAAGCTTCAGTTGCAACCAGGGTCTGGGTCTCATGCTGTCTGTGTTTTTGTCTGGGACCTGACTAACCCAATATGTTGTCGCTGTGATTCCTTCATATAAAGGAGAATTGCGCGCTGCTTTGTTTCAGAACTCCCAAAAGACCAAAAGTAATTGGACATCCAAATGCACACTGTCATAACTAGAGGTCAACCGATTAATTAGGGCCGATTTCAAGTTTTCATAGCAATCGGTAATCGGCCTTTTTGGACGCCGATTATGGCCGATAACATTGCAATCCATGAGGAAACTGTGTGGCTGGCTGACCACCTGTTACGCGAGTGCAGCGTCTAAAGGACCTTGTGGCTGCAAGGAGCCAATGTAAATTGCTAGCTAGCATTAAACTTATCTTATAAAAAACAATCAATCCTCACATAATCACTAGTTAACTACACATGGTTGATGATATTACTAGGTTAATTAGCTTGCCCTGTGTTGCATATAATCAATGCAGTGCCTGTTAATTTATCATCAAATCACTGCCTAATTCAACTTCGCCAAACAGGTGATGATTTAACAAAAGCGCATTCGCGAAAAAAGCACATTTGTTGCACAAATGTACCTAACCATAAACATCAAAGCCTTTCTTAAAATCAATACACAGAAGTATATCTTTTTAAACCTGCATATTTAGTTAAAATAAATGCATGTTAGCAGGCAATATTAACTACTTAGGGAGCCCCACTCCCGACACTACCCGGTGAAATGTAAGGCGCCAAATTCAAAATCCAAAAGTTGAATTATTAAACATTCATCAATATACAAGTGTTGCATAGTCATCAAAAGCTCTGCTTCGTGGCAATATCAGAGCGTTGTCAGATTTCAAAAAAGCTTTATGGCGAAAGCACAACATTTGATTGTTTGAGGATAGCACCTACAATATTTAACCATTAGCATAAATTCATAACCCAACGTGGGTCTCAAAAAACGCATAAAATCTCTAATATAAAATCCCTTACCTTTCGAAAAACTTCTGCTGAGGGCTTCCCAAGTGTCCAACGAAGACAATCCATGATTCTTTTGTTAGAAAAAGTCATTTATTATATCCATAAATCTCAGTTTGTGTCACGATCTTCATGCGGGACAGACCAAGGTGCAGCAAGGCATCCAGTATACATGTTATATTTATTAACATAAACGATACTCACGCAACTGGGCAAAACAATAAACAGAACGAAACGAAGATCATAACTTATAACATAGACTTACAACACACAGACGCTATGCCTAAACAATAACCCACTAAACCTATATGAAACCCCAAACATATATATGGTTCCCAATTAGAGACAACGACACACAGCTACCTCTAATTGGGAACCATTACTCCAACATAGAAATATAACACCTAGAACATAAAAAACCCTACACCAAAACCAAAACTCAACACACCAGCCTGTCTTCTCAGGCCTGGACGTGACAGTACCCCCCCCCCCCAAAGGCGCGGACTCCGACCGCCCCACAAGTCCATGGGGCGGGTCTTCGGGTGGGTTTTTTAGTCCCAGGTGGCGGCTCCGGTGCCGGCCGTGCTGGTCCGAGGTCACGCACCGGAGGCCCTGGGCTATTTGCAGGACTGGGGACCCTCTCTGGCGGCCCCGGACAGGGGACCCTCTCTGGCGGCCCCGGACAGGGGACCCTCTCTGGCGGCCCCGGACTGGGGACCCTCACTGGCGGCCCGGACTGGGGACCCTCTCTGGCGGCCCCGGACTGGGGACCCTCTCTGGCGGCTCCGGACTGGGGACCCTCTCTGGCGGCTCCGGACTGGGGACCTTCTCTGGAGATCCCGGACAGGGGACCTTCTCTGGAGGTCCAGGACAGGGGACCTTCTCTGGAGGTCCAGGACAGGGGACCTTCTCTGGAGGTCCAGGACAGGGGACCTTCTCTGGAGGTCCCCGGACAGGGGACCTTCTCTGGAGGTCCCCGGACAGGAGACCTTCTCTGGAGGTCCCGGACAGGGGACGCGCACTGGCCCTCTGGTGCGGGGAGCAGGAACGGGCCGTTCTGTGCTTGAGACGCACACTGGCACTCTGGTGCGGGGAGCAGGAACCGGCCGTACTGGGCTCAATAAATGCACAGGCACTCTGGTGCGGGGAGCAGGAACCGGCCGTACTGGGCTCACTAAGCGCACTGGCACTCTGGTGCGGGGAGCAGGAACCGGCCGTACTGGGCTCACTAAGCGCACTGGCACTCTGGTGCGGGGAGCAGGAACCGGCCGTACTGGGCTCACTACGCACACTGGCACTCTGGTGCGGGGAGCAGGAACCGGCCGTACTGGGCTCATTAAGCGCACTGGCACTCTGGTGCGGGGAGCAGGATCCGGCCGTACTGGGCTCATTACGCGCACGGGCACTCTGGTGCGGGGAGCAGGAACCGGCCGTACTCAATCCTTGACGGGCACAGGAATCCTGGAGCGTGGAACAGGGACAGGACGTGCTGGGTCCACGACGGGCACAGGGATCCTGGAGCAGGGACAGGACGTGCTGGGTCCACGACGGGCACAGGGATCCTGGAGCGTGGAGCAGGGACAGGATGTGCTGGGTCCACGACGGGCACAGGGATCCTGGAGCGTGGAGCCGGAACAGGACGTGTTGGACTCTCTAAGCGCACAGGGGGCCTGGTGCGCGGAGCCGGAACAGGACGTGCTGGACTCTCTAAGCGCACAGGGGGCCTGGTGCGCGGAGCCGAACAGGGGCGTGCTGGACTCTCTAAGCGCACAGGGGGCCTGGTGCGCGGAGCCGAACAGGGGCGTGCTGGACTCTCTGGCGCACAGGGGGCCTGGTGCGCCGGAGCCGAACAGGACGTACTGGGCTGTGGATGCGAACCGGAGACCCCACACGCAGAACCGGTGCAGGATATCTCGGTCCCAGAAGGTGTACTGGAGACCTAGCGCGCAGAGCCGGCACCTCTCTACCAGGTAGCACACTCACCGTAGCCTAACAGATGAGTGGAGCTGGAATCTCTCGCACAGGGCTGTGGACACGCACCGGAGACACAGTACGCAGAACCGGTGCAGGATATCCTGGTCCAAGGAGGCGCACCGGAGACCAGGAGCGCTGAGCCGGCACCACTCTTCCAGGCTGCACACTCACCCTCCCCTGACAGATGAGTGGCGCTGGAATCTCTCGCACCGGGCTGTGAACGCGCACTGGAGACGCCGTGCACAAAACTGCATAGCACGGCGTCTTACCAGTGCGACGCTCCCTCCGACGCTCCCTCCAGAGAGCACGAGCAGTTGGCTCAGGAGTCCATCCTAAACCGGCCAAACTCCCCGTGTGCCCCCCCCAAAAGTTTTTTGGGGCTGCCTTTCAGGCTTCCGTGCCAGGCGAGGTCTGCCAGGCGAGGTCTAATAAACTCTCCTCTCTCCGGATCCCATGCTCCGTATAGCTTCTCACACCTGCGCCGCTCCGCCGCCGCTGCTTCCAGCTCCTCTCTTGGCCGACGATACTCTCCTGGTGAGTCCAGGGTCCGTCCCTAAACAATTCCTCCTCCCAAGTCCTGAACTCCCGAGTCTCTCGCTGCTTGGTCTTCTTATGGTGGGTTATTCTGTCACGATCTTCATGCGGGACAGACCAAGGTGCAGCGAGGCATCCAGTATACATGTTATATTTATTAACATAAACGATACTCACGCAACTGGGCAAAACAATAAACAGAACAGAACAAAACGAAGATCGTAACATATAACATAGAATTACAACACACAGACGCTATGCCTAAACAATAACCCACAAAACCTATATGAAACCCCAAACATATATATGGTTCCAAATTAGAGACAACGACACACAGCTGCCTCTAATTGGGAACCATTACTCCAACATAGAAATATAACACCTAGAACATAAAAAACCCTACACCAAAACCAAAACTAAACACACCAGCCTGTCTTCTCAGGCCTGGACGTGACAGTTTGGTTGGCGCGTTATGATCATAAAATCCACCATTGAGTCGCCCATTGAACCGTGAAGAGAACGCGTTCACATTATACCTATACACTTGTCCAAGAACCATCATACATCATTGATAATGTATCCCTAGGAACACTTTTATGTATATTTACTATAATATTTCAACCGGATTATAAACTGTCCAAGGCAGAGGGACTGTCTCGTTTTGTGTACCCCTCTTTATCTTTTATTTGTAAATCCTTCTACTTGTAAAGAAATCAATAAGACCTTTCTTGACTTCATCTGGAAAAATAAGTCTCACAAACTAAAAACGTCAGTCCTTTCTAATAAAAGAGCTGAAGGTGGTCTGGATGTGTTGGATTTTGTTGACATAAATAACACTTTCAAGATCAACTGGTTGAAAAGATGTTTTATCAGAACTGATTCAATATGGTATTTCATTCCAAATAATGTGTTGAATAAGTTGGGAGGTCTTCAATTTTTACTGAAATGTAATTATATTCCTGAAAGATTACCCGCTAAATTGGCTAGGTTTCACCAACAACTTCTAATGGCCTGGAAAAAGTGTTTCCTGCATACATTTTCCCCACATAAAGCTCTTTTGTGGAATAATTCAGACATAACTGTAAGGAATGTCATTGTTCTACCCCAGCTGGCATGAGAGGAATATTGACTTTGTTCTTGATGTTTTCGACAACAGGGGTAATATTCTTACATATGAACAATTTATAACATTGAAAGAGTTTCCAATACCTTTCAGAGTTTATTTATGTTCTGATCAAAGCTGTTCCCAGTGGTCTAACTACACTAATGAAAACTCATCTTCGCTTTGGTAATGATCACAAAGCTTATCCAGAACTCAGATTGGAAGGCGTGGGCTTACTTGAGAAATCTTGTTGTAATAAATAAGACAAATTATCCATTCACAAAAACAACTTACACAGAGAGGAACATTTTTCTGGAACATGCTTATTCCTGACATTGTTTGGAAAAATGCATGGTTAAGGCCTTACAAATATTGTATGCCAAACAAAGTTAACCTCTACGGGCTAGGGGGCAGTGTTCGGAAGTACGGAGAGTCTGTCGTGCCCAAAGTAAGGTGCATGTCATGCCCAGAAGCTAGGATATGCATATAATAGTAGTATTGGATAGAAAACACTCTGAAGGTTCTAAAACTTTTAAAATAATGTCTGCGAGTATAACAGAACTGATATGGCAGGCAAAACCAGAGGAAAATCCATCCGGAAAATGTTTTTTTTATTATGTCAGTTTATCTATTGACTTGCTATTGACTACAGAGGGAATTAGCTCCCAGATTGCAGTTCCTATGGCTTACACTAGATGTCAACAGTCTTTAGACACGTTTTTAGGCTTGTTTTTTAAAAAACAAACAAGAAATGTAAGTTCTTCCAAGTGGCAGTTTTGCACGCGTGAATGGGTGTGCGCTCCTCGTTATTTTTCTATTTCTATTTTCTGTCTGAAATATTATCGTTTATTTAGATATTGACAACGTGATGATTAATTAGAAACATCGTTGTTGGGACGAACTTTACTGGTACTTTTGGGATTTCCTTGTCTGCATGTTGAACGACTGGATTACAGAACTCCATGGCGCCAACTAAACTGACTTTTTGGGATATAAAGAAGGACTTTATCGAACAAAACGACCATTCTTTGTGTTCATGGGACCCTTGGGATTGCAAACAGAGGAAGATCTTCAAAGGTAAGTGAATTATTTTATCGCTATATTTGATTTTGTAACGCCTGTGCTGGTTTGAATAATATGTTGTTGTGGGGCGCTGTCCTCAGATAATCGAATGTTCTGCTTTCGCCGTAAAGCCTGTAAATCTGACAACGCAGTTAGATTACCAAGATTCTATGCTTTTGAATGCTGTAACACGCTTGTATTTCCATGAATGTTTAATATTACAATTTCTGCAATTTCACCGGATGTTGTCGCAGGTGGACCGCTAACACTAGTTAAGGAACTGCACTTTTAAATTTTGCACAAGATATATCCATGTAATTCTATGTTATTCAAATTTGTGGCTGTTGATGATATCTGCGTTTTCTGTGAAAAAGGTGAGAATCTGTCTCGCTTGTTTTTTTTATGTAAATTTGTGTCAGAATTTTGGGAAAACCTTGCAAAATACTTATTTACTATTATGAACACTACCCATGTTTTTGACATGTAAGATATAATATGCTACTATTGCAATGATAACAAGACCATTTGAAATGATTGTGAATTTTTTTATTCTTGCTGCCAAATACTTTATACACAACCAAAAATTCCCAAATGCTATACCAAAATTACACATATTTTTGATTTGAATTTAACTAGCTTATTTAAACATTAACCCTAGTGAATAACAACAAGAATAACATTTTCCTGAATCATTATAATAAGATTTTTTCAGAGTGATTACAATTGCACTAGAATTGTTTATTTTTTGTATTATTTCATTGATATTTTTTGTATGTTTTAGTATTTTCTGCATTCTGTTTTGTATGATGTAACAATGTAAATTGTTGATCTGAATAATTATATATATTTTTTAACAATAGTGGTCCTTAAACAGAGCCTTGAGGAACACCGAAATGTACAGTTGATTTGTCAGAGGACAAACCATCTACAGAGACAAACTGATATCTTTCTGACAGATAAGATCTAAACCAGGCCAGAACTTGTCTGTGTACACCAATTTGGGTTTCCAATCTCTCCAAAAGAATGTGGTGATCGATGGTATCAAAAGCAGCACTAAGGTCTAGGAGCACCGTTATAGTGCAATTAATGTGCTGTGTTGTGGCTTTGCTGGCATGCGTAATTTATTTATTTTTTCAAATTGTTTGCCCTGCCAAGATTTGCGTGCTAAAATCACCACTGATGTGCACACACGCATACACACGTCAGTTGTGCCATACATGCACTGAATATACAGTTGGCCTTGCTGTTTAGATTTTTCTTTGTGTTGTCTTCCTTTTGTCTCTTTTTTTCTCTTTTGTTCATTTTGTTGGTTGTTCGTGGCTTGTGAGGGAATTGAGGGAGAAGTTTTTTCTGGGGGGACTGTGGTGGGGGGGTCTCGTATGGTTGAGCGGCAGCTGTCAGGAACTGGGGTGGGATCTTGGAGGGTTGGTGGCCTGGCAGTTGGGAGCTTGGGCCGGTGGCCGATAGGTCACTGGTTCGGGTCCCTGTTTTAACTGTATTGTATATTTTAATATTAAATAAAATAAAAGTCGTCCTAATGTTCCTATTGCCCCAGGCAGTGCTGTGACAGGGAATGTAAAAGCTGTAGCTTATACAGTGCATTCGGGAAAGTATTCTGATGTTAGCCTTATTGTAAAATGGATTTTAAAATATTTCACATTTATTCAAAATAAACTCACATTTACTTAAGTATTCAGACCCTTTACTCAGTACTTTGTTGAAGCACATGGGCAGCGATAACAGCATCAAGTCTTCTTAGGTATGATGTTAGAAGCTTGGCACACCTGTATTTGGGGAGTTTCTCCCATTCTTCTCTGCAGATCCTCTCAAGCTCTGTCAGCTTGGATGGGGAGTATTGCTGCACAGCTATTTTCAGGTCTCTCCAGAGAAGTTCGATCGGGCTTAAGTCCGGGCTCTGGCTGGGCCACTCAAGGACATTAAGAGAATTGTACTGAAGCAACTCCTGCATTGTCTTGGCTGTGTGCTTAGGGTCATTGCCCTGTTGGAAGGTGAACCTCAAATCAAATCAAATTTTATTTGTCACATACACATGGTTAGCAGATGTTAATGCGAGTGTAGCGAAATGCTTGTGCTTCTAGTTCCGACCATGCAGTAGTATCTAACAAGTAATCTAACAATTTCACAACAACTACCTTATACACACAAGAGTAAAGGAATGAATACGAGTATGTACATATAAATATATGGATGAGCGATGGCTGACCGGCATAGGCAAGATGCAGTAGATGGTATGGAGTACAGTAAATACACATATATATATATATATGAGATGAGTAATGTAGGATATGTAAACATTATATAAATGGCATTGTTTAAAGTGGCTAGTGATACATTATTTCATCCAATTATAATTATTAAAGTGGCTAGAGATTTGGGTCGATATTTAATGGCATAGGCAAGATTAAGTAGATGGTTTAGAGTACAGTGTATACATTTGATATGAGTATGTCGGATACGTAAACATTATATACAAAATTGTTTAAAGTGGCTAGTGATACATTGTTACATCCAATTCCTATGTTTAAAGTGGCTAGAGATTTAAGTCAGTATGTTGGCACCCCAGGCTGAGGTCCTGATCGCTCTGGAGCAGGTTTTCATCAAGGATCTCGCTGTACGTTGCTCCGTTCGACTTTCCCTCCATCCTGTCTAGTCTCCCAGTCCCTGCTTCTGAAAAACGTCCCCACAGCATGATGCTGCTGCCACCACTGTGCTTCACTATAGGGATGGTACCAGGTTTCCTCCAGACGTGACGCTTGGCATTCAGGCCTAAGAGTTCAATCTTGGAAGAGTCTTTGTGGTTCCAAACTTCTTCCATTTAAGAATGATGCAGTTAACAGTGGGTTCTTTGGGACCATCAATGCTGCAGACATGCACGGTCAACTGTGGGACCTTATCTAGACTTGCCTAGTTAAATAAAGATATATATTTTTTAAATAGACAGGTGTGCCTTTCCAAATCATGTCCAGTTAATTGAATTTACCACAGGTGGACTCAATCAAGTTGTAGAAACATCTAAAGGATGATAAATGGAAACAGGATGCACCTGAGCTCAATTTCGAGTCTCATTGCAAAGGGTCTGAATACTTATTTAAATAAGGTATTTCTATTTTTTGTATAAATGTGCAAACATTTCTAAACCTGTTCACTTTGTCATTATGTGGTAATGTGGAAACAGTCAATAGGTCTGAATACTTTCTGAATGTGCTGTAAGTCATTGGTCATGAAGTTGTCAGAAGATAATTGCGTTCAGCTAATTTCTTTCAGCTGTCTGTCCATAACTCTTTCCTCCAAGTAGGTCCTAATCCTTATTCCTCCTGACTCAGCAGAATTGAGCACTTTCTACTCATTATTCAACTAATTATCTATGAGTTGTCTTTTAACCTGGACTTGTTGCTTGACCTTTACATTTTATAAGAATTCTAAGAACCTCTGCTCTACTGTAGCTTATATCAGATGATATCTGTCTGTCTAATTTGCCCATAAGGATTTAAATGAATTGGCATACAGTTTTTATATGGTGTAATTGAGCTGGTACCTAACAATTTTTATTTATTTTACCTTTTATTTAACCAGGTAGGCCAGTTGAGAACAAGTTCTCATTTACAACTGCGACCTGGCCAAGATATAGCAAAGCAATGCGACAAAAACAACAGAGTTACACATGGGATAAACAAACATAGTCAATAACACAATAGAAAAATCTGTATACAGTGTGTGCAAATGAACTAAGGATGTAAGGAAATAAATAGGCCAATAGTGGTGAAGTAATTACAATTTTAGCAATATGTGCAATGCCCCTCTCTCGTTCTCCCTCTGTCCTCTCTTTCTCTATGCCCCTCTCTCATTCTCCCTCTCTCGTTCTCCCTCTCTCTGTCCTCTTTCTCTATGCCTCTCTTGTTCTCCCTCTCTCTGTCCTCTTTCTCTATGCCTCTCTCGTTCTCCCTCTTTCTCTATGCCTCTCTCTTGTTCTCCCGGGTCTCTCTCGATAGGATTCGATATGACAGGTATGGAGGGAGGCAGCTCAGTGTTGCTTCACTGGCTGCTAATGGTGCTGCCTGGCAGGGATGCCTGAATCTGGGGTACAAGGCTACAAGGCTGGCAGGTCAGCAGCTCATCCAGATTTGTCTTTTCTGCCACCCACCTGATCCTTGTTGGTGTCCCTGCATTACATGCACCTGGAGAAGTCTACTGTACTTACAGTGAGGGAAAAAAGTATTTGATCCCCTGCTGATTTTGTACGTTTGCCCACTGACAAAGAAATGATCCGTCTATAATTTTAATGGTAGGTTTATTTGAACAGTGAGAGACAGAATAACAACAAGAAAATCCAGAAAAATGCATGTGAAAAATATTATAAATGGAATTGCATTTTAATGAGGGAAATAAGTATATGACCCCCTCTCAATCAGAAAGATCTCTGGCTCCCATGTGTCTTTTATACAGGTAACGAGCTGAGATTAGGAGCACACTCTTAAAGGGAGTGCTCCTAATCTCAGTTTGTTACCTGTATAAAAGACACCTGTCCACAGAAGCAATCAATCAGATTCCAAACTCTCCACCATGGTGAAGACCAAAGAGCTCTCCAAGGATGTCAGGGACAAGATTGTAGACCTACACAAGGCTGGAATGGGCTACAAGAACATCGCCAAGCAGCTTGGTGAGAAGGTGACAACAGTTGGTGCGATTATTCGCAAATGGAAGAAACACAAAATAACTGTCAATCTCCCTCGGCCTGGGGCTCCATGCAAGGTCTCACCTCGTGGAGTTGCAGTGATCATGAGAACGGTGAGGAATCAGCCCAGAACTACATGGGAGGATCTTGTCAATGATCTCAAGGCAGCTGGGACCATAGTCACCAAGAAAACAATTGGTAACACACTACGCCGTGAAGGACTGAAATCCTGCAGCGCCTGCAAGGTCCCCCTGCTCAAGAAAGCACATATACATGCCCGTCTGAAGTTGTCCTCTGAATCATTCAGATGTTCATTGGTAATCTGGGTGAAAGTGTTGTGGTCAGATGAGACCAAAATGGAGCTCTTTGGCATCAACTCAACTCGCCGTGTTTGGAGGAGGAGGATGAATGCTGCCTATGACCCCAAGAACAACATGCCCACCGTCAAACATGGAGGTGGAAACATTATGCTTTGGGTGTGTTTTTCTGCTAAGGGGACATGACAACTTCACCGCATCAAAGGGACGATGGACGGGGCCATGTACCGTCAAATCTTGGGTGAGAACCTCCTTCCCTCAGCCAGGGCATTGAAAATGGGTCGTGGATGGGTATTCCAGCATGACAATGACCAAAAACACACGGCCAAAGCAACAAAGGAGTGGCTCAAGAAGAAGCACATTAAGGTCCTGGAGTGGCCTAGCCAGTCTCCAGACCTTAATCCCATAGAAAATCTGTGGAGGGAGCTGAAGGTTTGAGTTGTCAAACGTCAGCCTCAAAACCTTCATGACGGAGAAGATCTGCAAAGAAGAGTGGGACAAAATCCCTCCTGAGATGTGTGCTAACCTGGTGGCCAACTGCAAGAAACGTCTGACCTCTGTGATTGCCAACCAATGGTTTTGCCACCAAGTACTAAGTCATGTTTTGCAGAGGGGTCAAATACTTATTTCCCTCATTAAAATGTAATTCCATTTATAACATTTTTCACATGCGTTTTTCTAGATTTTTTTGTTGTTATTCTGTCTCTCACTGTTCAAATAAACCTCCCATTAAAATTATAGACTGATCATTTCTTTGTCAGTGGGCAAACGTACAAAGTCAGCAGGGGATCAAATACTTTTTTCCCTCACTGTACGATGCTCACTTATATAGTTCTGGGCCCGTATTTACAAAGCATCTAAAAGTATGAGTGCTGATCTACAATCAGTTTAGCCTTTTAAGTGAATTAGACGGTGGGGTGCTGATCCTAGATCAAATGAAAACTGTCTGTGGAACCAGAAGTCCATTAATCCCAATGGCCTGAGGTCTCCAGAGGGCCTCTTGATCAGCCAATAACAAACTGTTCTAAACATAGCCATCTCAAACTCTGCAGGACGTGTTTGTTCAGCGACTGTTTGGTTTGAGTTGATTGGCTGCTCGCGCGATGCCTGTTCAAACCTCGCGACTCGGCACACAGTGGACTTGAGAGATTCCTCAGGGAATTATGTAATGGAAGAACGGACATCGCACTTGACCTCCCGGTGGACCATGGACGTTCGCTTAGCTTGAGAGAGGCAGAGTTGGGGTTGGGTTTGCTCCTCAGAGAGGCTACTTCCCAAATGGTACCCTATTCTCTATAGCAGTGTTTCGTTCTCTACTGGTTTTTCCCCAGGACCCAAATTCAACCATGTCTCAGTTGCTACTCAATATTCGCATTGTGAAAAGTAATCATCAAAATGCAATCTGGAAAACTATTTATAGTGCTATGTTGATAGGAAACGTAGCAATTGTATGACAAGGTAACAACATGCCCACATCTTTCATTGTCAATAATTACATTTTACCCATATTCTTAATGAAACATTTTTATAAACTCACTGAAACCACAAAATCAACAAATAGTTCTGCTATTAGCTCTATATTGAAAATACTGTGATTGAAAACTTGTTCAGAGATTAAATTTATAAAAAACAAGTTCATTATCATTTCTGCACACTTTATACCTGGTTAAAGTTCAGAATGGAGTATTTTGTCATAAATAAATAAAAATACCAGTAGAACCACCAGTTGAGAATCGATGCTCTATAATAGTGCACTACGTTTGACCAGAGGGCTCTGTCAAAAGTAGTGCACTATAGGGAACCCCCCCCCCTGTTCAACATCTGACCCGACCGAGTCATACAGTTCAAATGACCTCAGAGACGCGAAACCTGGGAGCGATCTGCAGCCAATACCTTTCTGTCCCAGTTGCTTAACAGTGAACCGGGGGTAATATTTGGAAAGAAGGGGAGAGATCCGAACCAGAAAGCTGGAGACAAAAACACTGCTGGGGGTGGCAGTTTTTCGCCCATTTTTCCCATCTCCTGTGGACACTAATCCTAGTGCTATAGGGACGGAGATAAAGAGAGGCCTAGGGACATATTCAAGGCCTTGATACGGGGCTTTGCTGTACCCCGAACTCTCGGTGCGCTGTTGTAACAGATGGGCTGGGGTGAAGCGATGTGCTCATCGTCTATTGTTCAGTTCTCCCCTTCTAACCCAGCTCTTTAGATCAGCAGAAACAAGCACTACGCACAAACATGGGCTTCTGGATTGGTTTGGGTTATTTTCTTCAAAGGTGTCTTGTAATATTGGCATAGTGTGATAACTCACTGCAACATACTGTGACTGTCAGCATTTTTGGGAAAGCTTTGTTTTTACCTGCATCATTCTGTACAGCACAGAGTTGGTGCCATCAAGCTGGGAAAAGTCTAGTAGTCTGTAGGCATGAATTTCAGTATATAGTGCAGTCTAAGACAGACATTTGTATAAGTCAAATACCATGATGGACCTGGATGAGGCAAGTTAATGTGAGGGGATTATAGCGATTGGATCAGCAGGGAGCGTGCTATCTGGTCTGGAGAGGGATATATGGATGGGGGGTTGGGCTCGGCTGGTGGTCGTGGGAGTGGCACTGACTGTCTTTGACACAAACTCCAGACAGACCACAGCTGGATTACAATTGGACTATGGACTACTATAAAATGGTGGACTGCCAATCAAGCCCTCATATGCATCATTATTCCAGATTAGATTATCATTGCACGAGGATGAGTGCCTAATCTTTATAGGAGTTCACCTAAACCGTTCATGACTGAAGTTCTAGAGTTGATGCATTGACTAACAGACCGCAGATAATGTAATCTATAGCGACAACTTACTTTTGCTACCAATATCGTACCGATATCCATGTTCATCCCCCGTTCTCTTGTTTTCAAATCACTGCCTGTGTTTAATGTATTCCATTTGTTATTCTTCTTTACAGGGGGGACTGCTGATTCCAAGATGGAGGTGAAGACATCACTTCTGGATAACATGATAGGGGTGGGGGACATGGTCCTGCTAGAACCCCTCAATGAAGACTCCTTCATCGAGAACTTGAGGAACCGCTTCGACCACAATGAGATCTATGTAAGTTCTCCCTCAGCAAGTGTTAAACTGGGTTTAGACATAACTGAGTTATATAATTTAATATATTCTCAATGTATTTGACACTCACATTATGCTTGAATGTATGCTAACATTCAGATGCATTTGACTGTGTAACTGGATTTTTCCCCAGCTGCCTCAGTCTCAATGTCGTGGTTCAGCTTGTTATTGTTCCCTCAGCTTCCCTCTCCCTAAAAGTGCATGTTTACACTTAGCTTAGACAAACACAAAGTGTGCACTTAAGCAATCTGCAGATACATTATTTATTGTTTCTTAACTCACTGCTAGAGCCTGTGCTTAGCCTATTCATTTTAGCCCTGCCCTCAAAAACAGCAGCACAGATACAGCAACCTCACCACAAAGCCCTGAGTTGACCAATCAATAAGTCATATCACTGAAGAATGTAGATGTCTCAAATGAGGCAGAACATTCAGAGCTCCAGGGATGAGGACATTCAATTGGCTGCTGCCGCTTCCCTTGAGGGGGGTGAATGAATGGAGCAGACCTGGGTTCCAATACTATTTGAAATATTTCAAATACTTTGAGCTATTGCTCATGTCTGCCTGGATTGCCAGATTGGCAGGGTGTGCAATTTTGGCACTACTCTTGGTCCGTTAAGACAGGCAAGCTCAATAAAGCATATATAACATGTTTTGAAATTATTCCAAATAGTATTTGATCCCAGGTCTGGAATAGAGAGGCTGGATAAGGGCTCTGTCTCAGGGCTCTGCTCCCTGGCTTCTCCCATGAACCCCTGCCTATCTGTGAGTTGGCGTCTCCAGACACCAGCCTCTATGATTATGGCTCTGGTTCTCTCCTCGCTGCTGACTAGGACAGAGCCAACTCAGAGCCCAGAGATTGATGTCACAACGCTCAACTATGATTGGCTGGCTCCCTTAGCTTTGTGATATTTTAGTTAAGTTCATATCGCTTCCTGTGTTTGAGTTGCTTGTGACATTAAGCTGCCCTCAAATTTCTCTGTCAAGAACGGTAAACTCAGAACTGCTCAGTGCATGTGGTGACCCATGCGTTGTAGAAAGTAGGTCCAAGATATAGGCCTACCAAGAGAAAATGTATTGCAGCTACTCATCTGGATTAATGTGACAAGATTCAGACTAGATCTGCTACAATTTGATTTATTGACTCTCAACAACGATGTTATGCTGCATTGATTTCCAGCAGTGCAACAGCTGAGCACTGAATGGAAAGTCGGTCAGTAACATAGAGGGGGGCCTAAAGCATATGGTTGGTTGGTTTAAGTTAGTCTGTGATGTTGGAGCAAAATGGTTTTGTTAAAGTCTAATGCTGTATATAAATGCTTGAGTTTAATAATACTATTCAACTGGTAATTTTCCACTTCGTCCAGTAACCTCTGTACATACCGCACAGAGGAGTGATTTGTTACTGGCTCATTAACTTTAGGGTACTAAAAGCCAGGCAGAAATCTAGTTTCCTCTGTTTATTCTTTAAAGATCTTATCACTCCCCTATCTTAGACACAGGCTGTGAGAAGAGAATTGGTCAGAACGTGTACTTGTTTGTACAATTCTGTTTAATGAAGTAAAGCCAATTACCGCTTATCTCTTTTGTAAGCTTATTTTCACCCTTTGAGGGGTAAACAGCTCTTTGTGTAGATGAAGTATATAAAGACTGTGCAACTTGTAAATACGTTACTCTGGCTTTATTTATACACACACACAAACAAAAGTGTGTGGACACCCCTTCAAATTAGTGGATTCGGCTATTTCAGCCAACACAATTGCTGACAGGTGTATAAAATTGAGCACACATCCATGCAGTCTCCATAGACAAACATTGTCAGTGAATTGCCTTACTGAAGAGCTCAGTGACTTTCAACGTGGCGTCGTCATAGGCCACCTTTCCAACAAGTCAGTTCGTCAAAGCTACCCTGGTCAACTGTAAGTGCTGTATTATGAAGTGGAAACATCTAGGAGCGACAAGTGGTAGGCCACACAAGCTCACAGAACGGGACCGCCGAGTACTGAAGTGTGTAGCTCGTAAAAATCGTGTCCTCAGTTGCAACAGGCACTACCGAGTTCCAAACTGCCCCTGGAAACATCAGCACAAGAATTGTTTGTCGGCAGCTTCATGAAATGGGTTTCCATGGCCGAGCAGCCGCACACAATCAATCAAATGTATTTATAAAGCCCTTCATACATCAGCTGATGTCACAAAGTGCTGTACAGAAACCCAGCCTAAAACCCCAAACAGCAAGCAATGCAGGTGTAGAAGCACGGTAGCTAGGAAAAATTCCCTAGAAAGGCCGGAACCTAGGAAGAAACCTAGAGAGGAACCAGGCTATGAGGGGTGGCCAGTCCTCTTCTGGCTGTGCCGGGTGGAGAATATAACAGAACATGGCCAAGATGTTCATAGATGACCAGCAGGGTCAAATAATAATAATAATAATCACAGTGGCCGTAGAGGGTGCAACAGGTCAGCACCTCAGGAGTAAATGTCAGTTGGCTTTTCATAGCCGATCATTCAGAGTATCTCTACCGCTCATGCTGTCTCTAGAGAGTTGAAAACAGCAGGTCTGGGACAAGGTAGCACGCCCGGTGAACAGGTCAGGGTTCCATAGCCGCAGGCAGAACTGTTGAAACTGGAGCAGCAGCATGACCAGGTGGACCATGGACAGCAAGGAGTCATCAGGTAGTCCTGAGGCATGGTCCAAGGAGAGGGAGAGAATTCACACAGGACAAGACAGGAGAAATACTCCAGATAATACAGACTGACCCTAGCCCCCCAACACACAAACTATTGCAGCATAAATACTTGAGGCTGAGACTGGAGGGGTCGGGGGAGACACTGTGGCCCCGTCCGACAAGCCTAAGATCACCATGCGCAATGCCAAGTGTCGGCTGGAGTGGTGTAAAGTTCACCGCCATTGGACTCTGGAGCATTGAAAATGCGTTCTCTGGAGTGATGAGTCACGCTTCACCATCTGGCAGTCCGATGGATGAATCTGGGTTTAGCGAACGGAGAACGCTACCTGCCCCAATGCTTTTTGATTTACATATGTCTACAGTCATGGCCAAACGTTTTGAGAATGACACAAATATACATGTTCAGTCTGCTGCCTCAGTTTGTATGATGGAAATTTGCATATACTCCAGAATGACATGAAGAGTGATCAGATGAATTGTAATTAATTGCAAAGTCCCTCTTTGCCTTGCAAATGAACTGAATCCCCAAAACAACATTTCCACTGCATTTCAGCCCTGCCACAAAAGGACCAGCTGACATCATGTCAGTGATTCTCTCGTTAACACAGGTGTGAGTGTTGACGAGGACAAGGCTGGAGATCACTCTGTCATGCTGATGGAGTTTGAATAACAGACTGGAAGCTTCAAAAGGAGGGTGGTGCTTGGAATCATTGTTCTTCCTCCGGCAACCATGCTTACCTGCAAGAAAATACAGTGGGGCAAAAAAGTATTTAGTCAGCCACCAATTGTGCAAGTTCTCTCACTTAAAAAGATGAGAGAGGCCTGTAATTTTCATCATAGGTACACTTCAACTATGACAGACAAAATGAGGGAAAAACATCCAGAAAATCACATTGTAGGATTTGTAATGAATTTATTTGCAAATTATGGTGGAAAATAAGTATTTGGTCACATACAAACAAGCAAGATTTCTGGCTCTCACAGACCTGTAACAACTTCTTTAAGAGGCTCCTCTGTCCTCCACTCGTTACCTGTATTAATGGCACCTGTTTGAACTTGTTATCAGTATAAAAGACACCTGTCCACAACCTCAAACAGTCACACTCCAAACTCCACTATGGCCAAGACCAAAGAGCTGTCAAAGGACACCAGAAACAAAATTGTAGACCTGCACCAGGTTGGGAAGACTGAATCTGCAATAGGTAAGCAGCTTGGTTTGAAGAAATCAACTGTGGGAGCAATTATTAGGAAATGGAAGACATACAAGACCACTGATAATCTTCCTCGATCTGGGGCTCCACGCAAGATCTCACCCCGTGGGTTCAAAATGATCACAAGAACGGTGAGCAAAAATCCCAGAACCACACGGGGGGACCTAGTGAATGACCTGCAGAGAGCTGGGACCAAAGTAACAAAGCCTACCATCAGTAACACACTACGCCGCCAGGGACTCAAATCCTGCAGTGCCAGACGTGTCCCCCTGCTTAAGCCAGTACATGTTCAGGCCCGTCTGAAGTTTGCTAGAGAGCATTTGGATGATCCAGATGAGGATTGGGAGAATGTCATATGGTCAGATGAAACCAAAATAGACCTTTTTGGTAAAAACTCAACTTGTCGTGTTTGGAGGACAAAGAATGCTGAGTTGCATCCAAAGAACACCATACCTACTGTGAAGCATGGGGGTGGAAACATCATGCTTTGGGGCTGTTTTTCTGCAAAGGGACCAGGACGACTGATCCGTGTAAAGGAAAGAATGAATGGGGCCATGTATCGTGAGATTTTGAGTGAAAACCTCCTTCCATCAGCAAGGGCATTGAAGATGAAACGTGGCTGGGTCTTTCAGCATGACAATGATCCCAAACACACCGCCCGGGCAACGAAGGAGTGGCTTCGTAAGAAGCATTTCAAGGTCCTGGAGTGGCCTAGCCAGATCTCAACCCCATAGAAAATCTTTGGAGGGAGTTGAAAGTCCGTGTTGCCCAGCGACAGCCCCAAAACATCACTGCTCTAGAGGAGATCTGCATGGAGGAATGGGCCAAAATACCAGCAACAGTGTGTAAAAACCTTGTGAAGACTTACAGAAAACGCGTTTGACCTCTGTCATTGCCAACAAAGGGTATATAACAAAGTATTGAGATAAACTTTTGTTATTGACCAAATACTTATTTTCCACCATAATTTGCAAATAAATAAATTAAAAATCCTACAATGTGATTTTCTGGATTTCTTTTTCTCATTTCGTCTGTCATAGTTGAAGTGTACCTATGATGAAAATTACAGGCCTCTCTCATCTTTTTAAGTTGGAGAACTTGCACAATTGGTGGCTGACTAAATACTTTTTTGCCCCACTGTACGTGCCGTCATTGCTTTGCACAAAAAGGGCTTCACAGGCAATGATATTGCTGCCAGTAAGATTGCACCTAAATCAACCATTTATCGGATCATCAAGAACTTCAAGGAGAGCGGTTCAATTGTTGTGAAGAAGGCTTCAGGGTGCCCAAGAAAGTCCAGCAAGCACCAGGACCGTCTCCTAAAGTTGATTCAGCTGCGGGATCGGGCACCACCAGTACAGAGCTTGCTCAGGAATGGCAGCAGGCAGGTGTTAGTGCATCTGCATGCACAGTGAGGTGAAGACTTTTGGAGGATGGCCTGGTGTCAAGAAGGGCAACAAAGAAGCCACTTCTCTCCAGGAAAAACATCAGGGACAGACTGATATTCTGCAAAAGGTACAGGGATTGGGCTGCTGAGGACTGGGGTAAAGTCATTTTCTCTGATGAATCCTTTTTCCGATTGTTTGGGGCATCCGGGAAAAAAGCTTGTCCGGAGAAGACAAGGTGAGCGCTACCATCAGTCATGCCAACAGTAAAGCATCCTGAGACCATTCATGTGTGGGGTTGCTTCTCTGCCAAGGGAGTGGGCTCACTCACAATTTTGCCTAAGAACACAGCTATGAATAAAGAATGGTACCAACACATCCTCCGAGATCAATTTCTCCCAACCATCCAGGAACAGATTGGTGACGAACAATGCCTTTTCCAGCATGATGGAGTACCTTGCCATAAGGCAAAAGTGATAACTAAGTGGCTCGGGGAACAAAACATAAATATTTTGGGTCATTGCCCAGGAAACTCCCCAGACCTTAATCCCATTGAGAACTTGTAGTTATTCCTCAAGAGGCGGGTGGACAAACAAAACCCCACAAATTCTGACAAACTCCAAGCATTGATTATGCAAGAGTGGGCTTCCATCAGTCAGGATGTGGCCCAGAAGTTAATTGACATTATGCCAGGGGCGGATTACAGAGGTCTTGAAAAAGAAGGGTCAACACTGCAAATATTGACTCTGCATCAACTTCATGTAATTGTCAATAAAAGCTTTTGACACTTATGAAATGCTTGTAATTATACTTCAGTATTCCATAGTAACATCTGACAAAAATATATCAAAAGACACTGAAGCAGCAAACTTGGTGGAAATTAATATTTGTGTCATTCTCAAAACTTTTGGCCACGACTGTATAATGTCCCCCGAGACCATTGTCATAGTCCTGGAGGGCCGACGCTGCTTGTTCCATAGTCAATAAATCCATGAATTTCCTTAACCAAATGTCCATGCTGAAGCACTTTGCTTTACGCTCTTTCCAATTCCTAATTATTGTTTGTTTGACTGGCAGGAAGGCCAATGCAATGATGTGTTGTCGTTCTTTATTGGATATTGTCCACCCTACTTCCTAACAGGCACACTACAGGACAATGTGGGATACATACATTCAAAATTCCAGACAACATACAGTTGAAGTCGGAAGTTTACATACACTCAATTAGTATTTGGTAGCATTGCCTTTAAATTGTTTAACTTGGGTCAAATGTTTTGGGTGGCCTTCCACAAGCTTCCCACAATAAGTTGAGTGAATTTTGTCTCATTCCTCCTGACAGAGCTGGTGTAATGGAGTCAGGTTTGTAGGCCTCCTTGCTCGCACACACTTTTTCAGTTCTGCCCACAAATTTTCTATAGGATTGAGGTCAGGGCTTTATGATAGCCACTCCAATACCTTGACTTTGTTGGCCTTAAGCCATTTTGCCACAACTTTGTAAGTATGCTTGGGGTCATTGTCCATTCGGAAGACCCATTTGTGACCAAGCTTTAACTTCCTGACTGATGTTGCTTCAATATATCCACAAAATGTAATTCCTCATGATGCCATCTATTTTGGGAAGTGCACCAGTCCCTCCTGCAGCAAAGAACCCCCACAACATGATGCTGCCACCCCCATGCTTTACAGGGATGGTGTTCTGCGGCTTGCAAGCCTCCCCCCTTTTCCTCCAAACATAACGATGGTCATTATGGCCAAACAGTTCTATTTCTTTTCATCAGACCAGGGGACATTTCTCCAAAAAGTACGATCTTTGTCCCATTTGCAGTTGCAAACTGTAGTCTGGCTTTTTTTATGGCGGTTTTGGAGCAGTGGTTTCTTCCTTGCTGAGCGGCCTTTTAGGTTATGTCGATATAGGACTCTTAACTGTGGATAGAGATACTTTTGTACCTGTTTCCTCCAGCATCTTCACAAGGTCCTTTGCTGTTGGTCTAGGATTAATTCGCACTTTTCGCACCAAAGTACGTTCATCTCTAGGAGACAGAACGTGTCTCCTTCCTGAGCGGTATGACGGCTGCGTGTTTATACTTGCGTTCTATTGTTTGTACACATGAACGTGGTACCTTCAGGCATTTGGAAATTGCTCCCAAGGATGAACAAGTCTTGTGGCGGTCTACAATTTTTTTTCTGAGGTCTTGGCTTATTTCTTTTGATTTTCCCATGATGTCAAGCAAAGAGGCACTGAGTTTGAAGGTAGGCCTTGAAATACATCCATAGGTACACCTCCAATTGACTCAAGTGATGTCAATTAGCCTATCAGAAGCTTCTAAAGTCATTTTCTGGAATTTGCCAAGCTGTTTAAAGGCACAGTCAACTTAATGTATGTAAACTTCTGACCCACTGGAATTGTGATACAGTGAATTGTAAGTGAAATAATCTCTGTAAACAATTGTTGGAAAAGTTACTTGTGTCATGCACAAAGTAGATGTCCTAACCGACTTGCCAAAACTATAGTTTGTTAACAAGACATTTGTGGAGTGGTTGAAAAACGAGATTTACTGACTCCAACCTAAGTGTATGCAAACTTCTGACTTCAACTGTATCTACCTCGGTCCAAAATGTTTTAGCAGCTGGACATTTCCATAACAGATGCATTAGTGTACCAACCCCACCGCAGCTATAACAACCCAAATCTGAAAGGCTTTGATTCATTTTTTTTCAACCTGTGAGGTGTATTAGGCAAAACCTTAATTTGATGAATTTGATACCTGACACAGTTGGGTTATCGATGTTGTGTTTTTCCCACTGTACTGTGGTCAGAGATGCACCCAAGTCCTGTTCCCAACGTAACTGAGTAAGGATGTTGTTGTTAGGGGAGGAGAGGCCAACAAGCTTGACCTGTCCCTCTGTTTGTTGTCCATCACACTTTTAGATCCCACATCAATACCCTTTGAGAAATAAATTGTATTATTAATTTTGATCTGCAAATAGGGTATAAATGGTATATAATTCAGGCCAAATTCTGCGATCAACTCTTTAATTGGTTTGATATCACCATCCCTTACTACCTGCCCCACCTGACTGATGTTTTGGCGTTGGCAGGTAAAATTAACCAATGTCTTTCTCTCTGCAGTAAAGAAGGGGTTGTTCCATATTGGACATGAAGGGAGAGATGCTCCATTGATAGATAGGTCATAAAAGAATATCTTTGCCACGTCACATGAAAACTCAAGTAGTGGATTATCTATTTTCCAGTGGAACTTGAGCTAATACCATAATGATTATATGGAGATCAAATTTCTATGTTCTGTTAGAATGTTTTCCTCTAGCCACTCCCAGCGGCCTACTATTCCTCCATGTTTATAACCCCATGACAATTGGTATCTTGCATTATAAGACAAGTAATACAAATACTCAGGAACACCTAATCCACCCTTGCTTCTTGACATGGACAGTTTTTTATGGTTCATTCTTGGTTTCTTATCTTTCCACAAGAAGCCAGAAAAGAAACAACGGATCTCTTTAAACCAGTACTGAGGAAACTGAAGTGGTATAGCTGACATAAGGAACGATGGTCTAGGGAGTATGTTTAAGCAGTAAGGGACGAGGGGGTGTGGAATATGGCCAATATACCACGGCCAAGGGCTGTTCTTATGCACAACGCAACACGGAGTGCCTGGATACAGCCCTTAGCTGTGGTATATTGGCCATATACCACAAACCCCTGAGGTGCCTTATTGCTACTATAAACTGGTTACCAAAGTAATTAGAGCTGTAAAAATTACTTTTGTCATACCTGTGGTAAGCTGTCAGCCAATCAGCATTCAGGGTTTTAACCACCCAGTTTATAATAATCTGTATCACCTCTGCTCTACCCCATAGTGATAAAAGTAGTACAGTACTAATATTTGGGTGGGGTCTTCCACCTCCACTGACCAGGAGTGGTTTTAAAAGCTGACTGGCTGGCTGCAGCCAACGTTTAGCTACTAATCCCTACAGGCCCTTTAGGTGAGTGTCCCTAGTACTTGTTATGGTGTCAGTTGTTTTCATTCATGAGGTGAATCTTACTGGGTCTTTTCGTTCCTTACCGGTTGTACATGACACCCTGCCCACAACATCAACCTCCATGGTTTTATTTTTCTGAGATTTAGAAGAAAATATTTGATTCCTGTGAGAAATATCTGATTTCTATGAATGCCAACCCTTTTTTTGATCCACATATTTTAAATATCAGTTTAGGCATGACATTTCCTCTGTGTTGACTATACACATTGCCTTGAAAAGGTCTTGCTGTTTTTTTTAGCTTAGATCTAGTGGGAATGTTGTAAGACTGTGATGTCTGGATTATAATGCTTAGCTTGGAATGAGGAAGCAAAGTATTTTCTTTTACTATTTGGAACTTGTAATTACAAAGTCCTGCAAGGAAACATTTCCCCTCTCTCTGTAATTTACTCAGCACTGCCTAACTTTCATCCTTGAAAGAACTTGTTTTGAAATTGCCCTTTTTTTTATATTGGAGATCACGACAACACACTTGTATAATGGGACTAACAGGGATCTGGTTACTATTATTATTGACTCTGGCGTTCAGTTAGGGTCAATGGTCCCTGTGGTTGGAAAGCCCCGGTTTTCTTTGCCATAAAACATTAAAGCATAATGTCAGTGTTAAATACATTTAGAATATATTACATTACATAACTCAGTTATGGCTAAACACTTGCTGAGGGAGAACATCTTTTTTTACACTAAGCATTACCTTCTCTTAAGTCCTGATAATGATCTCTACTGTATATCCCTCCAATCCCATTGTACCACAATTATCTGAGGTATTCAGGGGGAGTGTACATGCACTCTTTATGGGAGGCTGAGAGAGAGCGTGGGAGTGCGTGTACTTGCGTGCTTTTCCTGTTAAAAAGGGCCATTGTCGCTTCGGGCTTAACTTTTCCTTAATGGCCCTGTACACACTTGATGGCCGTCTAGCAGTGACCCTACCAACCCAGTGTTTGCTTTTATTCTGCGCACTCCATTTGTCTTGTCCGTTCTCGCCTCAGCTTCTCCAAAGAGTCGATTATGCCTCCCATGTACTTTTTGACAATAGGCAGTGGGATGTGGTGTTGCCATTGAAAGGTCTGGCTCTCCTGTTCTGAGTGGGTTATATTACTTCCATTTTAACAGAGAGAGTGGAGAGGATCAGGAGTTGTTTAGAACCACCTGAAAATGCAGTGCGGTCCTCTTCTATCTCAAGGTTTACAGTTTGACTGATTTACTTGGAACTCTTTCAGAAGTGACGTACTGTTGTCAGTCTCACACTGCAGTAATAAATGGAGCTGGGGAAAGATGCCAAATGTGAAGTTATGTATAATTTTCTTAACATACTCTAAGCAACAATGACAAAGTACATAAGTTCATGTTTTTCTCAATCATAATTTATAGAAATAGGATGTACTGTACATAGAGAATACACTAAGAGAATGACCCGGCTGCATCAAGCTGACACATTTTTCTTTCCGACAAAATCTGTTTCAATCACTTGAGTCCAGTGCCTTTAATATCATCCATCACCATTGGAGATGTAGTCTCACCCAAACCCCCCATCTTCTCGTGCCCACCACCCCTACATTCCTCTATCTACCAGACTCCCCTCTGATACGGGTGTCACGGGAGAAGCCGCATCCCGGGATTCCACACATTTTTCCTTTGTTTTAAGTCTCCCGTGCTGATGCTCTTTCCACTCCTTTCTAGCTCCTGCATGCCTGAACAATGCAGCAGGATAGAATTCCCAGCTGGGAAGAGCTGAGGATGCAAAAATGAAACTCATCTCACCTCAGTGCTTCCCTGAGAGCAGAGCTGAGCAAGTCATCACTTTCAGACACCATAGCAGTATGCCTTACCTGAGAGAAATTCTCTGAACACTAGTCAATCCATCCCACCCTAATGTCTCTCACTCTACTCTTTATCGCTCTCTCTCTCTGCAGACCTACATAGGCAGCGTAGTGATATCTAATGTCTAATAATCATACCCTGGTGTCTTGTTCCTTCTCTCTGCAGACGTACATCGGCAGTGTGGTGATCTCCATGAACCCCTACAGGTCTCTCCCCATTTACACACCACAGAAGGTGGAGGAGTATCGCAACAGGAACTTCTACGAGCTCAGCCCACACATGTGAGTGCCTGGCCTAGGTCCTTCCTCCACCCTATCTTTGTGTAGAGCCATCGACCTCCACCCAACTGCTGGCATGCTGTTGTGTAGGATGCGTCTTTTTGTCTAAGTTGAGGCCACAGGCAACAAAGCCCCTGTTTATAAATGCCTGATGTTTCAGGCAAAATGTCAAACACACAAGTGAACGGCATTGATTGGTGCACACAATCAGAAACATTTGAGCCCAACAGACAATGCACATCTTGGCCAGTAGGTTGGCAGAGAGGTTTTTGTTTTGCCTCTTGAGTTCACTGTTCAGTTTACTGTTCCCATTGTGATTTCCAAGGTCCAATATGGTTTAACTACAGTTCAACCAAATGAACCAGTAATGAGATGGAGGATGTGCTGTGCACTGTCCCACACACTAGACCTTGTTTTGGGGTACAGACAGTTGGGTAGTTGGGGGCCTCCTCTCAGAACCCCTCCAGCAGGTGGCCATCTGCCTGTCTCTCCACAGCGGTGCCAAAGCCAGCCCAGAGGCCCTGCTGCACAGCTCTGCCACAGTAAAACAAAGTAGGCGCCCTGCTGGTCCTGCTGCTCTGACACGGTAAAACAAAGGCCAACACTCATCAATTAGCTTCCCTACTTGCCTGCCGTCTCCCTGGGCTGGAGCAGACACTCCATGGGTGGAGGGCGAAAGAGAGGGGGTATTTTATTTATACTAGAGCTTACGCTTCAAAGGGCCTGCTCCTGTTCCAGAATCCCCTCTTTCTCTTCACATGCGGTGACTCAGCAGACAGCAGGACAGTCAAACAAGGCAGATGTGTCCAGCTGTTTCTTTTGGCAATCTCCTTCCTTAAAGGATGTTTTCCATTCTCTTTCTGTCTCCAGACCCACTGCTGCTCTGTTCACGGTCTTTCTCTCGCCTGCAGTTTCTCTTCCACCAGCGTCATCAGTCTTGTTTAAAAGAAGTGCTCCACTTCCTCTCCTCTCTAATGCTGATATCAGCCTTCAGGGCCCATATTGCTCTTGGATCTGGGCCTGGGCTGATCCAGAGCATCGGTTTTGCCCATCATGGCACAGAAACAGAGCTCTTAGATGGGGAGAGAGTGATAACCGAGGCCATGGATTTATAGGCCCATGGGGCTCCGGACTAAACTTGAGACAATGCACCATTGCAGGCCATCATAGGGCCCATTGAACAGTAAAGAGGAGTTGGACAGTCAACGCTTCATTCCTCTCAGTAAACATTACAGCTTAAGTAACAGTTGCCAGATGTAGACACACACACACACACACACACACACACACACACACACACACACACACACACACACACACACAACCTGTTATAGTTTACACTGATCTTCAGTTTAAAGTGTTGTCTGTCATTATGCATACATTAAGTCCACCTTACTCAATCAGTATCTCCCAGTGCCATGTCTGATCCTTTCCTACAGTACATTCTGCATTCAAGGTTGCTACTCAGTTGGTTTTCATCTCTCTTAAATCTTCTCAGATAGACGGGTAATGTTGAAAGATGCCAATCTAGGCTTAAATGGTTATCCGTATCAGCTGGGGGCAGATCCAGGTGACACAACATGCATGTAAAACTCTGACTCAACTTGTCCCAATGTTTCTGAATGTACTGTATCTTATATATATCACTTGCTAGTCAGACATAGTTTCTTGTTCATAGTCAAGAGTTAGAACATGGCAGGAAAATCTCACCTGATGCTAAACTGTTAACTAAGGAGTTTATATGGTAAACACAGCTGAACTGAGCAACAGACCACTGCTTGCCTAGGATGCTTCCCAAATGGCACTCTATTCTCATAGTAGTGCCCTATGGACCCTGGTCAAAAGTAGTACACTATGTAGGGAAGAAGGTGCCATTAGAGACATAACCCCTAGTTTGGTTTCAGCCTAAAGGATTAGTCCCTCTCAGAGAGGTCCTGAAGTGGCTGTCTGTCGTGGCCCAAACCAAAGCGCTCCATAACATCGATCTTAATCTTGGCCCTGTCAGGCCATCTGGACCTGTCATTCTGTCTTTGTTTTTCTGACTGACCACCAGCTCTGTGTAACATGAGACTACTGAGTCCAGACCACTGCCACATGTTAAACCTGTCTGTCACGGACTCACCACCACTGAAAACTATGAGGAAATGCCATATTTAGGGTTGAACATGACTGGAGAAGTCAGTCACTGCTACAGTTCAGTGTTACTTGAGATGACAATTTTGGAAGTAATTGAGGATCATGATTCACAAACAATATTCGTCGGATGCTCCGCCATTTTCTTCCTTAGATACGATCTTAAGTTCTAATCACCATTTTCAGAGGCAGAGACAATGCAGTCACAGAAGGATGATATTGATGATCAACATACTTCTGTTTTATGAACTAAAAATCATCCCCCAAGGCAGCTGGAGATGGTAATCTGTGGTGGGGAAACTGATTTGAATAGAATATTATGCATTTTCCTTAGCTTAGCTGGAATTCAAAACAGAGCAGACAAATATGTATCACTGCAGGCCATGGAATTTCACTGAGTTTGCAGACCGGGAGGTTTGAGCTTGAGTTAATGATCTATCTAAGTCATGCAAGCTATGTGATAGAAATATGCTCTAGAATATTGATGTTGCTGCATGAGGAAAAGCACATAACATTCCTACTTGAAGATGCTTTATAAGGCCCAGTAGTACCTAGGCCACTATTTGGAAAGGTGTTGATTTTTAATCTACAGCCATTTCCCTCGATTACCATTATCAGATCTACGAGACAAAAGACAACAGTGTGGGCTTGCTATATGACTAAGTGGAGAGTTGTATCAGCCCAACAGGATAGGCAGTGGGTATTAATGCAGCTTGTAGACAACGTGGTAGAGAGGAAAGCATCATTGCGTTCACCTCCCAAATGTCACCCTATTCCCTATATAGCACACTACTTTGCCCCGTTCAAAATTAGTACTTTATAGAGATTAGGGTCCCATTTGGGATGCAGTTTTGACTTGTTAGTTTACAGATGAATGAGCCGCTCAGCCAGAAAACCCTGTTAATTTTACCACACCAAACTGCTTTCAAAGTTCACCAGAGCCGTAAAACAACTTGATTTAAATGAAAGATAAGTAAATCTTAGATCTCCAAACATTCAGGTCTGCTCAGCTAAGTGGTCCTTCAGGCCTGCGACAAAAGGCTGCTTTGGGTATTTACATAGAAAAAAAGAACACACACAGACACACATACAGGGAAGTATTCAGACCCCTTGACTTTTTCCACATTTTGTTACGTTACAGCCTTATTCTAAAATGCATTTAAATTTAAAACAAATCCTCAGCAATCTACACACAATACACCATAATGACCAAACAAAAAACGTTTTTTTTGTAATACAATTTTGCAAAGCCTCAATTGACCTCAATTGCATCCTGTTTCCATCGATTATCCTTGAGATGTTTCTCCAACTTGGTTGGAGTCTACCTGTGGTAAATTCAATTGATTGGACATCATTTGGAAAGGCACAAAGCTGTCTACATAAGGTCCCACAGTTGACAGTGCGTGTCTGAGCAAAAACCACGCCATGAGGTCAAAGGAATTGTCGGTAGAGCTCCGAGACAGGATTGTGTCAAGGCACAGATCTGGGGAAGGGTACCAAAACATTTCTGCAGCATTGAAGGTCCCCAAGAACATAGTGGCCTCCATCATTCTTAAATGGAAGAAGTTTGGAACCACCAAGACTCTTCCTAGAGCTGGCCGGGCCAAACTGAGCAATCGGGGGAGAAGGGCCTTGGTCAGGGAGGTGACCAACAACCCAATGGTCACTCTGACAGAGCTCCAGAGTTCCTCTGTGGAGATGGGAGAACCTTCCAGAAGGACAACCATCTCTGCAGCACTCCACCTATCAGGCCTTTATGTTAGAGTGGCCAGACGGAAGCCACTCTTCAGTAAAAGGCACATGACAGCCCACTTGGAGTTTGCCAAAAGGCAACTTCAGACTCTCAGACCATGAGAACCAAGATTCTCTGGTCTGATGAAACCAAGATTGAACTCTTTGGCCTGAATGTCAAGCATCACGTCTGGAGAAAACCTGGCACCATCCCTACAGTGAAGTGTTGTGGTGGCAGCATTGTGTTGTTGGGATGTTTTTCAGCGTCAGCGACTGGGAGACTTGTCAGGATCAAGGCAAAGAGGAACTGAGTGAAGTACAGAGATTCTTGACGAAAACCTGCTCCAAAGTGCTCAGGACTTCAGACTGGGGATACGGTTCACCTTCCAACAGGACAACAACCCTAAGCACACAGCCAAGACAACGCAGGAGTGGCTTCTGGACAATTCTCTGAATGTCCTTGAATGGCTCAGCCAGGGCCTGGACTTGAACCCGATCGAACATCTCTGGAGTGACCTGAAAATAGCTGTGCAGCAACACTCCCCATCCAACCTGACAGAGCTTGAGAGGATCTGCAGAGAAGAATGGGAGAATCCCCAAATACAGGTGTGCCAAGCTTGTAGCGTCATACCCAAGAAGACTTCATGCTGTAATCACTGCCAAAGGTGCTTCAACAAAGTACTGAGTACAGGGTCTGAGTACTTATGTAAATGTGATATTTCAGTTTTTCATTGTTAATTTAGTAACAAAAATGTAAAACCGATTTTGCTTTGTCATTTTGGGGTATTGTGTGTAGATTGAGGGAAAAACGATTTAATCGATTTTAGAATAAGGCTGTAACAAAACGTGTGAAAAAGTCAAGGGGTCTGAATACTTTCCGAAGCCACTGTATATAGTGTTTTCATACAAAACTAAACGCTCCAAAATGTTAACAAAAATTAGTCTAATATTTAACGTTTTTTCGCTACGCACACACATCCTGATGTATAAGAGTGATTTTATAATCTGGACTATTTGATAATAATAATAATGATAAGAAGCCATTAGTTAATTTATCCATGCATGGTTTGATCCTTCTGTCTAAATGCCTATCCTGACTCACTCCTCAATGGATTGATTCTCACTTAAAGGGTTATAAAATTAGTAGAGCTGACATTATTCAGGGAAGAACCCACCCACATCCAATCACTATAATGTGCCATGGTTTGTTTGTTCCAATCACTTGATTTAAACAACATGACACTTGTTTATAAAAGAAAAATACCCAATAACTCGGTGTTCATAAACCTTTATTTTTTCCATGCCAGAAATGGTTCCTGTTTCCCATTTTTCATTAGTGTTTGTGGGTTTGGAAGCTGATTTTCCAGTCGGGGCTAGGGCCATTGTGCCTTTCTGATTGGTTAGGCTAGCCTAAAGGGGATCAGTGCTAGGCTTTAATTAAGTAACATAGGGAGGTCTTCTGGTCCTTTCCTCCTAACCGTAACCCCTCTTCTGTGCTTTTATCCCCTCTTCTGCTCCCCTTGAAACCCGAAAGGCTGACTCACCAATAGCGTTTGCTGGCCGAGAGTACTTAGCACCTCCTGAATGTAATTTGCAAACCGAGTGCGCACAAATTTTACATGTAGAATCATGTGAAAAATGTTGGCAGTCAGAAATCTACAGCGGGTGGTCCCTAGAACACAGTGCACTGAACGATCGGCAGATGAATGATAGATCCACATTCGGTGCGGTGTGTGTGTGTGTGTGAGCCTCTCCTCTCTGCTCCCCTCCAAAACCTAACCTTCCTCTCTCTGATTCCATCTTCTGCTGCCCTCTCCCTCAAAATCCTCCTAACCCCTCCTCTCCACCATCTCCTCTAGTTCATCGTCATTAGACTTAAACACTCTAAAACCATCTGTAAGAACATTACTGATGGGCAGACCACAGCTTAGTCATGCAGGGTTGAGGGTCCTGTTCATTAGGGCACACAGAAACGACAGCAAGTGCTTCTTATTGGACATATGCATGTTCCAGATACCACTTTTGTTCCATTTCATGGCCTGGCTGCCCCATTGGCCATTGGTGTTACCACTGTAGGGAAAATTGGCACGCATTTCAGTGCCAGTGTTTCAGTTTCACTCATCTCTTAAAGAAGAACCTTTTGCTAAGGTTTTATGCTATGTCCACCAGAGGAATGGAAAGAGCAGGTATAGTCATAAACTAAATAAACAGAGACCGTTGCATAGAATAAAACAGTTTATAGGTTGTTGTTTCATAACCGTCTGTGATTGGGAGTCCCATAGGGCGGCGCACAATTGGCCCAGCGTCGTCTGGGTTTGGCTGGTGTAGGCCGTCATTGTAAATAAGAATTTGTTCTTAACTGGCTTGCCTAGTTAAATTAACATTTTAAAATTGTATAGTCTACTAACTCTCAATCTAGCTAGTGAGGAGGAGCAAGCCAAGGCCCTAGCCTGAGACTGTTAAAAGACCTATAGGCCCCCTCGAGCTCCACAGACGAGGTGTCTGCAGCTGTGTGGCCTGGGGTTTAACAGGCAGTGAGCTGCTGTATGGTTCAAATGACCAGGGTTGGCCATCCTAGAGGGAGGTGGTAGGCCACCCCTGGTGTAGTAAAACCTTCAGTTTTATGACCGGCCCTGGGGTTGTCCAAGGAGGGTTAAGGTAGAGGAAGTTAAAGTCAGTTGAGTCTCCCTTCACTGCACACAGTCTCCAGGGATTCAGATGTGGTTCAATCATGCCAACATGTAAAGCACACGGTTATGGATTTTAGACAGTGTTTTTTTCAATGCCATGCCTGTTTTGAATGGGATGGTTTTGTGAAAACTCATACAATCATCTGTTCTAGCTCAGTTTGGCTTGGTTTGCTCTGTTCTGCTTGGAAGTGTAAGCATTTTCCAGCCAGGTTATTGTTCTATTTGAGTTTTAATATTACACACGAGGTTAGGCAATAAGGCTTGACTGTTGAACTTCATGACGTTCCCTAATGACTGGTGATATATTGAGGTTTCTGTCCATTATTAATGCCTGGATCACTGCATGTTTCCTGCTGTGGTTTCTAAAGAAGAGCCAAGCCCATCACTGTCATTTTATTATGGCCGGGCTAGCTGCCTGCTCTGCTTAAGGAAATACCTTGTCTATGAGAAGTTGGCTGGAAATATTTAGCACTGTTAAATGTGTTAAAACATTTCATTTCAGTTTATTGTCCCTAATGAGGTAGTAATCTCTTTCCAGATTTTCCACTCACTGAAAGCTGCCTGGATCAAAAGGAGTTTCAACCAAATCAAGAGTATCAAACTAATTTCATGTATTGTTTTATGAATAGACCTAGCATAACATAACTAGCAAATGTACACAATGAACAAAACTCTCTAGTCTACTTGTGAGTTTGAGCGGTGACAGATAAGACCGTCCAGTGTGTTCTCTGAGGGATGTGTTAGGCTGGGCCCAGCATGTGGTTACAGGGATCTTTCTGCCGTTGAAATCTTTGGGTGGGCTGTCTAAGTGTTTTTTGGTGTCGCCTAAGTCCAGAGTAACTTTTTTTTAAAATTTCAGACCATGAAACATGGGACCAACACTTTTAATGTTGTTTATATTTGGTCAGTGTAATATGGAACTTACTACAGGTAACGCTACCCTCTAGTACTATTACATCATTATATGCTCAAACCTCCCCAATAGTGTACTTCCTAGTGTTCACACTTGCCTCTGAACACACCAGGGCCTGGCCCCTGGGAGGGAAGGGGCCCTAGGAGGGTTATATTAAAGGCTGCAGCTGTGCTCCCGGCCTGGTCCTACTCTAAAGGGTTAATTTGTCTCTTATTGGGTTCAACTGTCATCAGAGCCCATTACAGGGTAGAGCAGTGATCTCACTCTATCGCCCTGACCAGACCACACCACAGACCAGAAGGCATCTATTTACGTAGCCCTCCTCCACCCTCGGCTTCCCAATGACAAATGTTGTGTGTCTGTTTTTAATGAGCCCTGCTCGTATATTAAAAGGCAGGTGTTGCCCCTTCAACACTCATCATGGTCTTTATAGAGTAATGGATGAATCCGTCATCTATCCTGCAGTGGCCTTGCAGATGGTGTGTTTTGTATTTTCCCAGTGGTGTCCAGGCAGTCAGCCAGCCAGGCACAGATTGCGCTGGGCTGGTTCAGTGGGGGGTGGGGATTGGGCCTGGGGAGTGTGTGGGCGGGTTGTACAGCAGGCAGGGCAGCTTAGTGTCCCCTGAGGGGATCATGTAACAGCTGTAGGTAATGAGGTAATGAGACCCTGGTGCCCTCTCATGGCCCACACAACCCCACACGTCCCTCATGGGCCACACAACCCCACTCTCCCTTCATGGCCCACACTAGCAGTGTTCCTAGTAGTCGGACAAAACAAGTATCGTAACCGATATGGGCAATTTTCAGATTAGTATTTTTTTGTAATTATACGTGATTGGACAAACACATTTTTGGGTGCCAGCATGCATCTTCCTAATGCCAGTCAGTCGGGCAGTGTTCTATGTGGTCTAAAGAACTCAACTGGCTGTCTGTAAAGAGAAAGGTGGGCTGTAAAGTTGATCCTGCTGCTCTGATTGGATAGAGTGAAGCTGAATTTCTCCGTCCACTCGCCTCAATTTCACCCGATCAATTTTTGGCCGCCGCTGCAAGTTGAGGACACACGCAGTCACACACCCCTTCCGCGTGCTGCCTAATCTGCAGCTTTTGTGCACTGAGGTATTTTGCCAGCATCTACTGTACTTAGGCATTTTAAAACACTTACATTTTTTCAGATCACGAGGATCATCAGATCTGACTATCAACTCTCAATTTACTGATACGAGTATGGCCATATCGGAACACCCCTAATCCACAGGACCCTGCTCTCCCCCCACGGCCCACAGGACCCCGCCCTTCCCCCACGGCCCACACAGCCCCAATCTCCCCTAGATGGACGGACGGACGAGGTGATTCTGAATAGCAGCATGGGGGTCTCTGGGATGGTTGTCTGCTCCCTGGAATGTAGACAGAGTTTCTGACACGTGGGATAATACAGTGGCATTATTCATGTTAGAAATCTGATCCGGGAAAGGATGACAGAGTCCCAGAGAGCACAATGCATTAGCTAGCCCATTCTTCAGTGTTTGTCAAGGATCAATTAGTATTCATATATTTCTATGTTCATTATGGGTGATACCACATTGTTGGGACCTGAGCCCATCATTCATTTTTGACAAGGAAAGACGAAGACCAATGTCAAACCTGTGTTGTAATCACGTTACACCCAATATGGCATACTATACTTCCACTTGCAAAGTTGTGCTGGAGGTCATGCTTCAGATAACGTCTCTCTACTCACATGGTTTAGTCTGCAGACGGCCTGAAGTAGATAGGATGTCCTGACCATGTTCTGGGAACACAACACAACTTTCTGTCTACTGGGTCGTGTTCAGTAGGCACAAAACGGATAAAAGCTTTTTACGAGAAGGATGTACTATATGAACTCGTGCAATTAAGAAACAAATTAGTATTTTCTATTGCATTACCATTGAGTCTTGTCCCACTTCACCTCAGACCCAGTGAGTAGGTCCAGCCTCCTGCCAGGGGCCACAACCCAAGACTGAGAGGGTTAGGATTTATCCCCGGATTTAAACTGTGATTCATGTTTTGATCTGAAAATGACGTGGTCACTGCATGCTGCTTCAGCCCATAATATTATTGCAGCCCCTGGGCTTGATATGGTTGAATGACATTAAACTAGTTGAGCCTTGCATGTATCAAGGTATTTTCCTCTGTGTTTCATAGAGAAAGAAGTGTCTTATTGCAACTCTAATACCTGCCTATCTTTAGAGGAGCACTTGCATACAGAGTGGCTTCAACCACATCAAATAGCAAACCTTGCTAGTGACTAGCTATTGAAAGGAAGCTTTTGATTGACTGTTCTGCATTCGAACAATGTTGACATACACCTCCGCTTTATACACCTCCATCAGAAATGGTGACTCCAATCCTGAAAGCCCTCTCAGGGAGGCCCGAAACAACACGCTCCAGAGCAGAGGTTGGCAAAGCAGTGTTTGTTTGTGGAGGTAGGGTAGGAGGTAGGAAGCAGAGGGAGTTTAGACTAACCAGTATTACAGAGAACCACTCTGTTCAGCTCCCTCCCACACAGAGTACAGAGAGAAACACAGAGAGAGAGGCCGATGTTATATCAGCAGGTTCATTAAACTGGTACGCCACCTACAGTAGATGAAAATCATCCATAGCAGAGAAAGACTTCTTATGAGAATCACAAGCACTGTGTTATCATCTTGGTGTATGTCCTGGTCTGAATGATGAAGTGAAGTTAAACGTTTCTAGCAGGATTGTTGTGGCCTGGGGTTCAGAGCTGTATATTTCTAACAGGACTGTTGTACTGCACTAAGGCCAGGAGCAGTGGTGGAAAAAGTACCCAATTGTCATACTTGAGAAAAAGTAAAGATACCTTAATAGAAAAGGGAAAGTCACCCAGTAAAATACTACTTGAGTAAAAGTCTATAAGCATTTGGTTTTAAATATACTTAAGTTTCAAATGTAATTGCTAAAACAAAAGTATAAATCATTTGAAATGACTTACATTAAGAAGGCACTGTTCTTGTTTTTTTAAATTTCATTTCGGATAGTCAGGGGCATGCTCCAACACTCAGACATAATTTACAAACAAAGCATTTGTGTAGGACTTTAAAGTATTTTTACTTCAGTACTTTACACCACTGGCCAGGGGTTCAAAGCTTTATTTCTAACATGACTGCTGTACTGTACTGAGGCCTGGGGTTCAGAGCTGTATGTTTCTAGCAGGACTGCTGTACTGTACTGAGGCCAGGGGTTCAGAGCTGTATGTTTCTAGCAGGACTGCTGTACTGTACCGAGGCCAGGGGTTCAGAGCTGTATGTTTCTAGCAGGACTGCTGTACTGTACCGAGGCCAGGGGTTCAGAGCTGTATGTTTCTAGCAGGACTGCTGTACTGTACCGAGGCCAGGGGTTCAGAGCTGTATGTTTCTAGCAGGACTGCTGTACTGTACCGAGGCCAGGGGTTCAGAGCTGTATGTTTCTAGCAGGACTGCTGTACTGTACCGAGGCCAGGGGTTCAGAGCTGTATGTTTCTAGCAGGACTGCTGTACTGTACTGAGGCCAGGGGTTCAGAGCTGTATGTTTCTAGCAGGACTGCTGTACTAAGGCCAAGCCTTCACAGTAGTGATGACTGAGAGAGCCAGACATCTGGCTCACACCCTGGATAATATGAACAGCTGCCTTGTCTGAGAGACCAAGTCAAACACATAGATCCTGGCAGACACACACAGGCACTTGTGCCCATGATTAATCCAACCTCTGCTTAAAAAAAAAGTGCCTTCACTAGGGGTGAAACGGTACGTGTATTCGTATAGAACCGTTCGGTAAAGGATCCACGGTTCGGTACGCACTGCGAACCGAACAATACATGAATCATATATTAAAGCTAGGGAAATTTTTTTTTTTTATATATATATATATATATATATATATATATATATATATATATATATATATATATATATACACACACACACACACAGTAATAAAGTTGTTTATAGTTGTCTGCAGCTCCGCTCATTAGTTATTTCACTCCAGCGAGAACAAGAGCTGAGAGACCGTTGTAGCAGCAATTAGCTTATGAAGGAACAGAGCTGAGAGACCGTCGTAGCAGCAATTAGCTTTTGAAGGAATTAGCAATTAGCTAAATGCAAAGGAGCAACATGGCGAGCATTGGCGAGCCAGAACTAGATGACGCCCCAGTATCATTCAGGTCTGCCGTCTGGGAACATTTCGGTTTCCCTGTAAACTATAACGGGGATTGCCAATGAGTGGTGGATAAAACTTCTACAACATGTAGGCTCTGTTCATTGCCGATAGCCTATTCGAGTGGCAATACGAGTAACATGACTACTCATTTGCGCCGACATCACCCCAAAGTGCCAATCGGTGGGACTAGGTGAAAAAATGAAACGGCAACCACTTCTCCCCACAGCCTTCAGGCAACAATATGCGGCTGACTCCGGTAGGGCTAAAGAAATCAATGCAGCGATCGCAAAATGCATAGCGGCAGGTATGAGACCCTTCTCTGTGGTAGAGAATGCAGGGTTCAGAAACATGTTTAAAGTGGTCGAGCTGCGCTTCACTATTCCTTCCTGCACACATTTTGCCCAGACATTAATACCTGCCTCATACAAAAGAACAACTTGAGAGTGTGTTGTCAGAAATGCGGTCTGTTGCTCTAACAACAGACAATTGAACGTCTAGAGCTGCAGAGAGCTACCTTACTGTAACGGCTCATTTCATTACGGCAGAGTGGGAGATAAAAAGCCATGTCCTTCAAACACGTCCCCTTGAGAGTAGTCACACCAGTGTAAACTTGGGAAGAGCGAAGGGAAGTTGGCGAGGGATAATGTAACGATTCCTGTGACCACTGACGACGCCAGAAATATTGTAAATGCAGTTGCACTAGCTGGATTGCGGCCACAGACAGGAGGCTTTGCTCACGTTATTCATCTAGCATCTCAAAAAGCAATATCAGTGAATCCAATCTCTCGCCTCCTAGCAAAGATCAGGAAGGTGACTTATATATTGTGGCCCCCGGTTCAAGTCCCGGCTGCACCTAGATGCTGCTGCTCGTCTGAGAGTCTACAATGAACTCACAGCAGAGATTGTGACCAATGTACAACAGGTGTTGTATTTATTTTGTTAATGTGACATTTCATTAATTAGAGATTTAATTCATTATAAAGTAATAATTGTAATTGTAATAGTAGTGTCTGATATATATTACTAACAACAAATCATATTTATAAAGCCACTTCAGAAATAGAAATTTTAATCTACTTTAATTGTGCAGGGTCAAGCCACAGATACCACAGCAGCCAACCCCTCTCCAGAGGTGGCAGACTACGGGTTCTCCTCCAGAAAAGAAGTTTGCCATGGCTGAGCTTTTTGGGGTGTTGTTCACGACCCAGGAGCAGGGAACCAAGTCAAAGGTCAAGGTCATAGAGGAGGAGGTGTCCTCATACAGGGAAGTGGACTGTATTCCCCTGGATGCTGATCAACTGACATGGTGGAAGACCAAAGAGTTAATATACCCTCATGTTGCCATGTTAGCAAAGCGCTACCTGGCTGTGCCTGGGACCTCTGTCCCTAGCGAGAGGGTATTCTCCACAGCGGCTGACATTGTCACAGCAAGCCCATCTGTGCTCACTGCAGATAATGTGGATAGACTCATCTTCCTAAAGAAAAATTTGATTTTTTTTTTTTTTTTTTAAGTAACCTTTCTCAAGTGGTCCTATTTTGTTTAAAGCACTGCTATGTGACTTAATTTTGATATATGCTGCTGAACTATGCACTCTTGTTTTAAATGACTATTTTATTTAATGTTATAAGGCAGGCACTGCTGTTATTTAGTGGTTCCTTTGTTTCCATATGCTCCTGGGAATTCAAGCTACCCATGTTTACTATTATAATAAATTGAAAATCTAAATACGAATTATGTATTTCTCAGGCATTTATTTTGTCGATGTATCGAAACCGAACCGTGAGTTTTGTGAACCGTATACACCCATATACAGTTTTTATCTACAGTTTTACTAGATAGTGATGGAGTCATGGTGATGTGCCATGGCGATGGGAAATCATTGTACTTTAGACCCTTAGCTATGTGACAGCTTTATTGCTGTTGCAGGTAAATGAGCGCAGTGTTCAAAGGCCAATGAGGAAAAAGGATGCTGATAATATTCACAATTTCCAGTTACAATACAGTGATGACACTCATAAAGGTCATAGTAATGTCAGGTTTTATCTTGTCCAATCAACAATTTGAACTGTCAGATGAGTGTTCCAAGAGGGAAGTGTTTTCCTGTTTTTAAGTCTGCTATTTCCACCCTATTTTTGGACTGTTCTCTCTGCTACCGCATGGCAAGCGGTACCGGAGCGCCAAGTCTAGGTCCAAAAGGCTTCTTAACAGCTAACACCTCATTGTAGGCCTTTTACACACTTGCCCACGTCATGAACCTTCCTTCATGTTTTTGATTTGACAAACATAAACAAACGGGTATGACAGTATTGAATCCAATATGTTTTTTTTTACCAGAAAGTCCACCTGCAACATGTATGTATTTCCTTAGGGTACTTCTCGTGTATGTAATTGTTGGCACTTGAAAATGCCATGTTGACTCCGGTGTGTAGAATTCTCAGACGTGTGTGTGTTGGCGTAATGCTGTGAATGTAGAGAGGGATGAGGAGGCAGCAGTTTTCCTAGCTGAGTATGCCTGCCTCCTCCCACCCCCACACCACACCACATCGTTCCCAGACAATAAAATGCAAATAAGGTACCTTTGTACCTATGGTAACCGTTTCACAATCATCTGTATTTGTGGATAACGACAAAGCCTAGGCTCCAGACACTGAAAGGAACAGCCCTAGTCTCTCTAGCTTGTGGCTCCCAAGCGAAATATGAGGAAAGAGACTCACACTCTGACTGGAAAACGATTCCAGGAAAATTATTACATGGTTTATTGTACTCTTGCCACATAATACTTAAAAAGGGGTTGGTTCTGCCTCTGATAGACTGTTTGCGTTTGCATGGTGTGAATTGCAAATCTTCTGATGAAACGGATGCAGTTTGTGGTGCTAAATGTTCTTAATGAATATGGTGCGTTAAAAGCAGAAGTATTACCATAGTGAACATTTTAAAGACCATATGCCAGTCAGGGTACTCCATTGAGGCCCCAAATCATCTCTGTGGCCATTCATGATTTTTACTTTGGCTTTTATTTTGATTAATTGTCAATGTAAACTTCCACTGTCCCCCGCTCAGGATACAATTTTTTTGTTGTTTCAATTATACTTTCTTTAAGCCTGTGCATTTTTAAAGCATTTTGCCCATTAACCATTTAAGGGTTCTCTAAAGAAATATAAATAACCAGACCGGTAACTGGGGGCAAGGACATGTGTACCTGTCCTTGATCTGCACCACGCGGAGTTCAACTGGAAGCCAGTTCAGTTCCTTGAAATTTTTAGGACAAATGTGTGTATTAGGGCGTCTACTAAATTACAAAAATGTAAAAATTAGTAGGAGCAGGTACTCATTTACAGGTTTATAGATTTCTATTGTGGCTTGATTAACCAGTGTCTTTGTGAAACCTCCCTATTCATTACCAAAACCAATAATGTCCACCTTTATCTGTGTACCAAAACCAAGCACAACTGAATGGAGACACATGGACAAGATTTGATTTAAATTTAGCCAAGCTTGTTCCTTTCATGTCCCCTTTGACAAACCATGAAGACTGCTTCAATTTCAGTACCTTAAACATCCATGTTCACGGTAATGTGCATGTCATTCCTTTACTTTGAACTCTGACCTATGTTACTGTTTAGCATCTAGGATTGGGCGGTATCCAGATTTTCATACCTTCATACAGTTGCTGTACCATACTGTGGTATACGGTGTGATAAAATATAAACTAGTGATGCACCGATATTACATTTTTGGCCGATACCAATATCCAATATTTTCCTTTCCCCCCATAAAAGATACCAATAACCGATATTTAAAATGTTTGCGACCTTTTAAGCATTCTAGTACAGTTAAATAGTTAACACACACACATGGACACAGCGGTCTAAGGCACTGCATCTCAGTGCAAGAGGCATCACTACAGTCCCTGGTTCGAATCCAGGCTGTATCACATCCGGCCGTGATTGGGAGTCCCATAGGGCGGCGCACAATTGGCACAGAGTCGTCCGGGGTTTGGCCGGGGTAGGCAGTCATTGTCAATAAGAATTTGTTCTTAACTGACTTGCCTAGTGAAATAAAGGTTACACAAACACACTGACCAAAAAGTTATTTTGTTGTCGTTTACGTATGTCCCCATTACCAGTAAAACATAATCAAAACCTACAGTTGAAGTCGGAAGTTTACATACACCTTAGCCAAATACATTTCAACTCAGTTTTTCACAATTCCAGACATAAAATCCTAGTACAAATTCCCTGTCTTAGGTCATTTAGGATCACCACTTTATTTTAAGAATGTGAAATGTCAGAATAATAGTTGAGAGAATTAATTATTTCAGCTTTTATTTATTTCATCACATTCCCAGTGGGTCAGAAGTTTACATACACTCAATTAGTATTTGGTAGCATTGCCTTTTAAATTGTTTAACTTGGGTCAAACGTTTCTGGTAGCCTTCCACAAGCTTCCCACAATAAGTTGGGTGAATTTTGGCCCATTCCTCCTGACAGAGCTGGTGTAACTGAGTCAGGTACTTTAAACGCTAAGAATGTTTTTCTCTAGGTCTAACCTCTCAAATAGAAACACTTTTGTAATCACTAGCTTGGATGGTACTCAAATCAAACAGGTCTCTGCATATAAATATTTAGGGGTATGGTTAGTGATTGGGAAAAAAGCTCAAATTCAAGATAGGGTTCCTTTACAGAAACAGGGCTTGTCTGTCCTCCATAAATAGAAAACAAATTGTACAGGCTACTTTTATGTCCGTTTTAGATTATGGTGATATTATGTATATGCATGCATCGGCAAACACATTAAAACCACTGGATGCTATTTACCATTGTACACTCAGGTTTATTACGGGTGATAGTTACAAAACTCATCACTGTATCCTATATCAACATGTGGGTTGGGCCTCTCTATCTGTGAGGCGAGAGCAACATGCTCTCTTGTTTATTTATAAAGCACATCTTTTAAAACTACCTCCATATATCATCATTAATTTCCACTAGATATACTAATTTTAAAACCAGATCACAGATGTGGATTACATTAGAGACTCCTGCGGTCTCCACAGAGTTGGGAAGGACTGCCTTCAGTTCCTTTGCACCTTATTTATGGAACAAACTGCAGATCCAACTTAAGTTAGACCCTCTGGTGTCCCTTGCCCATTTCAAAAATGTTATAGAGGATCAGTATGATGTTGTCTGTGATTGTTTCTGTTGAATTGTGTCTTTGTTTTGTATGTTTTGAAATGTTCTTGTCTGTATGCCTAAAACTGTACATGTCAATATGTTTACACAGGGCACAGCCGTAAAAGAGATCAAAAAAAAAAAATAGGTTTGTAGGCCTCCTTGATCGCACACGCTTTTTCAGTTCTGCCCACACATTTTCTATAGGATTGAGGTCAGGGTTTTGTGATGGCCACTCCAATACCTTGACTTTTTGTCCTTAAGCCATTTTGCCACAACTTTGGAAGTATGCTTGGGGTCATTGTCCATTTGGAAGACCCATTTGCGACCAAGCTTTAACTTCCTGGCTGATGTCTTGAGATGTTGCTTCAATATATCCACATCATTTTCCTTCCTCATGTTGCCATCTATTTTGTGAAGTGTACCAGTCCCTCCTGCAGCAAAGCACCCCCACAACATGATGCTGCCACCCCTGTGCTTTACGGTTGGGATGGTGTTCTGCGGCTTGCAAGCCTCTCCCCTTTTCCTCCAAACATAATGATGGTCATTAAGGCCAAACAGTTCTATTTTTGTTTCATCAGACCAGAGGACATTTCTCCAAAAACTACGATCTTTGTCCCCATGTGCAGTTGCAAACCGTAGTCTGGCTTTTTTATGGCGGTTTTGAAGCAGTTTTACTGTGGCTATAGATACTTTCTACAATTTCTTTTCTGAGCTCTTGGCTAATTTCTTTTGATTTTCTTATGATGTCACTCAAAGATGCCCTGAATTTTCAAGGTAGGCCTTGAAATACATCCACAGGTACAGCCTATCAGAAGGTTCTAAAGCCATTACATAATTGTCTGGAATTTTCCGAGCTGTTTAAAGGCACAGTCAACTTAGTGTATGTAAACTTCTGACCCACTGGAATTGTGATTCAGTGAATTATAAGTGAAATAATCTGTCTGTAAACAATTGTTGGAAAAGTTACTTGTGTCATGCACAAAGTAGATGTCATAAACAACTTGCCAAAACTATAGTTTGTTGACAAGAAATTTGTGGAGTGGTTGAAAAACGAGTTTTAATGACTCCAACCTAAGTGTATGTAAACTTCCGACTTCAACTGTATTTCTTTCACTTACTTGCTGTGCTGTTGTACATTTGTTCAGTCCTTTCATTCTCAACCAGGATTTCTATGGAACGCGGTTTGGGTCTTTGCGTGTCAAAAAATATATCTGTCAAATAAGCTTGTTGACCAGTAAGGACCCGAATGACTGCACGTCACATAACAATTTAACGCGTTCATAATTTTTTTACACAGTTTTTACACATTTGTTACACTATCACTCGTATTTCATATGTTACAACGATTCATCGATACGTATGCTATGATGCTGGTAAAGTTGTCTCGCGCACCTACAGTGCTGGTCATAAAAAACGCTACCTAGCTCATGGATGCAGACAATGTTCTTCCCCAAAAATTTGCAAAACGACAATCTGTTTCAGTAGCTATAGTTAGCTAGCTAACTATATAGCTAGGTGTCATCTAAAATAACCCTAATTTATAAAACAGTTCTTATTATTAATGGTGGTCCGACCCATCTATGTGAAGCTAGCCTCAATAAGGATTAGCCACAATAGTGGACTTTGCGGTTAGCCTTCATTACTGTCATTGACATTAATGCAAATGCATAGAAATAGTAGAATTATGCTATAATTAAATAGCTCATGGTAAAAGAGGTTGGAATATTGTTATATAAAATCAACAAAATACAATAATTTGTTAATTTGACAAAAATCTGTTAAAATCAAACTGGATGTATTATACTTTAGAATTGCATTGGGGGCATACTTATTTCACTGTACAGCCTTACCTATGGATTGTGGATCAATGACATGGGGTATCAGTCTACTCAGTGATACCCCGCTGGACTTGAGCCACATCTACTGTCAACCTGTGTGGATTGAACACTATTCCCGAGGAAAAACAATAGTGCGTGGATGTTTTGGAGTCTGATAATTCTGAGGAGGACGTTGGGAAATGTATTGAATAGACTGTTACCCCATTTCATTGATCCCCAATCCTTAGGTAAAGCTGTACAGTGCAATATGAAAGTCCATACACACAATAGGCTGATTGGGGATGTGATTTCACACAGTCACAGTCCCGCGATAAGAGCTACAACGCTAATATTTGTGTAAACTCTTCACAGTTGTATTCTGTGGGTGTCACCGAGTAGACTGATGCCCCATTTCGTTGCTTCACATTCCAACCTTGTTGAACATTATCTAGTCTAAATGTGGCGTGATTCCACCAATTGTAACCTTCTGCATCACTTTCAAAGAGGTACTTTTATTTTGAAGGCAAACCACAAATTCCACTATTGTGCCTAATCCTTATTGTGGCTAGCTTCACAACACATAACCCGGTCCGGTCGAGCCTCACTATTCAGAGGAAGCTAGCTGGCTTCTTATAACGTTATCTTTGGGCAACAGGGTTAAGTAGCTGGCTAGCTATATATTTTCATGAACAATTTCAATAGGCGAACAAGTGGCTACCTAGCTAATAGTTACTCACAAGGATTCCTAAATCATTGCTAAGAATAGTGGAAATGACAGCAGTTTTTACTGGTCATTGTTTTCAGGTTGGTTGTATTGGTACTATCTAGGCACCAAGCTAAAGCTAGCTAGCTACCCCATAAGTACCAACGCGGTATTATAAACACGTAGTTCGTGGCCGGTGTTTGCTTGTTTGCAGACTTTTTTTGTACAGCTTTGACAGTGCTACTGATAGTAGTGGTGGCGCTTGCCTTGCACGTGCAAATTCAGAACACACAACATCCTTTAATTGAACTGTTATTTGACGTGTCAAAGTAAAAGCTTATTTAACGCATCAAATTGTGTTATTTTACGTGTCTTCTTTGACACGCAAGACCCAAACGGCCTTCCATAGTATTTTGTGAAGCGAACTCCGGCAGGGCAACATCTGAACAATAGCGCACTTGGTAACGTTAGTGTGCCTGTGCTCGACCAGAAGCGAAAGCCCTTGCTATCACCGATGGAAAAATGAATTCCCATGTTTATCAATACATTTTGCAGGATAATGTTAGGCTATCTGTCTGCCAATGGAAGCTCAACAGAAGTTGGGTGATGCAACATGACAATGACCCAAAACACAGAAGTAAATCCACAACAGAATGGCTTCAACAGATGAAAATATGCCTTCTGGAGTGGCAGAGTCGGAGTCCTGACCTCAACCTGATTGAGATGCTGTGGCATGACCTCAAGAGAGCGGTTCACACCAGACATCCTAAGAATATTGCTGAACTGAAACAGTTTTGTAAAGAGGAAGGGTCCAAAATTCCTCCTGACCGTTGTGCAGGCCTGATCCACAACTTCAGTACACGTTTGGTTGAGGTTATTGCTGCCAAAGGAGGGTCAACCAGTTATTAAATCCAAGGGTTAACATACTTTTCCCACCCTGCACTATGAATGTTTACACTGTGTGTTCAATGAAAACGTATAATTGTTTGTGGGTTACTGGTTTAAGCAGTGTTTGTCTATTGACCTAGATGAAGATCAGATCAAATTTTATGACTAATTTATGCAGAAATCCAGGTTATTCCACTGTACGTTATATAGGTATGCACATTGGTTTTTCACATTGGCATTAAACTAGACATCGGGCCGATACCGATGTTAGCATTTTTAGCTAATATTGTAAGATTCCGATATGTTCACCAATATATTGTGCATCCCTGATAAAAAAACATTGACACACAAAACCAATTTATGCAGCACGGATCTTGATCCAGGAGAGGATTGATTTGTCTCTGCTGTAAGCGAGCCACTTAGTTAGCAAGCCAATTGCAAAGCTGGATCCCAGAACTGGAGCTAGATTTTTATTTACATCTTTATTTGGCACATCTCAGTGTACATTTTATTATACGGCCTCTTTAAACCAACAAAATGTGTTTTTGCTTGTGGCTGGTATATTGGCAAATGCTACTCGTATTCATTCATCGTAGTGAGTCTTACACACCAATGGTGCCAACTACTGAAGAAAATGCACAGCTTGCGCGTTCGTCTTCGTTGGCTTTTCCAAACAAGAATTAGTCCCAATTTTCACCAGTAGCTTTACTTCACATTTAAAGTTTAATATTTCACTGAGCAGTTGCATTGTTTTGGCACATGAGATTTAGAAAAAGTACCCAGTCCCCCTACTCCCATCAATGTTCTTCTCAAGCCGCCTTACCCTTCCTCGCTTCCTGGCGTGGGGCTGAGTAAACAGTCACTCCCTCCTCTGTGTGGTGGTGAGGAAGGGTGGACCATTAGACTGCTAGTCAGAGCCACAATGGCAGTGTCTGTAGTGTGATTTGAGCCCAGTGGCTGGCCCTCAGTAGGGATTCTGAGTCATGCACAGGCCACTGCTTCCTGAGACATGTCAAGTGGTAGTTCAACAGGACATTGTTGTACTATGCCTTCTTTGGCCCCTCTAGAGTGCTGGGTTATGTATGTGTGTAGATAAAGGACATTGGATGGTGTCTTGGGCTGTGCCCTTATTGTTTACTAGCCTAATGTGTAGAGTGTATTTAAGCAGATTGTTAATTTAGTGTAGTGTATTATCAACAATTGAATTTGAAGAGCACAACAGTTGTCTATTCAGGAAAATTGCTGAATGAATGTGTTTTGGCTCTTGACTTTGCCTAATGCCCACACTGCTTAATGTCTCTCCCTGCTTCCTTGAAAGTTCTTAATGGTAGAGGGATTGATCCAAATTGTCGGATCTCTTTGAGTCAGCCTCAGTTTCTTTACCTTGTCAAATGTTATATTGAGGACTGGCACTTGAATAAACTTCTCTAATCTTCATGTAGTATCTCCATGCATGTGCTTGGGATTGAGGTGGCAGCCATTGACTGATGTAGGATGGAGACAACAGAACAGAAGGAGTAAAGCTGATTCATCATGCAGGGCCAGGAAAGACATGGAAAAGCTTTAAAGCCACTTTAGCACTGTTGGAGCTAAAAACAGTCCTCACTTATCCTCTGTTTCCAACATCCTGTCATGACAGGAGTGTGTGTGTTTCTGGCCAAAGGAGGTGATGGGGGGGGGTTCCCCTCAGAACGCAAGCCAGTCACGCACACATGCTACCCCAGAGGCCAGACACACTCCAAATTGTCTGTAGGTTATGGCTGTTAGCCAGGTGATTGACCGTCAAATCTAACATCTTAGTAAGCGCTCAATCATCCACTAAAGAAATATCTTTATCCTTTTGGGGGTCTGGGGCTGAATGAACTTAATCATCTTTGTTCTATGACCAAAAACCACTCAGCAAGGTTTGTGCTTTACCCCTTAGATGCAAGCCCTCGCGCAAGTATCTATCGAGGTTCCTCATAGCCTAGTGCTTTGACTCTTCTTGTTTTGATCTAGTATGGGGAAAAACGGCTGTTAGTTAGCAAGGTACTTTCTGAAGGATCAAACCAACAGCTTTATATTGGGAATGTTCACTCACTAAATTGCAGTGCAGTTGATCAAATCAAAGCCAGGACCCCCTGAAAGTCTGAGGAGAAAAACACATTGGTATATGTAGGCAGTCTCCTTTTGAGGATCCTCCAAACTACCATCAAAGTGGTTACATTTCTATTCACCCTGTTGCAGACTTTCCATGAGTTATCTACTATTCAAGTTTGATACTGCATCAAGTTACCCTCATAAATGTCCCTCTATCCAGATGATGATGGATGAGATGTTACAGTAGTCTCATAGTACGTAAAGCTATTTGAGCCTTGGGGAAAAGTGTTATATAAAAATATCAAATTATTAATTATTGATAGTCTATTTATAGGCGTCCTGTGACGACATCCCCCTGCTGCATAAGTAATATTATCCTCCTGCTTCTCTGGATGAATGACTCATGTAAATGTATGTAGCAGCCACATTCTCAGATACTCACATGGCCCTGTCAAATTGAGGGGCTCCCGAGTGGCGCAGTGGTCTAAGGCACTTCAGCTCAGTGCTAGAGGCGTCAGTACAGATCCTGATTTGATTCCAGGCTGTATCACAACCGGCCGTGAATGAGAGTCCCATAGTGCGGCGCACAAGTGGCCCTGCATCATCCGGGTTAGGGATTGAACGGGGTAGGCCGTCATTGTAACTGACTTGCCTAGTTAAATAAAATATAGATACTAAAATGTGTCTAAACTGAACAAAGACCCTGGCCCTGGTAGTAGCACACCTCTTCCTGATAGTAGCCCTTTTTTTTCCCTGTCCTTTTTCTGTTCATCCGCCTGGATCCCAGGACCTGTATTTTGTTTTGGGTAGGTTGTTCCGAGCTCCAGTAGCCTGTCGTGACTCTGGACCCATTGTGTTTGTGTGTGTCACGGGCTAAGGCTGACACAGTGGTCACATTAATCATGCCACCTGGACCCACGGCTGGAGCAGGAAAGGGTAGCTTCCTCTGTGGCTCAATCAGTGCAAGACATGGATATCCTGGAACCAGCCCCTGGAGAGCCACTCTCTGGTCTGAGCTGGATACAGCCTGCGACTGTATCAAATTAAATTTTATTTGTCACATGCGCTGAATACAACAGGTGTAGACAGTGAAATCCTTTCTTACAAGCCCTTAACCAAGAATGCAGTTAAGAAAATACCTATAAAAATAAGAGATAAGAATAATAAAGAGCAGCAGTAAAAAAACAATAGCGGGGCTATATACAGGAGGTACCGGCACAGAGTCAATGTGCCAATGTGCGGGGTTTAGAGGTCCTGGATGGCAGGAAGCTTCACTCCGGTGATGTACGGGGCCATACACACTACACTCTTTTGCTTATGGCGGAATACATCTCATTGAGGGCAGTTTTGGTGCCAGCCTCGGTCTGTGGTGGTATGTAGACAGCCACGAAAAATACAGATTAACTCTCTAGGTAGAGAGTGTGGTCTACAGATTATCATGAGATACTCTTCCTCAGGCGAGCAAAACCTTAGATATTGTGCATCAGCTATTGTTTACAAATATGCGTAGGCCCCCGCCCAGTGTCTAACCAGAGGCTGCTGTTCTGCCCTGCTGATAGTGTATAACCCGCCAGCTGTATGTTCTTAATGTCGTCGTTCAGCCACGACTCGGTGAAACATAAGATATTATAGTTTTAAATGTCCCCGTTGGTATTATATACGTGCTTTCAGTTCGTCCCATTTATTTTCCATCGATTGAACGTCAGCTAGCAGAACGGAAGGCAAGGGCAGATTAGCCACACGTCTCCTGATCCTCACAAGGCATCCTGATCTATTTCCGCAAAACCTACGTTTCCTATTCCAGCGAATCACAGGGATCCTTGCCTGGTCGGGTGTCTGTAGTATATCCCTCGCGTCCGACTCATTGAAGAACCCCTCGTCCAATTTGAGGTGACTAAACTCAGGTCTGATGACCAGAAGCTCTTTTCGGTCTTAAGAGATGGTAGCACCAACATTATGCACAAAACAAGTTATGAACAACGCGAAAAAACAAACAAAATAGTATGGTTGGTTAAGAGCAGATAAGACTGCAGCCCTCCCCCCTCTGGCGCCATCTACGTCATCTACATTATGACGAGCTTCCTACAACCTTTGCTAGCTGTTATTTGAATAACATCATGCCGCTGGAAAAAGTTACTGCAAGTACATTAAATATTATGTAATTACTCTGATATAAGAGTAACACTCAGCAGTGTAACAGTAAACGCAATGTAAACCGCTATGTGCGGCAGGTAGCCTAGTGGTTAGAGCGTTGGACTTGTAACCGGAGGGTTGCAAGTTCGAATCCCCGAGCTGACAAGGTAAAAATCTGTCGTTCTGCCCCTGAACAAGGCAGTTAACCCACTGTTCCCCGGGCGCCGAAGACGTGGATGTCGATTAAGGCAGCCCCCCGCACCTCTCTGATTCAGAAAGGTTGGGTTAAATGCGGAAGACACATTTCGGTTGAAGGCATTCGGTTGTACAACTGACTAATAATGGTGACTTTGACTTTGACTTTTGACTTTGACTATGTAGACATAGGCGTCTCAATATCAAGAATAAACTCTGAAGTTGGCTGAGGGAGGATCTGTCATTCCCCATTAGGTTGGGAGGGCCATGGTTTCATCAGGCTAACCATGAATCATGTCTGCAGAGGAATTGAACTCTGCGTTGAGAGAGGAATGGCGTCCTTCCCTTTCGGATGCAGACTGTTACAGATCTCAGATCCCTCCCTCCCTCATTCTCAGGGTTAGGAGAAGAAAGGCTGAGGGGCTATTTTCTGCCGCTTGCCTCATGCCAGTGTGGCTTTGCATCTCACCGCTGCCAAATCAAATTGTGTCGGTCACATACACATGTTTAGCAGATGTTATTGCGGGTGTAGCGAAATGCTTGTAAATAAAATAAAAAAATAAACAAAATATTGCAAAGTTGCTTAGGAGCTAGAAGCAGAGCTGCCCTATCTGTTGGCGCCGTCTTGCCCAAATTACAGCTTGTGTGTGTGTGTGAGAGATCAGGGTGTACCAGGCATCACTCCACCCTACTGCCCCCTGCATCTCTCTCTTCCTCTTTCTTTCTTTCTTTCTTTCTTTCTTTCTTTCTTTCTTTCTTTCTTTCTTTCTTTCTTTCTTTCTTTCTTTCTTTCTTTCTTTCTTTCTTTCTTTCTTTCTAATAAATAGGCATTTCAGCGTCATAGATTTAGCCGGTGGTAACTTGTGGAATAGACAGTGGATGGAATGCGGTCTTAACCAATCAGCATCCATGATTAGACCAACCCGTTCTCTAAACTGGGTGGTTCGAGCCCTGAATGCTGATTGGCTGACAGCCGTGGTATATCAGACCGTATACCATGGGTATGACAAAACATGTATTTTTACTGCTCTAATTATGTTGGTAACCAGTTTATAATTCAATATGGCACCTCAGGGTTTGTGATATATGGCCAATATACCACGACTAAGGGCTGTGTCCAGGAACTCTGTGTTGCGTCGTGCATTAGAACAGCCCTTAGCCGTGGTATATTGGCCATATACCACACCTCCTCGGGCCTTATTGCTTAAATAAGAAACCCTGATGTGTAGCCTATAAATGGCAACTTCTATTTGGTGAATGGTGGATAAATTTGCCGTTCTTTCTTTTTCATGGTCTTTATTTGCGCGTCAGTGGCCACGCAGGTGATCTGATTTAATTCAGATTTCTTCTTTTATTTTATTTTCTCCTTTTTCCTCAGGTTGTGGCCACAGTGCCAGGTGAGGACAGGACATATTTTCTCTCCTTTTCTTGGCTTTTAAGCCTCGAGTGTTGAGCTGCTTTGACTATAGGGAGGAGAACTGTAACAAACACGATGCTACCATGTGTTTTTGTTGCCCCATTCCCCACCTATCCCTACAGACACACAGAGGGGAGTTTGACAGACTTTGAGTTTTGGCCTACTTTGTCTCTGTTGACCCCTGGTTTCCCATGCACCAGCTTGCAGGCAGGCCCATGCGTATTGTGATTGACCAATTCATATTCATGTATCCTGCTCAACTTCATAATGGGTGAATGCTTGCAGTCACGTTGTGTGAGTGTGTGTGATGGCTGATCATTTGGCACGTCTCTTGGCATGGGCCCTCCCACCCACCCTGCTCCTCTCTATCCCCTCCCCTACTAGCCTCTTCCTAGGGCTGGAAATTGCCAGGGACTTCACGATATTGATACACCATCCAAATTGTAATTAATAACTTCACCATTTTCAAAGGGATATTCAATGTCTAAAAATAGGTGTCCTTTGCAAGGTGTTGGAAAACCTCCCTGGTCTTTGTGGTAGAATCTGTATTTGAAATTCACTGCTTGACTGAGGGACCTTACAGATAATTGTATGTGTTGGGTACAGAGAGGAGGTAGTCATTCAGAAATCATGTTAAACACTATTGCACAGAGTGAGTCCATGCAACTTATGTGTCTTGTTAAGCACATTTTTACTCCTGAACTTATTTTGGCTTGCCGTAACTAAAAGGTTGAATACTTATTGACTCAAGACATTTCAGCTTTTCATTTTTTATTAATTTGTAAAAAATTCAAAAAACATAGTTCCACTTTTGACATTATGTGGTATTATGTGTAGGCCAGTGACAAATCTCAATTGAATCCATTTTATATTCAGGCAGTAATCAAAGGGTGTGAATACTTTCTGAAGGCATTGTATTTGATGGTGTGGAACCCAGATCTCTAATAGCCATCCAGGCAGGATGCAGTGTTGTCAACTTTTAACTGTTGCCTGGTGTACATTCTTCTGCCTCTCTCCTCCTTACGGCTGTCTGCTGGGCTAGCAGGGTCTCTGCAATGGTTCAGATTTTTGTGATCAAATAAGTTATGTTGCTTTCCACAATGCTCCCTGTTACATACGTATGTTATACTGTATATCTGGGGATTTTGTTTTGTATTTACGATCAATCTCCTAAATCATTGTAAGCCTACATTATGTAATATAACATACAGAATGTAAGCCTACATTATTGTCTGAATGTAAAGTATGTAGAACTGTTGTGGGTCTGAGGCTCTGATTTGTGGTGTGTGAAAGATCTTGCGTGCACCTGAAGCTTAGACAGTCTGTGGTCTGAAGTGGCATGTAATTACTTAATTAATAACATTACTCACATTGTTAAAACTAGTGAATACCCACAGTCCCCCTCGGGTGGGTGAGGAATGAGGTCAGGATGTGCCACTAAAATTAGACACTTGGGAAAACGGCTATTTTTGATGCCTACATTCCTGCAAAATTACCTCCAGCAGTGGCCTAGGTTCATATAGCTGTCAATGTAACCATTTTATTAGTGACATTTCAAGGGGACTGTAGACCATAGCATTAGTATTCTATATCATAGACAGCCTATTGGGACCAGGAATGAATGCAGAATATAAAACATCTGGCGTCAACTATATGGCCTGGTAGTTTGAACCATGAATCTCCTTAGGCTCAGTTTGTCATTTTGGAGAGCAGACCTACCTAGGTGGCATCTCAAAAGGCATGTCAGCCCAGAGTTTGCTTACATTGCCTTTTTTAGCAAGAAACCATTTGCCATATTTTCTTAGAATGGATGGGGGGGTTTAGATTTGCGCAAAAAAACGACATGCAACATTTCCTCCACAATCAGAGCTATTATTAGTGGTGGCTCTGGAAAATTCCTGAGTAATGAATGTAGAAAAGTACACACGAAGAGGAAAATGGGAGCTGGTAGACCTTGCAGGGCTAATTTGGAGTCTGGTGGGCAAGTTAGGGAGAGTTTGGAAGACTACTATAACTGAACTGTAGAATAGATGACTGTTTGGGTGCCAAGTGTGATCCATAAAGAACTATGGCCTCAATAGGGTGGCTACTAACATGGCGTCACCCAATGGGGTGGCTGCTTCTACACCATGTGGTTGTGTCCCTTCCAAAGTATAGACAACCGCAACACCTGGGAGAGACTAAGGGGACTTTTCTGACAAGCAGCCCATTGACTTGCCATAATCTATAACTGATCCTTATCTTAACCTTAACCCAAACCCTAACCCTAACCCTAATTTTAACCAATAAAATGGTTTTATATCGGTTTGCACGTCAGCCACGTGCCCTTTAGTTTTTCCCACAACACCCAGTCAGGCATCATCAAAGCTGTACAGTAATGCAGGCTTTGCCACCTCTAAATTCCTCCATTCCCCCCTACACACACACTCTTGATATTTAACCATCAGAGCAGGACAATGACAATCCCAGCATTGTTAGGGGGAATCCAGTTAGTCTGCTATACTGTCTCACTTTCCCATTGTGTAAACGTTCTGGAATGTATGGCTGGGGTTCATTTTACCTAATTTATTTATTTTGACCACCATTCCCTTGTTTTTGCTAGTTAGGGTAATATCAGTTATGCTAATGCAAAATGTATCCAAGTTTCATTGCCTCTCAATGGAAGCTTGCAGCTGCAACTGATTTCCACTCAACTTTGTCTGCTCAATAAGATTGCTCTCATTAAACAAAATGTCATGCTTGGCGCCTTATCCATTTTCCACACACTTGCCACTGGCTTCAGATCAAAGTATCCAGCATTTCACTCACAGAAGATCTTTGTTTTTCAATCAGTTTAGTCTAGGTGATCCTGCTGGAAATGCATTGTAATCTGTTGGACACTGCTAACAAAGCACAGCAAATTGACTAAATGCAACCAGGTCAATACAACAGTGCCAATACCACAGCAAAGTGAACAAATGCATCCACATGATGCAATTTTTTTTATTTAACCTTTATTTAACTAGGCAAGTCAGTTAAGAACAAATTCTTATTTACAATGACTGCTTACCCCGGCCAAACCCAGCCAATTGTGTGCCACCCTATGGGACTCCCAATCACGGCCGGATGTGATGCAGCCTGGATTCGATCCAGGGACTGCAGTGATGCCTCTTGCATGGAGATGCAGTACCTTAGACTGCTGCGCCACTCGGGAGCCCAAACAAAGCTGATTGTTCAGCCGATGCGACCTAGATTCAGACCTAGATCTAGGATGCAACGTGACAGTGATTAGTAGTGCTGAGCGATTAACTGACATTTTGTTTATATTTTAGTTTTGTAACAATTAATTGACCAACATCGGTTCAATTATTTGAATTCCAATTTCTCTGTAAGTAAATCAGATCAAGCCCAACCTGTGCGATTTAGTTGGGAGTTGTAGTTCCAACAGGCCAATATTCTACATAGTTTAGCGCAGAAAACTAAGTAATTAACGACAATGACCATAAATCATTGCCTGCCTACTTCTCCAGTCTGTTTCTTTTACACCTGCTACGAGAAGAGAGAAGAATGCATGATCGAGAGGGATAGAGAGCAGTTGCTTCGGGAGGTATCTGTACCTGAAAATACATGATCTAAGTTGGCATTCAGCATTCATAAAAATATGCCTTATATAATTTGAAGAACTACTAAAATAGTGATTTTGTCAGACAGCATAGGCAGCAGCTCTATAGAGATGAGATGATGACTTGGAATGAAATAATAGTCATCAAATAAAACAAATGTAATATAGACTACAACTGAAATATCTTATTAAAGTTATGTGAATAAATTATAAGCAGTAATGGGCAGTCTTATCTACTATCATGGGACTTTCAATTGTTTATTCTGTGTAGTTACAGCATTCAACCCACATAATGCATAGTGCATTTAATGTTTAAGTAAATTATCGAAATCTAAAGCCGTGATTATAATCTATTCTAGAATGATTAGGATTTTTTATTTATTTATTCAATCTACACAATACCCCATAATAAAAAAGCGAAAACAGTTTTTTTTTTTTTTTTGCTAAGATAAAGAACATTAACTTTTTTACATAAGTATAGAGGCGGCGGGTTTTCTTAATGAGTGCGTGCTTATTAGTAACTGGAATAAGTGGTTTCATAAATGTGTCAAGTGCAGCGTCTGGTTGCTCCTCATTACACACCACAGACCAGCAAATATTCTTTACATCATCAACATATGAATCACTACAAAACTTCTTGTATGACCTCTTATACACTATATTAGGCCCAGCCTTTGGAACTTTGGTTTTCCTAGTTATGGCTACTATATTGTGATCACTACATCCTATGGATTTGGATACTGCTTTAAAGCATTTCTGCAGCATTAGTAAAGATGTGATCAATACATGTTGATGATTTCATTCCTGTGCTGTTTGTAAATACCCTTGTAGGTTGACTGACAACCTGAACCTGAAGTTTTTTCTTGTGTGGGCAACTTGATGAGAGCCAGTCGATATTTAAATCACCCAGAAAATATACTTCTCTGTTGATATCAAACACATTATCAAGCATTTCACACATTATCCAGATATTGACCGTTAGCACTTGGTTCTCTATAGCAGCTTCCCACAAGAATGGGCTTAAGGTGAGGCAGATGAAACTGTAGCGCTATTACTTCAACAGTTTTTAACATGAGATCGTCTCTAAGCTTTACATGAATGTGGTTCTGAATATAGGCCGCAACACCGCCCCCGTTGGCATTTGTCTTTTCGGTAGATGTTATAACCATGTATTGCTACCACTGTATCATCAAAGGTATTATCTAAGTGAGTTTCAGAGATAGTCAGCATATGAATGTCATCTGTTACAAGCAAGTTATTGACTTCATGGACCTTGTTTCTCAGGCTGCATATGTTAATATGGGCTGTTTTTAGCACTTTTCTGGGTTGCTTGATTGAATGCTTTACTGGGAAGCTTATCAAAGTAGACTTGCTCATGTTATTTATATTGGAGCTGATAGTCAGGGTGAGCTGCACACAGTGGTCTTCCTACTAGGGTACACCGCCTCAGTGCTAACTCTGGTTCATAGGCTCATGATTACTGCATACAATAGCTGTGGGATCAACAGAGGTAATTAGGGGGACAAATTAAGTTACTTACATTGTCTGCCAACGCCCCTAGGATAATGTACATTTGGTGCAGCATTGTGACGACTCATTGTCACAATGGTAGGGATTAACTGAGCTGGTCTTGGGTCATTGATAAGTCATTGTTTCAACGCAGCCTTGAAATGCGTGGACACAGTCCAGGAGCCAAGATGATTTGGATGGACTCCGTCATTCCTGTAGAGTATCTTCTGTTTCCAGAAGGTGTCAAAGTTATCTATAAAAGTGATTCCAGCAGAGTTACATTAATATTTTATCCAGATGTGTAATGCCAGTAGCCTGCTGAATCTTTCACACCCGCAGCCCAACGATGGTACTGGACCTGAAATTATTGGCAGTTTTTTGGAGTCTTTTAATGCAAAAATAAGTTCTTCAAATTCAATTTTAAGATGTTCCGAGCTAGCCCTCCTGCTGTCGTTTGACCCCATATGGACAACGTCAGCTCCCGGCATCTGTGGTAGAACAGTCGGAAGCAGCCTTGTGATGTCCTGTACTCGTGCTCCTGGGTACCACAGGGTTTTTGCATTGGGAACAGAGATGTTACTCACTGTAGAGCTGCCGATGATAACAGCTGGTGATGCTGAATGAGCTGGTGTCTCAAGCAGCCTCACGGTCTGATGTGATGAGGGTGGGAGCTTTGAGGATCTCAACCCTAGGTAGAAGCCACCGGCGAGGGAGACAGGACGAAGACGCAGGTACCTCCGGATCCAGTCTCGAATGGAAAGCCCCTATCTCAATGGCTGGTTGGTTGGGTTGAGAACAGCTCCGTTCTTCAGGGAAGGGGGAGACCCCTACGGGGATGGATCCCTCCTGAGCACCGGCCAGTTGGCTGTGGAGAGCTGACACGGCGGCGTCAATTCCGTTCAGGAATCTACCTGTGGTAAATTTGGTAAATGTAATTGATTGGACATGATTTGGAAAGGCACACACCTGTCAATATAAGATCCCACAGTTGACAGTGCACGTCAGAGCAAAAACCAAGCCATTAAGTCAAAGGAATTGTCTGTAGAGCTCCGAGACAGGATTGTGTCGTGTCACAGATCTGGAGAAGTGTACCGAAACAACATTTCTGCAGCATTGTAGGTCCCCAAGAACACCGTGGCTTCCATCATTCTTAAATGGAATAAGCTCTTCCTAGAGCTGAATGCCAAGAGCCACGTCTGGAGGAAACCTGGCACCATCCCTACGGTGAAGCATGGTGGCAGCATCATGCTGTGGGGATGTTTTTTAGTGGTAGGGACTGGGAGACTAGTCAGAATTGAGGGAAAGATGAACGGAGCAAAAAGTACAAAGATCCTTGATGAAAACCTGCACCAGAATGCTCGGGACCTCAGACTGGGGTGAAGGTTCACCTTCCAACAGGACAACGACCCTCAGCACACAGCCAAGACAATGCAGGAGTGGCTTCGGGACAGGTCTCTGAATATCCTTGAGTGGCCTAGCCAGAGCCCGGACTTGAATCCGATCAAACATCTCTGGAGAGACCTGAAAATAGCGGTGCAGCAACGCTCCCTATCCATCCTGACAGAGCTTGAGAGGATCTGCAGAGAGGAATGGGATAAACTCCCCAAATACAGGTGTGCCAAGCTTTTTAGTGTCATACCCAAGAAGATTTGAGGCTGTAATCACTGCCAAAAGTGCTTCAACAAAGTACTGAGTAAAGAGTCTAAGTACTTGTGTAAATGTGATATTTCCGTTTCTAAAAACATGCTTTTGCTTTGTCATTATGTGGTATTGAGGACATAAAACAAAAACCCATTATAAACTGATGCTGTAACTTAGGTAAATGTTTAGGGGTCTGAATACTTTCTGAATGCACTGTGTGTGTGGAGAGAATTATTTTAAGAAAATTATGGCACACAAGACACCTGTCTTATTCGCACCCATCTCCGTGAACTGATTCATTGTGGAGGCCAAGAGTAATCCATTGCAGAAGCCGCGGGGATGGCACAGTCCAAGACTAAGAGGATTGTGGCTGCACAATGCACGTCTCTCTCCAGAATGCACTCTGATTGTTTGTGTTTGGATTGTTAATGTCTATACCCATTGCATATACTGTATCACCAGTAGTATTTTTAGCATTAATTCTGATAATTTCTCATCTACAATGTTTGTTTTGGTTACGGTATGTCTCTTAATGCCTTTAATATATTATTATTCCAGTCTTTTACTGTTCTCATTGTTGGAGTGGACATTGTTGCCAAGCGCACAACTATGCTACTCTTGTGAGAAACAAGTTTTGATCCATTTAATTCCATTTATGAGTTTTGTCAATTTAGTCATTGTCTTTTGGAGCACTCCTGTCAATGTTGAGTAAGGACATGCACCTGATTATGCATAGAAGTAGGCCTACCTGGCCTGTGTGCAAATGACGGCATATAAATGTGCAATGTTGCAAGGTGCTTCAGGCCTGAACCAAGTTAGTAGTTGATACAATGTTTCAAAGTCACCATTATTTGTCAGTTGTACAACCAAATGCCTTCAACTGAAATGTGTCTTCCGCATTTAACCCAACCCCTCTGAATCAGAGAGGTGCGGGGGGCTGGTACGTCTTGTTCAGGGTCAGAACAACAGATTTTTGTCAGCTCGGGGATTCGAACTTGCAACCCTCCGGTTACAAGTCCAACGCTCTAACCACTAGGCTACCTGCCGCCCCCTGTTTGTTGAAGTTTGTTGAAGACAGGCCATGCATAGCCAGTGTGACTTATAGGATATTTTGTACCTGTACACTGCAATGTTTAAATTCTTTGGCTTTATAGGCTATTTTTACATAGTTGCCAATGACAATGAAGTTACTTTTTAGTTTTTTTCATTTGGATATAATCTTTATTAACCATATGACAATGATTTTGAGATATGAAGGCATTATTATAAATCAAATGAAACTGTTCCACAAGAATATGCACATGAAAACCATAACTGGTACACTGAAATGGTCAAATAAATTGGCATTCCACATTAGATAGTTTGCCGACTTGTCGTGTAGCCTATTACCGGCAACTTCAGGAGAGAAATGGCAAATCTGCAGAAGCCAGTAGGAGCAGGAGGATGGTCGGGACAGGTTAAGTTTTTTTTTCTTATGGTTATCTTGATCTCTGGCTCCTTCTTAAGCCATCATTTGTGTCTTATTTCATCAAACAGTGAGCTTAATAAATCAGACAAGCTCAATGCATATATAGTTGATTATTAAAACACATAGGTTATGTCTATACAGTATATGGAAAAATACATGTTTTAAAATTTTGACCACTTGATTGGTCGAAGTAACAGATGACTTTCAACTTTTTTTATTCTGGGACAGCCCTAATTAATATCAACCCAGTGAGCAATGGAGAAACATGAAAACTCTGTAGATTGAAACTAATAGACTCTGAGATTATATGTAGTTGTCCTGTGTCACATAAGATAGAACAGCTTGAATGATGGATGATATGGAAGTTTCCTTGAAATGAAGGACCTACAATCTGTGACGCAATTGAATATCCAATGTGTTTGGACTATGAATGTATTTCAATGTGGATGTGCTTGTTGTGTGTTCCAGCTATGCCCTGGCAGATGAGGCCTACCGTTCTCTGAGGGACCAGGATAAAGACCAGTGTATCCTCATCACAGGAGAGAGTGGAGCTGGAAAGACTGGTGAGATAAGTCCTCCACCAAACAAATGCAGTAGGCCCACCATTTCATGGGGAGTTAACACTTACATGAATGTCATCAAACACGCACTATAATGGGTTAACATTTACAACACTTACGAGCAACACTATTGAGGGTTCTTAAATGTACAACACAAGCATAGAAGAGGACTGGCCACCCCTCACAGCCTGGTTCCTCTCTAGGTTTCTTCCTAGGTTCTGGCCTTTCTAGGGAGTTTTTCCTAACCACTGTGCTTTTACACCTGCATTGCTTGCTGTTTGGGGTTTTAGGCTGGGTTTCTGTACAGCACTCTGTGACATCAGCTGATGTAAGAAGGGCTTTATAAATACATTTGATTTGATAATTTGAAGCACAGGAGGTTGGTGGCACATTAATTGGGGAGAACGGGCTTGTTTTAATGACTGGAACGGAATCGGTGGAATGGTATCAAATACATGAAACACATGGTTTCCAGGTGTTTGATGCCAATCCATTTTGTTCCATTCCGGCCATCATTATGAGCCGTTCTCCCCTTAGTAGCCAACTGTGCACACAAGGTAGCCTACAAACAATAGGCCCATCATTTTATGAGCTCACATTTGCGAGGAATCAATTGTATTAGTAAAAATTCCGGACAAAGCACGTTCAAATGTGTTTTTTGTTTGTTGACATTGCAGTACATCAATTCTACTGCTGTATTAAATAACATCAACACATCTTTTGAATGTACAACACAAGGGTTAAGGGATCTTGAGACTTCTAGATAAGGGCTGTGTTCTGTTTGCAGTGTTCTAGAACAGTGGTTCCCAATCTTTTTATAGGAAAATTATGTGGATATATTGAAGCGACATCTCATGACATCAGTCAGGAAGTTAAAGCTTGGTAGCAAATGGGTCTTCCAAGTGGACAATGACCCCAAGCATACTTCCAAAGTTGTGGCAAAATGGCTTAAGGACAGCAAAGTCAAGGTATTGGAGTGGCCATCACAAAGCCCTGACCTCAGTCCTATAGAAAATTTGTGGGCCAACTGAAAAAGTGTGTGCGAGCAAGGAGGCCTACAAACTTGACTCAGTTACACCAGCTCTGTCAGGAGGAATGGGCCAACATTCACCCACCTTATTGTGGGAAGCATGTGGAAGGCTACCCAAAACGTTTGACCCAAGTTTAACAATTTAAAGACAATGCTACCAAATACTAATTGAGTGTATGTAAACCCACGGGGAATGTGCAGCAAAGCACCCCCACAACATGATGCTGCCATCCCGTGCTTCACGGTTGGGATGGTGTTCTTCGGCTTGCAAGCCTCCCCTTTTTCCTCCAAACATAACGATGGTCATTATGGCCAAACAGTTCTATTTTTGTTTCATCAGACCAGAGTACATTTCTCCAAAAAGTACAATCTTTGTCCCCATGTGCAGTTGCAAACCGGAGCAGTGGCTTCTTCCTTGCTAAGCGGCCTTTCAGAATATGTCAATATAGGACTCGTTTTACTGTGGATGTAGATACTTTTGTACCTGTTTCCTCCAGCATATTCACAAGGTCCTTTGCTTTTGTTCTGGGATTGATTTGCACTTTTCGCACCAAAGTACGTTCATCTCTAGGATACAGAACGTGTCTCCTTCCTGAGCTGTATGACAGCTGCGTGGCCTCATGGTGTTTATACTTGCATACTATTGTTTGTACAGATGAATGTGGTACCTGCAGGCGTTTGGAAATTGCTCCCAAGGATGTACCAGACTTGTGGAGTTCTAAAAAAACCAATTCTGAGGTCTTGGCTGATTTCCTTTGATTTTCCCATGATGTCAAGCAAAGAGGCACTGCGTTTGAAGGTATGCCTTGAAATACATCCACGGGTACACTTCCAATTGACTCAAATTATGTCAATTAGCCTATCAGAAGCTCTATAGCCATTAAATCAAGCTGTTTAAAGGCACAGTAAACTTCTGACCCACTGGAATTGTGATACAGTGAATCAGAAGTGAAATAATCTGTCTGTAAACAATTGTTGGAAAAATTAGTTGTGTCATGCACAAAGTAGATGTCCTAACCAACTTGCCAAAACTATAGTTTAACAAGAAATTTGTGGAGTGGTTTAAAAACGAGTTTACACATAAGTGTATGTAAACTTCAGACTTCAACTGTAACGCTAGACTCTTACTTATATATGGATGAACGCTTCACGGCAGACTGGAACCATTGTTTTTTTTGTAGCTACATCTTGTTTGGCCAGAGTTGTGTCAAGTCACTCCAGTTAAACACTGACCATGGGGTGTGTAGAAAGTAGCAAATAGCTTTTTCCAACTGATCTGTCGATTGTGCCTGCTAAATTCAGGGCATCAATGTTGTAGAAAAGTATCAACTTTTGTAGTTCTCGATGGCTAACATGATACATTTAAAAAATAGCGAGGTAGAAAGTACTATCAAAACATACTCACGTTATAAACAGAAGCGTGCTAAATGGCAGACAAATCCAAACTCATCTCCTGGCATGTCCAGCCCATCCATTATCTCAGCCAATCATGGCTTGCGGGAAGGTTCCTGACTTTTTCCGTGGCTAAACCAACTAGGTTCGTAATTTAACAATTTTATTTGTATTTACGGATGGAATACAAGTTTGTTATTAATGCACATGGAAGTTCACATGTTCCAGAAGCCTTTTCTGCCCCCCAAAATATTTACGTTCAAATGCCACTTCTGTGAAGTAGTGACATGTGACGTATGCATAGTTTCCTACAATGAGTCACAAATGTACATGCAGGCATGGCAAAGCAGTAGTGTAAAGACAAAGCGACTGACTAATGGAAACAAACTCTGATGATAAAATATAAGTTAGACAAAACAATATAAACAGTGGCAACTCTTTAAATATAAATCCATTATGTTTTCTCATGTTGTGCTGTTAACTTGTATTAACCTATGTTTTAATCTTGGAAAGTGTTCTATAGGTAAAGATTAACTGTAAAAAATCCCACATGCTACACAGAAGCATGGAAGAATGGTATTTGGTGGCTAGTTATAGTTAATTTGGCAATGTGATTCCCAGTTGCTGGCCATATTGAATTGGCAGTGAAGTCTCCATGCTCACTAATATGTGATGATATCACCATCACACCCTGTCCTTCCTCTGACATCAGTTAAAATGAAAGCTTCTCTTCATTTTCTCCGTTGGTTTTGTGTTACATCACTTCCCAAAGCTTTCAGAAACCAACTTCACATAACATTGTGGTCTACTGTTCTTCTTTTATAAGTTTCATTCTTTGCCTCAAACCAAACGGTTTCTAATTTCTTGTGTTTTAACACAAGACTTGGAGGGACAAACTAAACAACTTCTTTGCTCGCTTTGAGGACAATACAGTGCCACCGACACGGCCTGCTACCAAAACCTGCGGGCTCTCCTTCACCGCAGCCAATGTGAGAAAAACATTTAAATGTGTTAACCCTCGCAAGGCTGCCGGCCCAGATGGCATCCCTGGCCGTGTCCTCAGAGCATGCGCAGACCAGCTGGCTGGTGTGTTTCTACGGACATATTCAATCAGTCCCTATCCCAGTCTGCTGTTCCCACATGCTTCAAGAGGGCCACCATTGTTCCTGTTCCTAAGAAAGCTAAGGTAACTGAGCTAAATGACTATCGCCCCGTAGCACTCACTTCCGTCATCATGAAGTGCTTTGAGAGATTAGTCAAGGATCATATCACCTCCATCCTGCCAGACACACTGGACCCACTCCAATTTGCTTACCGTCCCAATAGGTCCACAGACGACGCAATCGCAATCACACTGCATACTGCCCTAACCCATCTGGACAAGAGGAATACTTATGTAAGAATGCTGTTCATCGAATACAGCTCAGAATTTAACACCATAGTTCCCTCCAAGCTCGTCATTAAGCTCGAGACCCTGGGTCTCGACCCAGCCCTGTGCAACTGGGTCCTGGACTTCCTGACGGGCCGGCCCCAGGTGGTGAGGGTAGGAAACAACATCTCCACCCCGCTGATCCTCAACACTGGGGCCCCACAAGGGTGCGTTCTCAGCCCTCTCCTGTACTCCCTGTTTACCCATGACTGCGTGGCCAAGCACGCATCCAACTCAATCATCAAGTTTGCTGACGACACTACAGTGGTAGGCTTGATTACCAACAACGACGAGACGGCCTACAGGGAGAAGGTGAGGGCCCTCGGAGTGTGGTGTCAGAAAAATAACCTCACACTCAATGTCAACAAAACAAAGGAGATGATCGTGGACTTCAGGAAACAGGAGAGGGAGCACCCCCCTATCCACATCGAGGGGACAGTAGTGGAGAAGGTGGAAAGTTTTAAGTTCCTCGGCGTACACATCATGGACAAACTGAATTGGTCCACCCACACAGACAGCGTGGTGAAGAAGGCGCAACAGCTCCTCTTCAACCTCAGGAGGCTGAAGAAATTCGTCTTGTCACCAAAATCACTCACAAACTTCTACAGATGCACAATCGAGAGCATCCTGTTGGGCTGTATCACCGCCTGGTACGGCAACTGCGCCGCCCACAACCGTAAGGCTCTCCAGAGGGTAGTGAGGACTGCACAACGCATCACCGGGGGTAAACTACCTGACCTTCAGGACACCTACACCACCCGATGTCACAGGAAGGCCAAAAAGATCATCAAGGACAACAACTACCCGAGCCACTGCCTGTTCACCCCGCTATCATCCAGAAGGCGAGGTCAGTACAGGTGCATCAAAGCTGGGACCGAGAGACTGAAAACAGCTTCTACCTCAAGGCCATCAGACTGTTAAACAGCCATCACTAACATTGAGTGGCTGCTGCCAACATACTGACTTAAATCTCTAGCCACTTTAAACATAGGAATTGGATGTAACAGTGTATCACTAGCCACTTTAAACAATTTTGTATATAATGTTTACGTATCCGACATACTCATATCAAATGTATACACTGTACTCTAAACCATCTACTGAATCTTGCCTATGCCATTCGGCCATCGACCCAAATCTCTAGCCACTTTAATAATTATAATTGGATGAAATAATGTATCACTAGCCACTTTAAACAATGCCATTTATATAATGTTTACATATCCTACATTACTCATCTCATATATATATATGTGTATATACTGTACTCCATACCATCTACTGCATCTTGCCTATGCCGGTCAGCCATCGCTCATCCATATATTTATATGTACATACTTGTATTCATTCCTTTACTCTTGTGTGTATAAGGTAGTTGTTGTGAAATTGTTAGATTACTTGTTAGATACTACTGCATGGTCGGAACTAGAAGCACAAGCATTTCGCTACACTCGCATTAACATCTGCTAACCATGTGTATGTGACAAATAAAATTTGATTTGATTTGACTTTCATTAAATAGTACAGTGCTCTGGGTGATGTGGCTTTGGAAATCTGACATGATAAAACCAAGTTGCATACCAATTATCTTTTAGCCCATTTGCACTATCCTTTTGTGTTGGAATTAATAGAATTTCTACCATTCTAATTATTTTGCTGGCGTGCACTTCCCATCTGGAGTCAAACTGCAGTACACGTGCCTGCCAGGTGAAGAGTGGGCTACTGGGTGACTTACGAACATGTTGTCAATCTAGTTGACTCTCCATTTGGTTCCCATTAAACTCTCTACAAGTGGCCTTCATCTCACTAAAGAAAAGACAGAACTACATAAATGTTATGTTTATACCAGCAGATATCCCACAGCCCTGAAGCCGTTCTGTGGTTAACTGGTGCTTTGATTACAAGGCCTTGGATTATCTGTCACTGCAAGGCCAATGTTAATATCCTAATTACTTTGATACAGAACATTAATGTTAGTCAAGTGGTGTCACATTGTTCAACATCATTAATTGGTCACCTTAGCAATGACACAGTGCTGGCAGAGGTCAGAGTTCACTATTGTTTTTATTTAACTATTTTTCTCCCTCAAATGCAAAACAAAAAAATTGTCTAATGAGTGCAGCCACGTAACTTTCTACAATCTGCTGACATCAGTGTACAGGACATTACAACCACACCATTTGTTTTGGGGTCTTTCTTCCTCCTTTTGTCAGGGGGGGTCTACAGTAAATACTGGTATTTCTGTATGCCAACCACTCATGGGTTTAAAGTCCCAATCAGGAAATGAATCAGCAAAACCAGGGCAATGAGATGAGTTAGGATTTGGGGTAATCTCTCATAATTTTTGTAGGTTTACAGGGGGTGGATGAGGCTGATGAAAATGGGTCTGGGTTTGGGGTGACTGGGGTCACACAGTGTTACCCTAATACCCTATTCAGTCCAATTCATTACGGAGTCATCTTGTGAAGACGTAGTCTTTTACTTGTTAAGGCATTTTTCAGAGGAGGACTAATTTATTTATTGTACTGCCTTGAGTGCAGTGCCTGACAGGAATGTTTCAGTGCATTTGTTTCTGACCATACTGAGCGTCATCAATTTAATACTTCTGCAAATCTAAACTAGCATACCTGACCTCAAACACACATTTCTGCAGATTTTAATGGTTGAAGAGTCCCACTAACAAGTAGTTCCTTTTCAACCAGCTGAATCTTTTGTCATTTGGAAAACATGTAACCATTATCTTTCTATTAAAGATCTGATATGTGTGAGAGAGTAAAAAGTAGTCACTAACTGTATGTGTCAGACAATACCTTTATGATCTAGGGAGTGCCTCAACATTATGATGACTATAAATAGTTACAAATTAGAAACAATCTCCTTTTGATCTTACTCTGTTCCTTTTGAGATTGCAAAACATGATTTTAGCGGACTATTGGCTTTCACACTGTAAGGTTTGTTAATGATACGATCCTCTATGTCAGGGGTATTCAACTCTTAACCTACAAGTTCCGGAACCTGCTGTCTTTCTGTTCTACCTGACAATTAATTGCACACACCTGGTGTCCCAGGTCTAAATCAGTCCCTGATTAGAAGGTAACAATGAATAAAGCAGTGGAATTGGCTTCGAGGTCCAGAGTTGAGTTTGGGGGCTCTATGTTGTGCAATTATTGTACATAATTTCTATGATCCTTCAACTCTTGTGCTGATTTCCTGCTTTCCCCTTACCTGCTCTTTCCTAACAATCTATATCTAAGGGTTGTCAAAGGCCCTCTTTAAGATTTCCTCTCTGCTTTTGTCTCTCGCTTTTTGATTTCTGTGTCACAGTCAGCTGCAGACCGTCAGTCATCTCATCGACTAGGGCTAGGGATGTTCTGGAGTCTGGACAGAACATTACACTAATACTAAAAACCATGACTGGACGTCATTACACTAATACTACAAACCATGTAACGTTTAGCATAATGCTTTCTGTCCTGAGAAGAGGATGATTCGGGAGCATTTCATATTCATATCAATGCACATAAACTCATAAAGTTGCACAGATTCTAACCCCAGCTTTTAAAATGCTGGGTCTGGGTACATGTTCTCATACAGTACCAGTCAAAAGTTTGGACACTTACTAATTCAAGGGTTTTTCTTTATTTGTACTATTTTCTACATTGTAAAATAATTGTGAAGACATCAAAACTATGAAATAACACATATGGAAACATGTAAACTCAGCAAAAAAAGAAACGTCCCTTTTTCAGGACCCCGTCTTTCAAAGATAATTCGTAAAAATCTAAATAACTTCACAGATCTTCATTGTAAAGGGTTTAAACACTGTTTCCCATGCTTGTTCAATGAACCATAAACAATTAATGAACATGCACCTGTGGAACGGTCGTTAAGACACTAACAGCTTACAGACGGTAGGCAATTAAGGTCACAGTTATGAAATCTTAGGACACTAAATAGGCCTGACTCTGAAAAACACAAAAAGAAAGTGCCCAGGGTCCCTGCTCATCTGTGTGAATGTGCCTTAGGCATGCTGCAAGGAGGCATGAGGACTGCAGATGTGGCCAGGGCAATAAGTTGCAATTTCTGTACTGTGAGACAGTACGGGCATTGCAAGACAGCGCTACAGGCAGACAAGATGGACAGCTGATCGTCCTCACAGTGGCAGACCACGTGTAATAACACCTGCACAGGATCGGTACATCCGAACATCACACCTGCGGGACAGGTACAGGATGGCAACAACAACTGCCCGAGTTACACCAGGAATGCACAATCCCTCCATCAGTGCTCAGACTGTCCGCAATAGGCTGAGTGAGGCTGGACTGAGGGCTTGTAGGCCTGTTGTAAAGCAGGTCCTCACCAGACATCACCGCCAACAACGTTGCCAATGGGCACAAACCCACCGTCGCTGGACCAGACAGGACTGGCAGAAAGTGCTCTTCACTGACGAGTCGTGGTTTTGTCTCACTAGGGGTGATATTTGGATTTGCGTTTATTGTCGAAAGAATGAGCGTTACACCAAGGCCTGTACTCTGGAGCGTGATCGATTTGGAGGTGGAGGGTCGCCCCAGTCATGGTCTGGGGCGATGTGTCACAGCATCATCGGACTGAGCTTGTTGTCGTTGCAGGCAATCTCAACGCTGTGCGTTACAGGGAAGAAATCCTCCTCCCTCATGTGGTACCCTTCCTGCAGGCTCATCCTGACATGACCCTCCAGCATGACAATGCCACCAGCCATACTGCTCGTTCTGTGTGTGATTTCCTGCAAGACAGGAATGTCAGTGTTCTGCCATGGCCAGCAAAAAGCCCGGATCTCAATCCCATTGAGCACGTCTGGGACCTGTTGGATCGGAGGGTGAGGGCTAGGGCCATTCCCTCCAAGAATGTCCGGGAACTTGCAGGTGCCTTGGTGGAAGAGTGGGGTAACATCTCACAGAACTGGCAAATCTGGTGCAGTCCATGAGGAGATGCACTGCAGTACTTGATGCAGCTGGTGGCTGCATCACTTACTTTTTTAGTCACATGTCTGTGGAACTTGTTCAGCTTATGTCTGTTGTTGAATCTTATGTTCAGACAAATATTTACACGTTAAGTTTGCTGAAAATAAACGCAGTTGACAGTGAGAGGACGTTTTTTTTTTGCTGAGTTTAGTGACCAAAAAAGTGTTAAACAAATCAAAATATATTTTTGATTTTTCAAAGTAGCCACCCTTTGCCTTGATGACAGCTTTGCCCACTCTTGGCATTCTCTCAACTAACTTCATGAGGAATGCTTTTCCAACAGTCTTGAAGGAGTTCCCACATATGCTGAGCACTTGTTGGCTGCTTTTCCTTCACTCTGCGGTCCAACTCATCTCAAACCATCTCAATTGGGTTGAGGTCGGGTGGTTGTGGAGGCCAGGTAATCTGATGCAGCACCATCACTCTCCTCCTTGGTCATGTCGAAAAACAAACTATTGTACCACTAAGCGCAAACCAGATGGGATGTCATACCGCCGCAGAATTATCTTTTATTTTTTATTTTTTTTATTCTTATTTACAATGACGTCCTACCAAAAGGAAAAAGGCCTCCTCCGGAGACGGGGGCTGGGATTAAAAATACATTAAAAAAAAATGGACAAAACACACATCATGACAAGAGACAACACACCACTACATAGAGAGCTAAGACGACAACCCAGCGTGGCAGCAACGCATGACAACAACATGGTAGCGACACAACATTGTAACAGCACAAAACAGGGTACACACATTATTGGGCACAGACAACAGCAAAAAGGGCAAGAAGGTGGAGACAACAATACATCACGCCAAGCAGCCACAACTGTCAGTAAGCGTGTCCATGATTGAGTCTTTGAATTAAGAGATTGAGAACTGTCCAGTTTGAGTGTTTGTTGCAGCTCGTTCTGGTCGCTAGCTGCAGCGAACTGAAAAGAGGAGCGACCCAGGGATGTGCATGCTTTAGGGACCTATAACAGAATGTGACTGGCAGAACAGGTGTTGTATGTGGAGGATGAGGGCTGATAGTGGGGAGTGAGGCCTACTACACCGGCTCTGATGTTTGTCGGATGTGTCTGGGCTTAACTATTATGGACTACAAAGGGAAGCACAGCCGCGAGCTTCCCAGTCCCCACTCCAAGATAGTGGGGAGTGAGGCCTAAGAGGGTTTTATAAATAAGCATCAACCAGTGGGTCTTCTGATGGGTATACAGAGATGACCAGTTTACAGAGGAGTATAGAGTGCAGTGATGTGTCCTATAAGGAGCATTCGTGGAAAATCTGACGGCCGAATGGTAAAGACCATCTAGCCGCTCGAGAGCACCCTTAAATGCCGATCTATAAATTATGTCTCCGTAATCTAGCATGGGTAGGATGGTCATCTGAGTCAGGGTTAATTTGGCAGCTGGGGTGAAAGAGCAGCGATTACGATAGAGGAAACAAAGTCTAGATTTAACTTTAGCCTGAAGCTTTGATATGTGCTGAGAGAAGGACAGTGTACCGTCTAGCCATACTCCCAAGTACTTGTATGAGGTGACTACCTCAAGCTCTAAACCCTCAGAGGTAGTAATCACACCTGTGGGGAGAGGGGCATTCTTTTTACCAAACCACATGACCTTTGTTTTGGAGGTGTTCAGAACAAGGTTAGGGCAGAGAAAGCTTGTTGGACACTAAGAAAGCTTTGTTGTAGAGCGTTTAACACAAAATCCTGGGAGGGGCCAGCTGCGTATAAGACTATCTGCATATAAATGGTGAGAGAGCTTCCTACTGCCTGAGCTACGTTGTTGTTGTAAATTGAGAAGAGCGTGGGGCCTAGGATCGAGCCTTGGGGTACACCCTTGGTGACAGGCAGTGGCTGAGACAGCAGATGTTCTGACTTTATACACTGCACTTTTTGAGAGAGGTAGTTAGCAAACCAGCACAAAGACCCCTCAGAGACACCAATACTCCTTAGCCAGCCCACAAGAATTGAATGGTCTACCGTATCAAAAGCTTTGGCCAAGTCAATAAAAATAGCAGCACAACATTGCTTAGAATCAAGGGCAATGGTGACATCATTGAGGACTTTTAAGAATGCCTTGAATTCTAAATAAATCAGTGTCACCACAACATCACACTTTCGTCCTCCATGCTTCATGGTGGGAACCACTCATGCTGAAATGATACGTTCACGTAATCTGTGTCTCACAAAGACATGGTGGTTGGAACCCAACATGCGAATTGGTGGGGGTTTAGGGTTTCCGGGATGATGGTGTTGATGTGAGCCATGACCAGCCTTTCAAAGCACTTCATTGCCCCCGACGTGAGTGCTACGGGTCGGCAGTCATTTAGGCAGGTTACCTCTTGGGCACAAGTAATTAGCATTCTTGGGCACAGCGACTATGGTGGGCTGCTTGAAACGTGGGTATTACAGACTCG